>CM070614.1:18559875-19159875 GCA_036346395.1 Hsuehochloa calcarea | reverse complement strand
CATTTCTCATTTGTCTTCTGCTTACGACATCTGGGTGACCCTCGATGCATACCATGAGGGCACCACCCAGATTAAGACGGTTTGACAAGACCAGTTCAAGCGAGAATACAGTAAATTTGAGATGCTGCTGGTGAATCTCTTGACGAGTGCTTTTCGCGTTTTCATAAGATTTTGAGCAACCTCCGAGCGGTCGGTCTTACATACCCCGACTCGGATAGCGCTCGACAGATGCTTTCTGCACTCGATGTTCGTGTTTGGGAGATGAAAGTGACTACCATCAAGGATAGCATGGATCTCTCGACCCTGACTCTTGACGCGCTTTACTCGCGCCTCAAGACTAACGAGATTGACATTGTCTCTCGAAGGTCGAAGTCACAGTCGGTGGCTTTAGTCACTAATCCCACCTCTGGATCTTCTTCTGAGTCGATACACGGGTTCTCCCTAGCTGCTCTCTGTGACATAACTGATGATCGCTAGAGCGACTTGAGGATGAACAATAGCCCTCCTAGCTCGGAAGTTTTCCCATGCTTACAAGAGGAGGAGGGATGGTAAAAGAGGAGGTCCTGTGATTTGCTTCGAGTGTGGTGGCCCCAACCACATCCGAGCAAACTGCCCCAAGCTGGGGAAGGGCAAAGGTGACTATAGCGGTTCGGGAAAGAATGACTACATCGACAAGAACCGCAACACGAAGCCCTCAGCACCTGACCAAGGCAAGAAGAAGTTCCGCAACTTTGAGAAGGCAAAGAAGCTGTTCCATCGCGTCCTCACCGCCCTCGACGAGCTTGACACCAGCGAGGTGGAGGGGTGGAGTGACGATGATGGAAAGGACGATCAAGATCCCAAGGACGACGGCAACTTCTCCAGCATGTGCTTCATGGCCCTCGGGGGCGATCTGAGCGACAGCGAGCTGTACTCCGACTCCGATGAGGTTAGTCCCACTTACGACCAACTTAATGATGCTTTTCTTAAGCTAGGTAGATTTCATGCTAAGTCTAGGGCTAAGTGTACTGAGTTGGAGAAGGAAGTAGCTAGACTATCACGGGAGCTTACCTTACTTACATCTGCTCCCTCCCGTGATGATTGTGACACATGTTGTGCTTTGCTTGATGACATGGAAAAACTAAGGACCTTGTATGATAGTGTGTCCTCAGAATTAGACATGATTAAAGTGGAGAACATTAGCCTTCTTGCTGAACTAGAGATAAGTAGGGTAGCACCTCCTTCATCTACTACTGTTGAGGCTACTGCTTGCACCTCCTGTGAGGTTAAGGACAACTCGTTTAGATGTCTATATACCATGTTGCTCGATCTGCCCGAGACTTGTGAAAATTGTAATAATCTCAAGATGAACCTAAAACGGGCAGATCACAAAATTGTTGAATTCCAAGCTGCTTTACTTGAGCCCATTGTTTCTTGTTTAAACTGTCCTAAGTTAACTGCTGAACTAGAATCTGTATCCAAACAGTTTCAAGAAATGATTGATCACAATAATAAACTGGCTCAGTATGCTTCTAAGGACCTTGTTAGCTCACCTTGCAATCATTGTAATAAACTAAAATGTGATTTGGTTGCTTTGGATGAAAAATGTGTGAAGCTAACTAAGGACCTTCTAGAGACACAATCATCCGCTTGTATTGTGTGTGCTGGGAAGACGTCTAAGGGTTTGGTAGAGACGCCTAGCAACGTGAACCAATCTGCTAGCAGTAGGACTGTCCCCCCAAAGTCGGCTGTGCTTGCACAAGCCAATCTTTCCTCTACTGTTGGTTCTTCTTCTGCTCCCTTACCTTCTGCTGTTCCTTCTTCCCCCTGTTCTTCTTGCACCTCTCTCTTTCGGGAGTGTCAGTATCTTATGAACACTCTCGAGAGGTTTGTAGGAGACAAGAAGAAGCTCAATCTCATTCTAGACCAATCTAAGATTTGCAAATTTAATCAGGGTCTAGGATATGATTTTCATGAGGATATGAGGAAGCATCCACCTGTCGTGCTCAGAACCATAGCACCAGGTGTGATCAAAACTAAGCCCAGGACTGAGAAAGCCAATTTTAAATCAGCGGGTTTTGTTCAAAGGATCTCTGATGACAAGGTGATTCCACTGCAGCTTCGCCTCTCGTAAGGCGTATCATTGCACCTTCCGCCGGAAGGATGGACATTTAGTTGATCATTGCTTGAGCACGCCAAGATCGCGCAGAGATCATGTTGACCCTTTAGGCGCATTCGTGGTCGCCCGCACCATGAGTGCACCTAAGACTAACATGAGGTCTAAGTTTGCTACTGGTGATCTTTTAGGGCGAAGATCGAGGACTTAGTTTTTCCGAAGTTTTACGATTTTCGTCCTCATGCTCCCTTGGTCGTGACTTCCGCTGCTTTGAGGGTAGATCTCGGTTTCCCTTTCGAGATGGCTACTCACGGCGTGATCGACATGTTGCGAATTCGACTCGCTCTTCCATAGCGGTCGGATTCAAGAATGCCTTCAGTCTGCATACGCACCTTCCGCTTGTTGAGTGACAGAGAGTAGGGTAGATAGAGGTCACCTTGCTTGACTACTTCATCTGCTCGACGTGTTACTCAAGATTGGGTGCCAAAATCACTTTTGATTCACCCCAAGATCTTGAGACTTTACTCTGTTTGACTCGGTTCGCGGGCCGAAAGGAAAAGGTCCGGATTGTAGACTCGGTGTTCTCGTCATATGACCGAGACTCGTTGGTTTTCTTCCCTAGCCCGTGCTCGAGGTGATGAGACGATCACCTTCGAGATGCTTCATTTGGGCGCGTCATCGCTAAAGGTCTTGTGAGCATTAATGATTCTGTTATTTTGAAAGATGTTGCCTTAGTAAGTAAGCTACAGATAATCGCTTTGCTCTCTCACCACCGATGACGGTTCTGAGGTGAGCTTTAAGAAAATAATTGCAAAATTCTTGATTCTTCTGTAGCCTAGTTTGCGGATTTCTCGATATGGGAGGATCTTTCGTGCTGATTTTTCCGAGTCTTCCGGTGATCCTCTCCGGTGTTTAATTGCTTCTGAATCCCGTGATTTGACCTTCTGGCATAGGAGACTAGGTCATATAGGCTTTGATCATTTGACACGAGTTAGCGGCCACGATCTCATTCGTGGTTTGCCAAAACTCAAGATGGTCAAGGATCTAGTTTGCTCTCCATGCCGGCACGGCAAGATGGTTGCCGCTTCTCACTCTCGATCCACAAGGACAATGATCGATGCACTGTGACAAGCGCTCCATATGGATACAGATTGGTCGGCTCGAGTCTTGATTAGCAGGAGGGAAGTGGTATGTTCTTATTGAGGTCGATGACTTCTCGAGGTACTCTTGGGTGTTTTTCTTAGCCTCGAAGGATGAGACGTTTACTCATTTTCATGGTCTTTTTAGTAGACTTTCTGTTGAGCTCCTAGGTGCATTACGAGCAATTCGCAGTGATAATGGCACCGAGTTCAAGAATTCCTACTTTGAGAGTTTCGTGGTGAGGCAGTGTAGAGCACCGCCTCTTCTCCATACGTCCCCCAACAGAATGGCGTTGTGGAGAGGAAGAACCGTACCTTGGTCGAGATGGCCAGGACGATGCTTGATGAGTACTCTACACCTAGGAAGTTTTGGGCTGAGGCTATTGCTACTGCTTGTCATGTTTCTAACAGAGTCTTTCTTCGGGCACTCTTGCATCGCACTTCTTATGAGTTGAGATATGGGCGAAAACCCAGCGTCTCACATTTTCGTGTGTTTGGTTGCAAGTGTTTTATTTTGAAGTCTGGGAACCTAGATAAGTTCGAATCACGATCTTGTGATGGGATCTTTCTGGGTTACTCGACTTCTTCTCGTGCCTATAGAGTCTGGAACTGCGAGTCTAGTAAGATGGTAGAAACCTGTGAGGTGACCTTCGATGAGGCCAGTCCGGGGACTAGGCCTGATATCTCAGGTTCTCTAGAGCAGTCTGAGTCCATATTTGTGGACGATGAGGAAGACGGAGATGAGGGTTGTCTACCCGATCCAGTTCTTCCTCCTCCTCTTGAGGTGCCTTCTTCCACTGCACCTCGAGGAGATCAGCCCTTACCTTCTGCTTCTTCTGAAGCTAGTGGCTCTGTCCCTATCTCATCTGCTCATGAGGTAGAGGCCACTTCTTCATCTGACCCTGGACCTACTAGACACATTCAAAAGGACCATCCTTCAGAACAGATCATTGGAGACCTCTTTGAGCGTGTTACACGTTCCAAAGCTGGTTTGTCTCTCTTTTGTCTCCATTCTGCTTTCGTCGCCTCATTTGAGCCCAAAGACGTTTGTCATGCTCTATCTGACGAGTCTTGGGTAAACGCCATGCATGAGGAGTTGGAAAACTTTGAAAGAAACAAGGTCTGGTTCCTTGTTGAGCCCCCTCAAGGTCACAATATCATTGGGACCAAATGGGTGTTCAAGAATAAGCAAAGTGAAGATGGGTTAGTCATTCGAAACAAGGCTAGGCTGGTAGCTCGAGGTACTCCCAAGTTGAGGGTCTAGATTTCGAAGAGACCTTTGCCCCTGTAGCTAGACTTGAAGCCATTAGAATCCTGCTTGCCTTTGCAGCTTCTAAGGGTTTCAAGCTTTACCAGATGGATGTTAAGAGTGCTTTTCTCAATGGCCTTATTGAGGAAGAAGTCTATGTCGACGACCTCGTGTTTCGAGAACCCCAAATACCCTAACCATGTCTACAGGCTTTCCAAAGCCTTGTATGGACTCAAGCAGGCTTCCAGAGCTTGGTATGAGAGGCTTAAGTCCTATCTGCTGAGTCATGGTTTTGAAATGGGTAAAATAGACAAGACCTTGTTCATCCGCCGTCTTGGCACTGATCTTTTGCTCGTCCAGATCTATGTGGACGACATCATCTTTGGCGGCTCCTCACACACTCTCGTTTCCCAGTTCTCCGATGTTATGAGCTCGGAATTTGAGATGAGCATGTTGAGCGAGTTGAGCTTCTTCCTTGGCTTCCAAATCAAACAGACTCGGGAAGGTACTTTTCTTCACCAAGGCAAGTACACTCGAGACCTCCTGAAGCGCTTCGATATGAATGATGGAAAGCCAGTATCAACTCCGATGGCATCTACAGCTGCTCTTGATCCAGATGAAGGCGGCGGACCTGTTGACCAAAAGGAGTTCAGGAGCATGATTGGCTCTCTCTTGTACCTCACAGCCTCGAGACCAGACATACACTTCTCTGTGTGTCTTTGTGCTCGGTTTCAGGCTTCTCCTCGCGTATCTCACCGTCAGGCGGTGAAGCGCATTTTTTGGTACCTTCGAGCTACCATTGACTATGGTATCTGGTACTCTTCCTCTTCTTGTCTATCTCTTAGAGCCTTCTCCGTCTGCGATTATTGGTTGTAGGATAGATAGGAAGAGCACCTCTGGCACTTGCCAATTCATTGGCACTTCTCTTGTCTCCTGGTCGTCAAGGAAGCCGTTCGGTGTTGCGCAGTCCACTGCAGAGGCCGAGTACGTTGCTGCAGCCAGTTGCTGTAGCCAAGTGCTTTGGATGGTCTCGACCCTGCAGGACTTTGGGTTAGTGATCGACTGTGTTCCACTCTTTTGTGATAACACGTCTGCGATTTGCATTGCCAAGAACCCAGTGCAACATTCTCGGACCAAGCATATTGATATCAGATATCACTTTCTTCGAGACCATGTAGAGAAGGGTGACATTGTGCTCCAGTTTGTGGAGAGTGAGCATCAGTTGGCTGATATCTTCACTAAGCCTTTGGACAGCTCTCGGTTTTCTGCTCTGCGGGGAGAGCTTGGGGTGGTTTGTCCTTACGGACTGTTGTGAGGGAGAGCTTGTGCTTTACTATTGTATTATATTTTAATTATGCTATTTCTCCTTTCTGGTTGCATTTCATTTAAGTGCTTTGGGTCTAAGTCTTTCCAGCATAGGTTAGAGTGGTTCTCTTGCCAAGTTGCTTTGACTGCTAATTCTTATCTTGTGCTTCTAGGATGCTGCTTATTAGCTGTCTCTTCTCTCTCTAAGTAGAGCTTACTCACTTCTTATAGGTTCTAGCAAGGGTCGGGCTGATGAGGACATCCCTCCTTCGGATACACGTACTACACAAGACCCTCCATATTTGGGTGTTGAACTACAAGGTCCTATGACAAGAGCTAGAGCACGTGACTTAATCTATCAGGTAAAATCGTTTCTAGGGTTGAGTGTATTATTTGAGAACTCTATGATGCTGCCTAATGGAGATGATTTACTTGTACTCAGAAATCAAGGCCTACGACCAGTTCAAGAAGGTTTACGACCACTTCAAGAAGGCCTACGACCACTTCAAGAAGGCCTACGACCAGATGACTCGTTGGGAGCAATCTACGACCAGAAAAGCGAGCACAGTACTCGTTGGACACAATCTACGACCAAAGATAGCATGGACTCCTCAAGACCACCCTAGGACCGGTCCTCGACCGAATCGCAACACAAGGTCTTTGCGTCACCGTTTGGAAACTAATAAGACTTTGTAAACGTAACGAGGTCTGAGTCCGGTTGTATGCGCTTCATCCCACTGGCCGCACAACTCTAGGTCGACCTCCTCACGTTCCCTATATATATCGATGAGCGCCATAGTTTAGAGGCGGGTTTTTCTTAGATTATTCTGCCAATTGCAGTTTCGCCGACTATCGGTTTGAGGAACCCCACTTGTAAACTTCATCCATATCCGCAATACAATTCAGATTGCATCTAGTTCTTGTGAGTTGCTTCGATTGCTAGCAGGAATTATAACCTTCGTGGTAAGGTCGATCGCGTGCAAGCGTGGTCGATAACGACAGGCGTGCGGGTGTAGCGAATTGCGAGGTGACGATCTGTTGGTCGGAAGCCTCATGTGAGACCCCGGTTTATCCGACTTGTAATGCTTAACCAACCGCTTGGCCCTAGCATCACAAAACAGATAATCCGAGACTCGAGACATGTATACTTCCCAGAAATGCAGTATACACACCTCCTTACAAAGTTCATGCATCAATTCCATTCATTCACATAGAACCAAGCAAAAGCAGAGCAGGATTAACATTAATAAAGGATAGTTACAAAAGAGAGGCCAACTGGCCAACAATAAAAGAGACAACAATAATTAAGCAATGAAGCAAAAGTGCCATAAGATGGCGATAAACAAAAGAGCCAATCGGTGTGCCTTTAACCCACAAGGCAACCGACCGACCGCCGAAGCTAGTCGTCGAATCCACAAAGACAACTCGCAAAAAGTGAGGCCCTTGGGGCTCACCTTCTTCCTCTGCAAACAAAAGCAACCCAAAGAAAAGCGGGTGAGTACTTTGAATGTACTACAAGATATATAAGAATGATAACAGATCTATGCAATAACTACATGCAAGCTTATTTAAGTGGGCAGTTAGGACTCAAATTTTTAAGCATAAAGCAAGTTTTATTTGCAATAATGTAATAGATTGAAAGCAATTTTGCAATCTGATTTTATTTGATAAAAGCAGAGTAATCAAGTATCAACAACGATAAAAGCGATCCGAAGTGACTAAACCATTAGTCACCACAACAATAGCATGAATTACCCATTCATGCCAACCATATCAAGTTTTAATTTTTTAAAACAAAAGCAGTTGTTGAAGTCTAGATCTTGCGGAAATCACCAAGCGTGTCCATAACCTAGGGCGAGGCTATTCAATAGTTTTATCCTGCAGGTGTACCAACTTACCCACATGTCGACCGCCTTTTGCCAAGCTATTAAGCACACTTCCTTAGGTATGCTTGCACGGCTAAGTCCTACGAGACATTTCCAATATTGTGAATTATTCACGAGCCGCCTGTATGGATAGAAACCCATACGTTGTGTCGAGTCATCGTAAAGCCTCGGTCAACTACCCTTCCCTGTAAAGCCTTGGACAACTACGACGCTCCTCGAGGTGGAGAGCCTACCCTAATCTCCACCACCGCACACCCAACACAAGAACACCGAGAACACATATCATGTTTCACACAACACACACAACCCCTCCTGCGACTCGGAGATAACCCACGCCAAAGTACTAGGTCAAGAGGGTCCCATATAACCCTCATGTGGTTAGTACGCAAAAGTACTTGGATCGATGGCGCAAGCAACATTTTCGGTCCTTAGGGACACAGGCACCTTTCCTTGTCACACCCAACAATCACACCAACATGCCATTGTGCCCAAGTCAAATCATTTTGTTTTATTTTCGTTTTACAAAACAAAAGCATAAGGTCTTGAACCAAAATAAACAAAATGATTTGTGTGATCAAGGTCATCGACTAAGTCAATAACCGCCCAATTCTACCTAGGTAGCTAAGCATTTCTAAGCATGACATCGCAGAAACAAGATAAAGAGCATAATTAAATCACCGGGCTCTAATTCACCAAATATATTAATAACTTATGGTTGTGGCGAGGATAACATTTTCATGGCAACAATGCATTAGGAATAGCTACCTCTAAGCAGGCAAAAATAATTGGACACAAAAGCAATGCATACATATAGTTTGTAAACAAGATATTAGACTTTGAAAGTAATGGGGCATTTATGATCAAATATCTTGCCTTCTTTGAAGCTCATTGTTTTGTCTGCAGAGGATCACTCGATAATATCAATATTGTCGCAACCTATCGAAAGAACCAACAAGAACCACTAAGGCAAAAAGAAACCGAAAAGATCCAACAGTCAACTTCAACAAAAGCTCTCTAATTTTTACAGTAGAAAGAGCATGATTTTTATGAACTAATGCAACAAGAACCAATTGATTTGGATTCTCAATGCAAAAGTTATGCTAAAAACCATTTTGCTCGACCCTAATATTGAAACAAGATACCTAAGCAACGATTTTAGTGAAATTTTCTAGAAATGTAGAGCTACTGAAGTTTTTACAGAAAAACAAGCACCTCATAAGATGAACAACCCCACAGGATTCATCTCATTTGGAGCTTTCAATAAATAGTTATGAATTTTCCAAGTTAAATCCATTTTTCAGGTTATACAGATAATCGGTTTAATGCTTTCTTTCAAAATCTAAATTTTCGATTGCGAAACATAGTTGAAACCTATTTTAGAATAAGGTTCATTAGAAATGAAAAATAACAAAAGTGGTTTGACCGATTTTGGAGTTAAAATGATTTACTTATGCATTTTCAAAGATAAAACTATTTTTCAATTGATAAATAACTCTACAGAAATATAATTCGGATAAGCGACGTGGACAAATCGGGCGAAGATCCGAAAACAAGCGGCCCAAACACAAAGCAACAGAACACACGCGAACCCTAAACATCAGCCGTTGGATGAAAGATGAGCGAACCGGATGCCAAGGATGTCCGGCGGTCCGAGCGTTCACGCGTCGCGGCCGTGGATCGGGATCCAACGATTCACGTTGATCCGAGCGTTCGGCGGTCCGAACGTTTATTCAGATCTGGACCGTTGGTCTTGGATCCAACTGTCCACACGCGCAGCAACAGAGCGAACGCGCCAACCTTAAGCATCAACCGTTGGATGAAACGTTAACGGACGAGATGCCAGCGAAGTTCGGCGGTCGAGCGTTTATCGGTCTGGACCGTTGATCTAGGATACAACGGTCCACGTTGATCCAAGCGCGCGGGCTGGTCGAACGCGCCACGCGCGCGCGGCCGTTGATCCGGGATCCAACGTCCGCGCGACCGAATCGTTGAGCGCTCTCTCGCTATGGGCCGTCGATCGAAGATCGACGGTCGAATCATCGACAAAAGACGACTCGTGCTTTCGTCCGACAAAATTCTGAGGCGATCTCGGCTAATCGCGGCGATCTAGAGCACGGCTAAACTAACCAAGAGCACCAACATGATCCTAATACTAACGCGCATCTACACGGCAAAAGAATCGAGCAATGGATGGCTTACCCGAGCCGAGACGAAATTGAGCGTTTTGGCCGAATTTGGGGAAAATCAAATTGATATTATCCTGCGCCAAATGTGAAATTGATTGAGGGCTAATCGCACAGAGATGAGAGTAAGCGGAGGAGCAAGGAGTTTGAAAATGGTGCACTTACGAGCTAAAGAAGATCACCCTTTGCTTGGTGAAAGGGAAAATAGAAATTGAGTGCTCTCTTACACAAAGGCAAAATTGACAGAGGGTTAATATTCTATGAGATGCCAAGTAAGTGAGGAAGCAAAGGCTTAGAGAGAGAATGCACGAACACCACTTTCACCAAGAGGTTAGAGCTCCAACAATGGCGCCGAGAGCAAATTTTTGAAATGGAGCTCACTCGGTGTACTAGAAGCAATCTTTGGAGCTCGAGGGTGTTTAAAGGAGGATAAGGAAGCCCTTTGGAGGAGTCTTATAGCCGGAGCGGCAAGAGAACAGCGGCATGAAAAATGGCGATGCTCTTTGAGGTTGGCCGAGAGCGGCGAGGCGTAATGCAGATGGAGACGGCGATCGTGGAGGCGGCCGGACGGAAGCATTAAATGCGGAAGAGCCGTTGGCAAAAGGAGACGCGATGGGCTCTGCCGAAGAGTACTATGCACGCCACCACGCTGACTCGGCGGCGCGCGCGAGCAAGAGGAAGGCGAAAGAGATCGGTAGTTGGATTTTAATCGGACGGTGAAAAAGAACAGTCGTGATAACGATTCAATCGCGCTTGATCTCGGGCGTTGATTTGGATCCTATGGTTCACGTTGCGCGAGGCGTTCGGCGGTCCGAGCGTTCACGCGATCGTGGCCGTTGATTTAGAATCCAACGGTTCAAATGGATCGGCGCTCGGATGGTCCGAACGCTCACGCGATCGTGGGCGTTCGATGCCGATCAACGACTTCGCAAATCCGCGCCCATTGCGTCGCCGCGGTGCGTTAGTTGATGAACCAAATCAAGTGGCTCGAGCCCGAGTCGGCCGAACCCGAGGAGCGGTGACAACCGATTAGGGTTGGAATTTGAATAAGCGATTTTGGGAATTATTTGGGATAGCAAAAAAGCTCCAAAATTATGAAATTTTAATCGGAGCTTCTTGACGAAGAAGGAACCTTATATAAAATTTTCAGAGACTTTTATGCACTGCATTTTCTCTAAAAATTCCGAGAAGGCTATTTTAGGAGTTTGACTAATGTTTGACTTGCCTCAAAATTATCCAATAATTTCTGAAAATTATGAAATAATTACGAGGTGTTAAACATCACTCCTAGGTTCAATGAAAATTATTTTCAGGGGTTGGGCACAAGATTTTCATGAAGGAGATTTGTGGTGGTGTCAAATGGCAATTTGATTTTTGATTTCCCATAATCCCTTTACAAAAATTATGGGCTGATTACAAAAATCAAGATCGGAGAAAAAGTTTTAATTTCTCCTCATTTTAATACATTTGAAACACAAACCAATTTTGGGATGTTACAAAACCTCCCCCTTACAAATCTCGTCCAGAGATTTGGCTCGCTCGAAAGAAAGATGGATAGTGCGCACGGAGACGATCTTCCCTTTCCCAAGTAGCCTCATCCTCGAATGGTTCGACCACTTTGAACTTTGAGGAATTTGATGGTTTTATTCCTCGTTCTTCGTTCGACCTCATCGAGTATGCGAGCAGGATGCTCGCGGTAGGTCAAATCTTCTTGGACATCGAGAGTTTCCAACGGAGCTTCCTCGGTTGGAACACGGAGACACTTCTTTAATTGGGACACATGGAAAACATCATGTACCCCATCAAGTGCAGCTGGCAATTCCAACTTATAGGCAATAGCTCCTTTCTTCTCGATAACACGGTAAGGACCGACATATCGAGGGCTAACTTGCCCTTGGCGCAAAACGCGATGGCCCTTCAAAGGAGAGACTTTGAGATAAACAAAATCATTCGGCTCAAAGCTCAATTCACGACGACGGCGATTCGCGTAGCTCTTTTGCCTGGATTGAGCTGTGCGCAAACGATCACGAATAAGCTGGACTTGACTCTCGGCCTCATTGATCGAGTCCGGACCAAAGAAGGGTCTTTCGCCTGTCTCAGACCAGTTCAACGGGGTTCTACACTTTCTCCCGTATAAGGCCTCGAAAGGTGCCATGCCGAGGCCGGCTGAAAGTCGTTATTGTAGGAAAACTTCGGCAAATGGCAAGCATTTCTAACAATTCTTTCCATAGGAGAGGACACAAGCACGAAGCATGTCTTCCAACACTTGGTTGACCCTTTCGGTCGACCATCGATTTGGGGTGATATCTTTGTGCTAAAGGTAAACGGGTTCCATCGCCTCTTGCAAACTTTGCCAAAAGCGAGAGGTGAAAAGAGAACCACGATCCGAGACAATTGTCTTAGGTATCCCATGTAAGCTCATGATGCGGGCAATGTAGAGATCCGCTAAAAGACCTACGGAGATCCGTCTTGGTGGAAGGAAGTGAGCCACCTTAGTTAGCCGATCAATGACAACCCGGATGGCATCATTGCTCTTGGAGGTGCGAGCGGACCGGTGATAAAATCCATTCCGATCGAATCCACTTCCATTCGAGGAATAGGCAAAGGTGAAGCGATCTGCTTGGGCCGATGCTCGGCCTTGACACGACGACACACGTCGCGCTCGACAACGAACCGCGCAATTTCCCTCTTCATTCGGGTCCACCAAAATCCCAGCGGAGATCTTGATACATCTTTGTGGCCCCGGATGAATAGACAAAGGCGAATCATGGGCTTCAGCGGAGGATCAAATTCGCAATTCCATGTCCTTTGGAACCACAAGGCGTTGTCCGAACCTTACAACAACATGCTCATCCTCGAGAAGCACTTGGTCGTTCCGTTCTTGACATTTTCCTTGATGTGGTTCACTCCAACATCGATTGTTGGGCGATCTTAATCCGATCCACCAAGGTTGGTTGCACAACCGAGTAGCGAGGAACCACGCCCCACCAAACCTAAGTTGAGGCGCTGAAATTCCTCCAGCGAGGTGGGTTGGCGTTCTTGGAGCAATAAGGCATTGCAATGCGCTTTCCGAGGCGCATCGGCAGCGACATTAGCCTTGCCGGATGGTAGTGAATACCCATGTCATAGTCCTTGATCAACTCCAACCATCTCTTTTGCACGAGGTTCGAGATCTGGTTGGGTGAACAAATACTTTAGGCTTTTGTGATCCGAATACATTTCTAGCGATTCTGATTAGGTAATGTCGCCAAATCTTAAGTGCATGAATCACCGCGGCTAATTCCAAGTCATGGGTAGGATAGTTGAGTTCATGAGGTCTCAATTGCCTTGATGCATAGGCCACTACCTTGCCTTCTTGCATAAGGGCGCAACCGAGCCCTCGGCGAAGCATCGCAAAAGATGTCAAAACTTTGATGAATATCGGGAAGAACAAGGGCGGGAGCGGTGGTCAAGCGCTTCTTGAGTAATTGGAAGCTTTCCTCACGGGCATCGGACCACAAGAACTTCTTGTCCTTCTTGAGCAACTCCGTCATCGGCCAGCGATTTTGGAGAAATTCTCGATAAAGCGGCGATAATATCCCGCTAAGCCGAGAAAACTCCGCGCCGGTTCATCAAGTAGGTGAACCATGAAAGAACATCGTTGACCTTGCTAGGGTCAACGGCTCGCCTCTGCCGAAAGAAAGCAAAACGCTAGAGACTAGGGAATGGAATATCACCCTAATCGAAAGCCAAAGCAACAAGTGTAAAAACTTGAGCAGGCTTATAAAAGATTCCAACCATAGCAAAGAATCATAACACCAAAGCTCAACTTCTCAATGCAACTAACCCGTATTGAATGAGCGAGTAATTGATTGAGAAGATAAAAATCGAAGATCAAGGTAAGATCTAATACCACTTAAGATCAAGGCTAAATCAGCGAAAATAGTGTTAGATACATAGCTAACTAGTATCACATCTTACCCTTTTTAACCCCACAAGTTTTAGTTGATTATCCTCTCATTTTCTACCCCATTAGAAACCATCGAGCTTCTTGTCCGGAAATTGAGGTTCTTGTAGTGATTTTGCATCAAGCTTCCAAATCAAGTCTTCCATTCTAGAAACTTCAAAATCGCACACTTCAATTTGCCAAGCTCGGTGGTCCTATCAAAACCATTGAGCTTCTTCGTCTGAAATTGAGGCGTCTTGTCGATTCGCATCCAAGCCTCTAGCGAAACCTTGATCCGAAACTTCAAAACCCTAAGAACTTCAATTTGCCAAACTCAGTGGTTCCCAAAACCCATTTAATCGATAACACTATCTTTGAAAAGGAGATGAGAGGAAAACAACTTTCAAACTCAAATTAGAGTGAGATGAGAAGAGAAAGCTAAGATAGGTAAGGAATAAAATCGAGAACTTACTTAAGCTTTCAAAATCATTTGATACTTTGAAATTAAGTTTTCAAAATATCCTAAAGGCGACCAACTTGGGTTACTACGGTCGGTATGGCTCGATGCAAACCTTGTGAGACCCGGTTTATCAGACTTGTAATGCTTAACCAACCGCTTGGCCTAGCATCACAAAGCAGATAATCAGAGACTCGAGACATGTATACTTCCGAAATGCAGATACACACCTCCTTACAAAGTTCATGCATCAATTCCATTCATTCACATAGAACCAAAGCAAAATGTAGCAGGATTAACATTAATAAAGGATAGTTACAAAGAGAGGCCAATCGGCCAACAATAAAAGAGACAACAATAATTAAGCAGTGAAGCAAAAGTGCCATAAGATGGCGATAAACAAAAGAGCCAATCGGTGTGCCTTTAACCCACAAGGCAACCGACCAGGACCGCCAAAGCTAGTCGTCGAATCCACACAACTTCAAAAAGTGAGGCCCTTGGGGCTCACCTTCTTCCTCTGCAAACAAAAGCGACCAAACAAAAGCGGGTGAGTACTTTGAATGTACTATAAGATATATAAGAATGATAACAGATCTATGCAATAACTACATGCAAGCTTATTTAAGTGGAGCGAGTTAGGACTCAAATTTTTAAGCATAAAGCAAGTTTTATTTGCAATAATGTAATAGATTGAAAGCAATTTTGCAATCTGATTTTATTTGATAAAAGCAGTAGTAATCAAGTATCAACAACGAGAAAAGCAGTCTGAAGTGACTAAACCATTAGTCACCACAACAATAGCATGAATTACCCATTCATGCCAACCATATCAAGTTTTAATTTTTAAAACAAAAGCAGTTGTTGAAGTCTAGATCTTGCGAAATCACCAAGCGTGTCCATAACCTAGGGCGAGGCTATTCAATAGTTTTATCCTGCGCAGGTGTACCAACTTACCCACATGTCGGATCGCCTTTTGCCAAGCTATTAAGCACACTTCCTTAGGTATGCCGCCGGCTAAGTCCTACGAGACATTTCCAATATTGTGAATTATTCACGAGCCGCCTGTATGGATAGAAACCCATACGTTGTGTCGAGTCATCGTAAAGCCTCGGTCAACTACCCTTCCCGGGTAAAGCCTTGGACAACTACGACGCTCCTCGAGGTGGAGAGCCTACCCTAATCTCCACCACCGCACACCCAACACAAGAACACCGAGAACACATATCATGTTTCACACAACACACACAACCCCTCCTGCGACTCGGAGATAACCCACGTCAAAGTACTAGGTCAAGAGGGTCCCATATAACCCTCATGTGGTTAGTACGCAAAAGTACTTGGATCGATGGCGCAAGCAACATTTCGGTCCTTAGGGACACAGGCACCTTTCCTTGTCACACCCAACAATCACACCAACATGCCATTGTGCCCAAGTCAAATCATTTTGTTTCATTTTCGGTTTTACAAAACAAAAGCATAAGGTCTTGAACCAAAAATAAACAAAATGATTTGTGTGATCAAGGTCATCGACTAAGTCAATAACCACCCAATTCTCTTGGTAGCTAAGCATTTCTAAGCATGACATCGCAGAACAAGAAAGAGCATAATTAAATCACCGGCTCTAATTCACCAAATGATATTAATAACTTATGGTTGTGGCGGGGATAACATTTTCATGGCAACAATGCATTAGGAATAGCTACCTCTAAGCAGGCAAAAATAATTGGACACAAAAGCAATGCATACATATAGTTTGTAAACAAGATATTAGACTTTGAAAGTAATGGGGCATTTATGATCAAATATCTTGCCTTGCTGAAGCTCGCTGTTTTGCTGCAGAGGATCACTCTCGATAATATCAATATTGTCGCAACCTATCGAAAGAACCAACAAGAACCACTAAGGCAAAAAGAAACCGAAAAGATCCAACAGTCAACTTCAACAAAAAGCTCTCAAATTTTTACAGTAGAAAGAGCATGATTTTTATGAACTAATGCAACAAGAACCAATTGATTTGGATTCTCAATGCAAAAGTTATGCTAAAAACCATTTTGCTCAGCCCTAATATTGAAACAGTACCTAAGCAACGATTTTAGTGAAATTTTCTAGAAATGTAGAGCTACTGAAGTTTTTACAGAAAAACAAGCACCTCATAAGATGAACAACCCCACAGGATTCATCTCATTTGGAGCTTTCAATAAATAGTTATGAATTTTCCAAGTTAAATCCATTTTTCAGTTGTACAGATAATCAGTTTAATGCTTTCTTTCAAAATCTAAATTTTCGACTGCAGAAACATAGTTGAAACCTATTTTAGAATAAGGTTCATTAGAAATGAAAAATAACAAAAGTGGTTTGACCGATTTTGGAGTTAAAATGATTTACTTATGCATTTTCAAAGATAAAACTATTTTTCAATTGATAAATAACTCTACAGAAATATAATTCAGATAAGCGACGTGGACAAATCTGGGCGAAGATCCGAAAACAAACGGCCCAAACACAAAGCAACGAGAACACACGCGAACCTAAACATCAGCCGTTGGATGAAAGATGAGCGAACGGATGCCAGGATGTCCGGCGGTCCGAGCGTTCACGCGTCGCGAAGCCGTGGATCCGGATCCAACGATTCACGTTGATCCGGCGTTCGCGGTCCGAGCGTTTATTCGGATCTGGACCGTTGGTCTTGGATCCAATCGCCCACACGCAGCAGCGACAGAGCGAAACGCGCCAACCTTAAGCATCAACCGTTGGATGAAGCGTTAGCGGACGAGATGCCAGCGAAGTTCGGCGGTCGAACGTTTATCGAGATTGGACCGTTGATCTAGGATACAGCGGTCCACGTTGATCAAAGCGCGGCTGGTCGAGAACGCGCCCACGCACGCGAGCCGTTGATCTGGGATC
This sequence comes from Hsuehochloa calcarea, assembly GCA_036346395.1. Lineage (NCBI taxonomy): Eukaryota > Viridiplantae > Streptophyta > Magnoliopsida > Poales > Poaceae > Hsuehochloa > Hsuehochloa calcarea. Next base: position 19,142,732 of record CM070614.1, on the reverse strand, counting down.
CAACGTCCCGCGCGGACTCGAATCGTTCGAACGCTCTCTCTGCTATGGGCCGTCGATCGAAGATCAGACGGTCCAGAATCATCGACAAAAGACGACTCGTGCTTTCGTCCGACAAAATTTACAGAGGCGATCTCCGGCTAATCGCCGGCGATCTAGAGCACGGCTAAACTAACCAAGAGCACCAACATGATCCTAATACTAACGCGCATCTACACCAGCAAAGAATCGAGAAATGGATGGCTTACCCGAGCTGGAGACGAAATTGAACGTTTTCGGCCGAATTTGGGGGAAAATCAAATTGATATTATCCCTGCGGCCAAATGTGAAATTGATTGAGGGCTAATGCGCACAGAGATGAGAGTAAGCGGAGGGAGCAAGGAGTTTGAAAATGGTGCACTTACCAGAGCTAAAGAAGATCACCCTTTGCGGCTGAAAGGGGGAAAATAGAAATTGAGCTGCTCTCTTCTGTCAAAGGCAAAATTGACAGAGGGTTAATATTCTATGAGATGCCAAGTAAGTGAGGAAGCAAAGGCTTAGAGAGAGAATGCCCGGAACACCACTTTCACCGAAGAGGTTAGAGCTCCAACAATGGCGTAGAGAGCAAATTTTTGAAATGGAGCTCACTCGGTGTACTAGAAGCAATCTTTGGAGCTCGAGGGTGTTTAAAGGAGGATAAGGAAGCCACTTGGAGGAGTCTTATAGCCGAGCGACAAGAGAACAACGGCATGAAAAATGGCGATGCTTCTTGAGGTTGGCCGAGAGCGGCGAGGCGAGTAATGCGATGGAGGCGGCGGTATGGAGGCGGCCGGACGGAAGCATTAAATGCGAAGAGCCGTTGGCAAAAGGAGATCTGATGGGCTCTGCCGAAGAAGTGTACCGCGCACGCCACCACTGACTGACTCGATGCCGATGCGCGCGAGAGGAAGACGAAAGAGATCGGTAGTTGGATTTTAATCGGACGGTGAAAAAGAACGTCGTGATAACGATTCAATCGCGCGCTTGATCTCGGGCGTTGATTTGGATCCTACGGTTCACGCGTTGCGAGGCGTTCGGCGGTCCGAACGTTCACGCGATCGTGGCCGTTGATTTAGAATCAACGGTTCAAATGGATCGGTAGCGCTCGGATGGTCCGAGCGTTCACGCGATCGTGGGCGTTCGATGCCGATCAACGACTTCGCAAATCCGCGCCGATTGCGTCGCGGCGGTGCGGTTAGTTGAGTGAACCAAATCAAGTGGCTCGAGCCCGAGTCGACCGAACCCGAGAAAGTGACAACCGATTAGGGTTGGAATTTGAATAAGCGATTTTTGGGGAATTATTTGGGATAGCAAAAAAGCTCCAAAAATTATGAAATTTTAACTGGAGCTTCTTGTGAGAAGAAGGAACCTTATATAAAATTTTCAGAGACTTTTATGCACTGCATTTTCTCTAAAAATTCCGTAAGGCTATTTTAGGAGTTTGACTAATGTTTGACTTGCCTCAAAATTATCCAATAATTTCTGAAAATTATGAAATAATTATGAGGTGTTAAACATCACTCCTAGGTTCAATGAAAATTATTTTCAGGGGTTGGGCACAAGATTTTCATGAAGGAGATTTGTGGTGGTGTCCAAATGGCAATTTGATTTTTGATTTCCCATAATCCCTTTACAAAAATTATGGAACTGATTACAAAAATCAAGATCAGAGAAAAAGTTTTAATTTCTCCTCATTTTTAATACATTTGAAATACAAACCAATTTTGGGATGTTACACCTCAAAGCGTCAACGTCCTCACGACGAACCAAATCGAACCTATCGGAAGATCGGGCCGCCGTGACTCATCAAGTGGTACCAGAGCAAAGGTTGCCCGTTAGGTTATTTCGTTTATTCCCTTTTTGTGAGTTTTGTTCCATCACCTAGAGTCCAGAAAATTGTCCTACAAAAAGTTTTAGATCGTAATTATTCCGCTGTCCAAACCACTTTGTGTCTTCGCAATTGTGTTTTCAGTTTCGCGTTGTTGAATTCGAGTCCATCGTCGGTGTCTTTGTTGCTGGTCTAGTCGTCGTAATCTAGTTTCTAGCGTCGAGTCTTTACTATTTTGATCATCTAGACACCCCCCATACGACCACAACACCACCCCCATACGACCACCTACTCGGATTCGGCTTCTCCACTGGTCGAAAGCGAGCGCGCCGATCGGATTCGGCCAGGCCACTCGTGTCCGACAACCCTATTTATTATCTTGTTGCTCTCGGACACCCCACCACTGGTCGGAAACAATCGATGGTCGGATTTTCCGTAGCTAAAGTTCGAGAGAGAGAGTATCTTTTAATTACCTTTTTACCCCTGCTCTCCGGAAAAAGTTTGTGACCCATATATATCCATAGACCCAGAAAAGGGTTTTGAAGAGTTTTGAGTCAAGGTCACATTCGCCAAAAAAAAAACAAAGAAGAAAAAAAAAGAAAGCAAAGAGTGCAAAAAAAAAGAGAAAGAAAGCAAAGAGTGAAGAAAAAAAAAGAAGAAAAGAAGAAGGAGTTGCTTTGTGATTTTGGATCCGATTGTGTTTGTATCTATCCTATCCTTCCGTTTGCTTGAGCTAGTTCTAGGAGCAGCGTTTGGGCGAAAGCGTGATTTAGTATCTTGTGGACTTTTATTCAGCTTTGCTAATCCGACTTCATTATTGCTATTCCTTGCTACTAAACATTGCCTATCCGAGCTCCACATACTTTCGGCCCTCAGATTGGATCCTCGCATTCGCCTCCGCCGTGGTCGTACATCCCACCTTCTCCGTCGGACCACTGCTGTGTGATTTGGTAAGAAACTCATAAGAGCTTGGTAAGACGCTTGTGAGTGTGTGATTCCATCCTCCGACCACCTAATAGTGATAGGGATAATACTTTTGTGTTGTCTTTTGTCTACTACTAACCATGTCAGGTGAAGGATTGGATGCGCAAGAGTGTGTTTTGAGGAAGAGCTCATGGCGCTATTGGATGAACAACGCACTACCGTTAATGAGGACATCGACGGAAGCTTCAAGCTACCACGATCACATTACAACGCTCAATCAGCGATAGTATTGCGGCGCTCACTACACGCCTCGAAAGAATGGTGAGCAGACCACCAAGCGTTGGTCGTGTGGAACCTCGGTGCAGCCCATGACCATGAGTTTGATAATGATAATGAGATACGACCACGGCGCCTTTGATGCACGACAATGGAACCGATGAACTTCAACCGTCAAGGTATGAGAGGTAATAATATTCAACAACATAATGCGTGTTAATGATGATCCATATGCTAAAGTTAAATTCTCTGTACCATCTTTTGCGGTGCTTATGATGCTGAAATATATCTAGATCGGGACATGACGGTAGAATGAAATTGAATGCTCACTTAGTTCCCGAAGTGCATAGAGTTAGGCAAGCCACAAGTGAATTTAAAAACTTTGCCATCATTTGGTGGAATAGGGTATGCACCGAAGGATTAGCGCCTACTACGTGGGATGGTTTAAAGGTTGCTATGCGTAACAGATTTGTCCCACCTTCTTTTAAACGTGATTTGCGTAATAAATTGCAGCGCTTAAATCAAGGTAATAGATCCGTAGAAGAATATTATCAGGACCTACAAATTTGTATGTTGCGTTGTGATATTATTCAGGATGAAGAAGCTGCAATAGCACGTTTTTATGGAGGATTAAGACGTGAGATTCAGGACATAGTGGATTACAAAGAATACGATAGTGTCCCTAGATTGTTCCAACTTGCATGTTTGGCAGAAAAAGAATTGCAGGGACGACAACAGAGGCCAAGGAATAATTTTGGGAGCATGTCTACACCACGACCGGTCTTGGGGCAAGCCAAAACACCCCACTTTCAGCTACGGTCTGCTGCCCCTCCTCGAGTAGGGTGCGTTCAGCACCTCCGACCACATCACATGCACCGAGGTAAGCAAATCTACTAGTGTACGTGCTCCACCAAGAGTTCTTCATCGGTTGCTTCCACCGGTCGCACCAAGGATTATTTGCCACCGTTGCAAGGGAATGGGACACGTCATGAAGGATCGCCCAAGTCGTGAGCATACAATGCCACTACGCACGGTGGATATGTAAGTACTAGTGATATTGAGGATGAATATGTACTTGCGGCTAACATTGCGGTGGAGAAGCGAGGCAGACGGTGATGCCGATGGTGTAGAGGAGCAAGTAGTCTGCTTTGTTGACACCGAGTATCATATGAGCCTTGTTGCGCAGCGAGTCTTTGGCGCACAAGTAGAGAGAGCGGAGCAAAATCAGCGGCATAACTTGTTTCAAACCAGATTTCTTGTGAAGGACAGAGCTGCGAGTCATCATTGATGGAGGAATCGCAACAACCTTGCAAGCTCAGAGATGGTCGAGAAGCTTGGCTTGACCACACAACCCCACCCACGTCCCTACTACATCCAATGGTTCAATTCATGTGGTAAGTTAAAGGTAAACAAAGTTGTGAGCGTGCAATTTTCAGTTGGTAATTACAAAGATAGTTCGACTTTGATATAGTACCGATGCAAGCACGCTCTTTATTGCTCGGTAAGCCTTGGATATATGACAATGATGTTTTGCACCATGGTAGAGCTAATACCTACTCGTTCTTACACAAGGGTAAGAAGATTAAGTTATTGCCTTTGACACGGAGATTTTGAAAGATGAAGAAGAAGCGCTAAAAATGAAAGAAACACCGATAAGCATGATTACGAAAATCGACAAGTAGCAAAACGTGTTTTCCCACCTAAAAGGGAGAAAGTGGCGTCTAGTCCTAAGTCCGAGGGGATTAAATTGAAGGATGTGTTATGATTGCCACTAAATCTGAACTTGCTGAAATTTGTGATAATGAGTGCCATGCTATGCTTTGATATGCAAAATGCCTTATACTCGCTTGAGTATATAGCTAGCTCTTTGCCTCCTATTTGTTGCTAACCTTTGCGGAGTATGTGGATGTATTCGGTGAGGTACCCCGGGATTACCACCTATTCGAGGATAGAGCATCAAATTGATTTGATCCCAGAGCGACTTTGCCAAACCGTCTTGCATATAGGACCAATCCAGAGGAGACTAAGGAAATTCAACGACAAGTCCAAGATCTTACGGACCGTGGGTGCGTCGAGAAAGCCTTAGTCCTTGTCTTGTTCCAGTTCTTTTGGTTCCTAAGAAAGACGGTAGTTGGCGTATGTGTGTTGATTGCGAGCCATTAATAACATTACTATAAGGTATCGTCATCCCATCCCTAGGCTAGACGACATGCTTGATGAATTGAGTGGTTCTATTATTTTCACAAAGATTGACTTGCGGAGTGGTTACCACCGATTAGAATGAAATTAGGAGATGAATGGAAAGCGCTTTTAAAACTAAGTTCGGATTATATGAGTGGTTAGTGATGCCTTCGGTCTAACTAATGCACCTAGTACTTTTATGCGATTGATGAACGAGGTTTTACGCTCTTTCATTGGAAAATTTGTGGTGGTTTACTTTGATGATATCTTGATTTATAGCAAGTCACATGAGCTACATTTGAATCATATACGTGCTGTTTTTAATGCTTTGAGAGATGCACGTTTGTTTGGTAACCTCGAAAAGTGCACCTTTTGCACCGATCGAGTTGCGTTTCTTGGATATGTTGTGACACCACAGGGAATTGAGGTGGATGAGACAAAGATTGTAGCCATCCGAAGCTGGCCGACGCCGACCACTGTGTCACAGGTGCAGAGCTTCCACGTCCTTGCTGGATTCTATCAGCGTTTTATGCGGGATTTCAGTACCATTGCCGCACCATTGAATAAATTGACAAAGAAAGGAGTGTCTTTCCAATGGGGACCTGCGCAAGAGAAGGCATTCAACTTGTTAAAAGAGAAGCTCACCCAAGCACCCCTACTCCAACTCCCTGATTTTGGTAAGACTTTTGAGATTGAATGTGACGCTAGCGGGATTGGAATAGGTGGTGTATTGATTAAAGAAGGTAAACCGGTTGCATATTTTAGCGAGAAACTAAATGGGCCTAGTTTGAATTATTCCACATATGACAAAGAATTGTATGCTTTAGTTCGTGTACTTCAAACTTGGCAACATTATTTATGGCCCAAAGAATTTGTTATACATTCTGATCATGAATCGCTAAAATATATTAGAAGTCAAGCTAAACTGAATAAACGACATGCTAACTGGGTAGAATTTATTGAGTCATTTCCATATGTCATAAAGCATAAGAAAGGTAAGGACAATGTGATTGCTGATGCGCTCTCTAGACGTTATACCATGTTATCTCAACTTGACCATAAGATTTTTGGTTTGGGGGCCATTAAGAGTTTATATGTCACTGATTTGGACTTTAAGGAAGTACTTGAATATTGTAAAGAAGGGAAGACATGCAATAACTATGTGCTGAATGATGGTTTGATCTATCGTGCTAACAAGCTATGCATTCCAGCTAACTCTGTTCGTCTTTTGTTGTTACAGGAGGCACATGGAGGAGGTTTGATGGCGCATTTTGGAGCAAAAAGACAGAAGATGTCTTGACCACCCACTTCTTTTGGCCAAAGATGAGGCGTGATGTCGGCGCTCGTGGCTCATTGCACTACATGCAACAAAGCTAAGTCCGTCTCAATCCACATGGACTTTATATGCCTCTTCCTATTCCTAGTGCCCCTTGGGAGGATATTTCTATGGATTTTGTTTTAGGATTGCCTAGGACAAAGAGGGAGAGATAGTATATTTGTCGTAGTGGATCGATTTTCTAAAATGGCACATTTTATATCTTGTCACAAGAGCGATGATGCTACAAACATAGCTGATTTGTTTTTGGAAATCATTAAGCTTACATGGAGTGCCCAATACTATTGTCTCGGATCGCGATCACGAAGTTTTGAGCCACTTTTGGAGATCGCTTTGGAATAAATTGGGGACAAAGCTGCTGTTTTCTACTACGTGTCATCCCCAAACTGTTGGACAAACGGAGGTTGTCAACCGCATGTTATCCACCATGTTGCGGGCTGTTTTAAAGAAGAACTTGAAGATGTGGGAAGAGTGTTTACCGCATATTGAGTTTGCTTACAATAGGTCAGTACACTCCACCACCAAGGTAAGTCCGTTTGGGTAGTGTATGGTTTTAACCCGTGCTCCTATTGATTTACTACCTTTACCAACCTCTCAAAAAATAAATCTAGATGCTAAGAAGCGTGCTGCATTTATTCTCAAGTTGCATGAGACCACTAAAGAGAATATAGAGCGTATGACTGAAAAGTATAGGGTTGCTGGAAATAAAGGTAGGAAAGTTGTCAAAATTGAACCAAGTGATTTAGTTTGGGTTCATTTGAGAAAGGATAGATTTCCGGAATTAAGAAAATCAAAGTTGATGCCTAGAGCTGCAGGACCGTTTAAGATAATTAAGAAGATAAATGATAATGCATATCAGTTAGAATTACCTGCAGATTTTGGGGTTAGCCCCACATTTAACATTTCAGATTTGAAACCATACGTGGGAGTAGAAGATGAGCTTGAGTCGAGGACGACTCCAATTCAAGAGGGGGAGTATGATGAGGACATCCCTCCTTCGGATACACGTACTACACAAGACCCTCCATATTTGGGTGTTGAACTACAAGGTCCTATGACAAGAGCTAGAGCACGTGACTTAATCTATCAGGTAAAATCGTTTCTAGGGTTGAGTGTATTATTTGAGAACTCTATGATGCTGCCTAATGGAGATGATTTACTTGTACTCAGAAATCAAGGCCTACGACCAGTTCAAGAAGGTTTACGACCACTTCAAGAAGGCCTACGACCACTTCAAGAAGGCCTACGACCAGATGACTCGTTGGGAGTAATCTCGACCGAGCGAGCGAGCATACTCGTTGGACACAATCTACGACCAAAGATAGCATGGACTCCTCAAGACCACCCTAGGACCAGATCCTACGACCAGAATACGCAACACAAGGTCTTTGCGTCACGTTTGAAACTAATAAGACTTTGTAAACGTAACGAGGTCGGAGTCCAGGTTGTGTACGCTTCATCCCACGGCCGCACAACTCTAGGTCGACCTCCTCACGTTCCCCTATATATATACAGTAGCTACCATAGTTTAGAGGCGGGTTTTTCTTAGATTATTCTGCCAATTGCAGTTTCGCCGACTATCGGTTTGAGGAACCCCACTTGTAAACTTCATCCATATCCACAATACAATTCAGATTGCATCTACCTTGTTCTTGTGAGTTGCTTCGATTGCTTGCAGGACGTGCAAGCGTGGTCGATAACGACAGGCGTGCGGGTGTGGCGAATTGCGAGGTGACGATCTGTTGGTCGGAAGCCTCAAAGCGTCAACGTCCTCACGACGAACCAAATCGAACCTATCGGAAGATCGGGCCGCCGTGACTCATCACGGGCCACCCTTGGGTAGACAGGGACAGTGTTTGCTCCTTAGTGTGTGAGTTGATCAGCTGATAGTCCTGGAATCATATGGGGTAGATAAGAACAGCGATAGTATTCTCTATATCTTTTCTATGCTCTAAGGACTGCCTTTTTCTGTTTCTCTTATCAGTTTCTCGTTTTTGTTCCTTTGGTTCAGGGGGAGTTTATCTTGGTTATTCCAGTTCTTAAATTTGTCATAACTCAACCTGAATTAAAAGATGCATTTCATTCTGAAGGGTATCTGGATTTTCGTGCATTTCATCCTGCATTGCATTGTAATCATATGGAGCCTTGTTTATTATCCCTTATGATCTGTTTTCACTGTTTACATCTTGCCATGATTTATGCTAAACTGCTAGATTTATCATGACTTTTTATGTGTAGTTTAGTCGTTGCCTTGCTAAGGTGATTAAAAAAATGCTAAACTTGAATTAAAATCTTGTCTAAATAGCTCTTGAGACTAGTCTGGTTGAAGTTATCCTTTTGTGATTCTCGCCATGTCAAGTAGGCTGAGTTGAGTCTTGAATCTTTATTGAGTTTCAGAGTAAGCTATGTCAGTTCGTTAAGAAACTAGACTTATCTTTAATCGTTGGTCTAAAAACTTCAAAAGCAAAAATGATCTCTTTTGTGCGAAAAAACTGATCTCACCAAATCTTTCTCATGAGACTGCTTGCCATTGCACTAGGCATGAACTCAGGGGGAGCGTTGGATGACCTAAGATCACTTCCTTAAGTCTGTTGCTTGGAGTGGTCGCATAAGGCTTGGGATCTAGCACATGGTTAAGATTTGAAAAATTGGTTGAAGCTTAGGAGGCAGTTGTGGATGGCACCTAGTCCAGGACTTGCTTCACTAAGATAAAGCCATAATAATGTTTCCAGAAAAAGAAACTTGTGCTAAAATTGCTTATCATTAAAAAGACCAAGTACTGGATAAAATGAGTCTTTCTTCAACTGGTAGCACTCTAAACTGTTCAATATGAGTCTTCTTGGTTCAACTCAGATTATTTGGCATGGCTTGTATCATCCTTGGATACCTTTAGCTAGACTACAATCTTAGTTTATTTGACTTGCTAAAGAATTGGATCTTTAATCAGATTATGGATTTTCTGTCTTAGCTATTCTATACATCAATTGTCATGATCTTGATAGCATTCTTATGTGTTATGGCTGAACCTATCAAACTACTAAGCATAGCATTAAAACTAGATTATCCAGATTCAATCAACATAAATTCCTAAGGAAAGACAATGAACGATCACTAGAATCATGGTAAAGAATGGATAAACGGTCATAATACCACGAACAGTCAAACGATACTAACATAGGATTATTACAATGCGGAACTTATTTCAACAATTTGACTTGGTGAATGGCAAGAGTAATTGTTACGATTGGATAAAGCGAAGTGTAGTGTGCGAACTACCCCACCAAATCATCTTGTCGTCTTCCTCAATTACCTAATTAAAACATACAAAGCAAGGGTGAGTCGAAGACTCAACAAGTACTAAACAAGAATAATCAAGCATGGAGTGGACAACACAATTCAGTTGAATTACGAACAATTATTGGAACACATACATGTACGTATGGAATGAATACATGAATGGATGAAATGTAAGAATGCATTGAAGGTATGGACTTATCATTGCATATACCGGTATAGCGAGTGATACACGTCGGTGTTCATAAGCCCGTACTTCACAAAGTGCGGGACTCAATCACCGTATGAAGAGCGTTTCATCGGTGTCCAAGTTGCCACATTGGAATGGTGGTCAACACTACCCACATTGGAATGGTGGGTTTTCAAATGCCCATCTTTGGAATTGATGGGTCTTTCAAATGCCCATCTTGGAATTGATGGGACTTACCAAAAGAATCCACTTAGTGGTCATAATGAATTTTATGAATGAACATGATGATTTCTCATGGTATGAATGAATAACACATATTAGTGGAAAAGACACATGGCATTCAACAACATGTGTAAACAAGTATAAGTATGTATTCACACTCAACATAATGTACCAATAAGGCCACACTAGTCACTTGCAGTATATCAACACCATGAACAAAGCACAAAAACATTCATGTAAACAACATATCATTATGCATTCCTTTGAATTCAACATCAGTTAACATACAGTACTTCCCTTTCGCGTTGTGACTCGTTAGTAGGCAACGGAGGTGTTCCCACACATGATGCCTCGCAGCCTACACAAGCATGTTCCCAAAATAAGAACAACGATATAACACTGCTACCGGTGTTCTACAATAACCCCGACTATCAATATACCGCATAGACCCAAAATGAAAATAAACTATTCAGCCAGATTTCAGCCCTTCTGAGCAGCGGTACGAGAAAATTCACCATTAATTATCTGTAACTCTAAAATACCTGAAATCAGTGCTCACTGAATCCTAACAGATCAGTCTACAAAACATTAGTTGGCGGAATCCCCTGATTCGGCCAAAACAGAGGGCTAATTATCAGTTAAACACAACCCATCTACGTCTGTCCAGAATACATATCAGAGATAAAGAAAACGGCGTAACTTTCAACCTATTGATCCAATGAGAATGATTCTTATCAGCTTGGAAATATAATTTTAAGGGATAAAATAACTTAGTTGGGTGAAGGTTCTGATTCGGCCCCTAATTTGAACAAAACAGAGGGACAAACCTCATCGACCTCAGTTTTCAGACAGATCGGACAGTTCGTAATCAAAAATTCATATCTCCCAAACTACAGATCGGATTTTCCTGATCTCGGTGCCAAAAGAAAGCTAACGTTCCCAGGACTAAAACTCTAGAAGGTAAAAACCCCAGATTCGGCCTCTACAGTAGTCTAAATAATAGATGAAAACACTAACATTTATCTGCCCAGAATTCAGAATAGTGGTAAATAAAATATCATAACTTTCATTATACAGATCCAATGGAGATGATCTTTATCATCTTTGAAAGATAATTTAAAGGGCTACAATAACTTATTAGAGTGGAGGTTCTGGAAATGCCTCTAACTAAATCAAAACCTAGGATCAAGCCGACAGATCCTTCTCGTCAGATAGACAGAACAGCGCGCACTAAAAAAATCATATCTCCTAAACCGTAAGGCGGAATCACGTGATCTCGGTGGATATGGAAATCTAAGAACAATACCTACAACTTTCTAAGAGATGGAAAGGACAGAAAACGAACGCAGCTTACCCAAAATCGACGTACAAGGCGGTGCACAGCAAGGGGGAAGGGGGGGCGGCGGCTCCAAAGGGGGGAGAGGGAGAGAAATGTGGAGTTTAGGGTTTGGGGTGGAACCCCCTTATGGCCGGGCACCACATGGGCCCCTCTGGGCCGTGGCCTGAGCCCAGTTTGTCGAGTTTATGGAAAACCCCTTCTATTTTTCAGGAATTTCTACTCCTTTCATTGTCTTTTCTTTCCCCGGCTTCCATTCAAATTACTCGATTCGATTCTTTACTCTTTTCGTTTCCGGGGTATTACAATGGCTTGGTGTAATACTCTAATAGTCATTTTGGATAATTTTCATGGCTCCTAATGCTTAAAATGAGTATCATATAGTCATTTCCTCTCTTTAAAACATCTTGATAATTTTATTGCCAAAGGGGGAGAATTTTGGAGAGAAAAAGCCTTCTGGAGAAAAGCCTTGAGTTTTGCGAAAATTGCTCTTTCATCTCGTCTCAAGTCTTTCTCTTGTGTCAACATGGTTTTGAGCTTCTGTACTACTTGTTTACACCATGGTTGACTCTAAACTCAAACTCATCTTATGCTTTTTCGGTGATTGTCAATATACTCATCAAGGGGGAGATTGAGAGACCATGTGAGAGGTCCTCCTTTGTGAGTGATGAGTATTTGACAACGTGTTGAATAGGTTGAGAGTTGAGTCTCTCTGTTTGTACTGTTTCTGTGATGAAACAGGATAATCGGAACTACCGCTGTGTATGTAGCGGAAGTTAGATAATCGAACCTCTAGGCTTTGGAAAAGGAACTTCCGATTAATCTGGGAATTGTGTTCGGTTGAAGTAATCGGAACTTCCGCACTGGGACGCGTTTGTCCGATATCTTGGCGTGAGTATTCCTCTGTGACGAAAATCGGAATTGAAAATCTGGGAGTGCGGACGTTCCGATAATCGGAACTTCCGCAATGGTAAGCGCGGAACTTCCGATCATCCTAACAAGTGCGGATGTTCCGGAAATCGGAACTTCCGCAATGGTAAGTGCGGAACTTCTGATTGTGTCCAGAACTGTGCAGAGAAGGATAGTTTGTGATTTTGTGTTTGTATGAGTTTGAGTCTTGTACAAATTTTGATGCTATGATATTGGACAATGCTATGTGATGTGTTTTATGCGTGTTGACCGCAGACATCGAGGCGAAGTCGTGGCGAGACACGAGGTTATCGGACTAGTCGCAGGCGGCGTTGAGGTCAGAACGGTCGGGATGTGTCGAAGACGGCGTGAATCTTGAGGTGGTTGCGAGTCAAGGACAGCAAGGTGTGCGGGGGGCTTCCAGAAGGTGCGCAAGGGGCGAAACGGTCTTTTCGCAAAGCGGCACAAGTGGAGGCGGTTCCGTTCGGGTGTAGCGGGCTTAATGGGTTGGAGACCCGTTAGCTAAAGGCTATAAATAGAGGTGAACCCCTGGTGTTAGGGTTAGACCTTTTGAGAGAGAAAATTAGGGTTAGCTTTAGCTAAAGAGCCTTTGGAGAGGTTGTTATGCTTTTTGAGAGTTTGTTGAGTTGGAGAGGATGAACTGAAATCTTGTGTAATCATTCCTCTGTGTTTCCCTCTATGAATCGCTTTGATTTCTATCAATGAAACTCTGAGGTTTTGATTACTTGTTTATGCCTCCTTTCTTCTCTCTGTTCTTCTCTTGAATAGCTAGGGTTTTGATGAAACTTTTGATTCGTCTTATAAGATGGCATGAAACTTGATATCTAGAGTCGTATTGCTATTGCTAATATATCCTCAAAGTTTCATGAGCTAAGAATCTGAGAATCTTGTCTATTGTGATTTTTGGTCTTTCTTGCCCCTTCTTCAAGAAATCCGATTTTGCTTTGATTAATGAATCTTTGTTTGCGATTCTTCTCCATAAGGTCAAGATGTTGTTTAGGATGATGTCCTGTGAAACTTGACCTGAGAAGAGCATTCAAGATTTAGTATTTCGGATTTTTGGGAAAAACCCGAGCGCACTGTTCTTCGGTCAGGACAATCGGAACTTCCGATTGTCCACGGCGGAACTATCATTGGCGGAACTTCCGATCGAACCCGAACTACCGCGATCGGAACTACCGCTAGGTAGAATCGAGCTTCCGATTTCGACGTAGCGGCCGCAGACTTGTTTTCGTTCTCTGATTTTGCTTCACTCAAACTTGAGATTTCCAGAGGGCTTTGTAGGTTTGTTTAAATACAGTAAAGGGGAGTTCTTAATTTTTAAGGCACCATTCACCCCCCCCCCCCCTATGTTGCCATTTCGGTCCTTCAGTATCAGAGCGGGCTTTAGCTCCGTGGTGCATAGATTGACCACTTAGGTAACCTAAAATTGCTAAAATTTGTTTACGGACTAGTAAAATTTACTAATGGTTAATTAACTTAACATTTGACACACTAGTGCACAGTAGGATGAGAATGGGACAATTATTTCTCTTACGCTTTCGATATGTTGGTATACTGATGTATGAGTTGATATTGATTCTTCGAACCTATTGTGTATTGTTGATTGTGATTGATAGCTATGACGAGAGGTAGTGGTTGTGGTTATTGTAACACCCTGGCATTTCGGAAGCCAAAATGTTACATAAAGGATCTAACATACGACCATAATTTAGAAGTATTTTAAACAATAACTCATCTAAAGGCATTAAGGGATCAACATACAATAGAACAAATACGGGAATAAAGATTAAATCCAAATGAGTACAATAAGGAGGTGATCAAAGGCCACAAGCAGTACTTAAGTAAACATATCATGGAGAGAAATATCAACCACTTCTAACTTTATTTATTACAGTTCATCAATTGACCAAAGGGAGACATAATGTGGATATCGTGAGGATATGTGCACGATCTCAGGATGATGAGTCAATTGGCAATGGCTTTGTTGGTTTGCAAAATCTCGCGTTTTCGGGGTTTGCTTCATCTTTGTCGTGACCACAAAGCGGTCCGATCGGTGGTGGGTGATCGGACCGCTTGAGTGGAGAGGTCCGACCGGCCATGGTGGCCGGTCCGACCGGTGAGCTGAAAATTGGATTTTGGAGCTAATCCAAAAATAGGTTGTGTAGGCAGGTGAGGGGAGTCTCCTGGATGTGGTTGCATCATTTTTAGAGCTCCCAGTCAAAAGTTCTATTGAGTTGAAAATTCCAGAAGGTTTCGGATTTTCAAGCTGGAATTTTGGCTAAGTCTTTTCGACCGGTCCGACCGCCGTTGTGAGATCGGTCCGACCGGCCTGAAATCGGTCGGACCGGCCTTGTGGGGCGGTCAGACCGGCATTGACTTGGAGGTAAGCCAAGTTTGCATTGATGTGTGTTGATAGTGGTTTATGTTTGGTTATCAATGCTTTATTGATGTATATTGCATTCATGGAATCGACGGGTCAAGTTGTGAAGAACTTGTTCCTAAAGCGGTTTGTTTGTCTATTGCTGTGCAGGTGGCTTGTAGGTCAACGACGTCAACGGTGAGTGGATCGGGACTACGCTTGGAGAGCTGAGGTCCAGAACGATCATGGATGCCGGGTGAGGTCGTGTGACTCAAGCATGGTGCAGGATGGGCAATATGGATCGAACGGGTGGTTTGGTACAGCTGGTTGGATCAGGCGGTGCGGATATCGGTGCAAGTCTCTGAGAGGTTCCGATGGGATTCGGACAAGAGAGGCTTGGCGACGCGATGAGAACCGCTGATCAACCTACACGTGGTGAAGCAGGCGATTGCTTCAACAGATGTTGTGTGTAGGTCCTATGTGTGACTGGGTCCCAAAAGTGAAACCCTAGTCCTCTCCTATAAATAGAAGGGGGGAGGTGTAAAACCCCCTTGAAGCTTCCATTTGGTTTTCCCCTTCCTTTTTCTAGGGTTAGGGTTTGGAGAGGAAGAGAGGGAGAGATTGTGATTGCTCCTTGGTGAGCTCTTGTCCTCCTTGAGGGAGTGGCTTTGTAAGCATCTTGTGAGATCAATCAATCTTGTGATGCTTGCTTGAGAGTTCATTTGTCTCTCTTTTGTGTTCTTCTCTCATTTGGATGAATTTGGTACTTCCTTGATTCAAGAGTTTAAACTTGGTCTTTTGACCCATTGTGTCTTGCTTTGATGTGTGGGAATACTCCTAGAATCATCTAGACCATCAACCCCCACAAGCAAGTCTTGAATCAAAGTTTTTCATATTTCTAGGGTTTGTGCACTTCTTTGTTAAATCCTTGAGAGATCGATTCTGCAAAGTGGATCTGAAGGATCGTCGCTAGAAATAGGTCACTAATATCATTAGGGAGGTGTGCTCGAAATTTGGTCAAGTTTCATTGGTCGAATCAAAAGTTGGATCAAATTTCGTTTTGGATTTGGGATTGATTTTTCGATTCGATCGAACCGGTCGAGCCGGTGTTACAGCGCGGTCCGACCGCCGATTAGTTGCTTGCTTCGACCGCTCGTTAGCCGTCGGTCAGACCGCCCCTGGTAGCCGGTCAGACCGCCTGTGCCCAGATCTGCCCTTTGAGATTAAGTCTCCACTTTTGTGTTGTGTGGTTGTTGGGGTTATCGAATTCAGCACAAGGCTTCCACTGTGCACTTACTGGTCTTCTTAGCTTTCATAGCTAAAGGAGTAAAGTTCGTGTTGAATTTGATTTAGGCGAGAAAGTTGAGAAAGCGCCTATTCACCTCCCCTAGTCGCCTTCCTGGTCCTACAAGTGGTATCGAGCGGTTAGCTCTTCTCACAGATCTTAACCTGTCTTTGGAGCCACAATGACCGATGATATTCAATCGAAGCCACATGTTTTGATGGAGTTGATTTTGCTTATTGGAAGGCCCAATGCGAGCCTACATCGAGGCTCAAGGGCACGCAATTTGGCTTAAGGTGAAAAACCCTTATGTCGTGCGGTAGATGACAATTTGATCACTCGGATGTGGAGAACAACAAGGGGCTCGAATTTTTGATTCAAGGCCTTAGTCGATCGGAGTTTGAGCGTGTCGCTCATTTGTTTGTCTGCTCATGAGATCTGCGACTCTTTGTGATTATCACGAGGGTCCATCGCGATCAAGGAAGTGAGACAGAACCGACTAAAGCATACTCCAAGATCGAGCAAAGACACGTGAATCCTTAGATGAGTATGGGGAGATTTTCTAAAATTCTTCATGATCTCCGCTACTTGTTGATCTTGTATTTTAGAGTCCGAAAATGCATGCCGACTTTTGGGTGCTTTGGATGTGAAGGTGCTGGGGATGAAGATCATCGCCATAAATGACAACATCACATGAGTGAGCTTACCATGGATAAGCTTTACTCTAGGTTGAAGACGCATGAGATTGATTTTATCTCGCGTCTCCCATGACATTCGATGGCTTTAGTGGTCGACCAATCTAAGGGTAGATACTCGATTCTTTTGATGTTAGCTCATCCGGCTTTTCTTTATCTCGCTTTGCATTCTTTGAGCGATGAGCAACTTGAGAGACTACACAAGATGATTTAGCCTGCTATCCACCAAATTCACAAGAACGTACAACAATGTGAGAAATAGGAGGAGAGTGGACCTATCACATGCTTTGAATGTGGTGAGCCGAACCACATTCGCTCTAGATTGTAACATCCCAAAGTTCTGTTACCAAAATAAAATTAATAAAGTTATTATTTTATTTGATTTTGTGAAATTTAAAAGAGATTTATTGCTTTTCTTGAATTTCCTAAATTCTAAAAGTTAAAAATAAAATTTATTGAGTTTTCTGCTATTTAATTGGATTTAGATTGAAAAATAAAGTTTTAATTAATTTCTGAATTTCTGGTATTTAAAAATGCTTTTCCTATATTTCTAAAATGAGTTTAATTCTTTGTACAAAAATAAATATAAATTTAATTATTAATTATTTTTTATTAAGTTCAAAATAAATAAAGGAATTTATCTAAAATTTTCTAGAATTTTTGAACACTGTTTGTTATTTTCTAAAAATCTCTATTTGATTTTTGTATTATCTAGCACATAAAAATGAATTGCCATTCGCAAGTAAAAGAGAAATTTTTGTTGAAACTATTTTATTTAAGATAAAAATACCCTATTGAACTACTCTAAAAAGTTATAGAATTTTTAGACCTATATTACTATTTTTCAAGATTAAAAATAATTTTCAGCAATAAACAAAATAATTACTGTATAATAATAAAATTATTATTTTTTATTTTATTATTTTATTTACGTTCAGAATCTGGTGTTTAATATCTGTGATTTATTTGGGATTTTTCGGAATTGATTTGCTATTTTTCCGGAATTAATTAATGCTTTTCGAATTTTGAAAAAAAAGAATATTCCTCGGAATATTCCGGCTGCTACAGTGCCGCGCCCAAAATTCAGCCCAAAAATTCGGTCATAACTCCGGCGAGCAATTCCCGCCAAACCGTTCTCTTTCTTTGCTTATAAATTGAACCGTAGCCTCCTCCTCATTCCCCACATCCCACTCGCTCAGATTCGCGAAAAGCCTCCCTAGCTCCCTCTAGCTCTTCTTCTCCAACTCCGGCGACAACTCCCGAGCCCGATCTCCCATCCGGTGTTCGTTGTCGTCAAATTTTACCAAAGAGTTCATCTCAATATTCTCTACATTTCTATTCAAACCGAATTTTGATTTACCTATTGTTTATCTCTCACAAAAAATCGATGTATTCCATTCTCCAACTCCCATAACTCCATGAGTCCGATCTCTCCATCTCAGAATTCCTCATGCATCAAATTTTACTAGGTGCGTTCTTATAGATTCTCTACATTTCTATTCAAGCCAAATTTTGATATACATATTGTTTCACCTCGACCACAAAAGACCGACGGCCTTCTTCTCCAACTCCGGTGAGAACTCCGTGAGCCCGATCTCCTCATCCGTTGATCCACTGTACCAAAATTTATTCGTGAGTTCCTGTTGATATTCTCCATATTTCTATTCAAGTGGAATTTTGATTCACTAACTTTTTCACCGGCCACATCTTCTTCCCAAGTCCCATGAGAACTCCGTCGAGCCCGATCTATTCATCTGTTGGGTAATTGCGAGCCCTTTTACCTACATGTTCCTTTAAATATTATCTACCTTTCTATTCAAACAAAATTTTGAATTTCGTAATAATTCAAGATCACATGTCGTAACGTGTGGCGCCAAATCATCGCTGCCCACCGCCACATCACCATATACATACTACCGCCACCCAAACGCCACCTCACTTTCTCTCTCCAAATCAATAGCCACGTCATACCATGTGTATATTTCCTCTTTATCTTTGGAAAAATCAATATCTTAAATTCTGAAATTCGGAATTTAATCTTTTCATGTGACTTTCAACCTTCCGGAAATTCGTTCTTCTTCATACGAACTCCGATTCCATCGATTCAAATTCCTATATTCATATAAAGTAGATATATTACTTATAGTATTTATTTTATAATTTTTGGATTTTATTTGAATTTTGTTTGAATTTGTCTTATGTATCAGCGTATAGATTTGACGACTTGAGAGTCGATTTACACTGCTTGAGAACAACATATAACCAAGCAAGGCAAGTTATACCTTTGATCATATTTGATCCCATTATTTCAAATTATTTAAATTCTGTTTTAAATTATTATTGCATGCTTATTTTTATTCAATGTAATTTAAATACCTGTTTTAAATTATAGTTATGCCTAAATCCTTTGTATGGCCAATGTTGATATTTGAATCAAATATATTGTCACCCTAGATAAAAACCTAGTTGATACGATAGTATGAACTGGGATCATTTGAAAATATTATGTAAAGACATGCTTACATCAAAAATGTTTAGTTTGGGAAATTTTAGCCAAATGATTAACTATTGTTTAAAACCCTATGACATTGGTTTGTCATGGAAGATTTTGCAAATGACTTTGAAAAGCAAAAATGAAAAGTTGGTTTGTACTTGGGCGAAATGGATGCTTGGTGGGTGCAGGTTTATGCACGGGTTCAATCCGGGTAGGATTGAGGCCAGGGTTATTTTGAAAGTCGCCAAGTCGATTAAGGACCGGTCTTGAGCCGCATCTTGCAAAGCTCCACCGTACTACCACAAGTCCGGAATGGGACAAAGCTAAATTTGAATAATTTGCAACGTTCCATTGTTAGTTGTGCCATTTTGGTGTGTGGGTGTCGGTTAGACAAGATTCCCACTTGGTGCAAGAGGGGTTTCCGTGGTGGTTAACCCAATGGAAGTGAAACCTTAGCGGCGCAAGAGGGGCTTCTAGCGGATGGTTAATCCAAAGGAAGTGAAACCTTAGCGGGCATGACTACTTTGGAATGACGCATTGTAAAGGTCTCGTGATAATCACTTAGTCGCACACCTACTAAGTGTGTCGACGGACATTAAAAGTTGATTATCTCTTGTGGGTAAAGTTGTACCACCTCTGCAGAGTGTAAAACTATTCGAATAGCCGTGTCCACGGTCATGGACATCTTGAGCAAAGCCACTCAAAGTTAGACTTGATTTTGTTTTAAAAATGATTTTTGCAAATGATTTGAGGATGGTTAATCCTTCCGTAAAATTAGGCGGTTAGCCATGTGATAGGAGGGTATCCATCACCATGTTTCATATGGAGGTTATCCTACTATAAAACTTGAGAATTTATAAAATGAATTTTAGTTATAGAATAACCGCTTTGGAACTTAGTAACAAATATTTAAAGAAAACTTTGCTTTATGCAAATTCAACCAAAAGCCTTCATTTGATATATCCATGCATGCATTAACTCATTCTCGGGTGTAACTTGCGAGCACTGTAGTTGTGCTCACCCTTGCTTCATGCAAATAAATTTGAGAGGAGAAGAACTTGGATCTCGACGATTAGGCCGCTACCCCATCGATTGCTCGTGGTAGATCACCGACTCCACTACTTCTTCGTCTTCATTGTGTTTGTTTAATATTGGCTTGTAAGCCTTTCTTGTAATCAACTCGATATTTATTAATAAAGTTGTGCGATTTATGGATGTTACCATATCACATTTCTTGTGTGAACTAGCTACCGATCATGGGACTAGTTCGTAAATGCACGAGGATTCGGGTGTTACTCCGGTCCGATGTAAATGGTATCGAGCCATGTCGATCGTAGGTCGTGACCTAGTTAGAATGGACGTTAGTTGAGAAACTTCAAAAATTATTTTATATAACAAGAAAAATAAATTGTTCTCTCCTCATCTTGGTCATCTATCTATCTTTAGTTCCTTCATGGTATTCTTTCTTACCTAATTCTCTCTTCACCGTTTTATAATGTTAATTGGATCCTCTTTCCATTGAAAATCTTCTATAGATGGTCAACACGTTCTTACCATTACGTTCAAGACCACAAGACCTGGAACTATCAAGAAAACATCGTAAGGTCGTCAAGTTATTCAAGGACAACATGCAAGATTTACCGAAGATTGCGATGTGAGCCAAGCCATATAGCTTAAGTTTGCCAAGATTCATTCTGTGTATTGAGTCGTTTCACCAACTTACGAGTATCGATCGAGTAGAACGTTGTGTGTTTGTTTACTTGTATGGTATGTTTTCTTTTGGTACGTCGTACATAGATCTTTTGATCTTGTGTACAACGTTTGCTTTAAATGGGTAGACTTCTTTCCTCGTAGCCTTCTTTCTCATCCTTTGCTATTCGCTCTTCTCTAACAATCCATTGAAATCCTAACCTATCGGTGCACCTGAGACTTGAAGGACGAATTGATGCTTCAAAACATCGAACAACTCAAGACCCTAACCAATTTGAAGACAGACTCTCTGTCTCAATTTCTTTATCATATATCCTCTCTGTCTCAATTTCTTTATCATATATCCATCTTCCTTCTTTCTAGCTTCTCCGAATCTCGGGACGAGATTCCTTTTAAGGGGGGTAGTTTGTAACATCCCAAAGTTCTGTTACCAAAATAAAATTAATAAAGTTATTATTTTATTTGATTTTGTGAAATTTAAAAGAGATTTATTGCTTTTCTTGAATTTCCTAAATTCTAAAAGTTAAAAATAAAATTTATTGAGTTTTCTGCTATTTAATTGGATTTAAATTGAAAAATAAAGTTTTAATTAATTTCTGGAATTTCCTGGTATTTAAAAATGCTTTTCCTATATTTCAGAAAATGAGTTTAATTACTGTACAAAAATAAATATAAATTTAATTATTAATTATTTTTTTATTAAGTTCAAAATAAATAAAGGAATTTATCTAAAATTTTCTAGAATTTTTGAACACTGTTTGTTATTTTCTAAAAATCTCTATTTGATTTTTGTATTATCTAGCACATAAAAATGAATTGCCATTCGCAAGTAAAAGAGAAATTTTTGTTGAAACTATTTTATTTAAGATAAAAATACCCTATTGAACTACTCTAAAAAGTTATAGAATTTTTAGACCTATATTACTATTTTTCAAGATTAAAAATAATTTTCAGCAATAAACAAAATAATTACTGTATAATAATAAAATTATTATTTTTTTATTTTATTATTTTATTTACGTTCAGAATCTGGTGTTTAATATCTGTGATTTATTTGGGATTTTTCGGAATTGATTTGCTATTTTTCCGGAATTAATTAATGCTTTTCGAATTTTGAAAAAAAAGAATATTCCTCGGAATATTCCGGCTGCTACAGATGCCGCGCCCAAAATTCAGCCCAAAATTCGGTCATAACTCCGCGAGCAATTCCCGCCAAACCGTTACTTCCTTTGTCTTATAAATTGAACCGTAGCCTCCTCCTCATTCCCACATCCCACTCGCCAGATTCGCGAAAAGCCTCCTGAGCTCCTCTGCTAGTTCTTCTTCTCCAACTCCGGCGACAACTCCGGCGAGCCCGATCTCCCCATCCGGTGTTCCGTTGTGCGTCAAATTTTACCAGTGAGTTCATCTCAATATTCTCTACATTTCTATTCAAACCGAATTTTGATTTACCTATTGTTTCATCTCAGCCACAAAAGATCGACTGCCTTCTTCTCCAACTCCATTCCGACAACTCCATGAGTCCGATCTCTCCATCTCAGAATTCCTCAGTGCATCAAATTTTACCTGGTGCGTTCTTATAGAGATTCTCTACATTTCTATTCAAGCCAAATTTTGATATACATATTGTTTCACCTCGACCACAAAAGCACCGACGGTCTTCTTCTCCAACTCCGGTGAGAACTCCGGCGAGCCCGATCTCCTCATCCGTTGATCCACTGTGTACCAAAATTTATTCGTGAGTTCCTGTTGATATTCTCCATATTTCTATTCAAGTGGAATTTTGATTCACTAACTTTTCACCACGGCCACATCTTCTTCCCAAGTCCCATGAGAACTCCGTCGAGCCCGATCTATTCATCTGTTGGGTAATTCGTGAGCCCTTTTACCTACATGTTCCTTTAAATATTATCTACCTTTCTATTCAAACAAAATTTTGAATTTCGTAATAATTCAGCACCGCTATGTCGTAACATGTGGCGCCAAATCATTGCCAAGCCACCGCCACATCACCACATAGTCTACATGGCTGCCACCCAAACGCCACCTCACTTTCTCTCTCCAAATCAATAGCCACGTCATACCATGTGTATATTTCCTCTTTATCTTTGGAAAAATCAATATCTTAAATTCAAATTCGAATTTAATCTTTTCATGTGACTTTCAACCTTCCGGAAATTCGTTCTTCTTCATACGAACTCCGATTCCATCGATTCAAATTCCTATATTCATATAAAGTAGATATATTACTTATAGTATTTATTTTATAATTTTTGGATTTTATTTGAATTTTGTTTGAATTTGTCTTATGTACGCGTATAGATTTCGACGACTTCAGAGAGTCAGATTTCGACGCCGTTTGAGAACAACATATAACCAAGCAAGGCAAGTTATACCTTTGATCATATTTGATCCCATTATTTCAAATTATTTAAATTCTGTTTTAAATTATTATTGCATGCTTATTTTTATTCAATGTAATTTAAATACCTGTTTTAAATTATAGTTATGCCTAAATCCTTTGTATGGCCAATGTTGATATTTGAATCAAATATATTGTCACCCTAGATAAAAACCTAGTTGATACGATAGTATGAACTGGGATCATTTGAAAATATTATGTAAAGACATGCTTACATCAAAAATGTTTAGTTTGGGAAATTTTAGCCAAATGATTAACTATTGTTTAAAACCCTATGACATTGGTTTGTCATGGAAGATTTTGCAAATGACTTTGAAAAGCAAAAATGAAAAGTTGGTTTGTACTTGGGCGAAATGGATGCTTGGTGGGTGCAGGTTTATGCACGGGTTCAATCCGGGTAGGATTGAGGCCCAGGGGTTATTTTGAAAGTCGCCAAGTCGATTAAGGACCGGTCTTGAGCGCATCTTGCAAAGCTCCACCGTACTACCACAAGTCCGGAATGGGACGAGGCTAAGTGAATAATTTGCAACGTTCCATTGTTAGTTGTGCCATTTTGGTGTGTGGGTGTCGGTTAGACAAGATTCCACTTGGTGCAAGAGGGGTTTCCAAAGTGGTTAACCCAATGGAAGTGAAACCTTAGCGGCGCAAGAGGGGCTTCTAGCGGATGGTTAATCCAAAGGAAGTGAAACCTTAGCGCATGACTACTTTGGAATGACGCATTGTAAAGGTCTCGTGATAATCACTTAGTCGCACACCTACGGAAGTGTGTCGACGGACATTAAAAGTTGATTATCTCTTGTGGGTAAAGTTGTACCACCTCTGCAGTGTAAAACTATTCGAATAGCCGTGTCCACGGTCATGGACATCTTGAGCAAAGCCACTCAAAGTTAGACTTGATTTTGTTTTAAAATGATTTTTGCAAATGATTTGAGGATGGTTAATCCTTCCGTAAAATTAGGCGGTTAGCCATGTGATAGGAGGGTATCCATCACCATGTTTCATATGGAGGTTATCCTACTATAAAACTTGAGAATTTATAAAATGAATTTTAGTTATAGAATAACCGCTTTGGAACTTAGTAACAAATATTTAAAGAAAACTTTGCTTTATGCAAATTCAACCAAAAAGCCTTCATTTGATATATCCATGCATGCATTAACTCATATCTTGGGTGTAACTTGCGAGCACTAGTAGTTGTGCTCACCCTTGCTTCATGCAAATAAATTTCAGAGGAGAAGAACTTGGATCTCGACGACTAGGCCGCTACCCGATCGATTGCTCAGGCGAATCACCGACTCCACTACTTCTTCGTCTTCCACTGTGTTTGTTTAATATTGGCTTGTAAGCCTTTCTTGTAATCAACTCTGATATTTATTAATAAAGTTGTGCGATTTATGGATGTTACCATATCATTTCTTCGGTGAACTAGCTACTGATCATGGGACTAGTTCAGAAATGCACAGAGGATTCTGGGGTGTTACTCCCGGGTCCGACAGAAATGGTATCAGAGCCATGTCGACTGTAGGTCGTGACCTAGTTAGAATGGACGTTAGTTGAGAAACTTCAAAAATTATTTTATATAACAAGAAAAATAAATTGTTCTCTCCTCATCTTGGTCATCTATCTATCTTTAGTTCCTTCATGGTATTCTTTCTTACCTAATTCTCTCTTCACCGTTTTATAATGTTAATTGGATCCTCTTTCCATTGAAAATCTTCTATAGATGGTCAACACGTTCTTACCATTACGTTCAAGACCACAAGACCTGGAACTATCAAGAAAACATCGTAAGGTCGTCAAGTTATTCAAGGACAACATGCAAGATTTACCGAAGATTGCGATGTGAGCCAAGCCATATAGCTTAAGTTTGCCAAGATTCATTCTGTGTATTGAGTCGTTTCACCAACTTACGAGTATCGATCGAGTAGAACGTTGTGTGTTTGTTTACTTGTATGGTATGTTTTCTTTTGGTACGTCGTACATAGATCTTTTGATCTTGTGTACAACGTTTGCTTTAAATGGGTAGACTTCTTTCCTCGTAGCCTTCTTTCTCATCCTTTGCTATTCGCTCTTCTCTAACAATCCATTGAAATCCTAACCTATCGGTGCTCCTGAGACTTGAAGGACGAATTGATGCTTCAAAACATCGAACAACTCAAGACCCTAACCAATTTGAAGACAGACTCTCTGTCTCAATTTCTTTATCATATATCCTCTCTGTCTCAATTTCTTTATCATATATCCATCTTCCTTCTTTCTAGCTTCTCCGAATCTCAGGGACGAGATTCCTTTTAAGGGGGGTAGTTTGTAACATCCCAAAGTTCTGTTACCAAAATAAAATTAATAAAGTTATTATTTTATTTGATTTTGTGAAATTTAAAAGAGATTTATTGCTTTTCTTGAATTTCCTAAATTCTAAAAGTTAAAAATAAAATTTATTGAGTTTTCTGCTATTTAATTGGATTTAAATTGAAAAATAAAGTTTTAATTAATTTCTGGAATTTCCTGGTATTTAAAAATGCTTTTCCTATATTTCAGAAAATGAGTTTAATTACTGTACAAAAATAAATATAAATTTAATTATTAATTATTTTTTATTAAGTTCAAAATAAATAAAGGAATTTCTCTAAAATTTTCTAGAATTTTTGAACACTGTTTGTTATTTTCTAAAAATCTCTATTTGATTTTTGTATTATCTAGCACATAAAAATGAATTGCCATTCGCAAGTAAAAGAGAAATTTTTGTTGAAACTATTTTATTTAAGATAAAAATACCCTATTGAACTACTCTAAAAAGTTATAGAATTTTTAGACCTATATTACTATTTTTCAAGATTAAAAATAATTTTCAGCAATAAACAAAATAATTACTGTATAATAATAAAATTATTATTTTTTATTTTATTATTTTATTTACGTTCAGAATCTGGTGTTTAATATCTGTGATTTATTTGGGATTTTTCGGAATTGATTTGCTATTTTTCCGGAATTAATTAATGCTTTTCGAATTTTGAAAAAGAATATTCCTCGAATATTCCGGCTGCTACAGTGCTGCGCCCAAAATTCGCCCAAAATTCTTATCATAACTCCGTGACGAATTCCCGCCAAACCGCTATTCTTTCGCTGCTTATAAATCAACCGTAGCCTCTCCTCCTCATTCCCACATCCCACTGCCAGATTCTAAAAGCCTCCTGAGCTCCTCTGCTAGTTCTTCTTCTCCAACTCCGCGACAACTCCGGCGAGCCGATCTCCCATCCGGTGTTCCGTTGTCGTCAAATTTACCAAATGAGTTCATCTCAATATTCTCTACATTTCTATTCAAACCGAATTTTGATTTACCTATTGTTTCATCTCACCACAAAAGACGACTGCCTTCTTCTCCAACTCCGGTGACAACTCCGTGAGCGATCTCTCCATCTCAGAATTTCCTTGTGCATCAAATTTTACCGGTGCGTTACTATAGAGATTCTCTACATTTCTATTCAAGCCAAATTTTGATATACATATTGTTTCACCTCGACCACAAAAGCACCGACGGTCTTCTTCTCCAACTCCGGTGAGAACTCCGGCGAGCCCGATCTCCTCATCCGTTGATCCACTGTGTACCAAAATTTATTCGTGAGTTCCTGTTGATATTCTCCATATTTCTATTCAAGTGGAATTTTGATTCACTAACTTTTTCACCGCCGGTCACATCTTCTTCCCCAAGTCCGGCGAGAACTCCGTCGAGCCCGATCTATTCATCTGTTGGGTAATTGCGTGAGCCCTTTTACCTACATGTTCCTTTAAATATTATCTACCTTTCTATTCAAACAAAATTTTGAATTTCGTAATAATTCAGCACCGCTATGTCGTAACATGTGGCGCCAAATCATTGCCAAGCCACCGCCACATCACCACATAGTCTACATGGCTGCCACCCAAACGCCACCTCACTTTCTCTCTCCAAATCAATAGCCACGTCATACCATGTGTATATTTCCTCTTTATCTTTGGAAAAATCAATATCTTAAATTCTGAAATTCGGAATTTAATCTTTTCATGTGACTTTCAACCTTCCGGAAATTCGTTCTTCTTCATACGAACTCCGATTCCATCGATTCAAATTCCTATATTCATATAAAGTAGATATATTACTTATAGTATTTATTTTATAATTTTTGGATTTTATTTGAATTTTGTTTGAATTTGTCTTATGTACGCAGATATAGATTTAATTTCTTGAGAGTCGATTTAAATACGCCGCTTTGAGAACAACATATAACCAAGCAAGGCAAGTTATACCTTTGATCATATTTGATCCCATTATTTCAAATTATTTAAATTCTGTTTAAATTATTATTGCATGCTTATTTTTATTCAATGTAATTTAAATACCTGTTTTAAATTATAGTTATGCCTAAATCCTTTGTATGGCCAATGTTGATATTTGAATCAAATATATTGTCACCCTAGATAAAAACCTAGTTGATACGATAGTATGAACTGGGATCATTTGAAAATATTATGTAAAGACATGCTTACATCAAAAATGTTTAGTTTGGGAAATTTTAGCCAAATGATTAACTATTGTTTAAAACCCTATGACATTGGTTTGTCATGGAAGATTTTGCAAATGACTTTGAAAAGCAAAAATGAAAAGTTGGTTTGTACTTGGGCGAAATGGATGCTTGGTGGGTGCAGGTTTATGCATGGGTTCAATCCGGGTAGGATTGAGGCCCAGGGGTTATTTTGAAAGTCGCCCAAGTCAGTTAAGGACCGGTCTTCGAGCCGCATCTTGCAAAGCTCCACCGTACTACCACAAGTCCGAATGGGACAAAGGCTAGGTGAATAATTTGCAATGTTCCATTGTTAGTTGTGCCATTTTGGTGTGTGGGTGTCGGTTAGACAGTATTCCCACTTGGTGCAAGAGGGGGTTTCCGGCGGGTGGTTAACCCAATGGAAGTGAAACCTTAGCAGCGCAAGAGGGGGCTTCTAGCGGATGGTTAATCCAAAGGAAGTGAAACCTTAGCGGGCATGACTACTTTGGAATGACGCATTGTAAAGGTCTCGTGATAATCACTTAGTCGCACACCTACGGAAGTGTGTCAGACGGACATTAAAAGTTGATTATCTCTTGTGGGTAAAGTTGTACCACCTCTGCAGAGTGTAAAACTATTCGAATAGCCGTGTCCACGGTCATGGACATGCTGAGCAAAGCCACTCAAAGTTAGACTTGATTTTGTTTTAAAAATGATTTTTGCAAATGATTTGAGGATGGTTAATCCTTCTGGTAAAATTGGGCG
The DNA here is from genome assembly GCA_036346395.1 of Hsuehochloa calcarea. Taxonomy (NCBI): domain Eukaryota; kingdom Viridiplantae; phylum Streptophyta; class Magnoliopsida; order Poales; family Poaceae; genus Hsuehochloa; species Hsuehochloa calcarea. The sequence goes on along the minus strand of CM070614.1, from coordinate 19,113,950 downwards.
GTTAGCCATGTGATAGGAGGGTATCCATCACCATGTTTCATATGGAGGTTATCCTACTATAAAACTTGAGAATTTATAAAAATGAATTTTAGTTATAGAATAACTGCTTTGGAACTTAGTAACAAATATTTAAAGAAAACTTTGCTTTATGCAAATTCAACCAAAAAGCCTTCATTTGATATATCCATGCATGCATTAACTCTGTTACTGGGTGTAACTTGCGAGCACGGTAGTTGTGCTCACCCTTGCTTCATGCAAATAAATTTCAGAGGAGAAGAACTTCGGATCTCGACGACTAGGCCGCTACCCCAGTCGATTGCCTGTGGCAGATCAGCTGGACTCCACTACTTCTTCGTCTTCCGCTGTGTTTGTTTAATATTGGCTTGTAAGCCTTTCTTGTAATCAACTCTGATATTTATTAATAAAGTTGTGCGATTTATGGATGTTACCATATCTGTTTACTGTGTGAACTAGCTACTGATCATGGGACTAGTTCAGAAATGCACAGAGGATTCTGGGGTGTTACTCCCGGGTCCGACATAGATGCCCCAAGCTGAAGGGCAAGGAGGAGAAGGAGTCACAAAGGCATCCTCAAGCGAGGGATGCTAAGTCCAAGAAGACAAACTATCGCAAGTTTGTCAGCCGAGTCATTGAAGCTCTAGAGGATGTGAGCATGGATGATGTGGACTCGGAGGCGGAGGACGACAGAAGTGACTCCCGTGGCAAGAAGAAGGCACGTGATTTCACAGGCATGTGCTTCATGGCCAAGAACGACCACGACAATGACTCCTCCAACAAATGAGGATCCTTTTAGTGATCTCGATGAGGTATGCCCTTCACTTCCTGACATGAAAAGGGCTTTGGTGCTTGCTGAATAAAAAATGCATAAGCAAGTTAAATTGATTAAGAAACAAGATACTATGATTGATAATTTGAACCTAGAAGTGGTTAGGTTCAAATCCATTAATCCTGATGATTTCTGTGATTCATGCTCTATCTTGCTTAATGAATTGTCAAGCTTAAATTATACTCATTCCTCTGTTGAAAAACAATTGGAAAATGCTCTTGTCGAACTAGAAGCTCTCAAGTCTAGTTCTGTTTGCATGGATGCCATTCCGCTTGGTGTGACTACCTTGGATGCTATTCCTTTAACTTGCTCAAATTGTGCTTTCCTAGAATTGAAACTGGATAGCTCCTTAAAAGAATTGCAAAAATTTTATGCTAGTCACACTTGCTCTCATTGTAAGAACAATAGGATTAAAATGCAAGAGTTGACCGAAATGGTCGTTTACTCTAGAGCTGCATCATGTGAAAATTGTCCTAAGCTTACAATTGAGATTGAAGCTTTAAACAAGACGCTTGAAGAGAAAGCTAAAATTGAAAGATACATGTCTCTTACTGCTTCCAAGAAAGTCATTGATTCTTCCTCTTGTACGTTGCATGCTGAAGTTGAAACTGTTATTGGTAAGATACAAGAGGCTTCTAGAGTCAAATTTAAGGAGCAGTTAAATAGGATTGGGGAGTTCTATTGTGTGTCTTGTGAAGCTCTCAAAGTGGAAGTGGATCTTCTTAAGAGCAAACATGTTGAGGTAATCAATTCTGAAAAGTGCTCTAATTGTGGAGTTTTGGTAAAAGAGAATGATTATCTCAAAATGACTCTTGAGAAGTTTTCTAGTGGGAAAAAGAAACTCAACTTGATTCTAGACCAATCCAAGGTGAGTGTGAAAAGCAGTGGCCTAGGTTTTAAGTCCCTAGAGCTTTCCAAGAATCACCCACCAAAGACTGCTAGAGTTGTGAAAAGTGGTTTGTGTGAGCAAGAACCTTCTAAGACTTCAAAGGTTGCTTTTAAATCTGTAGGTTCTGCTCAACCTCTTTCTAGCAAGAAAGGTGCTTCTGTTTCACCAGTACGGACCCCTCAAAAGGTCAAGTACCATTGCACCTTCTGCAAGAAAGAGGGCCACACTGTTGAGTTTTGCTTCCGGAGAGCAAAGATTGAGAGGAAAGAGAGAGTGAGCACTTTGAGATCCATTAGAGGAGTCTCTTCTTCAGCTGTAGTCTCTAGAGCCAGGCAGCCTATTCAGCGTACCACATATAGGCCTAGGTTTGTAGAGAACTTTGTCGACTCTTCTGGTGGGTCCAGGCAGCAGTTTGGCTTTGGATATCGTGAGGATAGACCACGGGTAGCACCTAGACAGGGGGAGTATCGGTCTTTTGGTAGATCGTTTTGGAGAGGTCCAGGTGGTGCTCATGGGCATTCTTATGATTTTGTGTCTAATCATTTTTCTCACGCTTCTTTTGCTATTCCTGCATCGTCCATCTCAAGATCGACACCTAGATCTTTTATCTCAAATCCCAGTACTGAGGCATGGATGTTTTGAGGGAATTTGCTCTTTTTGCATTCATTGTATCATAATGCATTTTTATTTCAAATGTTTTGCATTGCATAATAAAACTTGTGGAGCCTTGATTGTTATCCTTGTATGGCTTGATTTCATACTCTGTACCTTGTCATGTCAAGTGATAGTCTGCTAGACTTCCTTTATGGCTCTTCGTGTTTTAGCTTAGCTTTCACCTTGCTAGCTTTATATCTGTGAGCAATTTGAATCAAATCATGTCTTGTTGGATCTTGTGACTAGTTTTTGCTCTAGTGATCCTCTTATGATTCTTGCCATGTCTTATAGGTTGAATTGAGTCTTGAACTTATTTTGAGATGAAAATGAGCTTTTTATCTTCTTAAGTCAAGCAAATGAAAAATGAGATTTTCTGTGCGAAAAAACTGATCTCACCAATCCTTTCTCATGAGACGGCTTTCCATTGCACTAGGCATGAACTCAGGGGGAGTTTTGGATAACCTAGACCACTCTTTTAAGCTTATCGCTTGAGATGGTCGCGGCAAGGCTTGAGATCTAGCACAGTGAAAAAGTCTTTTTTAGAGAATGCTCAAAAAGGCTAAGTGCTTGAGTTTTGCTTCAAAAATGTACTCTTAATGCTCAAATTGCCTCAGTTCTTGTTTTGAGTCTCTTTTTACTTATAGACATGGCTTGACTCATTTTTTGTTGCTTTTAGTGAATCTATGATATGGAGCAACCTTTCATGATTTTAATTCTTTTAATCTCAGATTACTGCTATTTTGGTTTTAGCTTTGCAGTACATGATTAGCCATGATTGAATATAGCTTCTTCACCTTATATGGCTTGGTATAATTCTTGTACTGTCTACTTAGATAATAGTCATGGCTCCTTTTGCTAAATTTCAAATAAAGTCATTTCATCTTCTTTATCTTCTCTCATGCATCTTGATGAATTTATTGTCAAAGGGGGAGAAGGATTGAAGAAAATCTTGTTTTGGAGCTTTTGGTTTGCATAAGGTTTCATATAAAAGAACACATACAAAAAAAAATTTGTGAACCTTTTTGAAAGTTTGTGATCACAGTGAGTTGAGTCTCTGGGTTTTATTGCCTTTTTCTGATCTTAATTGCAATTGAAGAAGACTCACAATGATCAAAGGTCAAATAGAACATTTTGTCTTTCATATGGACCTAAGTGAGATTTTTGGCTACTTTCTGGAATTTCAATCCATTTGTGCTTTCATTGCCTTATCCCACTTGCCTATACTATTCTGAAGCCAGCTTGGTCGGTTCCTAGGCTTTTTCTTGCTTATGGACCAAGTTGTGCCTTTATACGAAAACGGCGATTTTTACTTTTCAATTTGAAAAACCACATTTTCTGGAGAATTGCCAATGTGTTCATCAAGGGGGAGATTGTGGATATCGTGAGGATATGTGCACGATCTCAGGATAATGAGTCAATTGGCAATGGCTTTGTTGGTTTGCAAAATCTCGCGTTTCGGGTTTGCTTCATCTTTGTCGGACCACAGCGATCGGCCGATCGTGGTGTCGGGCGGTCGGATCGCTTGTGGAGGTCCGACCGGCCATGGTGGCCGGTCCAACCGGTGAGCTGAAAATTGGATTTTGGAGCTAATCCAAAAATAGGTTGTGTAGGCAGGTGAGGGGAGTCTCCTGGATATGGTTGCATCATTTTGGAGCTCCTACAAAAGTTCTATTGAGTTGAAAATTCGGAAGGTTTGGATTTTCAAGCCGAATTTTGGCTAAATCTTTTCGACCGTCCGACCGCCGTTGTGAGATCGGTCCGAAGCTGAATCGGTCGGACCGGCCTTGTGGGGCGGCGGACCGCATTGACTTGGAGGTAAGCCAAGTTTGCATTGATGTGTGTTGATAGTGGTTTATGTTTGGTTATCAATGCTTTATTCATGTATATTGCATTGCGGACCTGACGTGGGTCAAGTTGTGAAGAACTTGTTCCTAAACGGTTTGTTTGTCTATTGTCATGCGGTGGCTTGCGTGTCAACGACGCCAACGGCGAGTGGATCGACTACGCTTGGAGAGCCGAGGTCCGAACGATCATGGATGCCGGCGGTCGTGTGACTCAAGCATGGTGCAGATGGGCAAGATGGATCGAACGGTGGTTCTATGCAATTACCGTTGGATCGGCGGTGCGGATATCGGTGCAAGTCTCTCGGGAGGTTCCGATGGGATTCGGACAAGAGAGGCTTGGCGACGCGATGAGAACCGCTGATAAACCTACACGTGGTGAAGCAGGCGATTGCTTCAACAGATGTTGTGTGTGGGTCCCATGTGTGAGTGGGTCCCAAAAGTGAAACCCTAGTCCTCTCCTATAAATAGAAGGGGGGAGATGTAAAACCCCCTTGAAGCTTCCATTTGGTTTTCCTTTCCTTTTCTAGGTTAGGGTTTGGAGAGGAAGAGAGGGAGATATTGTGATTGCTCCTTGGTGAGCTCTTGTCCTCCTTGAGGGAGTGGCTTTGTGAGCATCTTGTGAGATCAATCAATCTTGTGATGCTTGCTTGAGAGTTCATTTGTCTCTCTTTTGTGTTCTTCTCTCATTTGGATGAATTTGGTGCTTCCTTGATTCAAGTATTTAAACTTGGTCTTTTGACCCATTGTGTCTTGCTTTGATGTGTGGGAATACTCCTAGAATCATCTAGACCATCAACCCCCACAAGCAAGTCGTGAATCACAGTTTTTCATATTTCTAGGGTTTGTGCACTTCTTTGTTAAATCCTTGAGAGATCGATTCTGCGACGTGGATCTGAAGGATCGTCGCTAGAAATAGGTCTCTAATATCATTAGGGAGGTGTGCTCGAAATTTGGACAAGTTTCATTGGTCGAATCAAAAGTTGGATCAAATTTCGTTTTGGATTTGGGATTGATTTTTCAGTTCTAGACTGAACCGGTCAGACCGGTGTTGCAACGGCGTCCGACCGCCTGTTTTCAGATCTGATCGCTTCGCGGGTCGAATCGCGACCACCGGTCCGACCGCCGATTAGTTCTTGGATTCGATCGCTCGTTAGCCGTCGGTCGGCCGCCCACAGTAGCCGTCGGACCGCTGTGCCTCAGATCTGCCCTTTGAGATTAAGTCTCCACTTTTGTGTCGTGTGGTTGTTGGGGTTATCGAATTCAGCACAAGGCTTCCACTGTGCACTTACTGATCTTCTTAGCTTTCATAGCTAAAGGAGTAAAGTTCGTGTTGAATTTGATTTAGGCGAGAAAGTTGAGAAAGCGCCTATTCACCCCCCCTAGTCGCCTTTCCGGTCCTACACATAACCAAGACTTATTATAGAAAATGGAGTATGGTGAACTGAGTGACTAGTGCGTGTCCACTCCCTCCAAACAGAGCCATCATCAACGATCACCTAAAATAAATAAACAAACCAAGAATGAGTCCGAGACTCAGCAAGTACAGTAAATAATTGAACAATACAACAAACATTACGGAGTATGAACATAACACTGAATGTATAAATGAATGGATGGAATATACGGATGTATTGAAAGGAATGGACTGCACACATGCTCATACCGGTATAGCTAGTGACACACCCATCGGTGTCCACTTAAGCCCGCATTTAACCAAATACGGGGATCCAAATCCCGTATGAAGAACGTTTCATACGGGTGTCCAACTCTGGCCACATTGGAATGGTGGGTCTTACGTGCCCATACTGGAATTGATGGGTCTTTATAATCCACTCCCGTGGATGGAACATGATAAGAGGTGCATGTTATGAAATATGAATAATGAATGAGAATATCTCTAATCATAGCAATAACACATTTGAAAGGAATATAAACATGAAGTGTAATCATGGTTCATACAAACAACAGTATAAACACAACCACTCATCATTCATCTATAAAGAATTACAAAGTACTTGCCTTCGCGCTAGGAGGCAACGAAGGTGCTCCCAAATTCGACGCCTCGCTGCCTACACAAGTACGTACTTGAAATAAGAACAACATGGTATAAAATATTACCTGTAACGCTCTACAACACATTCCCAAAAGCCCCAGAGTTAACTAGTAGTATTAATCTGAAAACGGGCAACACAATCGCCGGAACGAGTCTGGACAGAAGCACGGAAAAATTCATATTTATTAATCTGGGACTCGAAACGAGGTGAGGCCAGATCCTATGGAAACTTAACGAACCTATCTACAAAATTCTAGTTGACAAGATCACCTAATTCGGCCAAACTAAATTGCTAAACAGTGGATGAAAATACAAGATGGGTTCTGTCTAGATTAAAGGAATAACAGTAAAGAATATGTCACATATTTTAATCTACAGCACCTATTGGGGTGTTCTTTATCAATCTGAAAAGATTATAAAATTTTCTACAATAACTTAGTTGGGTGAAAACCGTGAATCTGCCATTAACTTATTCATATTTTAAAAGACAACTAGACAGTTCATTCTCGTCAGGCAGTCAGGACAGTGTGGAAAGATTATATTATCACTTTTGAACTATAGATCGGAATCTTGTGTTCTTGGCGGTTATGGAAAGCTAAGAACAATGGCTACAAATCTCTAGGAGGTGGAAATCTCCAATTCGGCCTTTAAGGACCCGAAATCAGCCAAGCACCCATCTTGGATGAATCTGAATTTCTAACAGCACCAATTCAATCTAATCAAACTAATCGAATTCGCAACTAAACAACATCAAACAGCGGATAAAATGCCTCGTTACACTTGTAGAACCCAGGAGGACGATGAACGAGGCTTGGGGAAGATGATCCCCCTTCTCCTCTCTTCTTCCTTCTCCTGGCCGGCCACCACACGCAAAAACTGACGCCCGGGGACAGCAGCAGGAGGGATCGGCAGGGGCACTCGACTTCGGGGGAGGAGGAGCACCATAACCAGGGAGGGGAGGTAGCAGGGGCAGCAGGGGAGGCGCCAAGATGGGGAGGGGTGGCGGCTTGGGGTGGGAAGAGGGGGAGTGGGGGAGGCGGCTATGGTTTGGGGCGCCTCCCCCCCATTGGCCGCCCCCTAGGCCGGCTCCCCCTCTTGGGCCTCCTGGGTCGCGGTTGGTGAGAAAACACAGAAAACTCCCTCTTTAAACATGAAACTCTAGTTCTTTAATTGTCTTTTATTCCCCCCGACTTCTTTTTAAATTATCCGATTCGTTTTCGGGGTATTACATTCTACCCCCCTTAACAGGATTCGATCTCGAATCTACACACCGATCTACTCGAAAGAAACTGCCATTGGAATTTACCAATGATAAACACGTACCAGAAACGAACAGGTCTGGATACTGCTCGCGCATGCGGGACTCTAGCTCCCAAGTGGCCTCTTTCTCCGTCTGATGAGACCAAAGAACCTTTACGTACTTCAGAGTCTTGTTCCTCAAAACCCGCTCTGACTCTGCTAGAATCTTCTCTGGTTGGGACTCAAAAGTAAGATCCTACTCAATGCTCAATGTCTCCAATGGAATAGCATGCTCTGGGTCTCTCAAGAATTTCCTTAACATTGATACATAAAACACACTATGAACTCCGCTCATGGATTCAGGAAGATCCAAGCGACAAGCCAATTTCCCAATTCGTACCACGATTGGAAATGGTCCAACGTACCTCGGGCTGAACTTCCCTTTGGTACCAAACCGCACTATGCCTTTGGTAGGCGATACTCTCAACAGAACCTCGTCCCCCACTTCGAATTCCAAATCTCGTCTTCTCACATCCGCATAGCTCTTCTGTCGGCTCGGAGCAGCTAACAGATTCTTCCTAATCTCTGCTACTCTAACCACAGTTTGCTGAACCCAATCGGGACCCAAAATTGCTCGCTCTCCAACTGCACCCCAGCACAATGGGGATCTGCACTTCCGCCCATAAAGAACCTCAAATGGAGCAGCTCGAATGCTAGCGTGGTAATCATGTTATAAGTAAATCGCCAAAGCTAGGTGATCTTCCCAACCCCCCTTCCAAGACATAACGCAACATCTGAGCATATCCTCGATTGTCTGAATGGTGTGTTCAGACTGACCATCTGTTTGGGGGTGAAATATGGTGCTAAGACGAAGCTGTGTGCCCAATGCACTTTGCAAACTCTCCCAGAACTTAGAGACAAATTTAACATCTCGATCAGAAACAATGGTTTTAGGAACCCCATGCAACCGCACTATTTCTCGCACATAGAGAGGAGCCAAATCACTTGCTGAATTGGTTGTACGAGTAAGAATGAAATGAGCAGACTTACTGAACCGGTCCACTATGACCCAAATAGCATCCTTCCCTCGCTGTGTGCAAGGTAAACCAACTACGAAATCCATGGATATATCATCCCATGGCCAAACTGGAACCTCCAAATGTTGCAGCAAACCTGCTGGTCGCTGATGCTCAGCCTTGACCCACTGGTAAACTCCACAAGATGCTACATAATGAGCGATATCAGCATTTATCCTTTTCCACCAGAAACTCTTCTTCACGTCCTTATACATCTTGGTCTCACCGGGATGTATGGTATACGGAGTACGATGTGTGTCACATCCCCAAATTAATAAAGAGGATTATCATGCATTTCATTAGCATGCATCATGATTTCCAGCATTTATATTAAATATTGCATTTGGAAAATCTGTGAAAGGAATTAAACTTATGCTATAATTGGAACTACAAATGAAAAACCAAAACAAATGCTATTGAAGTTCCCCTGGAATTAATTTATTCAACTACTACATTACTTATCATGAATTAATATAATTTTTCCCAAATTTTTGGGAAGAGTTTGAACCCTGATAAAATTCAAACACAACCAAACAACATAGCTTAAGTTTGAATTTATAAAACACAAAGTATATCATAAACAGTATGATATTATAATTTTTATGAACACTAGACTATCCCAGGAACCTCTGGGAATTATTTCAGAATTTTTGGGAATTTATTTCTATCAGTCAAACCCTAAAACCCCAAACCAATGGATACTATTCATTGGGTCCGAGTCCGACCAGCGAAATGACTCTACCGAGTCCACTAATTGCACCAAGACATGCAGGTAGTAGGATCTAAAGATCAACGGTCCGATTTCTTACCCTTTGGCGGTTCAAAACCCACGTTATATCCCTACCGTTCGATCCGATCGAGCGATTCACGTGAAGCCACGTCGTCCGTTCATTTTCCTCGCCGTGAGTCATCGCCACCTCGGGCCCACCGGTCGGCACCGTCTTCTTCCTCGGGCAGGGCTCGCGCAGAGCATTTCCTCCACGTGGCCGCGCTGCCCTGTTCCCTCCTGACCTCCACCGCGTCCGTTGGCCTATCCCGGCGCATCTCCTCTGTGTACCGCACTCGCTCCCACCTCTCACTGTCCTTAATACCCTCTCGCCAGCTCTCAATTCCTCCATCTTTCCTCTCGGTCCGAGGAAAGAGGAGCTCGTTCTCCTCTCCGTTAAGCTTCAACCGGGTCATAGCCCTCGGTTCTTTGCACCCTGCCGTTTCCATTTTGGCTAATCTTAGCTCCTCGCATTGCTTGTAGCTCCTTGGCCACCTTCGAGCTCTCTGCCGTGTCCAGAGCGCACCCCCGAGGACCTCATCTTGCCAGTTTCCAATCCAGGAGGTATTGACCTTATTCTTGCACGTCCAATTGTGCTTTGGTATATCTTAAGTACTTCCCCTCAATCGATTTCATTAATGTCTCTCAGGGTGTGTCGGATTTTGAGATTTCCCTTGTTGTCGGCCGCTGACATCATCTTCTTCTCCCGCTCTGGCTGGTAAGCCCTTTTCCCGATTGCTAGCATATGCACCTTCCTCTAAGTATCCTTGAGCTAGCGTAATCGTTCTTTTCCTCTCTGGTTCACCAGTTATGGCTCTTGCTTGAACCCGTGCCGCCGCCGTCATCTCCTTCCACTCCGTGAAGCTCGGTGACTCCAAAGATCCCGAGTTCCTCCTCGGCTTAGGTAACACGCTAATAGTGCCTAGGACCGGTTGCATGCTTATTTAGCGCCGAGCACCTCGTGCGTTGCTGTGTTCTCGATCGACGTAGCACCGCCGCCGCCGCCAGCTAGCCGCTGTAGGCCGTCTCGGTGGTGTGGGTGCTTCACTGGTGCGCAATACTATTGCGCACTGTCGTGTCATTCACACGCCGCCAGGCACACAATGCCGTGCAGCCGCCGGGCAAGCCAGCGATCACGTTGTCGGACGCGGACCAACACTGTAGCTAGCTCATTAACCCTTAATGGCAATCATTACCGATTAAACGATGTCTTAACGCATTAATAAGTCTATTACATGTGGGCCCCCCTTGCACAGTAAGCCAAAACGTTAAGTAAAGCAAAGTACTCACTGACATGTGGGCCCCGTCCTAAAACACATGCGTTAAGCAAAAGGAATCCTTATAACTTGAATCATTCTTGGCCGTTGGATGCGAATCGACGGCTCGGACCCTCGGCCGACGGACCACCGATCTCGCCCTCATGTGGACCGTTGGATCTAGATCCAACGGCTCACGGCCACGGCTCTGTTTCACGCAGCGCGCGCGTAGCGCTGGTCGTTGACACGCGGGCCCATGTCGTCGGCGGTTGCGTAGCGCGTAGCGTGAAATGGTGCTGCAGGGCCCATGGTCCGTGGTTGCGGCTAGGTAGCGCCTCGGTAAGAAAAGTTTTGAATGCTTTATAAAATCCCGAATGTAATTATTTACAAACCGAGAAATGTATTTAACTTTGAAAATCATAACTAATTCATTTCAACTCTAAAATGGATGAAACCACTTACGGTATTTTTCATTTTAGATGAACTTAATATTAAAATTGGTTTCAAGTATGTCTCTGTAACAGAGAACATTAAATTGGAAAATGAGCTATTGTCATCTTTATTTTTACAAAGAAAATGTTAATAACTTTATAAATTCATAACTAAATATTGAAAACTCAAAATGAGTCAAACTCAACAGATTCGGACTTGTAATAATATTGCCAATTTATCCATGTAATCATTATACTCACTACTACTCTACAAATTTTGCTCAAATATTTAAATACAATGAACGATGTGATTCAAATTAAAATGGATTTTTCTCAAAATAGAACTTGAACCCTTATAACTTTCACATGCTAAATCCAATTGAAGTGAATCTTCCACCTAAATTCATCTAAAATCATGACTTAGCTACTGTAGAAAAATCATGCATTTTGAGCACTTTGAATTTTGAGTATTTCTCGGTGTTTATTCGGTATTATACTTAAATAGATCCCGAAGCCATCGATATTGACTTATACGCCATGAGGGACAGCAGCTAGCATACCAGCAAGGCAAGCATCATTTGAACTTTCTTTTGCATCATATTTGATCCCGCTTTTGTTAAGTTAGTGCAATGATATTTGCTTGCATGCTATTTTATTAATGTCGCTATTTTTGTGTTGAATAGTTAGATACATCCTATTGTCTTGTCATTGTGGTTATCCTTAAATTATTCCATCTTGAAATGCTTAGGATAAGTTGTGTGACTTACGTGGTATGTGTTGCTTAGCCATGCAAGTCTAGAACGATAGTTTGATTGGCGGAATAACCCGACAGGTCATGGGACATACAAACTTTATAACTTTTTGGTTTATTTCAGATCTTCGTATCTGTTTCAAGAGTTAAAATTTTGTCATTTAAAATGAGATTTGGGTCCGGACAAGTGGATGCTAGTGAAGGTGCCTTCGTGCGAGATTGGGTATGTGGATTGTCTTGTCTAGACCAACAAGGACCGAACTTTGGTAACGTCGTTGATTCAAGTACATTCGTGCTATCACATGCGGGTTGGGAGCCGTATGGTTAAGTAGGGGAAGGTTTTATTGTGTTGAGCCCCACGGTGGTTTTGTAAGGCCATAGGGCCGTTAAACCCTATGTTCCTTGGGTAGATAGGGCATATAGACCGTAACGTCTTATGTCGCCTAGGAGCCCAAGGTTGAGGGACTTAGCATAATGAAATCTTCTTGCTAAAATGACCATATCTTGATTTACCCGGCCGGCATACCATAGGAAGTATGCTATTTTCGGAGGCATCCGGAGGCTTAACGGGCTAATCAAGTCGTGTGGGTAAAGTAGTACACCTGCAGGTATAAATCTATTCGAATAGCCTCGTCCTAGGTTATGGACAACACTTGAGTTCGGGAGTTACTATTGTTAGACTTTGACATATTTGTTTTGTGGAAAAACTTGGGATTGTCACGAATGGGATATTCATGCTTGTGTTGTAGCAAAGTGGACAGCCACTTTGTTAAATTATGTACTTGTTGTTGTATCAAAGTGGACCGCCACTTTGACACTTTTATGATTCATTTGTGATTCATGTTATTACTTATTCATGAGCTTTACTTCTACTTCAAATCTGATTTATAAATGGGCACTTGGAAACTAGTATGTGTAGGTTGTTAATTGTTGCGTCTCTTTTGCAAAACTAAGCCAATATGAGCCATCCTTTGGAACAACCTCTAGCATACTACTTTTTATTTGTGTAAGACTTGCGAGTACCTTTGTACTCAATGATGATGTGAATTTCAGGTGATGAAGGATTTGAGCCAGTGGAGCTCGTTAGCGTTGACTTAAATGACGTTGACGAATATTGCTATCATTTATCTCCCAGTCGGTTGCCGATGGGTTATGGGGCATACCATGCTGGACTTTTGGTTTATTTATATTGCTTCCGCTGTTACTTTATGATCTCATTTGAATTTGGCCGGTCGGCCGTTGTAATAGTTGCAGACTTTAACAACTATATCGTACGTCTTTTGAACAATTAATGTATGAATGTTGTATGGATGTGATCAACGTTGTATGAAGAGTATGAGCATATTGGTCGCTGAACTTGGGAGCCAATATGATCTTGTACTCGCTGTTCGTGGATTCCCATTTAACTCTTTAAGTGTCGTGTTTGGTGGTTAGAGAACCGACAATCATGTAGTGCTCATGATGGAGCAAAGACGCATGATCGCTGAGGCTCTAGTTTTGGTTGAACCACTTATATGTAGTTAAGTTGGAATCCATTTACTTGAGGCCTAGAGTTATGTCCTTAAGACCATGCTTAGTCTCGGTCTTAGGAGATAACCCGGGTCCTCACAAATACGTTGAGCCACAGCCATCTTGTTGTAGGGTAGAGATAGCACTGGCGTTAGTGTTAGCAAGCCTTTGAGTCAAAGTATTTTCAAGTTAACAAAGTTATTCCTGAAAGTTTAAGTTAGGAATATCTTTTATTCCTCATCCATCTTAGCGTCATTCCTTACCTTATTACGCTTTGATTTAAAAGAGACTTACCTTGCCCTTCTTGTCCTTTAGATGAATCACCATTACCTTGTCCGTGAAACTCAAGCTGAAGGCGTGGAAGGATACCCGGCTTTGTTAAGGGATATGATGTGGAAGGCCAATTTCACCTACCAGCCGACGTACGCTGATGCGGGGTGCCCGATCTTCTCGACGTAGAACCTCTCGATAACTTGTGTATCCTGACGAACCACCAGCTGATCCCCCGCGCCAATGCACGGACTTGCAACTCTATGGAAAATTCGCCCAAACACACACTTGATTGGATCCTCGCTGACCACAAGCGAAGATCGTCGAACCCTCAATTCCCAGCGGAAAAGCAAGAACGACCCCTTGTTCTTAATGCCCAATTCCCTCTGTTTTGGCTATAAGCACAACAGGAGAATCAAGCAAAAGCTTTGAAAATATATTAAACGTGGTCTGTGGTTACAATGGGGGTCTACCCCTCTATATATAGTGCTCCTACTCCTCCTCATGGCTGGCCAAGAGGCCCTACTCCTATTCTAATTCGGATTTGGAGTCCTACTCCAATTCCGACACATTCCAAAATAGAAAAGGAAACTCTGATTTTACAACCGTCATATTATTTCGGTCATATCTTTTGATACGGGATGAATTTCGGAGTGAGGGAGGATCCGTTGGATCGGGCTTGAAGTTAGCTTTCCAGCAAGCCCAAAATCACTCAAATCCGACTTCGTATGAGAAAGTTATGACCTTTTTACTCCGGACTGTCCTGCTGATTCCGAATCCGAATTTGAGGCTGATTCCGAATCCGAATTGAATTCTGAGTTGATTCCGAATTTGAATTTGGTTGGGCTTGTGGAAGTTTCGAATTTGACTTGGATTCTTGGGCTTCTCTCCCCTTGCTTGTCTCCCACGAGCTTCTCCTCCATTGTGACGGCCTTTCTTCAAGAACAACCTCATATCCTTCATCCCGTTCATTATTGAATCTTCCAATCTGAGCACAAGCAAAATACTAGTTTTAGGTAGTATGAAATTCTCATCTAATTTAAAAGGAAATTCAGTGAACAAATTCACTGTTGGATAAGCTTCTCTTGTTTTCAACTCTCTTAGTAAGCTCATGTTGTTACGAGGTATTTAATGAATTGAAAATATTATATGAAACAACATAGCTAAGGATGTCCGCATCATCCTCCCTTTCTTCAAAAAAAGCCGTCCTCGGCTTTTGATAGCCTGAAAATGTGCTAGACGAAGAAAACAACGTATATGCATGGTATATGTATTTATCATCCAAACAAGTTCCGTGTAGCGCATGATGATTTGTCGAACATGTATTAAACAAAGAGAACAACGATATACGTGATATATGTATGAATCAATTGTTGTGTTATTCGCGTTGTTTTGTACAATCGATAGCTCGAATCACATTTCAAATTGCACAACTGACTCATATGATAAAATTTCACATTCCCAATACCAAAGTCAAGTAAAGTGGGTGAAAACCAATTGATACCATTCCATGATTCAACTACGCTACTCTGATTAGTTATACATTTAAGAGATAAACAAGTAGGCATCATGTTGCATTCTAAACAATAGACACTTGTATTTAAACCCATCTTAAAGAGACGGTGACATTGCTCAATAGATGGTTTGGGCAAAGCATGTAATTTTAAATTAACAAGATTATCAATAGTAATGCATATTCGATAAACTTGAAACATGTTGTTGTCTACACCAAAATCTCCGATCAAATTGAATTTATATGTGTGTACGTAGCTATTTACTAGTGATCTTAAATGTGAAATTTCAAGAACCTTCTTAATAACACTAACTACTTCTTTTGATTTATCGAATATGATATGACACAAAGAATCATTAAGGGATATTCTAGTAATAACTTCTGTATGAGTAATCAATTCCATATTATGCAAATTAAGCATATCAAATTTAGAACTTGGAATCATCAAAGGAATAATGGAGTTCTCAGTTTTACGCACCTTGTCTTGATAAACGACCAATTCAGTACAAATAGTGTTACCTTGATCTTCAGGTTTTCCCTCTCCATCTATGGTTAGCTCTTTATCTTTCTCTTCCAATGGTGAGGGCTCTTGAATCTCCAACTCCTTATTTGCTTGGTCCACCTGCAGAATGTGGGATACAACACTAGAAATAGAGGGTAAGTTGTTAGGTTCAAAAATAATCTTACTTGTCCTATCATCTATCTCTCTCTTTTCTTTTGGTGTATCTCTCACACTCTCAATTGGGATGCTCTCAATCTCGCGTATGGTGGAATCACACAGCTCACTCTTTTTATCACTCTCACTCAATTTGGCTATGTGGCTCTCATTCTCACATGGGTTTTGATACATCTCATCCTTGTAAGACTGGGCCAACAATGGCACAACTACCACCAACCACGACCTCCTCACGTGTTGCGGGTTGTGACGGGCAAGACTACTCATCACCTCGGTCGAAGAAAAATTCACATGCTCGATCTTCTTCTCAAGTGACACACCAGTGGATGAATTAGAACTAAAGAGCCGGCGCAAATTTAATTGATGTGCTTGCATGTGTTTAAGTCTCTTTTCTACCTTCATAGCATATTTCACAAGATCTTGCAGACTACGAAAATATTCATCTTGAAGTGCAGCAACGATCTGATAATTCAAGCCTGCTTTGAAGTATGTCTTTTCTTGATATGGACTAGTGATATTGGCACGACGCATTGCATGATTCAACTCAATATAGTAATCTTGGACAACTTTGCATCCTTGTGTAATGCTCTCCATATGTCGTAGTAGTTCCCGCTCATAATAGGATGGAACAAATTCTCTTCTCATGACGCTTTTTAAACAGTACCAAGATGTAATGAATCGTTTTCCACCTAGTTGTTGCCACCAACTAGAGGCATAGTCTGTAAAAAACAAAGTGGCCACTCTCACTTCCTTGGCTTCGGATTCGAACTTATGGGATTCAAGCTCGAACTCCATGTCTTGTACCCACTCAAGATACTCCTCTGGATCATTACTACCATAGAAGGGAAGATACGTATACTCGCGATCTGCCATTGTTAGCAGCAAAGCAAAGAATATGTATGTATGTGTATGCGTATATATAGAGGTTACTCAACTCACAATCATAACAAGGTGAAGTTTCTTTACCGTTCCGAAAGGAATTAAGATCAACAATACTTACACTTCAGGGTAGCAGGAACAACAAGGTGATATGTGAGCGAATTTCAAGAGCAAGTCAAAGCACGACAACAGGTGTTTTGTGGAGCTTGGTATGGATACCTACTTAATTTGAAAATTCTAGGTATTGTAAGGCTAAGTAAATATCCAAACTAGAATCCAATGCCTAGTTGCCGATCACAAAGATATAAGTGAAAATCAAAACAACTCACACGCAAAGATATTGGAACTTAGTGCAATCAAGGAATGAGCTATGTAAGATATAAGTGAAGAACAAAATAGCTCGTATTGCACAAGTTATAGAAAGACGCTAGCTAGTTGCAAATAATGAAACTAGGGCACAAGATTGCATAAAATATTGATATTCTAACAATTGAATCAAGAATGAGTGGGGATTTTCGCTCAAGTTTATGGTTCGGCTATGCGTTTTCTTTTTTTCTTTTCTCTTTTCTCTTTTCTCTTTTCCTTTTCTCTTCCTTTTTTTTTCTCTTCTCTTTTTCCTTCCTTCTTTTTTTTTGAACTATTGCCAAAATTCTTGTTCTACCAAAAATGAGCAAAAATTCATTCCCACCTTTTGATCTTTGAACAATTGCAAGAACACAAATATTAATATGCAGCCCTAAGCAACGATTTAGCTAGTCTTAAATAGGTTCAAAGTATTCCCAAAAGATTGAAAGGTTCACAAAGGATAAATTGATGTCTCACTTCTTTTTGTTTTTTTTATAGACACGACTAAAAAAATCAAACTAGGCTCAAATAAAAAGCAACGCAAAAGAATTCAAGATCAGCAAACTAAACTTGATTCTAATGGACAAAAACTTAACTAAACTCACTAGAATAACAAATTAAATACTACTACTGAATTTTTTTGTATGGCTTTTTCGTGTATGGGAAAAAAGATAACTGGATAAAGATCCTACCGAGTCAACGGAGCTCTGATACCACCTGATGCGGGGTGCCCGATCTTCTCGACGTAGAACCTCTCGATAACTTGTGTATCCTGACGAACCACCAGCTGATCCCCCGCGCCAATGCACGGACTTGCAACTCTATGGAAAATTCGCCCAAACACACACTTGATTGGATCCTCGTGACCTGGCGAAGATCGTCGAACCCTCAATTCCAGTGGAAAAGCAAGAACGACCCCTTGTTCTTAATGCCCAATTCCTCTGTTTTGGCTATAAGCACAACAGAGAATCAATCAAAAGCTTTGAAAATATATTAAACGTGGTGCAGTGGTTACAATGGGGTCTACCCTATATATAGTGCTCCTACTCCTCCTCATGGCTGGCCAAGAGGCCCTACTCTATTCTAATTCGGATTTGGAGTCCTACTCCAATTCCGACACATTCCAAAATAGAAAAGGAAACTCTGATTTTACAACCGTCATATTATTTCGGTCATATCTTTTGATACGGGATGAATTTCGGAGTGAGGGAGGATCCGTTGGATCGGGCTTGAAGTTAGCTTTCCAGCAAGCCCAAAATCACTCAAATCCGACTTCGTATGAGAAAGTTATGACCTTTTTACTCCGGACTGTCCTGCTGATTCCGAATCCGAATTTGAGGCTGATTCCGAATCCGAATTGAATTCTGAGTTGATTCCGAATTTGAATTTGGTTGGGCTTGTGGAAGTTTCGAATTTGACTTGGATTCTTGGGCTTCTCTCCCCTTGCTTGTCTCCCACGAGCTTCTCCTCCATTGTGACGACCTTTCTTCAAGAACAACCTCATATCCTTCATCCCGTTCATTATTGAATCTTCCAATCTGAGCACAAGCAAAATACTAGTTTTAGGTAGTATGAAATTCTCATCTAATTTAAAAGGAAATTCAGTGAACAAATTCACCTGTTGGATAAGCTTCTCTTGTTTTTCAACTCTCTTAGTAAGCTCATGTTGTTCTGAGGTATTTAATGAATTGAAAATATTATATGAAACAACATAGCTAAGGATGTCCGCATCATCCTCCCTTTCTTCAAAAAAAGCCGTCCTCGGCTTTTGATAGCCTGAAAATGTGCTAGACGAAGAAAACAACGTATATGCATGGTATATGTATTTATCATCCAAACAAGTTCCGTGTAGCGCATGATGATTTGTCGAACATGTATTAAACAAAGAGAACAACGTATATACGTGATATATGTATGAATCAATTGTTGTGTTATTCGCGTTGTTTTGTACAATCGATAGCTCGGAATCACATTTCAAATTGCACAACTGACTCATATGATAAAATTTCACATTCCCAATACCAAAGTCAAGTAAAGTGGGTGAAAACCAATTGATACCATTCCATGATTCAACTACGCTACTCTGATTAGTTATACATTTAAGAGATAAACAAGTAGGCATCATGTTGCATTCTAAACAATAGACACTTGTATTTAAACCCATCTTAAAGAGACGGTGACATTGCTCAATAGATGGTTTGGGCAAAGCATGTAATTTTAAATTAACAAGATTATCAATAGTAATGCATATTCGATAAACTTGAAACATGTTGTTGTCTACACCAAAATCTCCGATCAAATTGAATTTATATGTGTGTACGTAGCTATTTACTAGTGATCTTAAATGTGAAATTTCAAGAACCTTCTTAATAACACTAACTACTTCTTTTGATTTATCGAATATGATATGACACAAAGAATCATTAATGGATATTCTAGTAATAACTTCTGTATGAGTAATCAATTCCATATTAAGCATATCAAATTTAGAACTTGGAATCATCAAAGGAATAATGGAGTTCTCGCTTTCGCACCTTGTCTTGATAAGCGACCAATTCAAGACAAATAGTGTTACCTTGATCTTGAGTGTTTTCCTCTCCATCTATGGTTAGCTCTTTATCTTTCTCTTCCAATGGTGAGGGCTCTTGAATCTCCAACTCCTTATTTGCTTGGTCCACCTGCAGAATGTGGGATACAACACTAGAAATAGAGGGTAAGTTGTTAGGTTCAAAAATAATCTTACTTGTCCTATCATCTATCTCTCTCTTTTCTTTTGGTGTATCTCTCACACTCTCAATTGGGATGCTCTCAATCTCGCGTATGGTGGAATCACACAGCTCACTCTTTTTATCACTCTCACCCAATTTGGCTATGTGGCTCTCATTCTCACATGGGTTTTGATACATCTCATCCTTGTAAGACTGTGGGCCAACAATGGCACAACTACCACCAACCACGACCTCCTCACGTGTTGCGGGTTGTGACGGGGCAGCACTACTCATCACCTCGGTCGAAGAAAAATTCACATGCTCGATCTTCTTCTCAAGTGACACACCAAAGGATGAATTAGAACTAAAGAGCCAAGCAAATTTAATTGATGTGCTTGCATGTGTTTAAGTCTCTTTTCTACCTTCATAGCATATTTCACAAGATCTTGCGACTACGAAAATATTCATCTTGAAGTGCAAAGAACGATCGATAATTCAAGCTTGCTTTGAAGTATGTCTTTTCTTGATATGGACTAGTGATATTGGCACGGCGCATTGCATGATTCAACTCAATATAGTAATCTTGGACAACTTTGCATCCTTGTGTAATGCTCTCCATATGTCGTAGTAGTTCCCGCTCATAATAGGATGGAACAAATTCTCTTCTCATGACGCTTTTTAAACAGTACCAAGATGTAATGAATCGTTTTCCACCTAGTTGTTGCCACCAACTAGAGGCATAGTCTGTAAAAAACAAAGTGGCCACTCTCACTTCCTTGGCTTCGGATTCGAACTTATGGGATTCAAGCTCGAACTCCATGTCTTGTACCCACTCAAGATACTCCTCTGGATCATTACTACCATAGAAGGGAAGATACGTATACTCGCGATCTGCCATTGTTAGCAGCAAAGCAAAGAATATGTATGTATGTGTATGCGTATATATAGAGGTTACTCAACTCACAATCATAACAAGGTGAAGTTTCTTTACCGTTCCGAAAGGAATTAAGATCAACAATACTTACACTTCAGGGTAGCAGGAACCACAAGGTGATATGTGAGCGAATTTCAAGAGCAAGTCAAAGCACGACAACGGGTGTTTTGTGGAGCTTGGTATGGATACCTACTTAATTTGAAAATTCTAGGTATTGTAAGGCTAAGTAAATATCCAAACTAGAATCCAATGCCTAGTTGCCGATCACAAAGATATAAGTGAAAATCAAAACAACTCACACGCAAAGATATTGGAACTTAGTGCAATCAAGGAATGAGCTATGTAAGATATAAGTGAAGAACAAAATAGCTCGTATTGCACAAGTTATAGAAAGACGCTAGCTAGTTGCAAATAATGAAACTAGGGCACAAGATTGCATAAAATATTGATATTCTAACAATTGAATCAAGAATGAGTGGGATTTTCGCTCAAGTTTATGGTTCGGCTATGCTTTTCTTTTTTCTTTTCTCTTTTCTCTTTTCTCTTTTCCTTTTCTCTTCCTTTTTTTTCTCTTCTCTTTTTCCTTCCTTCTTTTTTTTTTGAACTATTGCCAAAATTCTTGTTCTACCAAAAATGAGCAAAAATTCATTCCCACCTTTTGATCTTTGAACAATTGCAAGAACACAAATATTAATATGCAGCCCTAAGCAACGATTTAGCTAGTCTTAAATAGGTTCAAAGTATTCCCAAAAGATTGAAAGGTTCACAAAGGATAAATTGATGTCTCACTTCTTTTTGTTTTTTTTTATAGACACGACTAAAAAAATCAAACTAGGCTCAAATAAAAAGCAACACAAAAGAATTCAAGATCAGCAAACTAAACTTGATTCTAATGGACAAAAACTTAACTAAACTCACTAGAATAACAAATTAAATACTACGGCTGAATTTTTTTTGTATGGCTTTTTCGTGTATGGGAAAAAAAGATAACTGGATAAAGATCCTACCGAGTCAACGGAGCTCTGATACCACCTGATGCGGGGTGCCCGATCTTCTCGACGTAGAACCTCTCGATAACTTGTGTATCTGACGAACCACCACCGGTGATCCCGCGCCAATGCACGGACTTGCAACTCTATGGAAAATTCGCCCAAACACACACTTGATTGGATCCTCGCGACCACAAGCGAAGATCGTCGAACCCTCAATTCCCAAATGAAAAGCAAGAACGACCCCTTGTTCTTAATGCCCAATTCCCTCTGCTTTGGCTATAAGCACAACAGAGAATCAAGCAAAAGCTTTGAAAATATATTAAACGTGGTGCGTGGTTACAATGGGGTCTACCCTCTATATATAGTGCTCCTACTCCTCCTCATGGCTGGCCAAGAGGCCCTACTCCTATTCTAATTCGGATTTGGAGTCCTACTCCAATTCGACACATTCAAAATAGAAAAGGAAACTCTGATTTTACAACCGTCATATTATTTCGGTCATATCTTTTGATACGGGATGAATTTCGGAGTGAGGGAGGATCCGTTGGATCGGGCTTGAAGTTAGCTTTCCAGCAAGCCCAAAATCACTCAAATCCGACTTCGTATGAGAAAGTTATGACCTTTTACTCGGACTGTCCTGCTGATTCCGAATCCGAATTTGAGGCTGATTCCGAATCCGAATTGAATTCTGAGTTGATTCCGAATTTGAATTTGGTTGGGCTTGTGGAAGTTTCGAATTTGACTTGGATTCTTGGGCTTCTCTCCCCTTTCTTGTCTCCCACGAGCTTCTCCTCCATTGTGACGGCCTTTCTTCAAGAACAACCTCATATCCTTCATCCGTTCATTATTGAATCTTCCAATCGAGCACAAGCAAAATACTAGTTTTAGGTAGTATGAAATTCTCATCTAATTTAAAAGGAAATTCAGTGAACAAATTCACTGTTGGATAAGCTTCTCTTGTTTTCAACTCTCTTAGTAAGCTCATGTTGTTACGAGGTATTTAATGAATTAAAAATATTATATGAAACAACATAGCTAAGGATGTCCGCATCATCCTCCCTTTCTTCAAAAAAAGCCGTCCTCGGCTTTTGATAACCTGAAAATGTGCTAGACGAAGAAAACAACGTATATGCATGGTATATGTATTTATCATCCAAACAAGTTCCGTGTAGCGCATGATGATTTATCGAACATGTATTAAACAAAGAGAACAACGTATATACGTGATATATGTATGAATCAATTGTTGTGTTATTCGCGTTGTTTTGTACAATCGATAGCTCGGAATCACATTTCAAATTGCACAACTGACTCATATGATAAAATTTCACCTTCCCAATACCAAAGTCAAGTAAAGTGGGTGAAAACCAATTGATACCATTCCATGATTCAACTACGCTACTCTGATTAGTTATACATTTAAGAGATAAACAAGTAGGCATCATGTTGCATTCTAAACAATAGACACTTGTATTTAAACCCATCTTAAAGAGACGGTGACATTGCTCAATAGATGGTTTGGGCAAAGCATGTAATTTTAAATTAACAAGATTATCAATAGTAATGCATATTCGATAAACTTGAAACATGTTGTTGTCTACACCAAAATCTCCGATCAAATTGAATTTATATGTGTGTACGTAGCTATTTACTAGTGATCTTAAATGTGAAATTTCAAGAACCTTCTTAATAACACTAACTACTTCTTTTGATTTATCGAATATGATATGACACAAAGAATCATTAAGGGATATTCTAGTAATAACTTCTGTATGAGTAATCAATTCCATATTATTGCCAGGCGTGTTGCAGGAAGCATACCATACCGGTTTCAGGCACGGGGCACTTCGGAGGCCATGGCGGTACAGGAAGTGGCTCGAGTGGCCATGAGTCGCCTCCGCTATGACTTAACTGAGCTGTCTCAGCCACCCTACGATCATTTTCCCATGCAAGCGCATGGCGGGGAGCTGAGCATGTTTGCCATGATTTAGTTCGGAGAGGATCCGCAAGTAAGACAATTGGCTAGACTGGTGCACGTCATGGATCGGATGCATCGTTGCACCTCGTATGAGTTATGGGAGACGCGGCGTCGTCTCATTATAGCTCAGGAGCACTTGCGGCTCATGCATGACATGAGGCTCATTCATCGAGACGTGCTGTATGGCCCTAACTTGATCTCTCCATCCTTTTCTGCGCCACCAGAGTATCGCCTTCCCGTGGTTGAAGGCCATATTAACGGTATAGGGTCACCCTTGCGTCTCCCTAATCTAGGGCACCCCGAAGATACAGGATCCCCTGGATGTCATCTTCTGGACGAGTTTCCGGTAAACTTTGACCGGAATAATATTTAGGATAGAAGGGTTGTAAGCTCGTTGTCCGGGCTTGGGTTGTGAAATTTGTATCTTAAATCCCTGTAATAGGCTAGTAGTTGTTGAACTCTTTAAATTTCTTTGCAAGAACCTTCGTTTGAGCGATTACCCTTTTGCCTACTGGGCTAATTGTCTTTGAAGTTTATGATTTGCTTTTATGGATTTTTATGTTGGGCTTTATGCCTTCGTATCTTTGGTGTTAAGTTCTTGCATATTTTTATATGATTATGCATGCTTAGTTGAGTAATGACTTTAAAATTATCTCCTAACCGACCTTGTCACCGCAGGATGAGCAGACCCAAACACTCATTCACGCTCGGCGGGATGAGGGCTCTCCGTCACGGGGACCTCGTTCCTGCGGTTGGGGCGAGCCGTCCCACAACATCATCAGCGTGGCAGTACATCCGAGGAAGTGCTACCACCGCCTCCCTCAATGGCCGAGGTGTTGCTGCCAGATAGAAAGAAACCGAATGGACACGACACGGATTCTTGAAGTTATTGCCCACAACACTGCTCGAGCTCCTAGTCCAGCAGGAGAGGCTACCTCTCACCGTGCACACGGGGGTCTCGCTGAATTTCAGCGGACCAATCCTTTGACCTTCTCGGGCCCTGAAGACCCGATGGAGGCGGAAGACTGGCTGAGGGATATTGAGAAGAAACTAGCTATTGCTCAATGCCTTTGGCGTGGAGAGGTTCTCTTTGCTAGTTATCGGCTACGAGCGCGGCGAGCGCATGGTGGGACAATTTCTCCGCCATGCAATCGGGCGGGACGTTCCCTCATGGAGCAATTCGAGCGACTTTGAGGAAGCTCACATCCCCGAGGCGTTATGATGATTAAGCGGCGCAGCCTTGCACCAAGCAAGGAAAGAAGACGGTCACGGAGTACTGCATGAGTTTAATTTTTTATCTCGTTATGCTCCTGATGATGTTTCTACAGATGCCCGCCGCCAGAGCCGTTTCATGAATGGCTTGGCTGAAGAGCTACAGCTGGCCCTAGCAGTACATGAGTTCCGCAATTTCCAGCACTTGGTAAACAAGGCACTTGTGGTGGAGCACAAGAGTGTCGTAGATGAGTCCAAGAAGAGGAAGAAGGCTGCTCAGAATGCAGCTAGTGGCAGTTCTTCCCGTCCGCGCACCGGACCTTTCCAGACTTCGCGGTATCAAGCTCCAGTGACGCCAAGACCTCCTGCAGCAGCTCCATCACTTTCTTTGCCGTCAGCACAGCGGAGCAATGGGGGTAAGAATCCCCAGAATGGTGGCACGTACAAGGCCAACGTCACTTGTTTCCATTGTGGCCGCCAGGGCCATTACGCATCTCATTGCCTCGCCAAGCAGCGAGGAATGCCGCAGACCTCTGAGCTTCTACACCTCGCCACCGCGGCAAGACCTTCACCACCTTCTCGTGCTTCATCGACCCCTCCTCAAGTTCCTGCACGTGGCCGAGTAAACCACGTCACTGCCGAGGAGGCAAGCGGCGCTCCAGACGTCGTTTTGGGTACACTTCTTGTTAATTCTTGTCCAGCATCAGTTTTATTTGATTCAGGTGCATCTCATTCATTCATCAAAAGGAATATGCTGCACTCAATCAATTTGAAATGCATAAACTTCAGCCACCTTATCAGATCCAGTCGCTGGGATCGGTTTTCCAAACCGATCAAGTCTGCCGGGACGTAAAAGTGGAAATTCAAAAGGTTAACTTCTTGGCAAACCTAATTGTGATAACTTCAGTGGGTATTGATGTGATTTTAGGGATGGATTGGCTGTCCAAAAATCAGGGAAAGATCGATTGTGCTCAACGGTCTATTTCTGTCACAAGTGAAGACGGCAGTCAAGTCACTTTTGCACCTTTAGTGGGACCTTCTCATCTCTATGCTTTGGAGGCCAGTACCTCTCTTGAATTAGAGGAAGTACCAGTGGTATGTGAATATCCAGATGTATTTCCCGAAGAACTCCTGCATGCCCCGATCGGGAAGTTGAATTAGTCATCGAGCTTGCACCGTCTCGCGCCAATTTCTAAACGGCCATATCGGATGCCTCCAAATGAGTTGGTAGAATTGAAAGAACAACTCAAGCAACTTCAAGATAAGGGTTTCATTAGGCCCAGCTCCTCACCTTGGGGATGCCCGGCTATCTTTGTCAAGAAGAAAGACAAGAGTTTGCGGATGTGTGTTGACTATCGTCCGTTGAGCGAGGTCACAATCAAGAACAAATATCCACTTCCGCGAATTGATGATTTGTTTGATCAATTGATTGAGCTCGTTTTTCTCCAAAGTTGACTTGAGATTGGGCTACCATCAAATCAAAGTCGAAAGCGAAGACATACCGAAGACGGCATTTTCTACTCGTTACGGCTTGCGAGTATCTTTGTTATGTCTTCGGCCTAACCAATGCTCCGGCTTACTTCATGAACCTTATGAATTCAGTTTTCATGGAGTACTTGGACAAGTTTGTTGTTGTGTTCATTGACGACATACTTATCTACTCCAAGTCTGATGAAGAACACGAACAACACCTGCGACTTGTGTTGGGAAAGCTTAATCAACATCAACTTTATGCTAAATTCAACAAATGTGAATTTTGGCTTCGTGAAGTCGATTTCTTGGGTTATGTGTTATCCAAGGGTGGTGTCATTGTTGATCCAAGCAAAGTGCAAGATGTGCTGAACTGGAGGCAACCCAAGAGCGTCACCGACATTCGCGGTTTTCTTGGACTTGCGGGATACTACCGCAGATTCATCGAGAACTTCTCCAAAATTGCGAGACCAATGACCCAGCTTTTAAGGAAGGAAAAGAAGTTTGAATGGTCAGCGGAATGTGAGCAAAGCTTTCAAGTTTTGAAAGATCTCGACCAAGGCTCCGTACTCACCTTGCGGATATTCACAAGAACTTCGACATTTATTGTGATGCATCTCGCCATGGGCTCGGATGTGTGCTCATGCAAGAGGGCAGTGGTGGCATATGCATCAAGGCAATTGAGGCCTCATGAAGCTAATTATCCCACACATGACTTAGAGCTTGCGGCGATAGTCCATGCTTTGAAGATTTGGCGACATTACCTCATCGATGTCGTTGCGAGATCTACACCGATCACAAGAGTCTCAAATATATTTTCACCCAATCCGATCTGAACTTGAGGCAAAGAAGATGGCTTGAGTTGATCAAGGACTATGATATGGGACTTCATTATCACCCGGGAAAGCTAATGTAGTAGCCGTCGTTGAGCAGAAATCTCAATGCAAGCTGTTTGTGATAACTCCCTTTTCAAATAGGTTGTGTCTTTGCGATGCAACGTCTACACAGAGATAATTGAAGAAGGTTCTCTCGCTGCCCTAAGCGTGACATCCACACTTGAGGATCAGATTAGAAAGCCCGAAGACCGATTTGGAAGTGGCCCAAATCCGGGAGCGAATGAAGCATGGAAAGGCCAAATGCTTTAAAGAAGATGTGCGAGGCGCCCTACGGTTCGAAACCGTTTGGTGGTGCCATTTGATCGCAACTGAGGGAATTAATTCTCAAGGAAGCTCACAACTCTCGATTTTCTATTCACCCGGTTGTACCAAGATGTACCAAGATTTAAAGAAGCGACTATGGTGGAGTCAAATGAAGCGACAGATCGCTCGATATGTTGCCGAGTGTGATGTATGCCAAAGAGTCAAGGTGAGCATTTGAAGTCAAGAGCACTCTACAACCCCGCCCATTCCTGTGGAAATGGGAAGAAGTTGGCATGGATTTTATCACCGGCCTTCCTAGGACTCAAGCGGGTCCGATTCCATATGGGTGATTGTCGATCGTCGACAAAGGTTGCCCATTTTATTCTGTCAAGACCACTTACACTGGAGCCAAACTAGCGAGTGTACATCTCGAGATTGTTTGTCTCTATGGTGTACGAAGGTGATCGTTTGGATAGAGGTCCTCAATTCACATCTCACTACGGAAATGCTTGCATAAAGCCATGGGGACCAATCTATCTTTCACTCCGCTTACCACCCACAAGCGGATGGACAAACCGAGAGGGTGAACCAAGTTTTAGAAGATCTTCTTGGGCATGTGTGCTGTCCTATAGCAAGGATTGGGAAAAATGTTTACCGTTTATGGAGTTCTCCTACAACAATAGTTTTCAATCAAGCTTGCAAATGTCACCTTTTGAGGCGTTGTATGGAAGAGCTTGTAGGACACCCTTGAACTGGTCGGGTCGGGAGAGACCATTCTATGGTCCAACTTTAGTGGAAGATGCGAGAAGAACAAGTTCGTGTCATCCGCGAACGACTTGGACGACTCAATCACGCCGAAGTCGATATCTTAGGCCGTCGTCGTCGCGAACTAAGCTTTGAGGTGGATGATCACGTCTATCTCAAGGTCTCTCCAATGAAAGGAACACACCGTTTTCAAGTCAAAGGCAAATTGGCACCTCGCTACATTGGACCATTCCGAATTGTAGCGAAGATGGGATCGGTAGCTTATAAATTGGAGTTGCCGCCATCACTTTCAGATGTGCATGGCGTGTTCCATGTTTCTGGCGAAGAAATGTCTCCGCGTCCCAATCAAGCAAGCGAGTTGGAAGCACTCGACTTGCAACCCGATCTTTCTTATCGGGAGCACCGGTTCGCATTCTTGAAGAAACGGAGCGCAAGACGAGGAATCGCAACATCAAGTTCATCAAAGTTCAATGGAGTAACCATACTGAAGATGAAGCAACATGGGAACGTGAAGACCATCTGCGAACCGAATATCCAGATCTTTTTCCTTCTGCTTGAAATGTCTTCGTATCAAGAAAGGAAAGGTTAAGCAAAATAATGGAAAGGAAAAATGTAAAATCCATTCCTTGTAACTTGATAGGATATCTTGGCACTATCTTTGAAGGAAATCAAGACAACAGATGTTATGTTTCCTTTAGAACTTTTCTATCCATCTTTAAGTCCTACCGATCTCGGGGACGAGATCTTTTGTAAGGGGGGGAGGTTTGTCACATCCCCAAATTAATAAAGAGGATTATCATGCATTTCATTAGCATGCATCATGATTTCCAGCATTTATATTAAATATTGCATTTGGAAAATCTGTGAAAGGAATTAAACTTATGCTATAATTGGAACTACAAATGAAAAACCAAAACAAATTCTATTGAAGTTCCCCTGGAATTAATTTATTCAAATACTATATTACTTATCATGAATTAATATAATTTTTCCCAAATTTTTGGGAAGAGTTTGAACCCTGATAAAATTCAAACACAACCAAACAACATAGCTTAAGTTTGAATTTATAAAACACAAAGTATATCATAAACAGTATGATATTATAATTTTTATGAACACTAGACTATCCCAGGAACCTCTGGGAATTATTTCAGAATTTTTGCGAATTTATTTCTATTTATAAGGTCTCAGTCAAAGTAGAGGAATTAAATTAATTATCAGTCAAACCCTAAAACCCCAAACCAATGGATACTATTCATTGGGTCCGAGTCCGACCCAGGCGAGCTGACTCGGCTGAGTCCACTAATTGCACCAAGACATGCGGTAGTAGGATCTAACGATCAACGGTCCAGATTTCTTACCCCTTTGGCAGTTCAAAAACCCACGTTATATCTCGGCCGTTCGATCCCGATCGAACGATTCACGTGAAGCCACGTCGTCCCGTTCATTTTCCTCGCCGTGAGTCACTGCCGCCTCGGGCCCACCGGTCGGCACCGTCTTCTTCCTCGGGCAGGGCTCGCGCAGAGCATTTCCTCCACGTGGCCGCGCTGCCCTGTTCCCTCCTGACCTCCACCGCGTCCGTTGGCCTATCCCCGCGCATCTCCTCTGTGTACCGCACTCGCTCCCACCTCTCACTGTCCTTAATACCCTCTCGCCAGCTCTCAATTCCTCCATCTTTCCTCTCGGTCCGAGGAAAGAGGAGCTTCGTTCTCCTCTCCGTAGCTTCAACCGGTCATAGCCCTCGGTTCTTTGCACCCTGCCGTTTCCATTTTGGCTAATCTTAGCTCCTCGCATTGCTTGTAGCTCCTTGGCCACCTTCGAGCTCTCTGCCGTGTCCAGAGCGCGCCCCCGAGGACCTCATCTTGCCAGTTTCTAATCCAGGAGGTATTGACCTTATTCTTACGCGTCCAATTGTGCTTTGGTATATCTTAAGTACTTCCCCTCAATCGATTTCATTAATGTCTCTCGGGTGTGTCGGATTTTGAGATTTCCCTTGTTGTCGACGTGACATCATCTTCTTCTCCCTTTCTGGTGGTAAGCCCTTTTCCGATTGCTAGCATATGCACCTTCCTCTAAGTATCCTTGAGCTAGCGTGTCGTTCTTTTCCTCTCTGGTTCACCAGTTATGGCTCTTGCTTGAACCCGTGCCGCCGCCGTCATCTCCTTCCACTCCGGCGAAGCTCCAGCGACTCCCAGCATCCCCGAGTTCCCTCCTCAGCTTAGGTAACACGCTAATAGTGCCTAGGACCTGGTTGCATGCTTATTTAGCGCTTCGGAGCACCTCTGTCGTGTTGTTGCGTGTTCTCGATCGTAGCACCGCCGCCGCGCCGCCGGCTAGCCGTTGTAGGCCGTCTCGGTGGTGTGGGTGCTTCCACCGGTGCGCAATACTATTGCGCTTTGTGCGTAATCATTCACACGCGCCGCCACTACATACCGCCGTGAGCCGCCAGCAAGCCGCGATCACGTTGTCGGACGCGACCAACATCAGTAGCTAGCTCATTAACCCTTAATGGCGGTCATTACCGATTAAACGATGTCTTAACGCATTAATAAGTCTATTACATGTGGGCCCCCTTGCACGATAAGCCAAAGCGTTAAGTAAAGCAAAGTACTCAGCGACATGTGGGCCGTCCTAAAACACGTCGTTAAGCAAAAGGAATCCTTATAACTTGAATCATTCTTGGCCGTTGGATGCGAAATCGACGGCTCGGACCTCGGCCGTCGGACCACCGATTGATCTCGCCCTCGTGGGACCGTTGGATCTAGATCCAGCGGCTCACGCTCACGGCTCTGTTTCACGCAGCGCGCGCCTGCGCGTGGTCGTTGACACGCGGGCCCATGTCGTCGGTGGCCGCGGAGTGCGTGAAGCGCGGGTGGCCGCGCATGCCCATCGGTCCGTGGTGCGCTAGGTAGCGCCTCGGTAAGAAAAGTTTTGAATGCTTTATAAAATCCCGAATGTAATTATTTACAAACCGAGAAATGTATTTAACTTTGAAAAATCATAACTAATTCATTTCAACTCTAAAATGGATGAAACCATACGGTATTTTTCATTTTAGATGAACTTAATATTAAAATTGGTTTCAAGTATGTCTCTGTAACAGAGAACATTAAATTGGAAAATGAGCTATTGTCATCTTTATTTTTACAAAGAAAATGTTAATAACTTTATAAATTCATAACTAAATATTGAAAACTCAAAATGAGTCAAACTCAACGATTCGGACTTGTAATAATATTGCCAATTTATCCATGTAATCATTATACTCACTACTACTCTACAAATTTTGCTCAAATATTTAAATACAATGAGCGATATGATTCAAATTAAAATGGATTTTTAAAAACAGAACTTGAACCCTTATAACTTTCACATGCTAAATCCAATTGAAGTGAATCTTCCACCTAAATTCATCTAAAATCATGACTTAGCTACTGTAGAAAAATCATGCATTTTTGAGCACTTTGAATTTTGAGTATTTCTCGGTGTTTATTCGGTATTATACTTAAATAGATCCGAAGCCATCGATATTGACTTATACGCTACTGAGGACAGCAGCTAGCATACCAGCAAGGCAAGCATCATTTAAACTTTCTTTTGCATCATATTTGATCCCGCTTTTGTTAAGTTAGTGCAATGATATTTGCTTGCATGCTATTTTATTAATGTCGCTATTTTTGTGTTGAATAGTTAGATACATCCTATTGTCTTGTCATTGTGGTTATCCTTAAATTATTCCAGTCTGAAATGCTTAGGATAAGTTGTGTGACTTACGTGGTATGTGTTGCTTAGCCATGCAAGTCTAGAACGATAGTTTGATTGGCGGGAATAACCCGACAGTCATGGGACATACAAACTTTATAACTTTTGGTTTATTTCAGATCTTCGTATCTGTTTCAAGAGTTAAAATTTTGTCATTTAAAATGAGATTTGGGTCTGGACAAGTGGATGCTAGTGAAGGTGCCTTCGTGCGAGATTGGGTATGTGGATTGTCTTGTCTAGACCAACAAGGACCGAACTTTGGTAACGTCGTTGATTCAAGTACATTCGTGCTATCACATGCGGGTTGGGAGCCGTATGGTTAAGTAGGGGAAGGTTTTATTGTGTTGAGCCCCACGGTGGTTTTGTGAGGCCATAGGGCCATTAAACCCTATGTTCCTTGCGGTAGATAGGGCATATAGACCGTAACGTCTTATGTCGCCTAGGAGCCCAAGGTTGAGGGACTTAGCATAATGAAATCTTCTTGCTAAAATGACCATATCTTGATTTACCCGCCGGCATACCATAGGAAGTATGCTATTTTGGAGGCATCCGGAGGCTTAACGGGCTAATCAAGTCGTGTGGGTAAAGTAGTACACCTGCGCAGGTATAAATCTATTCGAATAGCCTCGTCCTAGGTTATGGACAACACTTGAGTTCGGGAGTTACTATTGTTAGACTTTGACATATTTGTTTTGTGGAAAAACTTGGGATTGTCACGAATGGGATATTCATGCTTGTGTTGTAGCAAAGTGGATGACCACTTTGTTAAATTGTGTACTTGTTGTTGTATCAAAGTGGACCGCCACTTTGACACTTTTATGATTCATTTGTGATTCATGTTATTACTTATTCATGAGCTTTACTTCTACTTCAAATCTGATTTATAAATGGGCACTTGGAAACTAGTATGTGTAGGTTGTTAATTGTTGCGTCTCTTTTGCAAAACTAAGCCAATATGAGCCATCCTTTGGAACAACCTCTAGCATACTACTTTTTATTTGTGTAAGACTTGCAGTACCTTTGTACTCAATGATCTGCAATTTCGGTGATGAAGGATTTGAGCGATGGAGCTCGTTAGCGTTGACTTAAATGGCGTTGACGAATAGTGCTATCATTTATCTCCCGATCGGTTGCCGATGGGTTATGGGGCATACCATGCTGGACTTTTAGTTTATTTATATTGCTTCCTGCTGTTACTTTATGATCTCATTTGAATTTGGCGGTCGGCCGTTGTAATAGTTGCAGACTTTAACAACTATATCGTACGTCTTTTGAACAATTAATGTATGAATGTTGTATGGATGTGATCAACGTTGTATGAAGAGTATGAGCATATTGGTCGCTGATCTTGGGAGCCAATATGATCTTGTACTCGCTGTTCGTGGATTCCCATTTAACTCTTTAAGTGTCGTGTTTGGTGGTTAGAGAACCGACAATCATGTAGTGCTTTCATGATGGAGCAAAGACGCATGATCATTGAGGCTCTAGTTTTGGTTGAACCTCTCACTTATATGTAGTTAAGTTGGAATCCATTTACTTGAGGCCTAGAGTTATGTCCTTAAGACCATGCTTAGTCTCGGTCTTAGGGAGATAACCTGGGGGTCCTCACAATGTGCTTCCCTTAGAATCTCATCTTTAACCTAAGCTTCCGGCGGTACACAGAGGCGGCCTTTAAAACGCAATGCACCAGAATCATCTACACTGAAGTGGCCTTGTTTGCCCTCAACAAAATGCTTCCTCACTTGCTGGAGCATCTGATCATCTTTGTTGTGCTTCCCTTTCTCGATCCGGGATGGTGACTCGAGTAACCGAGTCTCGATGCAGGCGGTACCTGCAAAGCAAAAGAAGATATCCATACGCTCAAAATCATCAAAAAGACAACTAAGAGTAGGAGGTGTCGCCTTGCGACTCAGAGCATCTGCTACAACATTCGCCTTGCCAGGGTGATACTGAATGGTGAGATCATAGTCTTTTATAAACTCTAACCATCTCCTCTGTCTCAGGTTCAAGTATTTCTTGGTAAAGATGTATTTCAGACTCTTGTGATCAGTGAATATATCACAAGATTCGCCGTACAAATAATGGTGCCATATCATCAAAGCAAGAACCACTGCGACAAGCTCTAAATCATGAGTAGGATAATTCTGCTCATGTTTCTTTAACTGTCTCGATGCATAGGCAATCACCTTGCCCTCCTGCATGAGCACACAACCAAGTCGAACTCTAGACGCATCTGAATAGATTGTCAAACACTTCCCATGCTCAGGAAGAGTGAGGATTGTAGTGGTCACCAACCTATCTTTCAAAGTACAGAAACTACGCTCACACGCATCTGACCACAGGAATTTGACACCTTTATGTGTTAATTGGGACATTGGTCTAGCAATGGTCGAAAAACCCTCCACGAAGCGCTGGTAATAGTCAGCTAAACCCAGGAAACTCCTCACTTCCTTGACATTGGTTGGCTTTTTCCATTCTACCACTGTTGAGATCTTGCTAGGATCAACTGAAATGCCCTTTTGATTAATTACATGGCCCAGAAACCCAACTTCAGAAATCCAGAATTCGCACTTTTTCAGCTTGGATAAAATTGGTTCTCTCTTAAAGTCTCAAGAACCAACCTCAGATGCTGGACATGATCCTCTTCCGTCTTGGAATAAATCAGGATATTATCAATGAATACTACAACGAAATCATCAAGGTATCGATGCATCATACTGTTCATGGCTTCCATAAAAACTGCAGGAGCATTTGTTAGCCCAAAAGACATAACCTTATACTCATAATGGCCATACCTCGTAGAGAAAGCTGTCTTCTCAATATCTTGCTCTCGAACTCAAATTTGGTTATAACCTGACTGAAAGTCAATCTTGGAGAATATTTTAGCTCCCTTCAGTTGATCAAAGAGATCCTCAATGCGGGGCAATGGATATTTATTCTTTACAGTAGCCTGATTAAGAGCCCGGTAGTCCACACACATACGCCACCTGCCATCTTTCTTCTTAGTGAATAGAACAGGCGCTCCCCACGGCGAAATACTACGCCAAATCATACCTTTGGACAGTAGGTCGTCCAATTGTTTCTTCAACTCCTCCTGGAAGGGTCGAGCCAAACGGTAAGGAGACATTGAGATGGGTCGAGTTCCCAGAATAAGATCAATTCAGAACTCCACATTCCGCTCTGGAGGTATCCCAGGAAGCTCCACAGGAAAGACATCAGAAAACTCCTTTACCACACGAACCTCTTCGATACGCCGTGAAGAGTCAGTCTTCTCGCTGAGAGACCAAAGCAACCCAATGGTTGAGGTCCGGCGACTAGAAAATAGACTAGCCAATACGAACAATGAATCAGACGGTGCACTGCCCTGAAACACCTGCTCCTCACCGGATAGGGCTTGCAAAGTCACAGTCTTCCAGAAACCACAAATCTTGGCACGGTAACAGAATAACCAGTCCATGCCCAGAATAACATCAAAAGGTGACAACTGAATTACCATAAGGTTAGTAGTGAAATTCTCATCATCAATAGTGATAGAACAACCCGGGCATGCTGTAGATTTAGAAATAAGACCCCCCAGAGAGCTGACTACCACAGACTCAGAAATATGCTGCAAACTCAAACCCGCCCTTCTAGCAAACTCCAGAGACACAAACGAATAGGTAGCCCCTGAATCAAACAGAATAAAAGCATCATGTGAATCGACTAGCAAAGTACCTGTCACCACGTCAAGACAACCCATAGTCTCATGGGTGGGCATGGCGTAGACTCCCGGTAGTGCCGGAGCAGAGGATGCACCGACACTCAGTGAAGGGTAAACAGGAACTGCTGTGGGATAAACGAACGAAGGCGGTGCAGACGGAACGAGGTTCCAGTAGAACCCCGCATGAGGTGCAGGAGTAAACGCTGCAAGAGGAACCCATCCTGAAGAGAATCGGCGCGCAGCACACCGGCTAGGTGCAGGCCCAACCCCGAGGAGCACTGGAAGAAGAAGTTGCTGGGACTGACTCCCACTTGATGATGCTCGCTGGGTTCTGCTTGCCTACGGATAACTTGTGGCCTTCCCGACCACACTAACTGTTGGAAATATGCCCTAGAGGCAATCATAAAGATGATTGTATTTCCTTATGTTCATGATATTTGATAATATGTTATCTTGTTCCTTGAATGAATCATCAGTTATAGATCAATGAGTATGTGACTTGTTGGTGAAACTCATTAACTTATATGATATCATTCTAAATGTATCCCTGGTCGAATGTCACTGGTCGGAACAACCGTGACTCTACGACCAGCACATGTTTGATTGATGGCCATGTTTCACCGGTCATAGATATAGAGATATCGAATCAGTAATGTGAGCACATGTTAGAGAACATGGAGCTGGATAGACCCATCATTGAGACACTATTGAGATTGTTATGAATCTATGTGTCATTAGTTGGTCTCAAGTAATGATGATGTATAATCCTTAGACCTGAGATTAGCATAGTTCCCTACATGTGTAATAGCACTCTTAGGGGTTACCAAACGCTACTCCGTAATTGGGTAGTTATAAAGGTAGCTTTCGGGTATGTTATGAAACATGTGGAGGGATGTGACTGGTCAAGATGGGATTTGCCCCTCCTTGCATAACAGGAGAGATGTCTCTGGGCCCCTCATAGTGATCGGATAAAGAAAGTGCATAGCCATGCCACTAGTGGTCGAAGTGTCGACCACATGAAGTTATCCGACACTCGATCGAGATGGTCGAGATGGGATTTGCCCCTCCTTGCATAACAGGAGAGATGTCTCTGGGCCCCTCGTAGTGATCGGATAAAGAAAGTGCGTGGCCATGCCACTAGTGGTCGAAGTGTCGACCACATGAAGTTATCCGACACTCGATCGAGAAAGTATTGAACAGTACATGGATCACACCATATCTCACCTAGAGTTCAACCAGACATCGTGAGGCAAAGGGAGAATGCATGAGTAGATCACTTAGTTCGATCGTTACGAACTGGTCGTATGGAGATACGATCTAATTGTAGACTGGTCGTATAGAGATACGAACTGATCGTAAGTTATGAGGACCTGATCATAGATCATATTACGTTAAGGTTCGTCCGATATATTCTTTGTGTACTTGGGAATCGTTACGTGCTGCTAGGTGCCGCTGACGACTAGTGGTCGGAAAAGAGTTTCCGAGTCACAACCAATCGCACAAGAACCTGTAGGGTCGCACACTTAAGGGGCTGGGGATTTGATTTGGATGGTGATCCAAATTCGTATAGGATATGAGTTCCTAATGGGCCTCGAGTAAGAGACCCATCATGGATGCCTATATAAAGAGAGGCGGTGGCATAGGGTGAAGCACGGTTTTGGAAGAACTCCCGAAACCCTAATAGCCACGCCATCCTCAACCACGTTGCCGGTGCTAGCACACCAGTGCGCGGTGTTCCTACCCTGTATGTGTGGATACCTCGGAGGTGCTGTTGCGAAGCATCAGCACTAGGACGATCCGCAACTCGTGACGATCACCGGAGCAGGAGGAGAAGTTGCCAGGCGAGTTCGACTACTCAGAGGAGCAGACGCGAAGCGAGTACGACTACGACCGCATCTATTCGCTACATCGACTCTACTTCCGCTTCAAGTCGGCGCGTCTAGTGGTAATCTCGTGATCTATTACTTGCGGAGGTTACTTGGTTGCACGGTAAATTTTTGTTTTGTGCTATCGTAGAGCTTACCCGTAACCCTTCACTGACGGCATGTCTCTATGAAAGAACACTCTGTAGCCCGGTGCCCCTCACCACAACTGAAGTATTTCATACCTTGACCTAGAGTAGGACGCATCTAGGGTGTAGATGTGTAACATCCCAACTTTTGGCTTTAAAAATCTTTTATTTAGTTGCTAGTTGAAAATCTCACCATTTGCAATTTGTTTGAAATTATATTAAAAGCTTAATATGGACTTTAAGGACAAAATGATTTAATGTGCTTAATTCCAACATCAACAATGGTCAAACTTATTTTAATTGGATTCTATATGCTTGGGTATGTTTTCTAGAAATTTATGGAATTTTTCTAAAGTCATTTGCTATTTTCTATTTGCTAAATTGCATTTTCTGGATTTTCTTAAAAGAAAAACCAATTAAAATCCCTCCGGAACAGTGATGGGCCGAAGCCCATCACTATTCCCAAGCCACCCCGACCACCACCCGCCGCTCGCCGCTAGCCCCTCGATGTGTCCGCGCGTGTCCGTCGGACGGACACGCCTTCGCCGCGCCAGTTTCTTTCGCTCACGCACCGCGCCCGCGTTCGCCCGCTGACCAGTGGCCCCGCCTCGCCACGTCATCGTCGTCTCCCCCGGGACTCTTCCCTGCGCCCGACTCCGCCCTAAGCGCTCCGCCGCCGTTTCTTCGTGGACTCCCCCTTTTCCGCCTATAAAAGACCCCCCCAATCCATCCAATCTACTCGCCCTAGCCTCCTCCACCAAAGCCCCAACTACTCGCTCGCTTCCTCGTTTTCCCGGCAACGACATTGCCGAAGTTCCGCCGTTGACCGAAGCTGCTCCGCCGCCGGATTCCGCCGCCTCTAGACCCTCGGCGTCCGTGCCACCGCCGCCATTGTGAGCGCAATAGCCCCAGCTCCCTCCCGCCACTGTCGCCTTCGCCCGAGAGCCTCCCAGTCACCGTTACCGCGCCGTCCGACAAGGGTTGGCCGTCACCGCCGCCGCCTCCTTCGCCGTCGCAGGTGAGTCATCGCCGCCCGAGCCTAGCCACCATCCCCAACAGCTTTGCCGTGCCTCCAGGGTCCCATTTTGCTACCTTGCCGCCGCCGACTCGCCGCTGTCCGCCGTCGCCATCGCCGGCAAGTTCATCGGCCGCTGTCTCCTCTGCTCTGTGTCCGGTGCTAGCGTGGCAGCCTAGTTGGAGTCCAACTCAGCGCCACCTCCTCGGTTTTGCTGGCGTGGCGCCCAGGTCATCAGCCGGGTGGCACGCCCATTATTGCTCCCGAGCCATCTCTTGGTGAACCGAGTTCACGGTGCACCGAGCCACTAACAGTGGGCCCCACCTGTCAGTCGGCATTTTTGTTTTCCTTTCTTTTATTTTCCGGCGAAAATTCATCGCTGATGTCAGCCGACGTCATTAATCCGATTTTCCTTTATAAAAATAATTTAGGAAATCAAATTAAAATCCAAATTAGGGTTTTAATTATTTTCCAATCTTCTAAAGCTCATAACTTTTGCATCCGACCTCCGATTGAGCCCAGTCAAATTTGTAAATTCACATAAAATCAAGATCTATTTAATGGTGAATTTTATTTGATTTTTGGAGTTTGTTTACCTCTGTTATTTACTTGTTTTTATTTCTTTTGTCTCGTTTGCGAGTAAACGTCGATACTTCGGGAAATTTTGGAGAAGAAGGAGCTCCTCAAGATCAAGACCAGTACCTAGACCTATTCCAAGGCAAGTTATACATTTGATCATATTGAACCCAGTTTTCAAAATACTTTGTTTCAATGTATTGCATTCTATTTCAAGTATTTATTTAAATGCTTTTGGTTTAGTTATTAATCCAAATTGTTATATCCACCTTGTCTATTGTTATGTCATATTCTTTTGTCACCCTAGGTTGGTTCATTATTAGTTGGTATTATCGTAGCACCAACGTGGGTTGGTTAGATACGAGTAGACTGCTTAGTCATGCCACGAGTCACCATTTCATGTGAGTCGCAATTATGAATTTGACTAATGGAATATAGAACTGTGTGATAAAACTGTGTGCTGTGTGCTATTACTCGTTGATGGCATGTGTTGCACTTAATCAACAGGGTGGGAAAAGATTTGGACGGAGGCAAGTGGTGGATTCTGTGTGAATGGTGGAGCTGTGTGCTTATTAAACTTTGTGATTTGGGTTAAAACAGGAAGTCTTGCCTTGGTCAATTAAGGACTCCACTTTGTGCGCCATTGAACTGAGCCTTACTGTACGACCACATGCCTACTATGGGTTGGGCCTAACTTAGTTAGTTATGGAGTCTTGACATTGACAACTCAGGTTGTATTTAAACTGTGTGATGGGCTGGAGGTGTGATATGTCACATCGCGGGACGGTTCGTTGCATCCCTGTCCAACGATGTGTGTCGTAACCAAACGCTGTGTGTATCGGTTGGCCGGCAGGAAAGCACATCGGGAATGTCATTGCTTGAGATGAAGTCTCTGAAAGGTTTTGTTGCGATCAACTCTGATCCGGTAGATTTCATCGTGTGGGTAAAGTGTACAACCTCTACAGAGTGTTAAATCAATCTATTCGAATAGCCACGTCCTCGGATATGGACATGCTCGGGAATTTCACACGAGGGGTAGATTTTCATAAAACAAATGGGAAGGGTCAGCTGTGTGAGGTAACTTGTGCAGTTGTGTGAATAACTTAATTAGATTGTGTGTCCTTTGTGAAATCAAATGTTAAATTAATAGCCTTTATTTGTTTTTCATTACGTTTCAATCTATTATCTGTATTCAATTGCAATTGTTGTATTTCTGCAAAATAACCACAGAAACCATTCCTTTGGAATAAGCCATCATGTATAATTGCATTCTGTGGTATGACTTGCGAGTACGGTGTGTACTCACTCTTGCTAAAACAAATCAACAGAAGTGGAGGAACCGTCGCCTGCTTTTGAAGAGGAGTTCTACGAAGGTTGATCGTTAGGGTCTTGATCCCAGTCAGTTGCTTGTGGTAAATTGATGGGAGCCCACCGAGTTTACTTTCTTCATTGCGATTTATTTCTTTATTGTCGACATTGCATGGCTTAATAAATGTAAAACTCGACCGTAAGGTCCCAATAGTTATTTGTTATTCAAAGTACTCGTTTATTCTGATATTCGCTGTATGGATGTGATATTTCATCGATGTTGACACTGTGTGCACTAGCATGATCCTGGACTAGTGCAGAATACACAGAGGGTCCAGATTTGCATATTTGCATCCCGACAAGATGACGAAGAACGTGGCGCCGATAAAGAAGATCGCCATCTTTGAGCAGACGCGAGTGATGACCTCTCGAAATCTCTTGGGAGCGGTCGTCGAGAAGACCCACCTCCCCCACCAAAACTCGCTCGCCGCCACCACTCCACCGGCGGGCGGGGCCACTAGCGACTGCCTCGTGAAGAAGGATCCCACTCGGCTCCATCCCCGGCACTGCTCGACCACGGAGTGAAGTCACGCAAACCGATCGCCCCGAGTCGCGATACTCCTGATTGAGGCCCCGACGGAACCTCTTGGCCTTCTCCCGGTCATCATTAGCCACCGCTGGTACAAAGCGTACCAGATTGTTAAACCCAGTCTCATACTCAGACACTGACATCTTCCCTTGAACAAATGTCAGCAGCGATTGCGCTATCTTCTCAAGGAAGGAATCTGAATAGAACTTTGTCCTAAATTGCTCCACGAATACCTCCCAAGTAACTGGTCCCTGCACTAGGGTCCTAGTAGACAGAACCCCTTCCTAACAGATATCAGCTTGGCCCTTCAGCTGAAAGGCCACAAATCGCGCCTTCGGCGCAGAAGTCAGCTCTAAAGCCCCAAACTGTCTTTCCATGTACCTTAACCAATCTACAGCCTGAAACGGAGTACCTGCTCCGTCAAAGGTGTACAGACGAAGTGACATCCACTCACGGAGACTCATCCTAGCCTCGGGTGGGCTAGCTGCGACAAGCTGGTTCCAGTGGCGGTCATGGCCGCGAGAAAGGTCACTGCAATTCTTTGGCGAGTTCTTTAGTTCTCCTTTGAAGATTCTAAATGATATCTGCTGATGCGGCCTGAGCCTCTGCGACCGGAGGAGCAGCTGAGGCAATCTCCTCAGTAGCAGCTCCAACAGATCCCTCAGATGAAGGCGAAGACACAGCCGGATCGCGTCCACGACCACGGCCACGGAACGGTGGACGACCACGGCCACGGCCTCTACCCCTTGCCATCTAAGAACACCATAGCAAATAAAACTAAACACTTAGCTTAACAGTAATATAGCACAAAACAATTCAACAACGGCTCATTAATCGAGTCACATCAATGGAAATGCGGAAGCAATGAATTACCCAACCCCTCCTACTTTGCACAGTATGTCATTTTAAGATTTTTCTATTAACTACGGACCTAAAGCCCGCTCTGATACCAACTGTAACACCCTTGCAATTCGGAAGCCAAAATGTTACCAAAAGAATCTAACATACGACCATAATTCAGAAGTATTTTAAACAATAACCCATCTAAAGGCATTAAGGGATCAACATACAATAGAACAAATGCAGGAATAAAGACTAAATCCAAATGAGTACAATAAGGAGGTGATCAAAGGCCACAAGCAGTACTTAAGTAAACATATCATGGAGAGAAATATCAACCACTTCTAACTTTATTTATTACAGTTCATCAATTGACCAAAGGGAGACATAACCAATACTTATTATAGAAAATGGAGTATGGTGAACTGAGTGACTAGTGCGTGTCTACTCCCTCCCAACAGAGCTATCATCAACGATCACCTAAAATAAATAAACAAAGCAAGAATGAGTCCGAGACTCAGCAAGTACAGTAAATAATTGAACAATACAACAGACATTACGGAGTATGAACATAACACTGAATGGATGGAATGTATGGATGTATTGAAAGGAATGGACTGCACACATGCTCATACCGGTATAGCTAGTGACACACCCATCGGTGTCCACTTAAGCCCGCATTTAACCAAATACGGGGATCCAAATCCCGTATGAAGAACGTTTCATACGGGTGTCCAACTCTGCCCACATTGGAATGGTGGGTCTTACGTACCCATACTGGAATTGATGAGTCTTTATAATCCACTCTCGTGGATGGAACATGACAAGAGGTGCATGTTATGAAATATGAATAATGAATGAGAACATCTCTAATCATGGAAATAACACATTTGAAAGGAATATAAACATGAATTGTAATCATGGTTCATACAAATAACAGTATAAACACAACCACTCATCATTCATCTATAAAGAATTACAAGGTACTTGCCTTCCGCGTTGTGACGCGCTAGGAAGCAACGAAGGTGCTCCAAAATTCGATGTCTCGCTGCCTGCACAAGTACGTAGTTGAAATAAGAACGACATGGTATAAAATGTTACCGGTAATGCTCTACAACACATTCCCAA
Organism: Hsuehochloa calcarea; assembly: GCA_036346395.1. NCBI lineage: Eukaryota > Viridiplantae > Streptophyta > Magnoliopsida > Poales > Poaceae > Hsuehochloa > Hsuehochloa calcarea. The sequence continues at coordinate 19,070,825 of CM070614.1, read as the reverse complement.
AAACCCCAGAGTTAATCTGAAAACGGGCAACACAATCGCCGGAACGAGTCTGGACAACAGCACGGAAAAATTCATATTTCTTAATCTGGGACTCGGAACGAGGTGAGGCTACATCCTATGGAAGCTTAACGAACCTATCTACAAAATTCTAGTTGACAAGATCACCTAATTCGGCCAAACTAAATTGCTAAACAGTGGATGAAAATACAAGATGGGTTCTGTCTAGATGAAAGGAACAGTAGTAAAGAATATATCACAACTTTTAATCTACAGCACCGATTGGGGTGTTATTTATCAATCTGGAAATATTATAAAATTTTCTACAATAACCTAGTTGGGTGAAAACCGTGAATCTGCCATTAACTTATTCATATTTTAAAAGACAACTAGACAGTTCATTCTCGTCAGGCAGTCAAGACAGTGTGGAAAGATTATACTATAACTTTTGAACTATAGATCGGAATCTTATGATCTTGGCGGTTATGGCAAGGTAAGAACAGTGGCTACAAATCTCTAGGAGGTGGAAATCTCCAATTCGGCCTTTAAGGACCCGAAATTGGCCGTGCAACCTACTGTACAGAATCTGATTTTCTAACAGCACCAATTCAATCCAATCAAACTAATCGAATTCGCAACTAAAAAACATCAAACAGCGGAGAAAACGCATCGTTACCCTTGTAGAACCCAGGAGGACGATGAACGAGGCTTGGGGAAGATGATCCCCCTTCTCCTCTCTTCTTCCTTCTCCTGGCCGGCCACCACACGCAAAAATCGACGCCCGGGGACAGCAGCAGGAGGGATCGGCAGGGGCACTCGACTTCGGGGGAGGAGCACCACAACCAGGGAGGGGCGGTAGCAGGGGCAGCATGGGAGGCGCCAGGATGGGGAGGGGGTGGCGGCTTGGGGTGGGAAGAGGGGGAGTGGGGGAGGCGGCTAGGGTTTGGTGCGCCTCCCCCCTTTGGCCGGCCCCCCTAGGCCGGCTCCCCCTCTTGGGCCTCTCGGGTAATTTAGTTAGAGAGCATGGGAATGAGTTCTTTGTGGGAAGGTTGTTGTTTTCCTTGAGTTTGCATTTGGTTGTTCTTATTATAGATGCGGTCGATGAGTTTATCTTGGGTTAGTGGTTACAGTGCAGTTGATCGGTTTTAATTGATCTTTATTGGTTCTATAAAGTGATTATTTGTTCTCCCGACTATTGAGTTGTTTTTGCTGCTTGTGAGTGTTGTAATTTGGCAAGATTGATCTTTTCATGGGGGTTCTACCTTTCTTGTTGGGACTAGTGACTCTTTATTTCCCTTGGTGTTTTGGATAATGGAAATTATCTTTTGGCAAGTCCTTTATCAAGTGGAAAATTTTGACCCTACAAGTTTCTTTTAGAGTATTTGGAGTGTGGAAGTTTAATTCCTTTCTTTTTCTGAAAGAAAGTGTCAAAACCATTTTGTGATGTCTTGTTATGTTTAAGCGATTGGTGGTAAACATAGAAGTTCATTAATAATGTATGAGTTATCAAGTTGGGTCTATAACATGGTGCATAGTTGATCTCAACCAAAATTCTTGGAAGTGAAGTTGATTAATTTGATGTTGTCTTAGGGTAATTATAAGATGAATAGTGACTAAGAGTATGTCCATACTAATTGGAGTCAAAGGAGTTATTAAGAAGTGTGGAACACTGATAAATTAGTTTGATTATTAAAATTATTTAGTTTGCTAAACTTGTTGCATTATTTGCTCTCAATGGATTAATCTAACTTCGTGGGAAGGAAAAGTTGGGGAGATGCTAGATTATTGCCTTAGTGGATATTAATCTTGGAGTTATCTTATCTATAGATACTTGGTGATCATATATAATTGCTAGATTTACATATTCCTTAGTACGATTAATTGTTGTAATTTTGTACAAAAGATCAGAGGGATTGAATATTGGTGTATCTAGAATTTATGGGAGGAGTTTATGGGTAGTTATTCTAGCTAGAATGATTGGACGAATTTGGTTGTAGCGTCGTTGAGACTTTTGATCGATGGAAGGCTATGATTCTGAAAGTTTTATTAGGATTTTTCACCAAAATCTGAACATGGGGAGGAACAATTGAATATGTATTTGTAAATATTCATGTGAGTTGCAAAGGGAAGTAGGTAGCAACTAGATTTCATGATGAAGCTAGCTGATAACAATGATCATTTTAGTGCAATCATTGGGTATTGAAGATTGGTGTTGAGCATCACCAAGGGTTGAACTGATGAGATTTAATAGGTGACTTATGCCTACATGATTGTTCAATCGTCGGATGATAGCATGTCCTTGATGAAACGGTTTTTGGTAGAACATTTTAATTTATGTAGTAGATCTCCTCTATAATAAAGTGGTTGTTGTAGTGATGTTGTAAAGTTTTGGTGTACTATCGATTTGAGGATGGGAGGATAAAGTAGTATGGAATGATTTGGCGAGTTTTTGAGAGCTTCATAGTGGAAAAGTAGAATATGATGATTCTTCTTAAGAGTATATTATTCTGAATGTAAGTAAGATTGTCTGCAAGGGATTGGGACTTGTGAGGGTGTTGTTGATTCTTATAGAAAGAAAATAATTTCATCATCTTTCATGGTATCGCTCAAATGAAATGTTCCAAGCTTTGCTTTCATGATCTTTTGAAGTTCATGATTTATGTGGTAACTGAAATTTGTTGAGCAAAGCAACGTGTTGGAAAGTTCTATTGGTTCTTAAGTGATTAATGTGATTTAGTTTTAAAATCTCTTCTTGTTTGAGGTGGCAAAGTGATGTTATAATCAAAGAAAATTATTTTCTTTGTTAAAGGAAATAGTGTAGTAGAAGTATTTGAGATTAGAGTTAAATTTTGTAACTTGTAACTTATTAAAGTTCGTTTAACTTTTCTGTCGTTGCCGCTTAAGAGTTTCTTGAGTTTCAATAGCAATGTTTTATTCTTATTCGTTGGGGTTTGAAATTCTCTTCTTGTGGGACATGTGCCCTCAACTGTGGTCTCGTCTTTTGTTTTTCGGGATCATTGCTATTTGACTATTTCCCTTAGTCTTGTATTTACTGCGAGTGGTAAACATTTTTTTATGTGCTGAAAATTATTTCCATTAGCCTCCTCTTTTGACAAAGGAATAATTGATTTGTTTTACAAATCCTTATAGAGTGTATGGTGGCAACTGGTTGGTGGTGGTTAAGTGAATGATTGTGATGAGACTTTGGGTGCCAAGTAGGGATGGCAATTGTGCCCGATAACTAGCGTGCCCGCGAGCGAATACCCTAATGGAGGCGGGTATGGACGTCTTTCTTTGCCCACAGGCATGAAAACGAGCACAATTCCTTGCCCATCGGGTAAACGAGCGTGGGCATGGGTAAGCTTCACCTATACCCGCTTCGCCCGATTACCCGTAACCTACCCGCATGTGTAAGGAACTATGTCAGTTTGTATTTTTATTTTATTTGTTGAACTTGATTAGTTGTCTTGTCGAACATGATATGTGAATTGTGATGAACTTTATTAGTTGTTGAATGTGTGATGCACCATTGATGTGTGAATTATGATGAACTTGATGTATGCATTGCTCGCAGGTAATGAGCATGTCTGCGGGCGATGGGTACCCACAGGTGGCAATGCATTATTCACGGGTAAACGGGCATGCCCGCGGGTGACAGGCATGGGCGAGGTTTTTCGCCCGTTGTCCTTCATGGGTATGCCCGTGTGGGGAATTCGGGGTCACGGGCATGGGTATAGGCGAGCACTACCCGTACCCGCCACACCCGATTGCCATCCCTAGTGCCAAGCTATTTGAAGAGCAATAGAGGGTGAATTGATTTTGTCATATAACTCTTGGAGAGAATTTGAATAAAACTGGTTATTGTTACAGCTAGTAGAACCTGTAGTGAATTGTAATCCAAGAACCTTTTTCATGTTAGTGGAATATTGGAATGATCAAAAGTTTGAATATTGGTCAATTAGTTAGGATATTGCGAATGGGTATATTGAGGTTATGTAAGTGAAATTGAATTGTGAGGTTTAGTGAGGGTTCAAGATTGGTGAAGTTAATCATTTTGGGTAGTTAAATGATTAGTGAGGATTATTGATGTTAATGACTGAGGATGTTGTTTGGATTGTGGGAATTTTAGTCATCGAATTTGTGGATATTCCAATCATTTATACCAGAAGTTCACTGCAGAAGTCTTGGAGGTTGAAATTGGGCTTGAGTTTTATGTTAGAACCTTGGTTGCCCAATGACTATATGTAGAAGTAGTATAGTAAAAGTGGATTACGAATAGTGTGATGATCATTGATAGAATCCTTTGGGTGTAGTAAATGAGTGTGTGTGTGTGTGTTGTGAATTTCAAGTTGATTATCCTTAAATGATTGAGATGATGTGATTGTGAGTGAAATCTATATTGAGGTGCGTTGGGAATTATTTGTCAAAGTAATTTCTTTGGTAGAGAAGTTGACAAGAGTATGTTATTGTGGATTGGAATAGTCTCTCTACATAGGTGTGGATTTTGTGTTCAGTTTCAACATAGCTTTGAGGTTGCCAATTTTTTAAAAAATGAGTTAGTGTGTCATGCGATGATTTGGAGTCCCATGGTTTAAGAGAAAGTTGAATTCTTAAAAGAAAGCTTGAGAAAAAGGTTATGTTCTCGGATAGTGAAATATTCTCTTGGTTTTATTTGAGCTTTGTGTTTATAACGGATGCCAATTACAAATTGAGTTGGTTCTTGTTGGTATGCATGTTTTTTCAGTTAAGAAAAGAAAGGACATTGTTGTTTTGGGCATTCGAGTGATTTGACCTTTGGCTTATGTGGTGTTCATTGGCAAACTGCCTACATGAAAAGTGGAAATGTTTCATGATGAATCTTTTTTATTTTTGATTGGAGCCTTTTGGAGGGAAGTTGGTTATGAGTTGGTTGCATTGTGAATACTTTGTTTTCAGTTGGGTTCTGTTTATAAAAGAGTTTGTTTAAAATAAGTTCTTTTGTGCGTCCCTAGTTAAGGGAGATGCTCCATGTTAAGGTGAAGAGATCGATTGAGAGATGGAACAAGAGTGTTGTGTGTTCCGTGCAGGTTGTGTGGTTTGGTACCAAAGGGAGGGTTGGCCCAAGGTACATTGGTTTGTTTCTGGAAGTTGCGGGTATTTTGGAAGTTAGCGTTTCGCTAGGACTGTCTCGAGTTCTGGCGCAGGGTTCACAACATTTTGTATGACCCGGTGTCGAGTGAGTACTTGAGAGATCCAAAGTGTGAGGTTTCGTTAGAACCGTTGATCAACGAGTAAGACCGTACTTTCGAGTCTTGTTCGTTGAGTGTACCTAAAAAGGTCGAGACGAGTGTTGAGGTGTAAGATGTTGGTGTCCATCAAGGTGATGTAGTCCCATTAGTTCCAGAGGGATGCGATTTGGGAGTTGGAATCTTGCATGCATGAGCAGAATCCAGAGTTGTTCACGTCGGGTACGTGTTAATTGTGATTAATTTCAATTGTGGTGTTCTTGCGAATAGAATGACAAGTAGAATTGGGGGTCGAATTCTGTTTAAGGGGGGTAGAATGTAATATCTCATTTAAACATAAAACAAAAAAGTCATTAATACTAAAATTTAAAAGAATTAGAAAGGAAAAAAAAATCAGAATTTGGGAGGAGTATTAGAAATTGGGCCTTCAGCCCATAGCTCTTTTGCCCAAGTGGGGAACTGGCTTAAGAGGGTGGGAGAAGCCAAACCCTAGCCGCCCTTGTACTGTAGCACCCCTAGCCCTTGATGCCCTCTCCTCCCATGCGCAGCTCCTGTTGTTTTTGAGTTCTACCGGCCTAAAGCAAAGAAGAAGGGGAGAAGGAAAGGAGGAAAAAAATCGACATCGTGTTCATTATCGATTTTCTTCTGGGGTAATGATCTGGTAGCCTTTAGTTGCCCTAGATTAATCATTATTCAAATTGTAGATCGTTTGGATCATGGAAAGGGTATATGACTTTCTTTCCAGATTGATCAAGATTAGGGCAGAATGTTACAAGGACGATTAGGGGTATTTAGGCTTCGAATTAGAGTTCTGTGTAATTAGTTAAAAGATAGGCTATCGCGTTAGCTTTCCAGGAACGTATGGATTGTTAATAACAGAGTAGCGAGCGAAAAGATAAAACCTCCGGAAGGCTGCTGCCCAGATTCGGAACGTAGATGACAGACTTCGTGAAGTTGAGCCGATTTCGTGTAGAACTTGGTAAAAATTAAATACTTGTGTCAACTTGAATATTGTAGGAAATTGTGTGGTTTCCAGAAATCATATTTTTCATAAAATTTTCAAGTTTTAGAATTAAATATATAAAATTATGAAACAGACTGTTCTGATAGAATCTGGAACAGTCTTGGGGTAAAGAAATGGGGTAGAAAACTTTACAATCAGAGGTTCATCATAACTAGAAAAAAGTATGAGGATTCTAGAAAGCCTGGGATGGTCGAGTATGGAGTTCATATGAATATGTTAGAGCCGTTTTAACTACTAGGACAGCGGCTAGTGCGTTCGGTAGTTTTGGATTAAAAGGGTCGGTGTAATACTCCGGAAATGGATCGGTAGAAAGAAAGAGGTCGGAGAGAGCGAAAGAAAGTGTTTTCAGCGGAAAATTCCTTTCGTCGGGGGGGGTATTCGTTAATATCAGGCAACCTGGGCCGCAGTTCACGACCAGAGGCCCATAGTGGGCCGGCCACCCATCTAGGGGCGGCCAAGGGGAACACCCTTTTTCCCCCAAACCCTATTCCCTCCCCCTTTTCCCCCCAAGCCGCCTCTCCTCCCCCTTGTGCCGCCCCCTCTCTTCCTCCCCTCCTCCTAGGCGCCTCCCTCTCCATTGGTGGCTGCCATTGGAGATCCCCGGAGCTGCACCCCCGGCCTTCCAAGTGTTCTTCTTCGGTTCTTCCTCCGCCGGGCGATTTCCTTTCAATCGGGTTCGTGGAGTTGGAGCTGGCCAAAGGAGGAGAGGGAAGGCTTTGGGAAGTTGTTCCTCGTCGTTCTTGGGTCTACAAGGGTAACGAGAGACCCCATCGCTGTTTGATTGCGTTAGAGTTGTCGATTCCATGTTTTTGGTAGTATCGTGTAATTTCTGTTAGTAGATCGGTTCTGTACAGTAGGTTGCAACTCGGTTTTGGGTGCCTTAGAGGCAGAATTGGATGATTTCTCCTTCTAGAGTTTTGTTCCTTATTTCATTATCTTTCTTTTGGCACCTGGATCACGAATTTTGACCCAGTAGATTAAAAGTTATGGCTGTTTTACTACGCGCTGGTCTGTCTGTCAGAACTGATGGGTATAGTGAGTTGCACCTAGGTTTTGATCTAGTTAGAGTCAGAATCAGGTCGGCCACCCAACTAGGTTTTTGAAGATAATTTCACCATGTTTCCAGGCTGATAAAAATCACTTTATTTGGATCAGTGGTTTAAAAGTTAGAGTAATTTCTTTAGGGCTGTTCAGATTTCTGGGCAGACTGCAGTTGTAGTTTTTCAATGGATGGTTAGACCCCTGTAATGGCCGAATTAGAGTTTACCCTCAACTAGAGTTTTGTAGCCAGTTAAGTTAAGAAAATTTGAGCACTGGTTTCAGGTCTTTTGGACTTACCGTTTTTTATTGGTGAATTTTCTAGTAAAACTGCCAGATTAGGGTTAATTGAAATGGTTGGGTAAATTGATCAAATTGACTTTTATTTGGTTAGTTTGGCTAGAAGATTGAGGAGGACACGTGTAGCATCGCAATATTCGTTGCCCTCATTTCGATTATATTTTATTGTAGGCGGTGAAGCGGTGAGTGGAGGGTATCACAATTACCTCCCAACCCGCTGCGGTCACGGCAGCAAGTAATTTGTATTCCATGTTTGATGTCACGTATGATGTGTGAATGAATGTTTACATTTGTTCGTATATGTAGATGAATGCCATGTGTTCTTTTCATTTATGAATACTATTCCATATTGACATGTGATCATCATGACATGCATACAATATTTTGGTAAGACCCATCAATTCCAAAGATGGGCACTTGAAATCCCATCAATTCCAAGATGGGTACGTGAGTCCACCATTCCAATGTGGGCCACGTTACGTGAGTCCACCATTCCAATGTGGGCCACGTTGGACGATCGTATGAAACGTTCTTCATACGAATACTTTAAGTGAACACCGACGGTGCTTCACTCGCTATACCGTATATGCTACAATATGTCCATTTCCTTCAATGCACCATTCCACTTCAATCATTCATACCTTCGTTTCCAGATATGTTCAAATTGTGTTTGTGATATATGGCTCATTGTATGTTTGATTGTTACATACTGCTTACTTGTCGAGTCTATTGGCTCATTCTTGCTTTCTTGTCTTATTTAGGTAAATGACGAGGAAGAATGATCTTATGGAGGGTAGTTCATCACGATGCACTCACTATCATTTATCCAACAATTTGAGGACTTTTATTATCATTAATTATGATTTGTGTTGCAATGTAATAAGCCCACATGGCCTTGTTTACTTATCTTGTTTGACTCATTTACTTCCATTTCGTTGAGTAAGACCGAGGACGAATGCTTGTTTTCATACATTCACAATAACCGCTTCTTTTGTTATGCTACTTGATGTTATTCATTTGAAGAGTAGAGATTGTAGGTGACATCTTGACTTCCTTATAGTCAGGGTGTTACAGTTGGTATCAGAGCGGGCTTTAGGTCCATGGTTCATTCAAACATATTAAATTGACACACTGTGCACATTAGGAGGGTTGGGTAAAACCATTGCTTCCGTGATTCCAATTGTTGTGACTCGATTAATGAGTCGTTGTTGAGTTGTTTTGTGCTATGATGTGTTAAACTATGATATGATGTGATATCCTATATAACTATGAATTATTCTATGATTGTCATGAGATGATCCTATATATATTCATAATTGATTGCATTAGTTATGCGTATCGGTAGCGGACGTCGAGCAGCTGAGTTCGTGGTTGTCGCTCGATTTACTGTGCTACACCACTGTTCGTGTTGTAATAGTAGAGAAGTTCTTACCCCTGCTCCAAAGTTCGTGTTGAGCCTGAGCTCATTGATGATGTTGTTGTCCTTCTCAAGTTTGTATCTGGTTTTCTGGTTGTAGTTTCTGATAGTTCGTGAATTTCTTTTGAATGGAGGGTTATAATGAAGCGGGCAATCTCTAGTAGATTTCTGATCGTTCTTTGAAACAATTATTGTTCTTTCTACTATTGTGATATTTCTGCTCCACGTAAGCCTAGTTAAATTGCAAGATTTACCTTTTCACGGAAGTTCTGCTTTACCTGTTGGAAAATTCAACCCGAGTGTTCGCTGAGGTTTCTGCAATGGCGATTTCTTTTGCAAGTTCTTTATCAAGTGCACAATGATCTTGCATATTTCTTTTGGGATGCTTTAGACAGAGGTTCTCTTCTTTGATTTCGATTTTGACAAATTCTTGTCCGGTGGTAGTTGATGAATTTCCTTAGGTTCATGATTCATGGTAGTGATGAGATCCAATAGGTCTTTAATGGTTCTCTGAAAATATTATTATTTTTCAGGTGTTGAATTTCTTTTATTTTAAATGATCTTCGACAGTTGGCAATATTGATATTTCTATGTTTGTTCCTTCCTTCTCATTGGAAAATAGCGACTGCTTACTCGCTTGATAGTTTGTATAATGAGAGTTTTACATTGCAAGTTCATTAACACGAGGAAGCATTGGCTCCATGTATTTCTTTTGGATCATTCCGCGTCTTGAAGTTTAACGATCTCTTTTACGAGGATTAGTGTTAAAACCCTTTTAGGGTGCCTTGTGGTGATTAAGTTGGAGATGGTAATCAAACAAATGGTTGGCTACGGGTTCCTATTGGTCCCTAGATGTTTTTCAAAACAATTCTTGTCTTTCGATTCTTGAGCTTTCTTTGCTACTTGTACACGATATTATTGACAAGATCATTCTTTTGTAAGAGTCCTATCTCTCTTGTTGTTTAAGGGGACCTGATTAACTGCTTGGTATTTTGATAACGGAATTATCTTCTACTAAGTTTATTGAAGAAATTTCACTCGTTCAATTCTTTTGGAGTAGTTGGAGTGTTGGAGTTTATAACCTCCCTTTGAAAAGGAAAAGTGTCGCGACCTCTTTCTAATGTTTTGTGGTGTTGTGTGAGAGGTTTGTCTCAGCTTTGTGGCATTCGTACTAGGTTCCTTTTCGAGAACAAGTTGTTATTACAATTCCATTTGATGCTGAAAATTTCTATAACCCAATTTGTCATGTTTCCTTTAGAAGGTTTATTGATATGATCAGTAATGTGAGAATAAGGTTGATTCTTTTATAGAGAAAGAAGTTTTAACCACCTTTCTTGATGTTTCCAAAATGATTCAATTTCGAGTTTTGTGTTCATGACCTACTGGAGGTCCAAGTTTATTTTGATAAACGAAGTTTTCCGCGTAAAACGATTTGTTGCAAAGTTATAATGGTTCTTCAGTGATGCGAGCGTTTTGATCTTGAATGCTCGTTGTTCTTATTTGTAAAGGTCCGACATTCTCTTCTTGCGAGGCTTATGTTTTCAATTGTGGACTCCACCTATGTTCAATGAGTTCATTGCCTAATTGGTTTTCCCCTTGGTTCTGTATTCGTTACGAGTGGTAAGTGATTTCCCAGTTGGTGAAAAGCGTTTTCACGTGCCTCTTCTTTTGAGATATATTCAACCCATTCTTTTCGCGTTGGTCTTTCGAAATGTTTTCTAAATGTGGTGGTGAGCTCGATGTTATTACTTGTAGTAAATTGATCGCCTTTGGGTGACATCGCTCAAATAAGAATATTTCAAGTTTAGCTTTCACGGTACCTTGGAGCTCGTGAATCAACGATAATCGAGATTATTTTGGGTAACTTGAGGAATTGGATTAACCTATTGTTCTTTAAAGATTTCGTGTGATTTAGTCCGAAAGGTTCCTTGGTTTGAGTTCGCAAAGTGAGGTTGCAATAAAAGAAAATTTTCGTTGATCTCTTCGAGACGAAGTTAATCCATTTGCTTTCCGTGAAATCCTGTAAATGGAAATGTTTCGAGTTTTGTGGCTGAGAACATTTGGATCTCGTGTTTCCCAAGTAGATGAACTGTTTCGAGCCAGTTGGCATGTTGAAGGATCTTATCGATTCTTAATTAAAACTTGTGGTTATTTTGAAGCGCCCTAAATTTGTTGCTCTTTCCGCTCAAGAGATGGCGAATTTCAAACGTAATATCTTTCTTTCGTGTCGGCTGTCATTTACTATTCTCTTTTGAGGGATGTGTGCCTCCAATTATGAACTCAGCTTTCGTTTTCCAAGATCACCTTTATCAGAATATTTCTTTTGGTTTTCTACTCGCCGTGATGAGCAACGCCTTTACGTGTGAATAAACTTATCTTTGTTCGCCTCTTCCATTTGAGAAAGGATCACGCTTTGGGTTGCAAAGTGTTTGCAAAGGATAAGTTTGGCAACTGCTTGGTGGTGGATGAGTAATCGTAGCGATGATATTTTGCTACCAAGTTATCGGAGGAGTAGTAGAATGTGAAATGGTTTTGATCTGTATCCCTTGGAGGGAAATTGATTCACCTGAAATGTTTGACTTCGAAGTAAGCCTGAATAGTGTTACGGCTGAATAACACCCGGTATAGTGAAATTCTAGAACTTCAATTCAGGATTGAAAAGTTAGTGATTATCGGAGGTAAGGAAACCTTCATTGAATTTTAGAGTAACGCAATTGAATAGCATTGCGAGATGGTGTGGGTGATTTATGATGATGTCATTGATGGAGTATGTTAGAATGGTGGTACTATTGGAGATTTAATTCGATGATTTCACTATCGCTTTAAGAACAATCTGTGTAGAGGTTTTGGAAGTTAAATTTGGGTTTGCATTGTTATGTTAGACCTTTGGTCATCCAATGATTATGTGTAGAGAAAGTGGAATAATGGAGCTTCTCGATCAAGAAATGATAATTGATAGAACCCTTTTGATGTAGTACATGTTTGTGCGAGTTAAGGATTACGAGTTGTTGTTCTTGGAAATTGGAGGTAATGTGATGGTTTGAAGCCTATTCTGTGGTGCCTTGAACGCCTTCTATTAAATTGATTTTGGTTAGTAGAATGAATTGTCTAGAGTATTCGGTGGATTCAATTTAGCCTCTCCACAATTGTGTGGATGATGTCCTTCATTTGATCATAATTTGATAATGTTCAATTAAGAGGTTTAATCTCTTGTGGTATGCGATGAATTCAAATTAGAGAAATTTTATTCCTAGAGGAGAGAAGCTGTGGAAAGGAATGTTCATCGATAATGAGGTGTTTTCTTGATTCTCGCTTGAGTTTTGTGTCGTTGACTTGTATCTTCCGCAATTTTGAGTTGGCGCCGGGTTGGCGTGTTGATTCTTTCCAAATCCGCACAAACCGCAAGTATTTGGTTTGAGCGTCGAGTGATTTCTCCTTTGGTGGTCGTGGTGTTCCTTTGTAAGCTGCTTATTTGGAGAACGGATTTGTTTTCGAGATGATTGTCAAATTTGGAATCTAACCTTTTGGTGGAGAGTTAGCATTGAGTGGACGCGATGAGGACTCTCTATTTTCAATTGGATTCTCTTCGCTTTGAAAGTTGCAGAAATTAGAAAATTGGTATTTCGTTTTGACCGTCTCGGGTACACGCGCGAAGTACGCAACGTCGGGTGTGTTCTGGTGCTGAGTGGGCAACTGAACTATTCAAGATTCGAGTTAAAGTTTAAGACGTTGACCATTGAGTATGGTCTTACCTTTGATCCTCTTCTGATGAGGGTACCTAGAAAGTTTAGGTTGAATGTTAGGTCAGCGCCGATTTGGGTCTTTGGGTGGTGGTTTTCTAGTCCGAAAGAGAGGCCGCTTGAGAGCCGGAGACCCTCGTGCGCGATAAGTATCCGCACTGCTCGTTTATGGTACATGTTTTTCGTTAATAATTCCAATGCAGCTTTCTTTGAATAAGATCGTGTTTAGATTCGAGGTCGAATCTCATTAAGGGGTAGAATGTAATACTCCTGAAATGGATCGGTAGAAAGAAAGAGGTCGGAGAGAGCGAAAGAAAGTGTTTTCAGCGGAAAATTCCTTTCGTCGGGGGGGTATTCGTTAATATCAGTCAACCTGGGCCGCAGTCACACCAGAGGCCCATTAGTGGGCCGGCCAGCCCATCTAGGGGCCGGCCAAGGGGGGGAACACCCCTTTTTCCCCCCCAAACCCTATTCCCTCCCCTTTTCCCCCAAGCCGCCTCTCCTCCCCTTGTGCCGCCCCCTCTCTTCCTCCCCTCCTCCTAGGCGCCTCCTCTCCATTGGTGGCTGCCATTGGAGATCCCGAGCTGCACCCCGCCTTCCAAGTGTTCTTCTTCGGTTCTTCCTCCGCCGGGCGATTTCCTTTCAATCGGGTTCGTGGAGTTGGAGCTGGCCAAAGGAGGAGAGGGGAAGGCTTTGGGAAGTTGTTCCTCGTCGTTCTTCGGGTCTACAAGGGTAACGAGAGACCCCATCGCTGTTTGATTGCGTTAGAGTTGTCGATTCCATGTTTTTGGTAGTATCGTGTAATTTCTGTTAGTAGATCGGTTCTGTACAGTAGGTTGCAACTCGGTTTTGGGTGCCTTAGAGGCAGAATTGGATGATTTCTCCTTCTAGAGTTTTGTTCCTTATTTCATTATCTTTCTTTTGGCACCTGGATCACGAATTTTGACCCAGTAGATTAAAAGTTATGGCTGTTTTACTACGCGCTGGTCTGTCTGTCAGAACTGATGGGTATAGTGAGTTGCACCTAGGTTTTGATCTAGTTAGAGTCAGAATCAGGTCGGCCACCCAACTAGGTTTTTGAAGATAATTTCACCATGTTTCCAGGCTGATAAAAATCACTTTATTTGGATCAGTGGTTTAAAAGTTAGAGTAATTTCTTTAGGGCTGTTCAGATTTCTGGGCAGACTGCAGTTGTAGTTTTTCAATGGATGGTTAGACCCCTGTAATGGCCGAATTAGAGTTTACCCTCAACTAGAGTTTTGTAGCCAGTTAAGTTAAGAAAATTTGAGCACTGGTTTCAGGTCTTTTGGACTTACCGTTTTTTATTGGTGAATTTTCTAGTAAAACTGCCAGATTAGGGTTAATTGAAATGGTTGGGTAAATTGATCAAATTGACTTTTATTTGGTTAGTTTGGCTAGAAGATTGAGGGAGGACACGTGTAGCATCGCAATATTCGTTGCCCTCATTTCGATTATATTTTATTGTAGGCGGTGAAGCGGTGAGTGGAGGGTATCACAATTACCTCCCAACCCGCTGCAGTCAAGCGAGCAAGTAATTTGTATTCCATGTTTGATGTCACGTATGATGTGTGAATGAATGTTTACATTTGTTCGTATATGTAGATGAATGCCATGTGTTCTTTTCATTTATGAATACTATTCCATATTGACATGTGATCATCATGACATGCATACAATATTTTGGTAAGACCCATCAATTCCAAGATGGGCACTTGAAATCCCATCAATTCCAAGATGGGTACGTGAGTCCACCATTCCAATGTGGGCCACGTTACGTGAGTCCACCATTCCAATGTGGGCCACGTTGGACAGTCGTATGAAACGTTCTTCATACGAATACTTTAAGTGAACACCGACGGGTGCTTCACTCGCTATACTGCAGATATGCTACAATATGTCCATTTCCTTCAATGCACCATTCCACTTCATTCATTCATACCTTCGTTTCAAGATATGTTCAAATTGTGTTTGTGATATATGGCTCATTGTATGTTTGATTGTTACATACGATTACTTTGTCGAGTCTATTGGCTCATTCTTGCTTTCTTGTCTTATTTAGGTAAATGACGAGGAAGAATGATCTTATGGAGGGTAGTTCATCACGATGCACTCACTATCATTTATCCAACAATTTGAGGACTTTTATTATCATTAATTATGATTTGTGTTGCAATGTAATAAGCCCACATGGCCTTGTTTACTTATCTTGCTGAACTGTTTACTTCCATTTCGTTGAGTAAGACTGGAGGACGAATGCTTGTTTTCATACATTCACAATAACCGCTTCTTTTTGTTATGCTACTTGATGTTATTCATTTGAAGAGTAGAGATTGTAGGTGACATCTTGACTTCCTTATAGTCAGGGTGTTACAGTCGGTTTGGTGTGGACGAGCGATAACGGTTAGAATATAGTGTTGGTGTTGTAAGGTTAAGATTTTGAGTTGTGTTTTTAATTGTTGTCCTGGGACTGTGGCCTCTTGTGCATTACCACCGCATCGCTATCCAACGTTACAAGGGTAAACAGGCAAGTGCACGGTAGACAGTGATCATTGCTTGATCACTGTATGATTTTCCATTTATTACCATTATATTATTGTGCTTTTACTTATTTAATTGCAAGTAATGTTAATGGTCATTATTTATTCCTTATTGTCATTATGATATTGTTGGACAATGCTAATGTTGATGAAACTATGAATATTTGTGTATTCATAAACATCATTGCATATGAGAAGGTGATCATATTGATCACAACACCACAGGAGTGGAGGAGGTCCCCAATCCTTGAGGAGGACGGGCTTGAAAGAGTATCATCGACGGGTGAACACTCATGCTATACTGGTATACGCAAAAGAAGTGCATGTGGACATGTAGTATAGAGATGCATGGAATGAAAGGTAGTTGATGATTGCGTATGTGAATAAAGAAAGAGAATTGAATGATTGAGCATGAGAATAAGAAAAGTGAACAATTGATGTTAATGATGATATTGTGTTCTGCTATTTAAGCATTGTTCATTGTTTATTATTGCACTTATTGAGTCGTGGACTCAGCGTTGCTTTACTGTTGTTTTTAGGTGACCATTGATGGCATTTCGCTTGGGAGGGATCAGCACACGTGGAATAATTACATACTCTCACACTTATTCATTTGTCAGGAGAAACCTTTATTTCTTTACGATGGAATAACTTATAGGACATGATAGATATTGATTAATCCTAGATGATTGATTATAACTTGTTTATTCATTCCATAGAATTTGTTCTATTAGTTTCATGCCAATTTTGGATTAATACCTTGCTATGCGTCTCGAGTTTAACTATTTATGATTTGTCAATTCTTTATTTATATTTAATTGTGACCCATGGACATGTTTTGATAATGAATTACTTGCTGTAATTTTATTGTAAGTGGATGTAAATTAGTTTGTGTGGGTATTTTAGTGGCATTTCAGGCTCAGTGTTGGTGTGGGGTATTATATGCTATACCGGTATACGCAATGAAATGAGCATATGGACATGTAGTTTAGAGATATCTTGCTTTTAATGAAAAGAGAAATTGACAATTATGTATGAGAAGAAAAATAAGTAACCAGTTGAGGTTGATGATGATAGTTTTATAGATAATTAATCATTGTTCATTGTTTATTATTGTGCTTGCTGAGTTGTGGACTCACTTTTGCTCTATTGTTATTTTTAGGTAACCGCTAAAGATATTTCACTTAGAAAGGGCTAGCGCACTTGAAACCACAACATGCACTCAAATACTTGATTTATTGGACATAAAAAACTTTATTATAGTGTGATGATTTATCCTTAGGACTTGATAGCATTGAATAGCTTTAGATGATAGGGGTTGGAATTGATTATTCATTCAATAGACGTTATTCAATTGATTTTGCATTGATCTTATATTATTATCTTACTACGCTTCCTAGCGATTAAATATTTATGATTGTCTTATCATTATGCTTGTTTAATGTGACCCATGGACAGGTTTTATTGCTGAGATATTTGCTGTAATTTATTGTTAATTGATGTTAAAATTGATAGTTAGTGTAGTTTGATATCACTTCGGGCTCCATGTTGGCCGGGTGTTACATATGAGACGACTTCTTTTAAATACAAGTACTCACAGAACCTAAAAGTAGTAGCATCCACCCATTGACAACTACTGTTGCAGGACCAGACTTTTTTTAAATACAAGTACTCACAGAACCTAAAAGTAGTATCATCCACACCCATTGGCAACTACTGTTGCAGGACCACTAGTATTGCAAATATAATACTCCTTAGGCAAAAGCTTGGAATAGAGCATCTTCCTCAATCCATATGAAAAGTGTCATCGGAAATTTCATGCAGTTGTTCTAGTTTTTCCGGAAAATGAGTACTACACATCAAGCGCTTTTGAATATTGCACTGCATTTGATGAATTTATTTTCTTCCTTGCCCTATCAGCCTGCGCAGCAGCAAGAACAACAATATTAAAATATTAGAGTAATCAAAAGTAAATTGAAAAACTAGTATATTATTTGATACAAATATTGTATGAGAAATGGCAATAATTTTAACCTTCAAGTTTGTATTTCTCAATGCCTTGTCCATCTCCTCAAACACATCCTTTATTGTTGGACGCCCTACACTCGAGTGTGCCACGCAAACGACCGCAATTTTTAGTATCAACACG
This sequence comes from Hsuehochloa calcarea, assembly GCA_036346395.1. NCBI lineage: Eukaryota > Viridiplantae > Streptophyta > Magnoliopsida > Poales > Poaceae > Hsuehochloa > Hsuehochloa calcarea. The sequence continues at coordinate 19,053,377 of CM070614.1, read as the reverse complement.
AAATCTTCAATGTTTACCTCATCTCTGACGCGTGGGTCTATGAATTCTTCCAATGGCTTTTTCCCGCTTACAACATCCCTGGCCTTTAGACAAAAAAGTTGCATGTAAATTATGCTCATACATCATGTAGAAAATAAGGAGCATCACAACCTCTTTTGAAATTATAAGAGATTAAAATAAGAAGAAGCCAATGTGAAAATTGCTCCCAAAATTCAAAAGAATTAAAATCATTTAGCCATTTATACATACTTTGCAAAGTTGTTTAATTTCTGTTGAGATAGAAATATTATCCAGAAAATATCAGTACCTTCTTTGTAAGAGAATCGCGCGCAACAATGTCCAGTTCTATGACTTTCCTTCCTGAAAGAAGCTGCAGTGCAACCACACCAAAGCTGTATATGTCACTAGAACAAGTGAGCTTGGAATGTGTGATGTACTCGGGATCCATGTAACCGATGGTTCCCCTCACATCAGTGAACACCTTGGTCTCCTCCATTTTCAGCATCTTTGCCAGCCCAAAATCAGATAACTTGGGCTCCAAGTTCTCAGTCAGTAAGATGTTAGTAAGCTGCAAAATCAGAAAATAATTTCAGAACAAAAGAGAGTAATGGGTTCCAAACTCATTCAATAGTCTCACCTTAATGTCTCTATGCACAATGCATCCATCAGGGTGTGTGTGCAGAAACCTCAGGACAGATGCACAATCTCTCAGAATCTTCACTCTTGTTGGCCATGGGAGCACAGAGTCACTCCCTGCAAATCAAGAACAGAACATTGGATTCCAAACGTAAGATTATCAACCAAAAATTGTCACAGACCAACCAAGAATTGTAACTAGTAGATTCTGCACAAAGCTTAATTAATTCTTCTTACTCAGGAGGTTCTGAGCTAGGTTGCCATTGGCACAGTACTCATACACCAGGTACTGATCTCCCCCTTCATCACAGTACCCAAAGAGGCACACAAGGCTGGGGTGCCTCACCTTGGACAGCCCCTCCACCTCCCTCATGAACGACCCCGACATCGCCGTCTTGTGGATGTGCTTGATCGCAACAAGCTGACCGCTCGGTAGCACCCCTTGGTACACCTGGCCTGCGCTACCGGAACCGAGGTATATCCTGCTGTTCGCGTAGTTTATCGCCCTTTCAATCTCGGCCTTGGTGAACTTGTACAGCCCTGACCACCTGTTGATCACCTCCCCATGCACCTTGTTGTCTTCGAAGAAACAATCCATGAATATTAGTACATGATGTGGTGTATGATGTATGAAGTTTGTCACGTTTCAGGTGTTGTAATTAGATATGCATGTGTGGCTGCATCTACCTTCAGATGATTTTTTTGAGTCAGTGGTTTCATCGGCTTTGTTCTTGTGTCTCAGGTATCTGATGATTGCGATGGCGAAAGCAAATACCATGACTGAGAAAACTATGAGGACTGCAAGTGAGTTTCCTGCAAAAAGATTTTTGGAGGAACTAGGGGTTAAGCCTTTAGAAATCAGCGTTGAAAACTATGAGGACTGCAAGTGAGTTTCCTGCAAAAAGATTTTTGGAGGAACTAGGGGTTAAGCCTTTAGAAAAAGATATGTAACAAGGGTTCAAGGTTTACGTTTGATCTTGATGTATTCACCGTCTGCAATTGTCAAAGGAAGACCTTGTTAGTATATATCATGACTGTGCTTCACTTGTCAACTCAAACAACAATTATGTCGTAATTGATAGTTCTAGTACAATTAGAACTTAATCGCGTGGTTGCTGCAGCTCTTAGTTGGTTACTGCAGTACTTAATCATTGGTTACTGCAGCACTTAATCACCACAACTCAATTTAAGCATCGGAATTGTATGTCTAGGCAAAATCATGTGGTTACTGCAGCACTTAATCGTGTGGTTGCTCTAAACTCTGTCATACATACATTAATCTTTCTGAAAAGTATCATTGAGTACCATTGAAATGCAGGAACCCTTTAGGGGTGTTTGGATGAGGAGGATTTCTTTTTCTTTGCAAAACTAAATACTAGTGATTCCATAACAAAAACTCGTATACTAGTAGGTCCTGTCGTGTTTCTCGAGTTTGAATCATTCACTAATGACTTTCAAAACAAAACTATACAAATCCTAACATGTTCATAGTTTTCATAATATGATTAGGTACAAACTACATAACCAAATTTGCAAAGCAAGAAGACGTTGTACACTGAAGTTCAACTGACTAATAGCTTGGTTGCAGAACAATGGATATAAATATCATCTCTTTGTCCTTTTCCTTGATAAAAGTGTATCCACCAAAATTTATTTAATTTCACTTTATATCCACCGCAGATTTTAGAAAATAGAATAACTTAACGACGACAAAATGTTTTCAATTTTAGAAAGATAAATAAACCACTGGAATCAAACCTGCGACAAAATCTTGATCACCCTTGCAACCAAGTGAGGCCACCAAAATCAAAATCAGCCAAAACAACGACTTCTCCATTGTTCAGTTTTCTTCAGCTGTGTTGATCAAGACACAGATGGAAATGAACTTCGTTATGCCTTCCAATGGAACCAATCTTATATGCCTTCTCCCCAGGAATCATTGATGGTGATAGCTATCTGGAGAGTTGCATATTCTTCTGGATGCTCTGCCAAATGACTAGTTTAATGACCTCGCAGGTTCTTATGCATTGATCTTGGCGTATGCGTTATTATTGATTGATTACTTCTGTCTGGGTGAGGAATTATATGCGTACATTGATTTCTGAGACATAGTTTGTACCGCATATTTCGTTGTCATAAGCAGGGTAGAGCAGTAGTTTGTACCGCTTATTTCGTTGTCATAAGCAGGGTAGAGCAGTAAAGACGAAGATTTGCACGTATTGTGTGTATTTTAAGGCTAGCTGCATCACAAGTTGGCAAGATGGTGACATACTAGGTAGCAGTGACGCGCTACGTGAAATCCAACATGAACTATGAGATGTCGATACGAAACGATTTGTTGCCGCTAAATCTTATTCCCATTTTGTTTGGCATAAAGACTTTTTTTTTTTGGTTGACATACCAACCCCCTGAGCCGTTAGAATCTGGAATATAGAGAGCTGCAACATATGAACAAAAGGTAAAATAAAATAAATTAGTGGTTAGAACTAAACTATTACTATGTTGTCGCAACTCAAGAAACTGGGGAATGTACTCAGAAACTGGTATCTGCAATAGAGTTTTGCCAACTCTTGCCTTTTTTTCTGGGAATAAATGAGTCATTATGCAACACATGATAGAGGTGGCAAGGAGGGACCATGGGCTAGTTCATAACTCAAAACAAAAGAAAAATATGCTAAGTTATGTCTGCAGGCCAGGTCAGTCTAATATATGATTAATCTACTTTTGGTGTTATTCACGTTTCAACGAAGTGTACGTGAACATGCACATGAGCACAATGAGCTGAGCTAAAGCAGACATCCCAATACGACGCATACCTAAATAAAATCATAATACAATATAATATAAAAACAGAATACAATATCAGCTCCATACCTAAATAAAATCATAATACAATATTAGCTCCAAATAAAACCCAAAAGCTGGTACCGGTGACTGTTCAACCTACAACATCGTTGTACCACAGTCTCACAAATGTATCAACGAATCATCTACACATGGATAGTGTCATAGCAAAAACGAGCTATACAGTAAAAGAAGGGGGACCCCGGACCGGCTTAGAGCAGCTCTGGAGATCCTCGGGAGAAGGGATCAGTTAATGGCAAGAACGAGATGGTTATTATTACTTTGAAAAATTAGAACTGCCCCCCTCCCCCTCCATGAGGGGGTGACTCTCTATTTATAGTCCTCTATGAGAGGGTCTTTACATTACTCTTCTAAACCTATGACGGTACTATGCGCGTAGGGGCTGCAGGGACATTTTCTCCCTACACCTAGGCCTTGGTCTATGGTGGGCGCTCCTGGACCTGGTCTACCTCGCCGATGCACCCGGTCCATCCACGCTCATAGGGGCTTCGGGTCCACTCTGAAGGTGACCATTGACTCATCTCCTGTGCCTGAACGAGGTAAATTTAAGTATGCAATTCCATCCTTTGCTGGTAATTTTGATCCTAGTGCCTATGTTGACTGGGAAATAGCATTAGACAAAGAATTTGAATATTATGATTGGACTGATAGGCAAAAGATTAGAGCTGCCACTAGCGTTTTTGTTGAGTATGCACTACTTTGGTGGAAATCTTTAAATAGACATGGGAAAGTACCTCAAACTTGGAATGCACTAAAGAAACTTTTGAGAGATAAATTCGTTCCTAAATATCATGCTGATTATTTACTAACTAGATTACAACGTTTAAATCAAGGTAGTAGAACTGTAAGGGGATACTATCATGAATTGAAAAATCGTTTGTTGCATTGTGGGTTAGAGGAACATGCTGAAGCTATAGAAAATAGATTCTTAAGTGGACTTAATCAAGAAATTCAGGACCTTTTTGTTCATAAAGAATATAATTCTCTCTCCCATTTATTAATTCTTGCTTGTAAGATTGAAAGTCAGAATGAGGAGGAATTAAGAATACTTGATGATAGAAATCATGAGAACAAGCCTGTGTTTGTGTCTTTTTCTATGACTAACAACTCGCAGGAAGTTGAGAACCATGCCGAAGAGGAGAATGAGCTGATTGAACCATCGACTCCATTGGTTGAGAAGGAAAATGAGGAGATGGATGCACCTACATCATTTGAGGAGAGCCAAAAAGGTAAAGATCATGGTGCTATCATCACGCACGGTGAGTATGTTTATGAAGAACTACAATTGTACACTGTTAATACTTTGTTAGAGCAAAAATTAGTGGAAAACAATTCTGATATGCACATGTTTCATGTAGAGAATTCAGACAGCATTGAATTTAGTGCACCTTGTGATAAACTTGCTGATTTACCTGTTGACTTGAGTGCACCATGTGATAATCTTGTTGATTTACATGTTAACTTAAGTTCACCATGTGATAACATAATTGAATTGCCTACTGTTTTGAGCGATTCATGTGATGAATTAATCACATATAATGATACTATGGAATTGGTTAGACATAAAGATGTTTTGACTAGAATTTATCCTACTGATTCTTTATGCTACATTATGTTGGAACCACCTATGAAATTGTCACATGCTATGGAGAAAGTTTCTGAAATCGCATGTACAATCTCCTTGTCTAGTGTGTACACCCCTGGATATAAGTTTAATTTGATTGGAGATTATGGTATAGACAATCAATTTCTTGTATATCAAATATGCATAACTTGTGATCACATAGATGAATTGAAGCTTACTGTTTTGAACAACAATTCTTGTGTACCGAATCTTGTTCATTATGAGAGAAAAATAAACTTTAGTGATCATCCAATGCCTATGTGTTCATCTCTTATTGCACTATCTAGTATTGACAATTTGCATCATGATGTTGAAGTATGGAAGAACTTTCAAATCTTTTCACCCTTGCTAGATGAATTTGCTAACGCTCAATTGAAATCTAATTATATGGATGAACTTTGTTTGATTCCAAAGGTTGTAGATTTGCTCATATGTGCTACCGCTGCTAGTTTACAACTTCAAGTATTTCAATTGCATAAATGTTTTACTTACATTTGCAAAACTAGTTGCAATAATTGTTGTGTGAGAAATTTTGTTTTGCTCATTGACATATATGATTATTCTTGGGCTAATAATACAATGAGCTTTTATAAATGCTGTTGTTTTAAAACATTAATTGTGCAACAATGAAGAGCTGTTAAAACGGATGACATATACATATACTATGCATACGCCTTGGCTTCTTTGTTACCCTATTTTTCAGCTTATCAAAATCCGAGGACGGCTTTGTTTTCAAGAAGGGGAGGATGATGAGAACATGACCCCTATGGATACAACCATATTTGCTATGCTTGTTGTTTCGGTTACAAGAGCTCGTAGGCGTCAGTTAGATTATCGGGTTAGCTCATTTTTAAGAGTACCTTTATATTACATGAACTATATGATATTGCCTAATAAATATGATGTTATTTTCAGGAATAAAAGACATAGAGTGGTTGATTTGCAAGAGTTCGAGCTGTACCAATTTTGGAATCCAATTCAGACTCTAGAGACAGCATTGACTTCAAACGTGCATAACTTTCACATACGGAGTCCGTTGGAGGTCCACCAGTACGTGATGGAAAGATTATGTCATCATCTTTCCAACGGATCCAGCCCCACCTTCAAATTTCTTTTGTGCAGGTCGGAATCGCTGAAACAATCCAGCACGGTGACAACCCAACAGACCTATAGTAAAAAGGCCATAACTTTTGCAAACGGAATCTGCTTCGGGTGTTCTTGGGCTTGTTGGAAAGATTATTTCGAGAGCTTTCCAATAGATCTAGCCTCACTATCAAATTATTTCTGTAGACTTTATAATCGTCAAAAGAAGATGCTACATCACCTATTTGGGCCAAATTGAGCTTTGTAATCATACTCAACTTGGCCCATATGCTGGCGGCCCACCTAGGGGTGTGGTTACTGTTTATGTGAACAGTAATATATGGGTTTAGTCCCATCCCGCTATTTCTTTTAGATTTGTGGCTTTCCCTTTCCTATATAAGGAGGTCGCACCCCTCTAGTTTTCTTCGATTTCGTTGAGTTAAGGTTTAGCCCTTGTGCAAACTATTGTTCTTCAGTTGTGTCGAACGACCACCTATTAAGACATCCTTCATAATCCCACCTTATTAAATTTTATAAATATTTGCAATACATCAGATTGTGTTTTACCTTGTTCTTGCGTGTTCTTCGATTGCAAGCTGGAATAGACCTTCGTGGTTAGTTTGATCGTGCTTCTAGCAGGTCAATAACATCTCAGAGTTGGTTCAACAATTGCTACGGCGTAAGCGTCATCGTACGGTTGTAGTCGCCTCCACCAAAACCGATATTTATCAATCTCATCGAAAGATCGGGCACCCCGTCTTCATCAGCTCTGGGGGAGCCATTTTTGGATTATGCGAGGGGAGGCGGCTTGCGCCCCTGCTTTTAGACTGGCTCGGGAGCCCAATCAGATTATGCGAGGAGAGGCGGCTCACACTGCCCTCGTGTTTTTTAGATTGGGCTAGGGGGAGCCCATCTTTGGATTATGTGAGGGGGAGGCGAAGCCTGTGCCATCCCCCATGTTTTTTAGATTGGGCTCCGGGGGAGCCCATCTTTGGATTATGCGAGGGGGAGGCGAAGCCTGCACCGTCCCCCATATTTTTTAGATTGGGCTCCGGGGGAGCCCATCTTTGGATTATGCAAGGGGGAGGCGAAGCCTACGTGATGAGGCCATCACTCCTTCGGATACACACACTACAGAAACTCCTGCAAATCTAGTTGCTAAACTACAAGGTCCTATGGCAAGAGCTCGTGCACGTCACTTAAATTATGAGGTGAACTCGTTTCTAGGTGCTAATAATTTATCTATGCAGAATGGTATGCTACCTAAAAAGTGTGATCTTCTGTTACTTAGGAATGATGGAGAGGATCCAAACCGTCTACGACCAGTTCTCTGTGATCTTCAAGCTCTACGACCAGATCTGCCAGATCTACGACCAAGTCTCAAGTGCCACGACCAGGCCCCTGACCAGTGACGACCACGTTGGGAGTTAGTCAGAGACATTGAAATAAGGTGTTGCGTCACCATTTTGGGCCTAATAAGGCATTGTAAGCGTGGCGAGGTCAAAGCCCAGGATGTGTACGCCTCTCCACATGGCAGCACAACCCTTGGTCGTCCTCCTCATGTTCTCCCCCCTATATATTGCATGCAGCCACCACAGTTTAGGGTTGGGTTTTTTTTTCTTAGATTATTCTGCCTTTATAGTTTCGCCGTTTACAGTTTGAGAAACCCCACTTTGTGAAATTCATCTAAATCTGCAATATATTTCAGATTGCATCTATCTTGTTCCTGTGAGTTGCTTCGATTGCTTGTAGGAATCATAACCCTCGTGGTAAGGTCGATCGTGTGCGAGCGTGGTTGATAACGACAGTTGTGCAGATGTAGCGAATTGCGAGGTGAAGATCTGCGGGTCGGAAACCTCAAAGCGTCAACGTCCTCACGACGAAAATTGCCCCACAAAAAGTTTTAGATCTTAGTTTTTCCGCTGTCCAAACCTCTTTGTGCCTTTCGCAATTGTGTTTTCAGTTTTTGCGTTGTTGCATTCGAGTCCATTGTCGGTGTCTTTGTTGCTGGTCTAGTCGTCGTAATATAGTTTCTAGCGTCGAGTCTTCGCTGTTTTGGTCTTTGTGTATCTCGGCCTGGCCTTAGTTACATCCTTTGATTTGTCTGTTATAGACGAGATCGTGAGACACCCTCCCCATACGACCACCTGGTCGGATACAACCACCTCCTCGGGTTCGACCACCCAGTCGGATTCAACCACCCACTCAGAATCGACCACCTACTTGAGTTCGACCACCTCCTCGGATTCGACCACCTCTTCGAGTTCGACCACCTCCTCAGGTTCGACTGCCTAGTCGGCTCGACCACCTCCTCAGATCCGACCACCTACCCTTTCGACCACCTAGCCAAAGTTCAGAGAGAGAGAGAGAGAGTATCTTTTTATTTCCTTTATACTCCTGCTCTCCGGAAAAAGTTTGTGACCTACATATATCCCCAGACCCAGAAGATGGTTTCGAAGAGTTGTGAATCAAGGTCTCGCAAAAAAAAGAGGAACCCTAGGTTGGGTTTCTACAGTCAAAAAAAAGAAAAGAGAGAGAGAGACCCCTCATGGTTGGCTCACGACCACCCTCAGTTGGTCTACGACCACGCTCAAGTGGCCACGACAACCCACAGTTGGTCCACGACCACCCACAGGAGAAATCAGTTGCTTTGTGAATTTTGTTACATTGTGCTTGTATCTACCCTATTTTTCAGCTTGCTTGAGCTAGTTCTAGGAACGTGTTTGGGCCAGCAACTGTGACGAGTACCGTGGACTTTGATTCAGCTTTGCTAATCTAATTTCATTATTGCTATTCCTTGCTACTAAACATTGCCTATCCGAGCTCCACCTACTTTCGGCCCTCAGATTTGGATCCTCGCAATTCGACTCCGCCGTGGTCATACATCCCACCTTCTCCGATCATACCACCTGTCGCAATTGGTAAGAAATCCATAAGAGCTTGGTAAGACGCTTGAGAGTGTTTGTGTTTCCACCTTCCACCACCTAATAGTTGATAGGGATAATATCTTTGTGTTGTCTTTTGTCTCCTACTAACCATGGCAGGTGAGGAATTGGAGGCGCAAGAGTGTGTTTTGAGGGAAGAGCTTATGAGGGTGTTGGATGAGCACCGCCATGCTATTTATGACGATATTGATAGGAAGTTTGCGAAAACAAATGCTACACTACAACAACTCAATGAAAGCATTGCAATGCTCAATACACGCATTGATGGTTTGGCCAATCCACCACTGAACAATGGGCGTATGGATCCTCAAGGTGCAGTCCATAACGCCTTTGATGCACAACAACGGAACCAGTTGAACTTCAACCGTCAAGGTATGAGAGGTAATAACTTTCAACAACATAATGCACGTGTTAATGATGATCCATATGCTAAAGTCAAGTTTACTGTACTATCTTTTGCGGGTGCTTATGATGCCGAAATATACCTAGATTGGGAGATGACGGTAGAACAGAAATTTAATGCTCACTTAGTTCCTGAAGTGCATAGAGTTAGGCAAGCCACAAGTGAATTTAAAAACTTTGCCATCATTTGGTGGAATAGTGTAACATCCCAAATGTGGATTTGTGTTTCAAATGTAAGAAAATGAGAAGAAATTAAAACTTTTCTTGCATCTTGAAGTCTTTGGACATTTCTGTAATTCTTGTAAAGGAATTATGGAAATCAAAATCAAAATCCTCAATTGACTCCAATCAAAAACCTCCTTGGCAAAGATCTTGTGTCAAACCCATGTAAACATTTTCCCTGAGCTCTAGGGATAACTTGTGATGCCTCTAAATTATTTCATGATTTTTAGAAATTATTTGATAATTTTGGGAGGCAAGTCAAACCAAGTCGAAGCTGGGTCAAACCCTAATTCACACCTTCTGGAATTTCTTGAGAAAAATGCAGTGCATAAAAGTCTCTGGAAATTTTATGTAAGGTTTATCCTACAGTCAGCAACCTCCAGTTAAAATCTTATGATTTTTGGAGCTTATTTGCTATCTTAAGCAAATCCTCCAAAAATCAGCTGTTAATTCAATCCCTAGCTGGTTTTCACTGTTCCTTGGGTTTGAATCAGACTCGGGCTCGAGCCACTTGACTTGGTTTAATCAACTAACTGCACCGGCGTAGTCGCTCGGGCGCGAGTATCGTGGATCGTTGGATCTGAGATCAACGACTCATATGCGCGTGAACGTTCGGACCATCCGAACGTTTCGATCAACGAGAGTCGTTGGATCTTAAATCAACGGACTGGATCGAAGTGAAAGTTCGGACCGGCCGATCGTCCCGTTCATCTGAACCATCCGATTTGGAGATGACGGCCTGGATTGAAGTGAACGTTCGGACCATTCCAATCGCCCCGTTCATTTTAACCGTCCGATTTCAATACAACGGTGGACGAGTCGTCTCCTTCCTCGAGTCTAAGCGAGCGTTTGAGTCAAGCTATGGCGTGAGCAGAGGAGAAGGGCGCAGTGTTGGATCACCTCGGTGATCACCTTTAAACGGCTCCTTCTGCTCGCATTAAATGCATGTCGTGCACCGCCCTCAAAAGTCCATTGCTCAACTGCTCTCGTCGCTCTCAAGTGCTCTCATGGCAGTGTTGACCCGAGGAGAAATATTGCTGTTGCTCTCTGCCATTTCCTCTATTTAAGCTCCATTGCTTCCCCTTTGGCTTCCTTTAGCATCTCAGCAACTCTAGCAAGCACTTCAGTGGTTGTTTGAGCTGCATTCATCCGAGAGCACTTCTGCCGACATTGTTAAGCTTCGAGCTTACGGTGAAGACGATACAACAGTGCCTCTCTCTCTTCAATTCTTGCTCCCTCTGCTCCCTCTTTACTCCCTTGAGCTTGACCCTCGCTCAATTTTGCTTATCGTCCTCAGGGCTTGGCTGAATTGGAGATTCCCCATTTTCGGCCGAAAGCACCATTTTTCATCACCGGAGCAACTCCAACCTTTCTCTGTGCCTCTTCTGTGCTAAGGTAGCTTCACTTTAGTCCCTAGTTGCTTGTCACACGCTTACTTGGACCGCAGCGGAGCTTTTTTGAATTTTTTGTTTTTCGGCCATTTTGGTCATCTCTGTCAACTCCGATTTGCCGGCGTTTTAAACCGCCGCAGCCATAGAATTTGGTCCCAGGGTGTGCGCAAAGTTATTGCGGACCCATTTTGGGCTTTTGCTCGCACCGCCGTGACCAGAGTCGCCGGCGGTGAGCCTCTTTTCGCCGTCGAGTTTTATCAGTTGAACTGGGCGCGAGCTCTTTGAACGTGGTTCGCTGTGGACCGTCGATCCTTAGATCAACGGCTCACGATCGAGTGAACGTTCAGACCATCCGAACGCAGCGATCCATGTGTACCGTAGGATTTTAAATCAACGGCTCGGATTCGAGTGAACGTTCGGACCATCCGAACGTCTCGATCCACATGGACCGTTGGATCTAAATCCAACGATGAACGCATGAGTCGCACGCGCGCGCTGTGCTCTGTGCGCGTGGGCCGTTGGATTTTGAATCTACGGCTCAGATTCGCGTGAACGTTCGGACCGGTCGAAGGTTCCTTCGTTGTGAACCGTCCATCTCTAGATCAACGGCCCACATCTATTTGAACGTTCGGACCGTCCGAACGTCTCCATCCACGTGGACTGTTGGATCTAAATCCAACAGTGGAGTTGTGAGCCGCTGGAGCGCGCGCTATCCCGTGGATTTAGACCGTTGGATCCAAGATCAACAGTCCAAGTTCGTCCACGTCGTTTTAATCTCAGATTTTTCCCGAGAGGATTAATTGTCAACTGAAAAATAAAATTAACTTGTAAAATGCATAACTATTCCATTTTAATTCCTTTTCGGTTGATTCAAATTTTGTTAGTTGTGTTTTTAACTAAACTTTAATCTAAAAATGGTTCTAACCTCATTTTAGCTCCGGAAATTTTTGCGAAGATTTTAGTTGCAATGAATAGTAGCATTTGGGATTTATAAGGTTTGAAAGCGAAATTGTTCGCTCATATCTTTTGCATTAAGAATCCAAATCAATTGGTTCTTATTGCTAAATTCCTTATAAATCATGATCTTGCTGCTGTAAAATTTTCAAGGCATTTGGAAAAAGTTTGCTGTTAAGTCTTTGTGTTTTCTTCGTTCTTATCGGTTCTTTTTTGCTTTCTCGTTAGGTTCCGAAGAGCACATTGATCACCTAAGTGATCCTATGCAACATCTTGAATAGCAGCAACCAGGCAAGCAGTTTGATCATAAATTTCCCATTACTTGCAAGTCTAATATCTTGTTTACAAATCATATGTATGCATGCTTTTGTGTCAAATTAATTTTCCCGATTAGAGGTAGTTACTCCTATTGCATTGTTGCCCTCAAATTGTTATCCCCTGCCACAAACATAAGTTACTAATATCGCTGGTGAATTAGAGCCCGGTGATTTAATTATGCTCTTTTATTGTCTTTTCGATATCATGCTTAGCAATGCTTCAATTCAGGTAATTCTTGACCAAATCAACATTTTCGGTCAAAATTAGAGCCTCTGTCAAAGCAGGCGCATATATATCAGTGATAAACCTACGACCAGTGTTAAAAGGAAGTCTATTCCCTTTTATTGCAGCCAAACTAGTCGCATATTAGTTTGAGTCATGAGACGAGCAGTAATGGACACTACCCAACCAGCTATATGGTTTTAGGTCATACCTGACCAACAAACTGGTCAGGAGATATGACAGTTTCCCATAGGACTAAGTGGGAACTGTTATTGGCGCATCCGATAACTTACGATAGTTGGTTAAGAGACGTGGCGGTTTTAGACTTAACAGAGAAACATGTGTAAAGAAATAAGACGTCTTTAGCTGCATTAATTGTCACTCCTTTAATAGCTATAAAGTGGGTAGCCCACATATTTTGTAACAAAAGTTCTGATATAATCAATAACTCCAGAGTCCATTTTCTACATTCACATTGTATTCATATGCACTCATTATGTCAATGACAATAAAAGGTCTTCGTCTAGAATGTACTCTCATATTATTTTTTCGGATAAACTTGATAGGAGACACCGTGTCTCTCGATCGTTGACAATGACCTCTTCCACTTTTATTGGCGCATCGAGCAACTTACAACAGTTGGTTAAGAAACATGACAGTTTAATACTTAACAACGAAACGTTCGTGAAGATATAAGGCGCCTTTAGCGGTATTAATTATCACCTCTTTAATAGATGTGAAGAGGATAGTCCACGTATTCTATAATCTGATTATTCCATAATTCATTTTCTACATTCACATTGTATTCATATGCACTCATTTCGCTGACGGCAATAAAAGGACTTCATCTCTCATATTATTTTCCCAATAAGCTTGATAGGAGACCTCGTCTCGATCATTAATGACCTCTTCCTCTTTTAAAGTATAGGTCCTAACGAGCTCTTTCTATTTTGAACAAAAGAAAGGTTCTACCCTGTTCTTAATTTAGGGGACACACTTAATTTAGCCGATCTCGAGCCGGCTCGCGAGCCAAACGAGCCAAGTGCAACTCCATATAATCAAAATGATTGGATTTTGAATTGATGATAAATGACTCATATAATTATTTTATTCTACCGAGCTCGAACGAGCTTTTTCGAGCCGGCTCGAGCTTTTTTCGAGCCGAGCCTCGGACCGAGCCTGGGCGAGCTTGGCTCGAGCCGGCTCGGCTCAGCTCGTTTCCAGCCCTAGATGCAGGGCTATCCGTGTCCCAGCAGAAATGTAGCCCAAGACTGACATAGCCGTTGCAGAACCTGGCGTGGTCCAACTCGTTTCTAAGAGAGAAATTTATTGTCTTGCAGTGATGAAGTTTACACGCCTTGTAGATTACTCTTTTGTCAAATTCAGATATGCATGTAGCACCATCACAGACGTTTAGGAATCTGACGCGCTTTACTCTCTTATTATAGCCAGAGGTGAGCGATTTTGATTGTCAACAACGCGGGAACACAACAGAATGGAAATAACATGGCATGTACATAACGAATACAAATACCGAGCAAAAAGAATACCTCATGGTTGATTGTTCACAAAATAGCCGTTCTACCATCCTACAAAAACTGTATCATAAGCAGATAAACACTTAACCATGCTGAGTTCATATTTTGTCTTTTTCTTTTCTGGACCATCCGACAACAACTGTTCATCTCCTCAATCTTACTAGCACTACGAAATGACAGACTAAACAAGCTAGGCACAGCAACAAACTTAAAGTATCACCCCTTCAAGGCTAAGCCTGGCTTTAGCACTCATCAATGCAGGAAGCGCGACATGCTGATCATCAACTATCCGGTTCTCAAAGGGCTAATTACAGTATCTGGCACGTCGGCCTTCACTGATGTCCACGATCGAAAGAGCTAGCAGCCGCTTGATGCTGTGGCTCTGTTTCCTTGTTTATACATGACATCACAGGGTGCATCGCAAATTGTCAATTGTACTTCCTTGTCATGTCAAATGTGCTAAATGTATCTGAATCCGATATAGTAAAATCGTCAGATCTCCATTTCGCTAGTTGCTGGTGGAGACCCATCTCGCTTGCCTCACCGCCGTCGTCATCGTCAACGTTTGTAGGCTTCCACTGATCCACCAGGGTGGAAAGTCGGTTCACGCAGTGGCACATGTCTGGCCTCTGGTATGGTTCTCGTGCACTGCAATGGCGGGCAAGATCAGCTACCTCCAGTAAGCTCTTCCAAGCTTCAGCAGTGAGTTCCAGTGTGGGATCCACAAACTTCCTGAACTTTTCTTTGTCAAGCATATTTCTTCGGAAGATTGTTACAAGATGTGTTTCATCATCAGGTAATGAATCATCAAGTACTTTTCTTCCAGCAATCAACTCCATTAGTATCACACCATATGCATACACATCGACTTTTGTAGTAACTTTTCCTGTAGCTGTAAACATATAAATGACATGTTTGTCACTACTACATCACAAAAATGGAAGACATAAACATGGGCCAATGCAAAAAAAAAAAAAAAAAAAAATCACATCAACTATCTATTATACAATTCATAGCAGTATTCCTTTCATAAAATTAATTCCAAAACAAAAGCGTAAAAAAAATCCTACAAGATAACAAGAGTCCTTTTTGTGAATAGACACGTCCTGTTGGGAAAAAGATAATGACAAAATTCGGTTGCAATACATATCCTTATCTGATGTACGTCCAGTGTTCAAGTCCTGAGACATTCCTAATTTAAGCATAGTTGCTTTCCAATACACTGGTTATGAAATGACTTTCTGAACCCATGTTTTGTTTCAGTTGGTACGTCTGGTATGGACCGAGAAAGTGTTTTGTGAACTTTTCGCATTTCGTAGTGGGCCTTTGACTGATCATGCAGAATAAAAGTAACATCCCTTTGTGCAGTGTCTAAAGCCACCTGAACCCCAATATTTCCTAAACACATGCGACTGTCCAGTCAGCATACCTTGATTAAAAACAAGTAAACAAACATATGTTGGCTTATTGTAGCCTCAACAATTAGCCCCAGTTGAACATAAGCGTTGATGTAACTATATGATATGCCTAACTACATTACCCATTTATTAATCCCTGTGTTTTAGTCCTTTGTTTTTCATCTATCTTGTATCCATATATGAATTGAGTTTCAATTTACTTTTATTCAAATATGGTCACCTATTTGTACTCCCAACAAATTAAACAATGCGAAAGCTCATCACAGTTTAGTACAAATAGAAGAACTCAACACAGGCTCTTTACTAGATACTAAACTACAAATAAATTTATGACCTGTAACAAGTTGAGTAGAATGGTTTTTTTCTGCCACGCATATACACGTAATACCCCTTCTTCATAATGTAATTAAAGTAATTATGTCAGCAATTGCAGCCAATATGTACTAAACTGACAACATACTAAAGATGTTGTACTTATGCTCAAACATCTAGTCACTACCAGCAAACTAAGGAGAAGCTCCAATTTTCACAATATCAAGATTATGCATTCCCTCCCGAGAAAAATATAACTGTTACATGGCCTGCAAGGGCAAGATTATGCATTCCCTCCCGAGAAAAATATAACTGTTACATGGCCTGCAAGGGCACAAGGTAGACATGACATGCACATAAAAACTGCAGTTAATTAGAGTAGCAGGTGGAGAACATAAAAAATTATGCATGTCACATGTGTCACCGCAATGATAAGGAGTAGCACACTAATAGATACAACCGACCGGGCAACCATTACAGCCAGAAACACAAATAGTACATGTAAACAATATCTGTACTTAGACAAAGCATGGACCCAAGGATACAAATCTCGGAACCGGAGAAAAACCCGCCCGGCGGCCGGTAACGGTAACCGGAAAACCCGGCAAAAAACCCGTTAAAATTCGAATATGAAAATTTTAATTGGGGATAACCGTCCAAAAACCGGCAAAACCACTTCAAAAAACCGGAAAAACCACTACCAAAACCAGAAAAACCAGTTATGGGTAATTAGCAATTGGAATAATGCACATATTAATTAGAAAGTGTTTAATAAAGTAACAATCCTGATACATAAGGAACTTGATGTCTAGTTATAAATTTGAAAGAGCCTGATGTTGCACATAAAAAGTACAATAGGTAATACCCGAGATTTGTATCCTTGCTTGGGAGTACAATAATTCAAGCATATTTAGCTCATACAATAGGTAATTTAGCACAAAAAAAAGGCCTAAACCAAGCTAGGAAATGCATTATGCAGCCATAAATTTAAATTTACATTTGAAAAAATTCAGGTGTTTTTTTTTCTCCCGGTTCCCAGTGGTTTTTCCGGTAACCTCCGGTTTTTTCCCCTGCATGAACCTAACCAAAGTACCAAACAAAAAGTACAACAACTTCATTAAAGGTTGACCAATATTTAAAATTTTAAATGGTTTCCAGTAGTGCTATTATACGTTTGTCCATAAAGTGCCCAATAAAATGTTGTGCATGCATATGTTAGCTCCATCAGAAATCTGAGTCATTGGCTTGGGAAATGTCCATCCTCACAAGATTATGTGTCAACACAGTGGACCAATGTAATAAATGTTCACAAGATGCAGCAAATATCAGCTGTCCAGTCCAAGGATATAAGCATGCCTCAATAGACGGCACAAAGAAAAGGATCTATAAAGAGATTGGTGGAGATCCCATCTTCAGATAAAGAACAAGCACCATACAACGCGGTAATGAAAATTGCATTATTTTTAAGTGAGATGAAATGCTACGATCTGCAAAACACTAGGGCTTTCCTAATTTGATGCCAGTACACCACCTTCACAAAACCATAAAAGTCATGTCACATTTCTATCGATCAACAGAGTATCATCTGTACAGCTACTATATAAGTGGTCCCAGACTCCCATGTTTGTCGTCAGTTTTTTTTTAATATATAAAAAAGTGTGCCGATGATGTCCAATGGATCATGCTACTGTCCAACCAAAAAAGGACTAAAAAGTGTAATATGGTTAATATTTATCATTCCTAAGTCCTAAAATAACTGCATGGTTCGATAAAGCCTATTAAAATAAATAAATGGCTTGACATATGTCTAAGAATAGTGTTCTAAAAACGGATCTACTAGGTCGTATACAAGTAATGGGTGCCCTACCTATTACTGTGTAATTGCCGGTTATGCCCGTATAATCACTAAAAGGTTGGTGGCCTGTCGAGTACCGGTTACCGATTTTTAGAACCCTGACTAAGATCTAAGTTTTGTTTTCTAAAATGTATCTAGTGAAGTGGTATTGTATTTGTAGCATTTGTAATGCTTCGTTCATCACTTCAAATTCTGCATAGGATACTTGTAATTAATAACTCAACCAAGATTTCACAAACAAGGCTAAAGGCAAAACAACATTCTATTTCAATGTAGTTGTTATTTGAGATAAGGAAGCAGAACCCACAAAAAGAACAGTCTTCCCCGGGTTCCCCCTAAGTTTTGTTTTTCTTTTCCCTTCACGAGAAAGGACTGAGGAAAGTCTTCAGTGTTTGATCAATGCCAATATTCTGTCAAGATATAGCTCCATGCGGTTTTAAAGTGGCAAGACTGAGGAAAGTCTTCAGTGTTTGGCCAATGCCAAGATTCTGTCAAGATATAACTCCATGCAGTTTTAAAGTGGCAAGGCTCTTTACAAAGAACCAGGACCTTGTGACAAGTCCCAAAGAATCAGACTAATCCATTATTCTATGATGGTAACTACACCAAGCAGCTAGCTTGTTCCAAAAAATCTAACTGATGTATTTCACCAAAGAAAAAACAACCTACGTAAATGTTGATATATGCATGGTTATTAAGGTGTCACTTAGGCGTCACCTAAGCGCCGCCTAAGCGCTAAGGCGCCTCCAGGGGGCAAGGCGTCGCCCCCGCCTTAGGCCTAAGGCGTCGCTGAGGCCGGCGAGGAAGAGGGGGAGGGGAGGCGGCACGACACAGGCCGGCGCTGCTGCTGAGGAAGGACCGGAGGAGGAGGCGTGGGCCGGCGCTGCCGCTGAGGAAGGACCGGAGGAGGCGGCGTGGGCCGGTGCCGAGGGAGGACCAGCCGACGTTGAGGGAGGACCGAGGAGGCGACGCTGGGGGAGGACCGAGGAGGCGGCGCGGGCCGGTGTTGAGGGAGGACCGAGGAGGCGGCGCAGGCCAGCGTTGAGGGAGGGCCGAGAAGGCGGCGCTGAGGGAGAATCGAGGAGGTGGCGAGGGCGAAGGGGCGTGGAGGGAGGCGGGCGCTCGGCCGCTCGCCGCTTTCCCCGCCGAAGAAGACCAGAAAGAAAGAAAGGGGAGGCAGGCGGGGGAAAAGAGGAGGGCGCGGGATAAGAGGCGGGGCAAGCAGGCGGGCAGGGCGACGGGCAGCGGGGTGGGCAGGTTGGGCGGGCGGTTGGAATGGCTTAGCTGGGTATTTTTAATATATATCACTTAACAAAACAACTATCACTTAATATATATTAGATGATTCCTCAAATACTATATTTTTAAATCCTACGTAGCCTCGCCTTAGGATGTGGTAAGGCGTCGCCTCGCCTCACGCCTTACCGCTTAAAAGGTGTGAGGGGGGTGGGTCGCCTCGCCTCGCCTCGCCTTACCGCCTTAAAAACCATGGATATATGAAAAAGAAACCCTTTCTCTCTACTAATCTATGTTTTTTTTTTGAACTTTTTTCCCCTTTTCAGAGAAGGCCTGGGAAAACTGTTTGGTATATTGCCAATGCAAGTATTCAGTCAAGGAAAAGCTCTATAGTTCTTAAGTGGTAAGGCTTCTATTAGGAAGTAGTATCATCCACTAGAGTCAAGTGCAAAGTAACAATCCAAATCCATGATTCTATGATGCTGACTAGCGACTACACAAAGCAGAATGTTTGTTCCATGAAAAACAAAAAACAAAGTGCAATGCCATTCCCAAGAAAAAGCAACATGTGTAACTGATATAAGAAACTTGTGCAAGAAAAATACAGACTGGTATTTAGAATAAAATATTCACAGCAGTGAGAAATGCACATACTAGCATATTCAGGCGCGAGGTATCCAAATGTCCCTGCAACCCTTGTCATCATGGACTTATCTGTATCTTTAGCAAGCTTGACCAACCCAAAGTCTGAAACCTTGGCTCTCAAATCCTGGTCCAGCAATATATTGGAAGGCTTCAGATCCCTATGGATGAAAGTCTCCTGGGCCAAGCTATGCAAATATTCTATCCCCCTGGCAACATCCAAAGCTATTGTCATTCTCTGCGCCCATGTAAGAGGAGTATAACCGCTCTGCTGAAGATCACACAGGTGCTCACGCAATGTTCCACCCGACATGTACTCATAGACCAAGAGCCTCTCATTGCCATGGGTACAGTACCCAAGTAGTGCAACCAAGTGCCGGTGCCTTACTTTCCTAAGAACATCAATCTCAGCCATGAATTCTTGCAGCCCTTTAGTCCCCATAGTGCCACTGTCGCACCTTTTCACAGCAATCAGCTTCCCATTGAGGTTCCCCATGAACACCACACCGAACCCCCTCTACCTAAGATGCAGTCCTCACTAAAGTTGTTTGTGGCCTTTAGCAGCACTTCCATTGGCAATTGCATTCCATGGGACTCAAACAGATCAGCAATGTTTGTGCTGCCAGAGCTCACATGGCTGTAAAGCTCAGTTGGGACTGAACCACTTCCGTTGCTATTGCCATTTGTTCCAACCACCTGAATCTTCATCATCTCAGATTCACCAGGAGGGCTCTTGGTTGAGACAGGCGTGAACTTCTCTACATTCTTCTTCCTTCGATGGTGTACCAAAAGCCCAACGCAAGCAACAAGAAGAACCACAGCTATAAGAATTCCAATAATCATTCCCGCATTCGACTTCAACTTTGATGCACCTGCAGAATTTGAGGGTGAAGAACCACCATTAGAACCACCCCCACCTCCGCTATCACCACCCGATTCGCCAAACCGGTTTCCTTCAGCCAGCACCTTTACTGAGGGCTTAAAATCGGGCAATTTGCCAGTGAGGCTATTATTTGTGACATCAAGAAGCATAAGGTTTGGCATTGACGTCAAAGCATCTGGTATCAACCCCGTGAGGTGATTGTTCGACAGGTCAAGCTTTCCTAGCCCGGTCAGGTTTGCAACAGCCGGCGATATCGTCCCAGATAAGTTCCGACTACGTAAGTTGATAGCAGACACATTCGACGAGATGCAAATGATACCAACCCAATGATCATCACAGGGCTTGTTCCCCATCCATGTATCCGCAAGCTCAAGTGGGTATCCAAACCCAGCAGCCACCTCAAGCAGAGTGGTCACCAGCGGATCGCATGGCCCAGGCTTTTCCAGACAGAACCTGTTCCCTGCAGCCATATCTACTGTCACCCCATTCCCAAACTCCGGCCTCGGCCCCTGAAAATAATTGTTCGCCAGCGACACATTCCGCAGGGTCTTGATCCCCATGAGCGAAGCCGGCATCACTCCAGTGAGCATATTGTCCCTCACATTGAAGGACTCCAGCTGCGAGTTGCTCAAATCCGGGATTGGGCCCGTGAACGCGTTGGACTGAATCCACAGCAGTGTTAGGCTCTTCATCGACGCAATGACATCAATCGGCCCCGACAGCCTCCCATCCGACTTCTGGTTGTTAAGCTGCAGGGTCTCGAGGGCAATCAGCCCCGCCAGCCCGGCCGGCAGCCCGCCTGTGAGTTTGTTGTACGACAGCCGCAGCGTCCTGAGTGAGGACAGGTTCGCAAGAACCGCCGGGAAGACGCCCGTAATCGAGGCATTGGAGGCGGAGAAGGTGTCGAGGGACGAGCAGCCGGCGATGGCGCCGGGGACGGACCACGGCTCGAGGGGCAGGTCGTCCAGGCTGAGGTACTGCAGGGAGGGCAGCCCTTGGAGGAAGTCCTTTGGGAGGGATGTGAATGCGTTGCCGTCGAGCGCGAGGCGGGTGAGGGAGGCCATCCCAGCGAGCGACGGGACAGCGCCGGAGAGATCGTTGCCCTGGAGCTGCAGCGCCTTGAGCGCGGTGAGGGAGGACAGCGAGGGGGGCAGCATCCCCGACAGGCCCTTATCAGCGAGGTTGATCGAGGTGACCCGCCCCGAGCCGCCGCCCTCGCAGGTGACGCCGGCGTAGACGCCGCAGACAACGCCGGCCCCGCCGCCCCAGGTCGGGGGCAGGCTGTCCAGCGACTTGGCGAGGTCGCGGATGGCGTCCTCGTCGGAGGATTTGGCAGCGGCGGCGAGGGAGGAGAGGAGGAGGAGCAGGAGGGCGGCGAGGAGGTGGGAATCCCTCCCCATGGCGGGCGGATTGGGGGGAGAATGCGGGGGTTTCTTGGCGGAGGTGATGGTGGAGCTTTTGGGTGGACGAAGAGGAGGAGCCGCTCCGGCCGCGTGGTTCCGCCTCTCTCCCCTCTCTCGCTCTTGCAGTTCTTCTTGTTTCCTCTTTTGTGCGGCGGGCGTCCTGGGAATTGTGGGCTGGCGCGCGTGGTGGTGGTGGGCCCCGTGGTGAGTTTCTGCACTCTTGTCCCTTTCCATGACCATGACCGTCTAGCACAGATTATTTCCCCCTTTTCTTCGAAATAAATAACAACGCTCCCCTTTGCCAAGGAAAATACTGTATTTGGTGCTGCTGGGGACACGGGGATTTTGCTCTTTTTTTTTTCCGGCGGAGCTCGAGCGTATTTCCGTGAGAGTATCGTGTTCCGATTAGACAATTCTTACTTACTCCGTTTCTAAACACATATCATTCTAACTTTTAAATTTTATTTCTAAATATATATCATTCTACCCTCAATTATGTACAATTTCTGTATGATTTTACTGTACATGACATCTAATTCCGATGTTTTTTTGTATTTCAGTATGTTTTTGTTTATTTCGTACATACCCGTGGATCGCGGGAGTTTGATCGGACCTGAATAATATCTGTTGAGCGATGCAGGGAACATTATTAGGAGCGACCCATAGGGGGGCATCTCTCGGTATCTAATGCGGTTGGTACGCCATTAATTGCTGCAGCGTATGCCGTATGCGACGCGCAGGTTGGTGCGCCAGGGCGTCGTCCAGCTTTGGTAACGTGCTGCTGCTCTTTGCCTTTTGCGACCTAATTAAATGTGGCTTGGGAAAGGGAACGGCGCCTGGTAATTGAAGGCGGTCGGCGCCGCGCGCGTAGCCCACAAAACCTAGCGAGAGATTTAAGCCGAGGCTGCGTACAGCTCGTGGAAAAGCTGGGCCTAGCTGGCTTTGGCTCGGTTCGGTTCGGGGTTGCTATGCTTTGTTGTTGCACTTCTTTCTGTTTCTTTTTATAAGACTATTTTGGGGAATTGAGTAGTTTAATAAGACAGAGAATCGTGTACGTGGGTGTTTATTTACAAATGTTGAAGAGAGAGAGAGTGAAGATAGATAAGGGCAAAACAGATAAAATGATATTAAAGTTACATCCACGCTTTATATTTTGAAATAAAATTAGGAAAAAAATATCTTATATTTTAAAACGGGTGGAGTACTACTTATTTTTTAAGTTGATGTGAAAAACAAGCTATGAAAAGTCGATTATTCTATTTGATAAATTAAATAAAAACTAGATAATTTTTTGTTATGCAATGGTTATGCTCTCACATTTCAGCTCTGGAAGACAATAATGTATTTGTTTGCAACTTAATTATGAAAAACAGTTATCCAAAGACAAAGATATCTTAAAGCGACTCAACCAAACGAGATTATTATAATCCACCGCAACGCCAAATAGAACATTTGATAAATGTGATTAGCCAAAGCATTGGTGCTTGGCACTTGGTGCTTTGTCGTTGTTGTTTTCTCACCTTTTTCTTTTCTAGGTTGTAACAGCCAGACTGTTAAAAATTATTTTCTTCCTCTAATAGTGGCCGGTAGAGCTCCTGCGTTCTTTTATTTTAAAAAATGACAGCTGCATACCTTGCTGATCCTGCTTTTTTGCTCTTTTCCTGTTAGCAAGAACTTCATCTAGAAATGTTCCTTCCATAGATCAAAAAAATAGTATATAAACATATGTAACAATTGCCATGACCCATTGAGGGTCCGCCCTCGACTTTTCGCATCTTCCCCAGTTAAAAGAGAAGCACTCAGCACGCTCAACAAAATCCCGAGTGCTCATCAAGGTCCACTAGGGAAGATTTCGTGCCAAACACGATTTTTGGGGCTGTAACAGTGTAACATTTCATCCCGAGTGTACTCTAGAAGTCTGTGTTAAGAAATCGGGCCCAGGACCGGAGAGTTCTGACCCAGTTGGACTCCTCATCCATCCTGGAGCCTATAAATAAAGGGGACCCCCAAGTATTGTAACACGCCTATTGAGAAGCAATAAAGCGACACCTGAAGTTCCCTCATATCTCTATGTTCAATCTATTATCGTGTTCTTGATTCGTTCTTACCTTTCTGAATATTGTTTACGAGGTAATTACTCTGATTGAACTTGCCAGCGACGGTTCCTCAACAGTTCGCATGGTAAAGTATCGAGTGTTGTGGATGTCCACTAGGGAAGATTTCGTGCTAATCACGATTTTTTGGGCTGTAACGGTATAACATTTCATCCCGAGTGTTCTCCGGATGTGCGCATGGTAAAATATGGAGTGTTCTGGATGTACACTACGGACCTTTAGGTGCCAAATGGAATTTGGTGGGCGTAATTACATCCCGAGTGTCTTGCTAAGGAACACTCGGGTGATTCCATCCGCTGTCGCTGCCCAAGTCCCCTCACATCCGCTGTCGTACGTCATGCTCCTCGTCCCTCTCCGGTGTACTCAAGTTCAACGCACATTGCTCCTTTCTTGCCATCGCCATCACCGGAGATATGTAGAGCGAATTCGTCGGATTGTAGGTATGGACTTCAGGATCTTGACTCGATTTTTCCTCTATACTTGACTTTGTGTTGCTCACTAGGTTCCTAATTTGTAGAAATGTCGCATCTTTGTATGCACCGTTCCATCGTCAATGTTGTGTGTCGCTTTCTTCATACTTATCATCCACATTGCCTCTTCCGTCACATACGCGGGTTCTTTTGTAGTGAGCATGCACTACTGTCGTTGTCCAATAGAACCGTCGTCGGCGCTGCCGCCACCATCAAGGTTTGTTTGGAACTAGGGGATCAAGGGATAAAATCTCTGTAGGGGTTTTTTTGAGGGAACATGGAATCTCCCTCAACATAAAGGGAAATCTTTCTACCCTGGAATAAAATCTCTGCTGCCGTTTGGGAACAATAGAGATAAAAATCCCGACCATAAAAAAATTAAAAAATCCAGTAAATTCCAGGAAAATATTACAAAAAAGTAAAAAAAAATTATATAAATCCCCGTGGAAACGAAAGGAATTGAGCCGGGGAATTCGCATATAGCTACGATCCAAACAGGGAGTTCGCTAGCCGGAGAATCTTTCCACGGGGCTTTTGTCCAACGGATCAGGCGGGATCCCGGCCCGGAAACGAGCTCCCAAACAAGAGTTAGCCACTTCCTCTTGTCCTCATATTGAGCAACCCTGCCGTGCCGAGCCTTCGACCAGAGGATCTGTAACTAATTTTCACTATTGGATCTTTTGGAATCACAATTGGATTGCTTTTTCTTTTCTTGTTGAGGTGATCCTTCCGTTTCCTTTTTCGTTGCGTTCCTATTTCCATTCTCGTTTGGCCCGTACCGCTCCCAAGTGTTCGGATCGAAAAAAACTCGGAGCGTTGTAACACATTACAATTGCTGAGCGCAGAATCTTGCACTACTCTTCCAACTAATAAATATTGACACACTATAAAATTACAGCAAGGAAGCAACACTAAACAAATCCATGGATCACAAAAGAACATGCATAATTATGGATCAAGCGACAATAAATAAGCAATAGGAATTATAACCAGGTAAACAATCCAAAATAGCATCAACCAATGAATCCAAATTAATAAAGCAAATAGTCTAGTCCAAATGATGTCCTAAACTTTATTCAACCTCTAACATGTCCAAGTGTAATCCAATTCTGAATGAAAAGATTATGAAGGTAAATGATCATATATTGTCCATGTGCTCTAATCGCTCTCAGTTACGGCATCCTCGAAGATCACCTAAAGACAACAATAGAGCAAGGGTGAGTCCACGACTCAGCAAACACATCCATAAACAACGAACAATAATAAATCCACAGCATTCAATAACTTCATTATCATCACAGGTACTTCTATTTGATTCACATCCATTAATCTCATGTATCAATGCAAATCTATTCTACATGTCCACATGCACTTCTTTCGCGTATACCGGTATAGCATGAGTGAATGCTCGCGACAACATTCACTCTCAAGCCCGTTCCTCCATAAGGATCGGGGACCTCCTCCACTCCCGTGGAGTTGTGATCATCATGATCACCTTCTCTTATGCAAAGATGCTTATGAATGCAAACATGCAAACTCCATCATAAACATCATATCCAACTTTTCATCATGCTTGTCAACAAAGATATAAACATACCAATTCATTGTTTGCAATTAAACCAAATAAAAGCACAACAATAATGGTAATAGAAGATAAAGAAAACAGTGATCGATCATTGATCGCTGTCTACCATGCACTTGCCTTTACTAGTTGCGACGCACAATTTGACTAGCCGATGGCAACAAGTACGACGCCTCTCCTACATTAAATACACAATTTCAATACAAGCTACAGCATCATAAGAACAACAATCAATCGACATCGCTCCTACACGTCCCCAACTATACCACGTTACGCCGGTACCGAATAGTTACCTATTGCGGTCTTAGTACTAAAACGAACGTAACTTTTGACTCGAAAGTCCGATCACCACAAACCACCCCATTCTGGATTCTTTATAAAATTATCCACATTTTCTTAGATTACGAAGACTTCTAATTAAATCATCTAACCCTCCGTATTTAGCCCAGAAAGCCGATCTGTCCGCTTCGGAACAGCAGTCTTACCAAATTCATAACTTTTGATTTACTCCACCAAAATTCGCGTTCTCAGATTCTACAGAACCATTGGACAATTATATACAACTTTCATGTAGATCAAAAACTCTAATTAGTGGATTTACTATTTTTACTAACCGGTCTACCAAAACAGCGCCGAACGGCGACAACCGTAAAGACAGCAGTCTCCCAAAATTCATAACTCGAATTATACTTTTCCGATTGACATGATAAAATATGCTAAAGAAAGATATCGAAATTATCTACAATTAACTAGTAGATGAGATTTCCAAAATTTGTCATTAAGATACCCGAATAAATCGTTCAGCGAGCAGCGGGCTAACAGGACTCATTAATCACCCTCGACTAAAATTCTAAAACCTCTCAATTAATCTCGCCTCTACTATTCAAGCTAGCATTCATGTGCAGCACGTAGCTAACTAGTTGCGCTTGTCTATTTTTACTCGGGAGCTGTGGGTGGCAACTCAACTGCATGCACCAAGTGAAAACAATTCCACTACACACACTCACGACAGCAGTAAGCAAACCAAGAATTAGCATGTGCAGCCGTGATGTGTAATTAGACTCAAGGGCAGTAGGAGGTGTCGGTTACCAAGGATTCTTCCACGCGACATGGCATGCCTTGCGCCAATTGAAAAAGCAGCGGGCGAAGGAACACACGCACCGACCCACGGGGTCCACAGCGTCGCCCAGCGGCGAGACAGCTGCGTCCGTGGCTCTCTTCTTAGTGCAGGCGGCCACTCGCGAGGTGCGGTGTCGTCTTGGCCGGGAGAACGAGCGACGAAAGAAAGAAATAGATGGTCTGGGTGAGAGCGAAGCAATAAACTAATAGGGTTTCGGATCCTCTATTTATATAGCTCTAAAAATACTTTGAAATATTATAGTGATCCATCTTCCATGGTATTTCCTCAGCTGTGCAGAAACAAACATAGAACTCACAGGAAAGTAAATCTTCCGTTTACTGATCATTTGGAAGGTCGTCGAGGATGAAAGGGCCGAGTTTCCCTGATCTGAAAAGAGTCAACAACTTCTTGGAGGCCGGGCCGTGCGTTTCATCATGCGGTTTGTGAGGTATCCTGAACACCTTGCGAAGAGCCACAAGTTGCGCGTCGATCAGGCTCTCCAGCTCGCTCTCTTCCTCCGTGTTGCCTGTGAAGTCCATAAATGTACTGCACAGCGTTCTCTGGACCTCCATCACCAAGTCCTGGAACAGGGCGACGAGGTTTTATTAACTCCGTAGATAATAGATGACATGGAAGGAACTCATTGATTGCCACAGTACCATGGGCAGCAGAATTAGGTACAATATACAACTTGTACCGTAGAGATAGTAGAACAAATTTGGTTGGAAAAACATAATATCGTAAAATGGTAACAAGTTTTTGATTGGACAGAAGATGCTAGTAAGAAATTACGAGCAAGTTTACCCTCCTTTGCAATCTTGAAATGTAGACAGTCAACGCTGCCAGAAGTGCACGCAGAGAGAGAGAGAGAGAGAGATTATGATGAAAACAAATATAAAACACGATTCAGCACAGAAGAAATAGTACATCAAAGCTGAATAATTGGCAAGTCAACAAAAGTACCATCTTAATCGTTCAACTACATTAAAATAATAATTAATAAGAACTGACTATTGGACATAATCACATGGTGGAAGTTCAACTAGCACAAGGTGTGCCGCTGGACTCACCAACCACACATGGCATCCAGACTACCCAGGGGATGCTTTCCATGGTCCATGTTGCCAAAGACAACCCAAAAGCAGCATGATCATACAAACTTACAACCATAATCCCACACCCAATGTTTCTGCATGATACACCAACCACACATGCCACCCAGTGGCCCAATGTGTGAAACAATCTCAAGATTAAGATTAGCCTGCCCATATAACTACTCCAGCTCAATGGGAAGAGGTACATAATACTGACAAACTGCTATCTGGACTGCTAGACATGAGACTTTTTTTCAGACCTCAACCACTGTTACAGTCTCCTATAAGCCAATGGAAATAAAAGTGCGTACACCAAGGCAAATCGCAACCACCCTTTTTGGTACACATTGAAAATATTGGAGAAAGATCTAGTATCATGGCAAGGTACCATATCCTCGCTTAAGAACACCATTAGCACTACAGTGCTTGAGCAATAACGTTGCTTGATGACAATTGTAGTCTGATAAATACGCTTGCACAAACAGATATAAATCCTACTCACTAAATACTGGGATCCCTCATATATGATTTTTCATGTGGATATTTGCAAAATGCTCATCCATGTGGTCCTCTGTCATGTGCGGGCTGATTTTTGGGAGGATTGGAGCTAAGAGGACGGTCATGATGAGTAACTGGACGCACGCAGCCCTGGACACCTAGGGCGCAGTTTGGGAGCCGTGGTGCGGCTACCGCGTGGCAGGGGCAGGGAGAATGAACAAGAGAGAAAGAGTTTGATTCATACAGATCAGCCCTAACAAACTTTGCTAACAAGCAACTAATCTTAACAAATCCCTACATTAAAGCGATAATCCTAACAAAAAGTAACTAAAGATATGAGGCTTATCTCTAAGCCTAAGTTGCCGGTGGGGAAGATGCCTTGTTGTTGCCAGCGCCGGTGGGCCTTCGGGTACGCCTGGAGTAGTGAAGGCCCCACATGACATCTCTACCATCCTCAAGAAGCAGAATGATGCCGAAACTATTCCAAAGACTACCAAGTAGCATTGGCTGTTGTCATTCCCGCCCACCAGACAAGTATCTCCCGTCGGCCACATGCTAGTTAGGAATTGAGGATTTTCTCGGGCGTGGGGCAGACACGGCCGTGGAGTGATGGTAGTGCGGGAGTGGATCCAGGAGGGTCACCCTTGAATGTCTTGAGCAGGCCGACATGGAAGACTTGAATCTTGCCATTCTCGGGCATATCAGCCTGAGCCGTTGCGTTCAATAATGTGTGTATATTCGAGAGGGCCTAATAGGCAATATATATAGGGAGTACAAGAGGGGGTGCCATATATAGATAAGGAAATACAAAAGAGTCTTATTCTAACACTCCCCTTCAAACTCATGGTGGATCACACACATTGAGTTTGGAGAGAAAATACAAATGTTGTGTCCTAGTCTGTGGCTTCGTGAAGTCAGTAACCTGTATCTCTGATGGCACAAAATGTAAAGCAAGTACTCCCTCCTGCACCTGGGAGCGACTTTATAAAGCATCCACACCAATGTGCTTGGTGAGCTCATGCTTCATTGGGTTAGAAACAATCTTGATAGCACTTGTCTTTGTTAGACAAAGAGTCGTAGGTCCCATCACAGGCACTCCAAAATCTACAAATAGCCACCTCAACCAAGTAACCTATCTTGTCACTCCTGCCATAGCTCCCAACTCAGCCTCTACACTCAACGGAAAACTGCAGTATGCTTCTTAGTCTTCCAGGCAATCAGGGAGGAGCTAAGAAAAACACGATGTGAAGAGAAGCGACAATCAGAAGGATCACTAGCCAAGGTCGCATTGGTGTAAGCCTGAAGTTGTAGTGAGGTAGAGCTAGGGAAAAACAAACGACGAGAGATAGTCCCACGCAAGTAGCGAAGAACACGAAGGTGGCTGTAGTGAAGATGGGTAAGACGAGCCATGAACTGGCTCAATATATGAACTGCATAAGCCATATCAGGACGAGTGCTCACAAGGTACACCAAACTCCTAACAAGATGACGATATCGAGCAGGATCCTCAAGAAGATCACCATCAGTGGCACGAAGCTGGAGCGATAGCTCCATGGGAGTCTCAACGATCTGAGTGTCGGTCGGACCGGACGGTCAAAAGATCTGAACATGCGCCTGTGGAAGAGATAGTAGCCCTCAGGCATGGAAGAGACCTCAATCCCAAGGAAGTACGTAAGAGAACCAAGATCAGTCATCAAAAATTGCTCACTGAGATGCTTCTTCACATACGTGATGAATGGGGAATCATTACCAATGATGAGCATATCATCAACATATAGAAGAAGTAGTGTTCTACCTCGCGGTGAGACAAGGACAAAAGGAGCGAGATCATGCAAGCGATAGTGAAACCGGCGGCAATAATCCTTGAGGTAAAACACGCAAACCGAGCACGAGAGCTGTTTGAGGCCATAAAGAGCATGATGAAGACGATAAACGTGCCCATCAGGAACAGAATACCCAGGTGGTGGCTGCATGTAGACCTCCTCATACAAGACACATTAAGAAAAGCATTCTTAACATCCAGTTGAGAGATAGACCACCGTGACGAAGCAACGCAACAAGAGTGCGAGCAGTGCTCATATAGACAGCGGGGCAAAAGTCTCATCGTAGTCACGCAGTACTCCTACAAAAGCGCGAGCCACAAGGCGAGCCTTATGCCCTTCGAAATACCATCGGGCCGGATCTTAATCTTGTACACCCACTTGCGTGATCGGACGAGCATGCACAGTGTCGATACAATGTCCCAAGTCTCCGTCTGACGAAGAGCATCAAGCTACTCTACCATAGCAATTGCCACTCGAGTGAGGAAGCGCCTAACGATAAGAACTAGGCTCGATGGAGAGAGGGCATGAGCTATCGGAGCAAATCAAGGCGATAAGGAGGCGAAGGGATGTCCGTTCACGAAGGCGTAACGAGGAGCATCATCGGGAGGTTGAGATATAGGTGTCGGCAAGATACTAGGAGAGAGGCGGTGAAGGCGAGGGCGCTGGAGTAATGAATACCAGAGGCAGGAGCGGTGGTCTTTGTAGAAACAAGAGCTGTCTTTGCGGGAGGCAACATCGGAGGCAGTGCTGAAGGAACCACTGGAGCAGGACCGGGAGAAGGCGTGATAGTGGAGAAATAGGTGAAGAGTCGAAAAGAGACAACCATAAAATCGACTCAGCGGTGGAAGCAGGAGGCGAATCTCGATAGAAGTAAGGTCGAGATTCACCAAAGACAACGTCTCGTGAGATCTGATCCGTCGAGAAGAAGGATCATAGCGATGATAACCCTTATGCTCGGAACTATAACCAAAAACACACACTCAAGCGGTGGTGACATTTTGGTGCGTTCACGAGGCTGCGTGAGAACAAAGCAGTGTAGCCAAAACACGAAGGTGAGTGTCTTGGGGGCTTGAGTAGAGATGCTCTATAGGGTGACACCCTTAAGAAGTGGAAGGCGCATATTGATGAGATATCGTAGTAGAAATAGTCTCAACCAGCGTGGTGGAACAAGAGAGGCAATAAGAAGAGTGCGGACAGTCTCAATCGGATGGCGATGTTTGCATAGCAACCCCATACGAGCATGGGCACGGGATAAGAAAGGCGGTAAAGAGTGCCCTACCGAAAAAGCGTCAAAAGTGCGAACATTACTGCTAACGAATCACAGCGAAAATACGGATGAGAGAATCAAGCGATCACGAACCATCGTTGCAAAGCTACGATAGATCGCAAGAAATTGACCACGATTAGACATAGGGAAAATCCATGTAAGCGAAATAATCATCAATGAAGATCACATAAAGTTTATGCGCCTTTAGAGATAATAGAGTGCGGTCCCATACATCTGAATGAACTAAGTTAAAGGTCGAAGACAAGGACTCCTTGGAATGGTAAGGAAGTTGTAGTGCTTGCCCGACACAACCACGACAAAACATGGTCGTGTCAATAGTCACACGTCCAAGAATACCCTTGCTAACTAAAGAAGAAAGATGGGACCCACATAAGTGACCTAAGCGGTGATGTCACTCGCAAAAGCGCTAGAGGTGGTGGCGGCGGTGGCGGTGAAAGTAGGCGTAGAGGTGGCAGGAGCAGCTGAAGTGGACGGAAGGTGGAGCCGATCAAGGATGTAGAGACCTAACGATCTCTATGTGACCGATCCCAAGTATCGTCCCGTCTGTCGATTCTAGATGAAACAAGTGTGAGAGTCAAAACTAACCCTCTGACCAAGATCGGTGGTGACCCAGAGAAGTTGCATGGTAAGTGGGAACATGGAAACACACATGCAGAAAATTGATGACAAAGAGTGCCTGACGGTGACAAGCAGGAGAATCGTCGGTATGCGAGCAGATAGAAAAAGCAGGAGGTCCCTCTTGAAGTGAGAGATGTGGGCCGGTGTCATGTGGAAAGAGACGAATCAGAACCAAGAAGTACCTAGAGGAGGCGTCGAGCTAGGTAGCGGAATCTCTGGTGTGAGAGAGTTATTGAAGTAGAGCACGGAAAAAGCTGCTGAGCAGTCACCTCGTTGAGAGGTCTGACGTCTTTGGTTTGTTCTCTCGTCGAGGAAGGGCCTCCTGCCCCTTGGATCGTCGACCCACGCGCCTTGTTATGTTTTTCGCGCGCTGGCGATAGTCGTGCGAAGTTCTTGCAATAATTGCCTTGAACCTAGTTGGTGCAAAAATCGACAACAGACACACGAGGAGGATTGTAGTCGAGCGGCCGTCGGTGTAGTCGAAGAAGGGGTAGCAAGCCGGCCGAGAACAAGCGTGTTGCTAACCCGCGGAAACTCCTCGGCCGAAGCGTCGAAAGAGCCTCGGTGGTAGCGGTGCGTGGTGGCGGCTCAGCGATTAAGCCCTAACAAACTCAAACTCGGCGAAGATGGCGAGCGAAGTCATAAAGCGGCCGATCACGATCCATATACGCTTTATGACACTCTTGGCAGGCGGATAAGTCGGCTCGTCCGGTGGCTCTAGAGGCGGTCAAGGCTCGGAAAAAGTCATCGACAGAGGAGTCCTCTTGGCGAAGCGTCTCCAACTCACGCTGAAGTGAAAAGAACTAAGCATCGCTGCTCTGCTGGTATCGCTCGCGCAAGTACTCCCAGATCTAAGAAGTGGCACGCGGATCAACAATGTCTAGGCTGGATGGAGTCGTCGGCCGGCCTTGAGATAGCTCGAACACGGGCCTCATCGACACGCGGTGCTCAAGCGTCTATTGCATACGGAAAGGCCTCATCATCAGCAGCAATAGCGACCTCTGCCTCCTTGGTGGCATCATCTTCTGCGAAGTGCGAAGCGGTATCGAGGAGAAGGCTTAACGGTGGCGGCGGACAAGGTCGGGCACCGATGACATGTCCCTAGGCGGAGACCATCGAGGATGATCTCCATGGCGAAGACAACAATCGTAGTTCATCCTATTAAGCTTGGTTCAGAATGGGATCGCGGTGATGGAATGGAAGGCTGCCGGTGGCGCTAAACAATGGCGACCAAGGCAAAAGTCTAACAAGCGGCGGGGCGGTCGGCCCGGTTAGGCGGCGTTTTTCTTTTCTTTTCTTTTTTGGGCGGTAAACTTAGGCTCACGACCTTACAAAAAAGCGGCCGTGAAGCGGCCCAAGCAACAACGGCGAAGCAAGGGAACTAGGGTTCCCTGCGGCGGCAATGCGGCGACCAACAAGCGGCGGCAGCGACCTCGTGTCGGATTCCTGTCAGCGGCGGCGCTGCGCTGTGACCTTTGGCGGCAGGCGGAGTAGCGGCGATGGGCTCGTGCTTGGGCTCACGGCAAAGCGCGGGAAGCTCGGCAGCCGATCTAGTGGCGAACAGCGGATCTGCGGCGGGAGGCCTCGACTCTTCTTGGCCTGTGCGAAGGAGCAACTGAAGCGACAACGATCGAAGCAAGGGAACTAGGGTTCCCCTATTGGCGGCGACCAACGGCGGCGGCGACCAGCAGGCGGCGCGGCCTCGTGTCGGGTTCGAGTCAGCGGCAATGGCGTCCACGCGGCCTTGGCGGGGTGGGTGAAGAATCTAGACCGCCATTATAAGTTAATGGAGTGTTTTGGTGATTAATGACAAATCGAATTGTGAGACTAACAATTCTATTTCTATATTTAGTGTGTAGTCTCATTTGGATATAAAGGTGAAATCCAATGAGGTATGCATTCAACTTGTACTCTTATATAATGTTGCATTCCTCGGATCCAAAATATAGGTTGAACTCCACCTTAAGTATATCTTGAATATATGCATATGTTTTCTTTACACATTTGTGTATGCACACATTTAGGGGAGTTCATGCTATATTTTGTGGTTTCATAGTATTGATCTATATTACATTTTCCACATATATTTGGGATCCTTACTTTGAAACATATCCTTATGAGTATACAAAACTTGTGTAGTCTTTGTGTACTTATGTTTTGAGTATACAAAACTTGTGTAGTCTTTGTATACTTATGTTCTGAGTATATAGAACTTGTGTAGTTTGTGTATACTCATGTTTCGAATATATAAAACTTGTGTAGTTTTGTATATTCATGTTGTGAGTATATAGAACTTATGTAGTTCTCGTATACTCATGTTTTGAGTATGTAGAACTTGTGTAGTTCTCGCATACTCATGATGTGAGTATATATATGTCTTGTGTAGTTTATATATACTCATATCGTGTTACCATTATCTAAATTCAATTTATGTGCAATTGAAATGGTTATCATCAATTAGCAAAGATGGAAAGATTGGAGTATCTTGTCCCACAATTATGTGTTAATGGTATGATGTGGTAATTAATGATAATCATATTGTGGAATTAACATTTTCCATGAGTTGGATTTATAGGTTATGTTCCAGGATGATGAAGACTTGGGATGATCATGAGTTGATCATCAAGTCAAGATTCAAGGATGCATCATGCGTTGATGCATATCAAGACTTGAAGTAAAGGTTGCATCATGTGTTGATGCACATCAAGTCAAGAGAAGACCCATCATGTGTTGATGGAGGTCAAGTAAAGAATGCATCATGAGTTGATGCATGTTCAAGAGAAGAACTTGAAGAAAAAGAGATCATCATGTGTTGATGATTGTCAAAGTCAAG
Source organism: Hsuehochloa calcarea (assembly GCA_036346395.1). NCBI lineage: Eukaryota > Viridiplantae > Streptophyta > Magnoliopsida > Poales > Poaceae > Hsuehochloa > Hsuehochloa calcarea. Next base: position 19,017,988 of record CM070614.1, on the reverse strand, counting down.
GACCCGGATTTGAAGCGTTGATATGCGTCATCTGATTGTCAAAGTCAAGGACCCGGATTTGAAGCGTTGATATGTGTCATCAAGCTTCAAGAAGATGCAAGGCAAAGGTATGACTAGCTAGGGCTAAGAATGTGTTCCTAGTCTTTTACCGGTCTTGGTGTTTAGTTGGAAGACCGGATTGCCAGTATAGGATTGCCGTACTATAAAGAGGAGTCTTGACTAGTAGCATGAGTTAGTCATGTGTTGATAGCTCATTATGTTTGCTCTAGCTCATCTATGCATGGAGCTATTATTTGCGAATGTGTTTTGCAAATGAATGATGCTCATGCATTTAATCTTTGTAGCATAGGACTATAGTTTACAAATGTGTTTTGCAAATGGTTGAAGTCCATGCACCTTAGCCTTGTGGCATGATACTGTTATTTGCGAATGTATTTTGCAAATAGTTGAAGCTCATGTTTGATTTCTCGTAGCATGTGACTTAAGTTTGCACATGTGTTTTTACAAATGGTGTAAGTCCATGTACCTTATTCCTTGTGGTATGATTCTAAAGGTTGGCAAATGTGTTTTGCAACTTGTTAGGAATCTTGCCTGAGATCCTTCTTGGCATGGCTCATCAATTGACAAATGTGTTTTGCAATTGAGATTGTTTGTGAAGTCATTGCTGTTTCTGCCAGGATGATCGGTAGCTCCGGCGTTATAACTGTGGAACTACTGTGCGTGTAATCTGCAAGCATGTTGAGCGGCACTACAGCATCTTGGAAGGTCAGAAAATCGGCGCTATGTTTTTCCAAAGAGGCAGATACACGAAGCACAAGCGAAGGCATCAAGCAAGTCAGATAGTATTGTGTTTGGAGATACTCCGTGTTTTAATCGTGAGTTCATGGCAATAAAGAGCAAGTTAGATCCACTCCCGAAGTCACGCACATTTTTCCTCCTTTTTCATTTATATATTCATAAGATCGGCGATTTGATCGCCGAACCGGTGCGCCGTCGTGGGGAAGATAGTGCAAAATTTCGAAGAGGTTCTTCGCTCCACTCATCCGTTTTTCTTCATATTCGTAATCACAAGTATGGCAGAACGTGGGATGAGGAAAACGGTTCGACTTGGATGACTACTCCAACCTTGACATGGAAGCTCGCATCCAAGCTATGCAACATGGAGAATCTTCATCCTCCTCCGATGGTTCGCAGGTCGCCGACGCAGAACTTGAGCGATGGATGAAGATACACCAGCGCCAAGAGGCGCTCAAGACCGGATCGTCAGGCCGATCGGGACGTCCGAATATTTTTCCAAGCCCGGTTTCTTGACCGCAACAAAGGTGATAACACCTCATCACAACCCAGAGGGTCAATATACCCTTGACATAGTCATGGTGCGGTATTCACCAACACTTCGGAAATTCCGAGGACCAACCGGCATCCGTACGGTGTCGATGAAACCTTCACCGTGATGGACCGAGCGAGGACGATAAGATTCTGTCCGATCGGCAATCCGCGAATCGTGAGCCCGCCACGAAGACCTCGGGAGGTTCTCATCTCCGACCGGTCTCCATCGTGGAAGTCTCGTAGAAGCCGAGAAGTTCTCCGCTAGTCACGATGAAGCTCCTCGAGGATCGTTCTTGAAACATGAGGTCAACGCGATCGGAAATTCCGATCGTGATGCCACTCACACCTCGCACACCGCCTCGCCACCACCGCTAATGGAGATGGCGCGGCAATCAAGCACCACCTTCCGAGGCAACGGAGCGATGGACATCCACCAACTAATACGCTGTGCGCCCCACCAAGGATGACGAGCACGACGGAGTTAGGCCAAAGGTCCAGAGGATTTGGGCTTCAACACCGACATCTTCGATGAATCCTCCGAGACCTTGTCGATTCGTAACTTATGTCGATTCAAGATATTCTTAATAATCGACCTGCTCGTGAAGCTCCGGCTTTACCCAATTGGTGGAGCGTATCGGAAATTCTTCAACGTTTGATCGCAACGCGGAAGCATCACGAGGACAAAGGATGTCACAAAGTTTAACGGTGACTTCGCTCTCGGCCTCCTCCTCGAGAGGGCAGCACGGTCATCCACCGGACCTAGACCTCCTCGGCGATTCCGACCAGAGGTCATGAAGGAAGAAGGTTGTTTAACAACGGCCTCTTCCCTAGCCAAGGAGAGCACACACTTGGCCCGATGATCTCCGTCATCATCGAACCATGCTAATGGTCAAAGCGCGGATAACGCTCACGACGACGACGAGCCTCGACGTCAACTAGAAGAAACCGATCTCCTACCGATCATAGTCCGGCACCTTTTCCAAGAAGGCGCTATGAATCAGTTACAGGTTGTCGAGCCTTTTCTGCAGGGCTCCAAGCTGTACGTTGGCCCAATGGGTTCCGACCCGCCAACATGGATAAATTGATGGATCTCAAAATCCATTAGAGTTTCTCGATATACACCACCGCCATCGAGCGCGTGGTGATCAAAGCGTGATGGCTAATTATTTGCCCACGTTCGGAAGGATCTGCTCGGTCTTGGTTGCTTAACCAAGCCTGGTGGATCTATTTATACTTGGGAACAACTCGCGATCTTTTGATTGTGAATTTCGGTCGTATGATCGCCCAGAAAGGAGGATGATCTCCATCGGACTTCGGAAGAACAAAAGGAAACTCTCCGTCAATACATAAAGAGGTTCGGCGAGTTCGAATTCCATTCCGAGATTGCGAATCTTCGTGATTCGGCATTCAAGGCGAGTTTAAGGAATCGGCGGTTTACTGGAGGACATTGCTATGAATCCCCACGAACAATGCCAACTCTTCGACATGGTCGACAAGTATCGCACGCTAGTGAGCGGTTGAATGGAATGAAGCCATTGATCGAAAGATAAAATCCACAACCGCCATTGAGAAGTCGAAAAGAATCCCAAGAAGGTTTCCAAGAAAAGAAGCACCGAAAACGGGCGCCAAGGAAGTCCTAGCGGTTCCGATAAACCGAAAGGGTAAAAGGACTATACGGTCCGGGGCAAAGCCAAAGTTCCAACCGATGGCCATGATAAAGGTAAGAAGTGGTGTCCACTTCACCAACAAGGGCATGACTTGCGCTTGTCGCGTCGGCAAAAGAAGTCGGAGGATTTCTATGCGTAAAGGCCCCTTCCCGCAATCCAGACTGGGAAACAAGCTCCAAAAAGGACAAGGATGGCGAAAAGAGATGGAATACCGGGAGCCTCGCAAGACGGTAAATATGATCTTTGGAGGATCTTCTTCATCGACTCACGCCGTCATCCGAAAGCCATAGGCGAGAGGTCAACCTATCGGAACCTTCGACCATCGCCAAACCATCAAGGTGGTCGGATCACCGTGATCTCCTTCAAAGAAAGAAGATTGCCTCGCCTCATCAACTCGACGGTAGGTTCCCTATTATTGTAGAACCTACTATTAATAATTGCAAGGTTAATCGAGTTTTGATAGACGGTGGTAGCTCTTTAAATATCTTATTTTCGGAGCCTTAGAAGATATGCGGTTCCGGATCAAAGGTAAAGCGGTGAAATCGCCTTTCATGGCATAGTTCCGGTTCTACCGCCAAAGCCGATAGGACAAGTATCCTTACGGCCACGTTTGGAAGCCCGATAACTTCCGAGCGGAAAGATTTCATTTGCGTAGTTGATTTCAAACGCGTATAATGGAATTCTTGGTCGTCCAGCATTAGCAAAATTCTTGTTTAATAGATAAAGTTTAGTTAATGGCCGATTCAGGGGGTTTTCCCAACACAACTTTCTTTGGAAATTTTATTATCTTTCAAGATTGATAAAGATCATGAATTTTGGTTCAGTCATTTGAAAGATATGGATTTTTCTTGTATTTTGTTCCTTCAGACTGTCAGATTCTGACTTCAAGTTTTCAATTGTAAATTAGATCATGTTAGTGCCAGAATTAGATAATCTCGCCAACTAAATTATTGTAGATAATTTAGTTATCTTTCCATAGAATCTTAGTGTGGATTTCATGGGGATATGTTTCAGATCTTAGGATGATGTGACAATTGGCAATGGCGTTTACGGTTTGTCGTTTCACGTGTTTTCGACAAAGCTACGAGGTTTTTACGATCGGCGGTTCGCCGGTCCTTGCCGCGATCCGCCAGGTCCCAAATCGGTCGGACCGGCCATGTAAGTGATCGGACCGGTGGTGACAAAGTGGTCAAAATGGTGAGCCAAAAATAGGTGTTGTAGGCAAGTGAGAGGATCCCAATGCACTTGGTCTCATGTTTTTGGAGTCTCGATAGAAGTTCTATTGGTTTAAGTTTCGAAGGTTTGAATTTGGGAGGTTGAATTTGGCTAAGTCCCAAGGCGGTCCGGCCAAGCCATGGAGGTCCGCCAAGCTCCTGGAGCGGTCGAGGCCAGGTTCTACTGAGCGTCGGCCAACCGTGGCGATGTTGTTTTGTTAGGTCAAAGTCATTGGTTTCATGGCATATGATTTGCATGATGCATGTTTTGACTAACATGGGTCAAGTTGTGAAGAACTTGTTCCGAATTCGTGTTTTCTTGTCGTGGTTGTGCGGGTAGCTTGGTGGTCAACGACGGTCAGCGGCAGAGAGAATCGGGACTAGACTTGAAGAGTTGAGGTCGAGCGATCGGCGTTGCGGGTGGGGTCAACGACTCAAGCGTGACACAAGATGGACAATGGTGACCTATTGGCAAATCCATGCGCATGGTGAAGCGGTTTAGGTCAAAAGGTTAAAGCGGCTCGAGCGTGCGTGTGTGACCGTTTGTTAGTGGGCCTTACGGGGCCCAAGAGAGTCAAACCCTAAGAGTTTTAGGCCTCCGCTATAAATAGGGAGGTGGTGGTGCACCATCAAGCTCTCTCTCTCTCGCCTTTTATGTTTCAAAACCCTAATTGTCTTTAGGGAGTTGAGGTGGAGGCTAGGGCTCTTGATGGTTTGTGGTGAATTCGTGATCCTTGATTGTCTCTTGATCCATGATGGTGTGGATGTAATCCGACTTCAATCACGAAATCAATCTATGCAAGGTTTGCTTGAGATAAGTCTCTTTTCGTTCTTGCTTTCAATTTGGTGATTTTAGGGCTTTCCTTGATCCAGCGAGTTTGTGATTGATTCTTTCCGTGAATTAGCTTGTTGATATGTGTGAATCTATCTAGCATCATCTTGTTCATCAATTTCTCACGAACAAGCTTTAGGATCAAGTTTTCGTTCTTGCGGTTTTAGACCTCTGTTAATCAATTGTCAATTGCTTAAGATCGTTCAAGAATTATCATAATATTCGATTGGAATAGGTCCTCAATAGCATATAGAAGGTGTGTGCAAAGTTTCATAAAGATTGGAGTTGAGAATCAAAAGTTTCATCTAATTGCAACCGTCATCGGTGATTTCTTATTGCGGTCGGTTCTGAGTCGGTAGGTCGACCGCCTCGTCATCACCGGTCGAGACCGATTTTGGAGTCGACCTTGACTAAAGCGGTCGACCTGAGCAATCGGTCAACGGTTGAGTATAACGTCGAACCGCCGTCTTTGTGAGTCCACATCAAATAAATTTCATCAATGTGGGCAGCGTTTATCCTTATTACTATCGAGAATTACATCAGAAGCAAACTAGGGGTAGGTTAATAGGTCACCGAACTAGCCTTAAAGGAACAAGATTAAACTTTGCTTTACGGTGGCTCACGGTATCAAAGTACTAAATCAAGTAAAAAATTTGCCTAAGCATTGAAGAAAACTTCGCAAAGGCAGCCAGGAATCTAAAGTGGTAATTTGGTGCCAACTTTTTTTGGGATCAAATGTCCCTAGAAATTCAAACATTTACAACAGAGACACGTTAAAATCAGGAAACCAAGGAGCTGGTCGTTCGGGTTTAATGATATATTTTTATTTTTTTTTTTTTTTTAATTTTAAATATTGTTTTCACCCTTTGTAATTTTAATTTTTGGGAAACCACTTTTGTCAGTGTTCCCCGATAATCTTTTCGTTCTAAAACTCCTTATTTTTCTAGATTTTTTCTTTTAAATTAAAACTCCAAGTTTCTTTTCAAGTTTGTTTTGATAATAAGGGAAATTAGAAAAATTTTTTTTAAAGATTTTTTTCAAACAAATGCTCTTTCTTCGTTCGTTCGGAACTAGTAGTTGGATTTCAAACAATCTGTGGATCGTAAACTTCAACAATCTTGGTAGGGATCCCAATTTTTGTTTCAACCCTTAATTTTTATTTTTTAAAATAAAATGAACCTCTTACATTTTTTTATTTTTTCATTATTTTCTTTCAATTTTTTTAAAAAAGAAAAAGAATAAGAAAAATTTTTTTTACATCGTTTTAATTTCAACTTATAAGTGAAGTAATTAGAATGTTCTCCCAAATCTAAATAAAGAATTTTTGGACTGAGAGCCCCTGTCAAGTTGGCCCACCGAAGCCCTAACGGTAAAATATTGAGTTTAAATTTTTTAACTTTTTTTTTATTCCCCAGTATTTCAATCGAAAACCCCCAGTTCGGAAAACATAAAAATAAAATTGTTTTTTTCACAGGAAGCCTACCAAAGTACAAAGGAAAAATATCATTAAGTTAGCTGTAATTTCTTCAACAAAGTTTTAAAAAAAGGGTTTTAAATCACCAAACTGTAGACAGAAACCTGCGGTAACAGCACCCCACCCCTTGGAGTCCTTGCACTACTTTTCCAATTATTACTGTCCGGCGTTTTCCATATCGACCCATGAATGTTAGTGGGGTAACAAACTAAAAAAGATCGAGTTCCGGGCAAAAAGAACACCCAAATGCTGTTCTTTTGGGAAAGATTTTAGAAGTTAATGTTTTACGAACTTTAAGTTTCTTTCAATTAAAACTAGTTACAAATTTAAATGTGTAAATTTAAAACGACCGGTGTAAACGAACACCAAATTGACCTAACTTTAATTTTAAATTTTCAACTTTGCTCCCTCCAGCTGGACTATTAGGGGAAGAGAGAGGATTTGCTTTTTGAAAATCCCATTTTCCTTTTTTTAGTTCTGTTTTAGCCTGGGACGATTTTGTTTTGGCTGGGAACAAGAATTGTGTTCCTTCTTGAATCAGTTTTTGTCCAGTTTTGGCCTGGGAGTTTTACTACTAACCTTTTGACATCTGGTCTTTTTAAATTTTTTGTTCGGGGTAAAAGCGTGTTGCGGAACCGGTTTGACCAGTGTCTGTATGGCATTTTGGTGTGGAAACAAAATTTTTTTTTATTTTATTTTTTTTGTTCTTTGTTTATAAACATTTTTTTATGTTTTAATTTAACCTCCAGCCTGGAGGACGGTCCCTAATAGGCCAGGAGAGGTCAAAAAACTCCCATCCTCAGGCGGTACACGTATGTTGCACCCAAAACCAAGCGGGCCGGGTCACAAGGTTAAGGACCACGGCGAATTACCCCGGTGTCAAATCCAATCAAGCTTAATGTGGAACTTGCCCAGAGGCAAACGGCCCGGGAGGCTTCTGCATGGAACGCTTCCGCAGGGGCCCTAGGGAGCCCTTCCGATCCTTAAGGCCACAAGAGACCTGATGGGAAGGCTTTCTTTCAACCGTTTACCCATTCCCTGGGGGCAAAGCCGTACCGGATAAACCCAGTAGGACTACCAAGCTTCACCTTAATTGCACATGACACCCAAAGGCCCCCTGGACTCCAAGCCCAAAATGTGAAGAAAGGGGAGCGGGAAAGACGGCCTAAGTTGGCAAAACGACTACTGGATTAGTCGGCATGGTCCTTTTACTTAAACCACCCTTATGAGACGCTTTTGCAGCGGCCGGGGCGTAAACATATTCGGGTGTGCCGGCCTCAGGGACCGCACCGACTGAGCCAGCAGCCGCCGGGGGTTAGTTTCCTAATTAAGACGCCCACGGGTGGTCCTTAAGTGCTGGTTTGAGTATTTGATTCAACCGCCGCCCGCTTCGTGGGCCGTCCCCGCATTTAGCCGCAAGCTAGTCGGCCCGAGGCCCGAGCAATTCCCTCTCAATTGGCAAGGACGTCCGGCATCTTAAACCTTTCGTAATAGTACGCTCTGAAATTGAAGCCCCCCCGACGTAAGAAGCTGTTGCCTAGGTTATTCTATCGCGAGTACCTGCTGCTTCCTGGACCTTTTGGCTGGCAGCCTTTCCAATCAACCAGATTTTGGTTTCCGGGTACTAGGTAGACTTGCCAATTTCTGGCTTGGCGTGCTAACCACTGGACCAGGGGAAAGATTTTTTTTTAAAAAGCTTGTCAATTAAAAATTCTAGCAAAATTGAAAATTGGAATGCTATGCTAGTTCACCAGTACCGAATCGATCGAGATTTTAAAGATCGAATCATAGGATCGATGTAGAATCTAAGATCCTATCAGATTCTACCAAAGAACATATTTTTTAAATCTATCTTGTATTTTAACACTTCTACATTAAAAAAAAATTAAAACTATATTTTTAGAACATTTGTTTACCAAAATGTAGTGCAAATGTTTATCGTTTCTTATTTAAGCAAATTATAATGGACATGAAGAAATAAAAAGTAAAAGTTTACAATGAAAGGGACATATGGAAATAATTATTTATAATAAATCACTAGAATCGGGTAGGATCGTATGAAAATTTTGACCACGATCCTACAATTTTTTTGTTAGAATCGTAATAATATTAAGATTCTACCAAATTAAGTATCTACCATAGAATCGATCGGTACAATCAATCTAGGTTGTAGAAACGAAGGAATCTAGGTTGTAGAAACGAAGGATCGTATGACTAGAATCGAGATTCTGACAACCTTGACCATAACAGCTACAAATTGTGAAGATAAGAGTTAGTACCTGAACATATAAGGCATCAGAGTTATTGAATCGCCTCATCCTTCAGTGAATCATAACTTGTGAAAAAGTGGCGTGCTCCTATTCACCCCTCTAGTCGCCTTCTACGGTCCAACAAGTGGTATCGAGCAGGTTAGTTCAATCTTGATCTTAGCAGGTCCTTTGAACTTTAGCGATGGATAGATTCACTACAAAACCGCATATGTTCAATGGACAAGACTATGCCTATTGGAAGAATCGTATCAGAGTATTCCTTGAGTGAGGACAAGCTTTGTGGGGCGTTGTTCGATCCCGCTCATTATTCTGAGGTTGAAACTCCACACGTGGTTCTTTTGGCTAACAACAACAAGGCCAAGAATCTTTTATATGGTGCGCTTGGTAGACAAGAATATGATAGGATTTGCAATTTTGCATTGCATGCGAGATTTGGAACACTCTCGAAACATATCATGAGGTTCGTCTCAAATTAAGAAAGTCGCCAAACAATCTATAAGCGTGATTATAACAAATTTGAGATCGTCACGGAGAGAGCATCGATGACATTTTGATCGTTTTAATAAAGTGATTAATCAAATGAAAGTTGTTGATATTGAATATTCTCAATCGAAAATGCCACCCACCTCTTGGTTGCAATCAACACCAAGGAGTGGGAGATGAAGGCTCTTGCTATAGAAGAGAATGTTGATCTTTCGAGTCTTACTTTAGAATTGCTTTATAGTAAACTCAAGACTCATGAAATTAAAAGAGTTGATCATCCCAAGAAGGATAATTTAGCTTTGGTAGAGATCCTCACAAAAGGCTTTTGATGACTCTTTTGAATCTTCTTACGGATTTTCATTTGCTTGCTTATCTGCGATTTACGAGAGGAGCTTGAAAATATTCTGAGGCGAGTTAGCCCTTTTAGCTAAAAAATTCACAGGCTTACAACAATGTGAGAAATAAAAGAGAGGTGGTCTGTTACTTGCTATGAGTGTGGAGAACTTTACCACATCAGACCCAGTGCCCCAAGCTAAAAGGTAAGGGTAAGCACGGGAGGAGAAGACTTGGAAGAAGCCTCATGAGAACAACTCTGAGTATGATCTTTGTCAAGCTCATAAAGGCCGCTCAGGGTCCTTGCCGCTTTTGGAGAGCAATCCATTAGTGATGTGGACTCAGGGGCGAAGAGGAAAAGAAAGGAAAGCCAAGGACTTTCTTGGCATGTGCTTCATGGTGACCGCAAGCGACATTGATAATGATGAGGTATCTTTTTCTTATGATGAGCTTTACGCTAAATATAATTCTATAGTTGAGCAAGTGCTTAGTCAAGATGAAGCGCTAGAATTTGTCATGACTAAAATAAGAAACTAGAGTCAAAAATTAGTAGCTGAAACTAGAACTTGCAAATGTTAAGACTCTTGAACACGATGAATGTTTATCTTGTCATGCTATGCATTGAAATTACCAATTTACAATCTGCTCATAATATTGCTTTACAACAACTTGAAAATGCTAGAGCAAGAGCTAATTGAAATTAAATCTACTCCTTGTGAAAATGCTTAGAGTCTAGCAAGTTGATTGCTTACGATGTGATCGATTCTAGCCCTTGCACTTCATGCTTAGAAAAGAGCGTGAAATCAAAGATATCTTAGAAGCTGCTAGAGTCAAATATGCTAAGCTTAAGGACAATATTGAAAATACTACTTGTGCTTCATGTTCCGCTCTTAAGCTTGAAATTGCTTTGTATAAGGAGAAATCAATGGATAAAACTTGTGATGCTTGTGTTAACTTGAGAAAGAAAATGCTTACCTTCATGATACATTAGAAATTTTCTAAAGGTAAGAAACAATTAAACATGATTCTTGACAAGTCTAAAACTCCTTATAAGAAGCAAGGTTTAGGATTCAATTCTTTTCAAGACAATTCAAACCCAAAAGTCATTCAAGTCTTGGAAAAAGGTTTAATTGAATTCAAAACCCAACTGCAAAAACATCTTTTAAATCTGCGAGTTTTGCCCAACCTTGTATTAACTCAAATGGTGCTTCTTCTAGTGGTACCAAATACCATTGCACTTATTGTAAGAAAGGTGGGCATTTGATTGAATTCATTGGCGTAGGTTGAAAAATGATAGGAAAAATCTTGATAGAATTTCATTCGGGCAACCTAGAGCTTTTATGAGACATGGTAACATTGAAAAGAATAAACACGGATTAGGATTTTCTCACATGCTAATCATCATGATTCTACATATCCTAATTCTCATGTTCTTGAGACTCACCGTCGGCCATTTGGTGGTCACCGATCAACCGAGTTAATGCTAGATCGACCTTGACTGCTGTAGGTCGGGACCGCTCTGAGCGATTTAATTCCATGTTAACAAACATTGCTCATATGAATTTTAGATGAAATCAAGAATAACATACGCTTTGCATACTACTCATGAGCGTGTGTCTCGATACTAGGTTCCCAAGTCTTGTTTAACTAACTTGATGTCGAGACACATCGTTCTTACGTGCCTTGATTTTTTGAGATTCTTGCGGAAGAGGAAGGACACGTGCTTTGTCAACTCCATTTGTTCACGTCATATTCAGGAGACTCAAGATGGTTCATCTTCTTCATTGATCGACGGGTTTCAAGCATCTCAGAACTTCCCATCGCGGGTAGTTAAGCTCTTATTCGGTACTTACACTCTACTCTCTTTGTATGGCATTTGATATTCTGTTCTTTATCCTTGTCCATTCGGGGTTTTCTTATCCTAATTGTGCGGGTGTCGGCTAGATAGGAAGAGTACCTCGGTAGCTTGTCACCGCTAGATTCTTCTCTTGTATCTTGTTTTTATCCTCACCAAATCTTTAGACCCAACTATGTTTGCCACCTTGAGAAGCGAGTTAGGGTTATTTATCCTTATGGGTTGGTTTGAGGGGTTTGATCTTTTCGATCTTTCCTTGTTCTTTTGATCTTTTATTGTTCTTTTTGAACTTAGTGATCTTTTGAACTCTTTAGGTTTTAGGCTTTTAATTGCATCTCATTGTGTCATATTGCATTCATATGAAAAATCCAACAAGTGGTTAGAACAAGTGGTATGAAAAATCCAAAAGATGCATTGTAATATAAGTTTTTACGCTTATCTTTTAAAATTGATGAAGCTTTGCCTATTACCCTTTAGAGCTTTTGTATTTCAATTCTTGCTCAATGTCATGTCTAGTTCTTTGACTTGCTAGAACTATCATGCTTTTACATGTGTAGCTAAGTCTTTGCTATATGAGCTAGAATCTTTTAAACAACTCAAACTAAGAAATTGCAATTTGTGGATGTTTTAGCGAGTTGCGTAATTAGTGCTCCTCTTGTGACATTGGCCTGTCGAATTGCTTTGTTAGCTCTTTGATCTAAAATTGACCATTACTTGAGCTTTTGTGTTCTTGAGATTCTAAAAGCTGCTCTTGTGAAAAATGAAAATCAAGATTGTTTTATGCTTAAATTGTGCCAAACTATTCTTACAGAGGCCTTGTCAAATGACATGAACTTGGAGATAGTTTGATGAACGAACGATCTCATAGGGATTGCTTGTCGAAATGACATGAACCTTAAGATTTGTCGCCCGGTAGAAGCTTAGAAAGAGTTTGTGGATGGCTCCTAGTCCGGGATCTTCTTTACTAAGATATACCTTTAAACAACTTTTAATTGAAGCTTAGGATGAGTTTGTGGATGGCTCTAGTCCGAGGATCTTGTCACTAAGTTAGATCATTAGTCAACTTCAATATTCAATGCAAATGAGAAAAATGTTGACAAATGGGCGTTTACAAAATTTTGAGCAAAATGATTCAATACGGACTTGATTGACTCTTCTGTGGTCTTTGTTAGATTTTGATCTCACTTTGACATTTTGACATGGCCAATTTCACTTTAGGATCCTGTTGATGAACTTCTTTGAATTTGAGCGTTGCTTAAATTGATCAAATCTCTGCTTTACTTTTGAGCCTTTGTGCTTAGCTTTGATATATATGTCTTACCATGATCTTGCTAGCATTGTCGGGCTTGATATCTTTGTTTGTGCAATATTAGAGATACCCGACTTGTTCTTTTGGGTAATCTCCAAAGCTTCTTGTAATCAATAAATTGAAAAATACAAAAATAAAGCCACTCCATTGCACTTCATGCATACTCTGTTTATGCTTCTTTTATTTACTCTTCTCTCTTTATCATCTATTGGTTATCTCTGGATGAGAGGAAGGCGTGATTCCTTGATGAATCCATTGTCAAAGGGGAGAAGATGTGTTAATTAATGAGAAGATATTCCTTTGGGAGAAGATGTGCTATTTTATTTGGAGAAGATGTGTTAATGAGAAGATATTTCTTTGTTGGGGAGAAGATTAAACAAAGGGAGTGTGAAAAGTTAAAAGTTTTTGAAAATCGAGGATCATAGTGAGGGGAGTTCTTGAGTTGCATTCTTATTGTTTTATTGAATATTACGAACTTGAATTGCATTCTTTTATCCTCACAATGATCATAGGTCAATTGAACAATTGTTCTTTCATATGGACCTCATGTGAAATTTTGACCCTTTTAAAATCAAAGTTTTATGCTTACTTTTGCCTTGTCTCACATGCCTATACTATTACGATGCCGGCTTGGTCATTTTCATTGCTTTTTCTTGCTTATGGACCAAGTTGTGCCTTTGTGTCTAGCTATGAGTAAACTCGTTTTCAAACCTCTTACTTACATTTACGGATAATTGCCAATGTGTTTATCAAGGGAGATTGTGGATTTCATGGGGATATGTTTGAGATCTTAGGATGATGTGACAATTGGCAATGGCGTTTACGGTTTGTCGTTTCACGTGTTTTCGACAAAGCTACTGAGTTTTCGATCGAGGCGGTTCGGCCGGTCCTTGCACTGCGGTCCGTCCGGTCCCAAATCGGTCGGACCGGCCATGTAGGGCGGTCGGACCGGTGGTGACCAAAGTGGTCAAAATGGTGAGCCAAAAATAGGTGTTGTAGGCAAGTGAGGATCCCAATGCACTTGGTCTCATGTTTTTGGAGTCTCGAGGTAAGTTCTATTGGTTTAAGTTTCCGAAGGTTTGAATTTGGGAGGTTGAATTTGGCTAAGTCCCAAGGCGGTCCGCCGGCTCACGAGGCCGGGTCCAAGCCATGGGCGGTCCGGCCGGCTCGCTGGGCGGTCGAGCCGGGTTCTACTTGAGCGTCGGCCAACCGTGGCGATGTTGTTTTGTTAGGTCAAAGTCATTGGTTTCATGGCATATGATTTGCATGATGCATGTTTTGACTAACATGGGTCAAGTTGTGAAGAACTTGTTCCGAATTCGTGTTTTCTTATGCGTGGTTGTGCGGGTAGCTTGGTGGTCATGACGGTCAGCGGCAAGGAGAATCGGGACTAGACTTGAAGAGTTGAGGTCGAGCGATCGGCGTTGCGGGTGGGGTCAACGACTCAAGCGTGACACAAGATGGACAATGGTGACCTATTGGCAAATCCATGGCGCATGGTGAAGCGGTTTAGGTCAAAAGGTTAAAACGGCGCTTGCGAAGCGTGCGTGTGTGACCCGTTTGTTAGTGGGCCTTAGCAGAGCCCAAGAGAGTCAAACCCTAAGAGTTTTAGGCCTCCGCTATAAATAGGGGAGGTGGTGGTTGCACCATCAAGCTCTCTCTCTCTCTCTCGCCTTTTATGTTTCAAAACCCTAATTGTCTTTAGGGAGTTGAGGTGGAGGCTAGGGCTCTTGATGGTTTGTGGTGAATTCGTGATCCTTGATTGTCTCTTGATCCATGATGGTGTGGATGTAATCGGCTTCAATCACGAAATCAATCTATGCAAGGTTTGCTTGAGATAAGTCTCTTTTCGTTCTTGCTTTCAATTTGGTGATTTTAGGGCTTTCCTTGATCCGCGAGTTTGTGATTGATTCTTTCCGTGAATTAGCTTGCTTTGTGATATGTGTGAATCTATCTAGCATCATCTTGTTCATCAATTTCTCACGAACAAGCTTTAGGATCAAGTTTTCGTTCTTGCGGTTTTAGACCTCCTGTTAATCAATTGTCAATTGCTTAAGATCGTTCAAGAATTATCATAATATTCGATTGGAATAGGTCCTCAATAGCATATAGAAGGTGTGTGCAAAGTTTCATAAAGATTGGAGTTGAGAATCAAAAGTTTCATCTAATTGCAACCGTCATCGGTGATTTTCTTTATTGCGGATCGGTTACAGAGTCGGTAGGTCAGACCGCTTGTCATCACCGGTCGGAGGCGATTTTGGGCGGTCGACCCGCCTTGACCTTCGCCGGTCGGACCGCCTTGAGCAATCGGTCCGACCCGGTTGAGTATATGATCAGACCGCCTTGCGTCTTTGTGAGTCTTAGTAATCTTAGTTGATTTTGTTATATTGCTTAGGGGTTTAATTGGATTCAATACTAGTCTTCATTTGTCTTGGTATATTGATCTTCATAGCTTTCTAATAGCTACTGGAGTTAAATTGTATTGAGTTCATAACTTGTGAAAAAGTGAGCGTGCTCCTATTCACCCCCCTTTAGTCGCCTTTACGGTCCAACACTTAGAACATTGAATTTGGATGTACCAAATAAAAGTTACAAAATTCCCAAGTCAGTAGTATCGAAGATGTCAGAACGATCTTCGGAATTAAAAACAAAGACTTAGATGGGACCAAAGATTGAAATACCGGCCAGTAACCGGCGGTTACCGGTTTTCTCGGCTGGTCCAGGAAAAAAAACCGACCGAGATATTTTAAATTCAAATTTGAATTTTTGACTCTATAATATCCTTCTCCAGTTGGTTTAGGTATTGTTATACTAGATTATGTATTGAAACATTAGTTTTTAGTATATTTAGCACTATTAAAACATAAAAGACCATTTTTTCCGGTTCTGATGACTTAGGATCGATTCTGGGTTCAGAAAACTAGAGTTCAAAATTTGTTTTCAAAATTTGGCCAGGTTTTATTCCGTAATCGGTGACGCCACAGCGCCGATTTCCGCCAGGACCGGTTTTTTGATCCTTGGATGGGGTTATTTGATCTTTCGGTCACCTGAGAAATTGTAGATATGCTAGTGTAGATTCCAGAAAAATTGGATTCATGATTTTTGGAGTTTTTACTCAAAAGTTATGGATTTTCCTTTGATAGCTTTATGTTCGAACAGATTGAGATTTTGGAGTGTATCGGCTAAGTCTCGGGGTGCGATTAAGAGCGAATGATTTCATTTTGTTCCATTTTTATGCTGCGTACTTTTGAATGCTATATTTAGTATACTTTAGGGTTGCTAGATGGTGGTGAGCACTGGGGTTAGAGCCTTTCTGTCGTCATCTGTCTGTCGGTTAAGGGAAGTACATAGTAGAGTGCTGAACAATGGGTTGTTCGCTATGATCATTGATATTACTTATCATGCTATTTATTATGTTTTCGTTAAACTTATTCTTATACATGATATTGATGACCTTGAGTGAATGAGGTTATGATATTGAGTTAACGAGAATGAGATATTGAGGTAATGAGATGAATTATGTTGATGAATAATTAAAGATGTTGCATCATTTACATTCATCATGATAGGAGTTGCACGAGCCAAGTCGGTGAGAAAGTCATGTAACCATTCCGGTGAGGTCGGTGAGAAAGATACATGACTAGTCCGGAGTGCTCTAGATAAAATCCTACTTCGGTGGGGACTTCACGGGAGTGAAGGATAGAGTGTGTCATCGACGGGTGAACACTCCGCTATACCGGTATCAGCTGATGAGATGCATATGAGCATGAGTATATTTGTGCATTCACATATATGAGTAAATTGTTAAATTGTGCAACTTTACCTATATGGAATATGGCTTGTTTGTTTGACTATGAGAATGACATTAAATAGATGGATGATGATGATAATTTTGATTATGGTTGATAAACTATTGTTTATGGCTTGATTATGTATTTGCTGAGTCTTGGACTCATTCTTGCTCTATTGTTGTTTTTAGGTGACCGTTGATGACGTTTGACTCGGGAAGGGCTAGCGCACTTGGAATCATACACTACACCCAATTAGTTGATTCATTGGACATGAGAAACTTTTAGTATAATATGATGATTTATACCTAGGACATGATGGTATTGAATAACCTTAGATGTTTGTTTTGCGTTAATCTTGGCTTATTACCTTGCTATGCTCGTAGAACTAAATTATCTATGATTGTCGTAATATTATGCTTGTGTTATTGTGACCCGTGGATGGGTTTTATCGTTGATATACTTGCTGTAATTTTATAGTAAGTTGATGTAAATTAAATGGTTAGAGTAGTTTAGTGGACGACTTATTTGTTGAACCTCACGAATTGTAGCCGAAATGTTCTCACGACCACCGTATTCGGCTAGCTCTTGGGACAATGCCCATTGCAGTCAGGCCGTACCGTTACCCACATATTCAAAAAAATGAACTTGAGTGCCAATGCGAGGTGATGCTTCAACAAGGTACCATTCAACCTAGTACATTCGCCTTTTCAGCGCCTGTTTTACTTGTAAAAAAACAGGATGGGACTTGGCGATTTTGTGTAGACCATAGCGCTCTTAATGACAAAACTATCAAAGATAAGTTTCCAATTCTAGTGGTGGAGGAACTTTTGGATGAACTCAAGGATGCAAAGTATTTTACTAAATTGGATTTGCGTTCTGGATATCATCAGGTACGCATGCATCCTAATGATGTGGAGAAAACAGCTTTTCGTACTCATCAAGGCTTGTTCGAATTTTTGGTGATGCCATTTCGATTGACTAATGCAACAGCTACTTTTCAAGCTTTAATGAATACAATGTTGAGGGTTTATCTTTGTCGGTTTGTCTTGGTTTTCTTTGATGATATTATCATATATAGTTCATCCTGGTCAGATCACCTCCGCCATGTTCGTACAATTTTGAGCTTGTTACAAGACCAGCATCTTTTCCTCAAACGGTCCAAATGTCTCTTTGTTACATCATCAGTCACTTATTTGGGCCATGTTATCAGTGGGGAGGGCGTGGGCGTGCCCATGGCTAAACAAAAGGTGCAAGCAATTGTTGACTAGCCGATTCCTCGCTCAGTACGTGCATTACGAGGTTTTTTAGACTTGGCGGGCTATTACCGGCGTTTTATTACAGATTATGGTCTCATGATACAGTGTCTTTGAAATATTGAAACATACCATATCGTCGTCTCCTGTTCTCCAACTCCCTTATTTTTCCCGTGATTTCATTGTGGAGTGTGATGCGTCTAGATTAGGCATTGGGGCTGTTTTACATCAAACACAAGGTCCGATTGCTTTCTTCAGTCGACCTATGGCTCTACGCTATAAGCATTTGCAGCATATGAACAAGAACTTATTGGTTTGGTTCAAGCAATCCAGCATTGGCGACCGTATTTATGGGGCCGTACATTTTTGGTTCGGACTGATCACTATAGCCTGAAGTTTTTGCTTGATTAGCGATTCGCGACTATACCTCAGCATCATTGCGATTGTAAACATCTCGTGTTTGATTTTAGAGTGGAGTATCGTCCGAGATGACAAAATACAGTGGCCGATGCTCTTTCACGACGTAATTCCGATGAAATGTCGCTCTTGACGCTCTCTAGACGTCAATTTGCTATTTTTGATGACCTCAGAAGTAAGATACATAATTCGGCTGAGTTACAAACACTAAAGACAAATTCTGGCAGGGACAGCAGATCCTAATTGGGGTTTCCTTGATAATCTTATTACTTACAAAGGCCGAGTTTATGTTTTGGGTTCTTCACCATCATTGCCAGCTATCATTGCTACAGCTCACACGGGTGGACATGAAGGGATTCAAAAAAACTCTTCATCGCTTGTGTGCCAATTTCCATGTGCCACAAGCCCGTTTATTGGTTCAAGAATTTGTTCAGAACTGTCAAAGTTGTCAACGTAATAAGACTAGCCATCTCCACCCAGCCGGACTATTACAACCGTTGCAAGTGCCAATGCACATATGGGGCGATGTATCGGTGGATTTTATTGAGGGTCTTCCAAAAGTTAATGGTAAATCAGTTATCTTAACTGTGGTTGACCGCTTTTCTAAATATGTACATTTTATTGCTCTTGCACATCCATACACCGCCAGTTCAGTAGCACGGGTATTCTTTGATGAAGTCGTTCGTTTACATGGGATTCCTAATTTGATCATTAGCGATTGTGATCCTATTTTTACCAGTCATTTCTGGGAAGAACTTTTTGGGTTGAAAGGGACTCGACTTCACAAAAGCTCGGCATTTCATCCACAGTCGGATGGCCAAACTGAGGTCGTCAACAAAATTATCACAATGTACTTAAGATGTCTCACAGGAGATCGGCCTAGACAATGGTTACAATGGCTGTCATGGGCTGAATATTGTTACAGTACTTCTTATCAATCATCACTCCGGGAAACACCTTTCAAGGTTGTGTATGGACGCAATCCTCCTTCATTGCGTACATATGAGCATGGTTCTGCGCGTGTAGCGGCAGTGGACAATCTTCTCCAAGATAGAGATGCAATCCTTGCAGACATACATGACAGACTCCTTCAAGCACAACAGAAGTACAAACAAGCATATGATGTTCATCATCGGGAAGTACAATTTGAAGTTGGTCAATGGGTTTGGTTACGGATCCATCATCGCAAAGCAGCGTCACTTGCTGTGCACAATCAGGGCAAATTAGCGCCTAGATTTTATGGACCATATCAAATCAGTAAGAAGATTGGTTCGATGGCTTATCGGCTTCTTCCAACAAGAGCGAAACTTCATTATGTATTTCATGTTAGTCTACTCAAACCTTTTATGGGTACTCCTAGTGTTCCACCACCTCTGCCCAATACATATCATGGCAGGGTAGATCACCTTCCTGATAAGGTTATTCGTGCTCGCAAAGCGCGTGGAAAATGGCAAGTGCTTGTCCAATGGTGTGACTTGCCGACTGCAGAGGCTTCTTAGGAGGATTTGGATCATTTTAAGCAGCAATATCCCTCTTTTACACTCGCGGATGAGCTGTTTTTTGAGGAGGGGAGAGATGTCATGTGGGGCATTTCATATAGAAGGCACAACCGGAAGACGCTGGCCGGCGCACCCTCGACAGCTGCCTCGGTCACGACAACATAGTTTCTAGAGGTTTTGGATTAGCTATAGTATGCATGTGTAATTTCCGTTTCCAGTTCGTAGTATCAGTTTGCTTTCCATATTTTGGTTCCATGTCGTATTCTAGTATGTAAGATATCTATTTAAAGAGAGCTACAATATGTTTTGCAATTAAGAAAAGATCTACGATTCTCAACTGTTGCTTCCAGCTCCCTATCTTGATTTCGACGCCCTCCTATTGCGTCTCTCTGTGTTTGTTCGTCGTCACCAAGGAACCGTCCGACCCAGACTAGGGCGCAGGCTCTCGATCACCAGCCAACAACAGCTATTACCTGCGTTCACGAAATCGGGCCGGTGACATAACATGTAAAGGGTATACAATTATGCAAAAAAACACCCTACACTATCGGCATATCTAATACCCCCTCAAACTCATGGTGGATCAACAACACTGAGTTTGGAAATATAGAATCTATGATGAACTCGAGTATGTGCTTTGGTGAAGAAATATGCTAATTGAAACTCCGAAGGCACATACTGAAGATCAATAACTTGGTCTTGCACCTGCGATCACAGTATGAGGCATCCACTCTAATGTGCTTGGTGAGCTCATGCTTCACAAGATCTTGAGCAATGCTGATCGCACCGGTACTATCTGCTAAGAGAGGAGTGGGTGTAGAAGCGAAACATCGAAATCCTCAAGTAGCCACCGAAGCCAGGTGATTTTAGCTGTTAACGACGCCATGGCTCTTAACTTAGCCTTAGCGCTCGAATAGGAAACTGCGGTCTGCTTCTTGGTCTTCCAGGCAATCAAGGATGAACCAAGAAAAACACAATAAGCAGAAAAAGATAGGTGATCAGAATGATCACTAGCCCAGTCGCATTAGAGTACGCCTGAAGCTGCAAAGAACTGAAGCGAGGAAAGAAAAGGCGATGAGTGATGGTCCCGCAAAGATATCGCAGAACACGAAGAGATGAGTGTAGTGAAGCTGAGTGGCAGCAGAGACGAACTAACTCAGGATATAAACTGAGTAAGAGATGTCAGGGCAAGTAATCCCAAGGTAGACAAGGCTTCGGACAAGATGGCGGTAGCGAGTGGGATCCTCAAGAGGCTCACCATCAGTAGGCCAAAGGTGAACACCAAGCTCCATCGGAGTATCCACCACACGCTGATCAGTGAGACAAGCGCGAGTAAGGATGTCCTGAATGTACTTCTCATAAGAGAGATAGTAGCCCTCGGATGTAGAAGTGATCTCTATCCCAAGGAAGTAACGAAGATTACCCAAATCGAACATCAAGAACTGCTTACTGAGACATTCCTTCACAAAGGCAATGTACTGAGAGTCATCTCCAGTAATGATCATATCATCCACATAGAGGAGTGTCCGACCTCGAGGAGAGGTGTGGACGAAGAGGGCATGGTTGTGATCACTGGCGGAGAAGCTGGCAGCAGTGACAACAGAGGAGAAGCAGTCAAACCAAGCACGGGGGGCTTGTTTGAGCCCATAGAAAGTGGCAAAGGTGACACACCATGCAATCAAGGACAGAATACCCAGGGGCGGCTGCATGTAGACCTCACGCAGCTCACAATTGAGAAAGGCATTCTGGACATCCAACTGAGAGATGGGCTACTGTCGAAAAGAGGCACAAGGAGAGTGTGAACAGTGGTCATATGAGCAATAGGAGTGAAAGTCTCATCGTAGTCACGACCATACTCCTGCTGAAAACCACGCGCCATGAGACGAGCCTTCTAGCGCTCAAGCGAACCATCCGAGTAGGTCTTGATCTTGTACACCCATTTGCATGTGATGGGAGTGACACACGTAGGTAAGGGCACAAGATCCTACGTGTCAGTACGCTCCAAAGCAGCAATCTACTCAGACATCGCGAGTTGCAACTCAGGTTGATCAGCAGCCTCACGGTAGGTCGTAAGCTCATAAAGGGCAGCGATTGCAAAGCCGTAGCGCTCAGGCGGCCTGATAGTGTGTTGATCACGAAGATCATATTTGGGAGAAGGCGATGCGGGACCCAGCAAGAACGGAGGAGAACTGGAAATAGGGCCCAACAACGATGGAGACTCAACAAGGGAAGTTGTAGGCCAAGGGCGGCGAGAGTAGTGCAGGGGAAAATGTGGAATATCAACAATAGAGCGGGAAGGAAACTCTGGGGAGCTGGATGAGAGGGAGGCGAAGGAGATGGAGGATGTGGCAAAACAGTGGTCGAAAACTAAGAGTCGGGAAAAATCAGAAAGGAGATCGACTCAACAAGAGAATCTGAGCTGACAGTGGGGAACGAGGGTAGTAAGATCAAGACTCGTCAAAAGTGACATCCCGAGAAATCATCATCCTGCGAGCAACAGGGTCATAGCAACGATAACCCTTATGCTCAAGACTGTAGCCAAGGAAAACATACTCAACTGACTTAGCAATCAGCTCGGTGTGCTCACGAGGTAGAAGAAGGACGAAACATACATAACCGAAGCTGCGAAGGTGACTATACTCTGGAGCTCGACCAAAGAGACGCTCGACAGGAGTAGAACCCTGAAGAGCAGTGGAAGGCTGCATGTTGATGAGAAAAGCAGCAGTAGAAACAGTCTCAGCCCAGAAGTGAGGAGGAACAGAAGAGGCAAGCATGAGAGCACGAGTGGTCTCAAGTAAGTGACGATGTTTACGCTCAGAGACACCGTTCTGAGTGTGAGCACTAGAACAAGACTACTGGGGAAGAATGCCCTGCTCAGCGAGAAATCGACGCAAAGTAGCAGAAAGATACTCACCAGCAGAGTCGGCACGAAACACACGAATGACTGAATCAAACTGAGTGCGAACCATAGTGGCAAACATCTGGTAAATAGAGAGAACTTGACTGTGAGAAGACATGAAGTAGATCCAAGTATGACGAGAGTAATCATCAATAAAGATCATATAGTATCGACGACCCCTTTTGAAACGAAGAGAGCCGGACCCAAAACATTAGAGTGAACAAGATCAAAAGGACAAGTAGAAATAGAATCACTAGAGTGATAGGAGAGCTGCATCTACTTACTAAGCTTGTAACCCATAAAGAGGTGTCTCCAGAAACAGACTCAAGAACATCGTGACTGACTAAAGATGATAGACGCGAGCCACAGATATGACCGAGACGATGGTGCCACTGAGCAAAGGAGGTAGTGGAGAACGCAGCAAGACCAAAGGTAGTAGTAGTGGCTGACTGGCTAGTGGAGACAGCGGAAGGAAGATGAAGCCAGTCGAGCTCCCAAAGACGTTGTGAATAACGACGCCGTGTGCTAGTACCAAGCAGAGTACCCGTGCGGCGGTCCTGAACACAACAAGAGTCAGACTCAAGAACAACACGACAGTTGTGATCAGTGATCTGACAAGTCGACATAAGCTGCATAGTAAGCTAAAGAACATGAGAGACTGCAGGAACATGAAAAGAAGAAGTGGAAAGGGTGACTTGGCCTGCAATAGGAAGAAAGGTACCATCTGCGGTCATAACAGTGGAAGGAAATACCGTGGAACACACGGAAATGAGGTGAGTAGAATTTGGTGTCATGTGAAAAGAAGCACCAGGGTCCAAGATCCACAGAGACAAGATACTTGACGAGGGTGATGAATAAGTCCCTGTACTGTGGTCTTTGTGGGGTGGGCACATGGTTCTTGTACAGCAGCTTTAAACTAGCATCTTAGACTAGCTTTAGGACAGCTTTAGACTAGCATCTTAGACTAGCTTTAGGACAGCTTTTGACTAGCTTCTTAGGAGCTTTAGGACTTTTGACTAGCATCTTAGCTATCTTATATGCTTGGTGGGTAGCACCTACAAATTTGTATCCCCAACCCCTTAGGTTGGTATGACATTGCGTGAGAAATAAACCAAGAAAATTGCCTCATCTCCAAGTGTCATCCTCTCAATGAGAGTAAGGATCTTGCTATCACCAACAGCAAGACTCCAGCGAGTAACAAGTGGTATCAGAGCTATACTATCCTGTAGCCTGAGCATCTCCTGCTCATCTCCGTCTCCGGCCTCAGCTGATCCCCAATGCAGAGCAAGTGCAGCCCCTCACGTCCCTCGCCACTCCTCTCGGAGACGGCAAGCACTCGTCGAGCGACCCTCTCCCACCAACACCACAAGAGCGCGCCATGTCCGCAGGCGCCTCGGCCTTTCGGCCGCCTCGAGCACGCGGCGGCGAGCAGATGGCCGACTCGCCGCGCAGCAGAGCAGCATGAGCGAAGCGGCGGCAGAGAGCCATGGCGGCGAAAGAAGCGCCAAGGTCGGGCAAGAATGAGCGGCAAAGCAGCCAGAGCGAGGCGGAAGCGGCGGCGGCAGATGCGCACAGGTAGCGAATGAGGTCAAGGTTCTCGGCAAGAATAAAGAGCTCCATATCCGCCGATGACAGGCGACGCGGACCTTGAGCCTGGAGAGGAGGCAACATGAGCGAAGGGCGCGATGGCGGCCAAGACGCCCACGAGCGCGCGCGGCAGAACAGCGCGGACGCGCGGGTGGCGCTCTGGAGGCGCGCGCAGACGGCGGCGTCTGGTCGACGGAGAGCGCGCCTTCACAGCGACGCGCTCTCCCAGACGGCACCGTGGTCACCACGAGTACCAGTCGCCGCCGGGGACGCCGGCCCGGCGGGGTGGCCTACCTCACCAAGACTAACTATGTCGAGCGGGTCGCGGTGAGGGTAAAGCTCCAGCGCGGCATATGTGGGATGCATCCGGACGGCGACGCCGACACGCACTCAGATCGACGGCGCCGATGCTCTCATCGCCGCAGCCCCGCCGAGATGCGCTTCGCTACTAACAAGCGATCGCCAAAGAGGCTTGGGACGCCATCGCCGCAAAGACGCACGGCAGCGACCGCGCCGCAAGTCTACATTGCGAGCGCCGCGACGGAAGGGAGCACCGCCTTCAAGCCGTGAGGACGTGGATGACTTTGCTCTCGCCTCAACACTCTGCTGCGTAAGCCGTGCGAGCCGGCGACGACACCTACGGCGAGGAGAGAGCCGTGGAAAAGCTCTTCCGCCGCGTCCCCCGAAGTACAAGCGCACGGCTCGCCGATCGAGTCTCACCGACCTTCCACGATGACGATCGAGGAGGCGCGGTCGCCTCAAGGTCGCTGATACGATGAGCCACGCTTCTCGGACCCGTCACCATTGGCGGAAGCTCCTCACTCGGGAGCAGCTGGTCACCGGCCAAGGTGACAAAGAAGGGAGCCTTCTTCCACGACAAAGCATCAGCGTGGCAAGCGCGGCAAGTCGCGCAAAGGCGCCAGCATGGCGCTACGGCAAGCAAAAGCCGCACGAGACGACTCTTGCCACAATCGCGCAAGCTTGGTCATTGGGCTAGGATTGTCGATACCACGACGCGCCAGCCCACGCCGCAGCAGAGGAGGAGCAATGGCTCGCTCATTGCTCATGCGAGCATCGAACCACCTCCACGCACCGGCGCAGCGGGCTCTCCTCCACCTTGACGAGCCAAAGCACATGCCCTCCTGGCCACGGCTCCGCAGAACGACAAGATCGACGGGTGGTGCTCGACACCGGCGCCACCCATCACATGACCGGCCGACGGAGTTCTTCGCCGAGTTTGACTCTAGCGCCCGAGGCTCCGGCTCAAGTTTGGGGACACCTCGGCGTGGAAATCAAGGGCGCCGGCTCCGTCATGCACCACCGTGTCCGTGAGCACAGTCGCCACCGGCGTCTACTACATCCCCGACCGCGGAACTCCATCATCGCCTTGGGATACCGGATGAGAACGGCTCGCGTGTCGAGATCGAGCACCGGTGCCGCGGATTTGGGATCTTCGCCGCCGCCTTCTTGCCAAGGTAACCAGAGGCGCAAATCGACTTACATTCTTCACGTGTCGGTGGCACAACCCTCTGTCTCGGCCGCCGTCGGACGACGAGGCGCCGCAGCTGGCACGAGCGCTTTGGGCACCTTCACTTCGAGGCCCGGCGCGGCTCGCCACGGAATAGTGCGAGGCCCGCCGTGCCTTGACCATGTGAAGCGATTCGCGACGTCTGCGTGTTGACGGCTGCAGGCGACTTCTTTCCCAATGGGCGAAGTTTCCGAGCCAAGGAGAGGCTCGAGCTCGCAGCGGGACTTGTGTGGCCCGTGACACCGCCACACCGGAGAACGACGCTACTTCCTGCGCCGCCGTCGACGATCTCTCCCGCTACATGGGTGATGGTCCTCGGCGAAGCGGAGAGGTCATGGATGCCATCAGCGCACGCAGTCGCCGCAGGCGAGCGCGACGCAGCCGCTGCAGCGTCTTTAACGCATGCATAACGGCGGCGACCACTTCACGGTCGACCGAATTCGCGTCATCTTCTGCCGATGAGGGCATTCGCCACCACTACTCCGCTACCGCATGCCGCGCAGCAGAATGGTGTCGCCGAGCCGCGCAACCGCACGGCTGAGGGATGGCTCGCCCTCCTCAGCGCAGGGGATGCCTACCGCCTTCCGGGAGAGGCGGTGGTGACGGCCGCCTACATCCTCAACCGCCGCTTACCAAGGCGCTCGACTGCAGGACGCCGTGACGAGGCTTGGCATGGACGCAGCCGCGGTCTCCCACTTGCGGTCTTCTCCCTCGCGTTCGCCAAGGAGCTTGGTCACATCGGTAAGCTCGACGACGGAGCACCGGAGTGTTCATCGGCCACGCGAGGGCTCGAAGGCCTACCGCATCCTCGACCTGCCACACGTCGGCCCGCATCTCGCGTGACGTTGTGTTCGACGGCGGGCGAGGCCGACGGGACAAGGCGGTGGACGACGGTTCGACTTCGACTCGTGGAATTTGTTGTCGACTCGCCCACTTCGAGAGCCGTGAGCTAGCGGCTCGCCTTCACCGAGCTCGCCCACCTCGACACCTTGCTCGCCACCGGCCCGGCGAGTGCTCCACCACCTTTCGCACGGCCACGCCCACTCTTCACCACCGCCACTCCACGCCTCCCGCACCGGCCACCACTCTCCTACACCGAGGCCACATCACCGGATCGCCCCAATAGCTTCGGTCCACGACGAGCGCGATGGTGGAGTTCACTACTCCATTGCCTCACGACGAGGACCGCGTCGACGCTACCACGACGACGAGCCTCTGCGCTTATCGCACCATGGACAACATCCTCGCGAAGCCGCCCATCCTCGATCGGCGCAAGACGACTTCGAGGCGAGTCGCACTTGACGGGCGACGACGGCGAGCCCCGCTCCTTCACCGAGGCGGGAGACGCCTGCGCGTGGCGTGTCGCGATGAAGCAGAGATGGACGCCGCCGAGCGAACCGACGCGGAGCCGGGCGGATCTTCCCGCCGGCCACCGCGATCACCCTTAAGTAGGTGTTCGCCGGAGCGGGATGGCCGGCGCCATCGCTGCACAAGGCTCGCTTGGGCACGAGGCTTCGTGCGGCGGAGGGGGTCGACTTCGATGACGCCGCACTGCGCCGCGCGCATGGAGTCCGCTCGCCTTCTCCTCGCACTTGCGGCCCAGAGGATTGGCGTGTCCATCATATGGACGCCAAGTCCGCCTTCCTCAACGGCGACTTGAAGGAGGAGGCCTACGTCCGTCGTGCACGGATTCGCCATCCCCGCAAGGAGGCAGGTTTTCCGCTGCGCAAGGCCCTCTATGGCTTGCGGCAGCACCACGAGCCCGAACGCTAAGTTGACTCCACCTCAAGCAAATGGGTTCCAGCAGAGCGCACACGAGGTCGCGGTCTACCGGCGGGCAAAGGCGCAACACCTGGCCGCGGGCGTCTACGCCGACGACTGTGATCACCGCCCAAGAAGGCCGAGGTCGAGGCGCTCAAGGCGAGATGAAGACCGCCTTCGGATGAGCGACTTGGGCTCTCTCCTTCTACCTGGGATCGAGGTCCACCAGACACCCGATATCTCCTTCGCTGACCGCCACGCCAAGCGCACCGCCGAAGCCGGGGGCTCACCGATCGCAACCCACCCACACTCCTATGTAGGAGAGGTCAAGCCGAGTCGTGAGAGCACGGCGGAGGAGGCGGACGCGACGCAAGACGGCGCATCGTGGGCGCCTTCGCTACCTCGTCCCACACGCGTCCGATTTGGCGTCGCCGTCGGCCACGCCGACGGCTCATGCAATGACCGACGACGAGAGCATCGGCAAGCCGTGAAGAGGATCCTCCGCTACGCTGCGGGCACCTCCGACCACGGCTTGCACTACCCGAGGTGTCCCGGCCACGCCGCCTTCATCTGCATACACGACAATGACCACGCAGCGACATAGACACCAAAGAAGAGCACAAGCGGATTCTCTTCTTCCTGCAAGTGCCTCGTTAGGTCGGGTCAATACAAGCAAAGAGGTGGTGGCCTGTCTACCGTGAGGCCGAGTACATAGCGGCTTCCACCGCTCGACTCAGCGCCTGCTCGCTCGACCGCTGGTGATCTCCTCAGAGACATCAAGCGGTGGCGCTGTAGGCGAAGACAAAGAAGTCCACTGCTCGCAAAGAACCCCGCTTTCCACGAACGGAGCAAGCACATCCGCGGTACCACTTCATCCGAGGTCGCTTTGATGAAGGCAAGATCAAGGCGAGTACATCAACACCACGGATCGCCTGCGGACTCGCTCACCAAGCCTCTTGGGAGGGTCAAATTCCTCGAGCTCGCTCTAGGATCGGATGGTTCAACTCTCCCACAAGACGACGACAAGACTTAGGGGAGAATGATGAATAAGTCCTCAGATCGTGGTCTTTGTGGGGTGGGCACATGGTTCTTGTACAGCAGCTTTAAACTAGCATCTTGAGCTTTCGACTAGCATCTTAGACTAGCTTTAGGACAGCTTTTGACTAGCATCTTAGACTAGCTTTAGGATAGCTTTTGACTAGCATCTTAGACTAGCTTTAGGACATGACTTCTTAGGACTAGCATCTTAGCATATGCTTGGTCGGGTAGCACTTATAATTTGTATCCCCAACCCTCAAAGTTGGTATGGCATTGCGTGAGAAATAAACCAAGAAAATTGCCTCATCTCCAAGTGTCATCCTCTCCATGAGAGTAAGGATCTTGCTATCACCAACAGCAAGACTCCAGCGAGTAACAGAGGGAGGAGGCGGAGGCGAGGAAGACTGCTGAGAAGTAAGATCCTGACGAGAAAAACCCCAGGAGTCTGAGGACGACCATGGTTATTAAGGCGGAAAGGCGAGGTGAGGCGACCCACCCCCCTCACCTTTTAAGCGGTAAGGCGTGAGGCGAGGCGACGCCTTACTCGCCCTAAGGTCGCTCAAGACAACACTATCGACATCAGCAAAGAACAAGAAGATAAAGCCACCACGACCAGATTACTGACCGCCAGACGCCACGGCAAAGACATAAAGCCGTTCGCCGACTGCGCACGCTCATCGCCACGATTCACGCGACGTCACCAAGGCGCAAGCTCCTCCGTCGACGCTCAAGCCTCCCTCCCTTCTCGGCTTCTCCCTTCTTCCCGCACGCCTCCGGCGAGACCCAGCGACCGGCCCCTCCTCCCGGCTCCCGCTCCGCACGGCCTCCTCCTCCTCCTCCCAACATCGCCGGGGAGGTGGAGACCGGGGAAGGAGGGGGAGCCGGGAAGGGAGGGGGAGGAGGTGGAGGTGGAGGCCGGGATAGAGCAAACCTGGAGCGCAGAGGAAGGTGGCGCAGCAGATGGTCGCCAGCGCGGCTTCAGGGATGGAGGTCGCGATGGGGATGGAGGTCGCGATGGGGATGGAGGCGGCGCTATGTCTTCGGTTGTTCGGCTTCACGCACGCGGCGACAGGTTTTATGCAACACTTGCCCCCTCATCCCGTGACTCCCGTCTCTTTTATCTCCACCCCTTCTTATGGCGGCCGCCTTGGAGGTTCCCGACGCCTTCTGCCGCCTTGGAGACGCCATGGCGACACCTTGGCCTTGAGGCGGACGCCTTAGGCATTGATGGCAAGGCGACGGCGAGGCGACGCGACTGCCGACCGCCTTACCGCCTAAGCGTCGCTTAGGGGACGCCTTGATATTCATGAGGACCATGCTAATCAAGTCGTCGACAAGTTGGCGGAGGGCGACCGACTGGAGTCGCCGACTCGACTTGCGCCGGCAAGTCAGCGATCGGTCGACTTGTTTGCCGACTAGTCGACGACCAAGGCAAGCCCGGGCGACCGGATGTGGGGCCTAGCCGCGGCGGCAAAGAGATAAGAGAGGAGCGAGGGCAACGGCTCGACGCCAAGACTCACCTTTGAGCTTGAGAGCGCAGCCCATCGGTCTCGCCGGTCGGCCTCCCACCGCGCCGCCTTCACGCTTCGTCCTCGCCTGAGCGCCCCACCGAGCCACGGCCGCCTCCCTCCTCCTCCGCACCGCCGGCTCGCCACACGTGAGCTCTGGCGAGGCGCAGACGCCGCAGAGCTCAGATCCGGCCTCGGCCTTCATCTTCTCCTCCTCCGCCGCCTCGTCTGCTCCCCCATCGCCCCATCGCCCGGCCCCGGATCTTTGCTCTCCTCCTGGGTCCTCTTCCTCTGCTCCTACTGAGTAAGGGAGCTCGGTGGCCGGCGACAGGGGCACTGGGGGTAAGGGAGGGACCGCGAGGGAGCTCGGTGCCTCGCTCGGTGGCTAGACCGCTGGAGAGGAGAGGAGCGAGGAGCTGAGCCGCCGGAGCCGCCGAGGTCGGTTGTAAGGGAGGGGCGAGGGAGAGACCGAGGGAGAGAAGAGGAGAGAGCTGAGGACCGCCGGAGGCTGAGACGGCTTCGGCCGATTGGAGAGGAGAGAGGCGAGGCGATGGAGGTCGAGACGGCTTCGGCCGGATTGGAGAGGAGAGAGGTGAGGCGATGGAGGCCGAGACGGATTCGGCCGGATTGTAGAGGCCAAGACGAGGCGATGGAGGCGGAGAGAACGAGGGGAAAAAGAATTGGCTTCGACTGATTACACGGGTTCGGCCGAATAAAAAGAAATCGGCTAAGGCCCGAGGGAGGTAAAAGGGAAATTGGCCGAGGGAGGTTTGGCCGAACGCCGATTGTTACGTAGTTTGCGATTTGTGTGATTTCATGTGATTGTGAACTGTGATTTTAATTTTTATGAACTAAAGATAGTTCTATGTTTTATGCATATGTAGCCATCATGGCAGAGCAATCTTCAACTCCAACTCCAACTTCAACTCTAAACCAACAGCGGGCACCGAAGGTTATGATCCAGCTACTGATCCTAAGCGGAAGGCTAAGTCCAAAGACCAGGCATGGCAATACGGGTTTTGGCCGGACTTGACAAACAAAGATATCGTCCAATGCATACGCTGCGGCAAGCAAATGCATGCTCGAGTACGAAGATTGAAGCAACACCTAGCGGGAGGCTATGGAGATGTGGAGAAATGTCCAAAAATAACCACACCTATCATCAGGGGCGGAGCTGGGCCTCGGGCCCCCGGGGCAATGGCCCGAGGCCCAGCTAAAAAACCCAGCTGAAAATCCAAATAAAAGATGAAAAAATCAGTGCAAATTTGAGTTTTGGGCCAAAATGCGCTGGGCCGGCCCGAGGCCTGGCCCAGCGCTGGCTACGCCCCTGCCTATCATGAAAGAGATGCATGAGTACTTGTTCAAGAATGCCAGAAATAAACCCTTTGAGCTAGATGATGAAGGTGATGGTGATGGTGGTGAACATGAAGGTGAAGGCGAAGGTGATGAAGTTCAAGAAATCCAAGCACAAGTGGCATCATCTAGAGGGAGCACAAGAGGCTCCTCTGCTAAGACAGTTGCAAGCTCCAGGACTGCCACCAAAAGGAAGCAAATGGCGTTGGCGCTTTTGAAGCAAGCTGCACCGAAGGTAACTAAATCAGTTGCTTCTATGATTCGGAAGTCACCTGAGGTGGTTGTTGAGGAAAGACATAAAGGTAAAGGTCAAGTTACCATTGAGATTATGAGATTATGGTTGAGTCCATCGGGTAGTATGGTCCTGGGCTTAGGCCGCCTACTTTCCATGACTTGAGGCTACCCTTGCTTGAGAAGGCCAAAAAGAATACTGATAAGTTGAGGATGCAGCATGAGTATGCTTGGACACAGTTTGGTTGCTCACTTATGTTAGATGGTTGGATAGATAGGAGGGGACGGCACTTGATTAATTTCCTTGTCAATAATCCACAGGGGACTTTCTTCTTGGAGTCTTTTGATGCCTCCAGTCAGTCAGTCGATGCTCACATGTTAGAAAATTTATTGGAGACGAAGATCAATGAGATTGGCCGGGAAAATGTTGTTCAGGTGGTCACAGATAATGGTGCTAACTTCAAGGCAGCAGGCAGGCTTCTAATGGAGAGGATTCCTACTCTATTTTGGACCCCTTGTGCAGCTCATTGCTTGGATCTCATGTTGGAGGACATTGGGAAGATTACAGAGTTCAAGAAGTGCATTGTACAAGCCAAGCATGTGACCACATTTATCTACAGACATGGAAGGGTTCTTGACAAAATGAGGGAGATGACAGGTGGGAGGGACCTTGTGAGACCTGCAGCTACTCGATTTGCTACAGCTTTCCTCACTTTGCGGAGCTTGTGGAGCCATAGGACATCTTTGAAAGGTCTCTTTGTTACTGATGATTGGAATAGATCCAAATTGTCTAGCACAGAGATAGGCAAAAAGGTGTGTGAAACAGTTATTGCTAATAGATTCTGGAATGCAGTGGAAAATTGCATTAGAGCGTCTCAACCACTTATCGTTGTGCTGAGGATCGTCGACGGCGATGAGAAGCCGGCAATGCCAGAGGTTACCGCGGCCATGGATCTTGCGAAGAAGAAGATCAATGACTCTTTGGAAAACAAGCCATCACTACTCAGGAAGGTGATAGCAATCATAGATCGGAGGTGGGAAGACCAAATGGAGCAGAAGTTGTACGGGGCTGCGTTGTTCTTGAATCCAAATATATTTTTTGAGATTAGAAGGACCGAAATTGGATATGCTTCTAGGCTTCGTACCATGTTTAATGATGTGCTTGAGAAGATGATCATTGAGGACGACAAGATAAGCAACCAAGCCGATGATTATGAGAACATGCAAAGAGGCTTTTCAAGTCAATTGGCAATCAAGCAACAAAAGGATAAGTCACCTAGTAAGTATCACTACTTTAATTTAATTTTAAGCTTCCAGTTTCCAAGACCTAACATTGCCTATGATTCTTATCTTTCTAGTTCTTTGGTGGGGTGCATTTGGTGGCGTTGCTCTAGAGCTCCAAGCATTTGCAAGGCATATAATTGGTCTTTGTTGTTCGGCCTCTGGTTGTGAGTGCAATTGGAGCACCTTTGAGTTTGTAAGTATAAAGTATTCAATTACTCAAGTGTTCATTTTGGAGCCGTTAGTATGAGTGCATGACAATAGTTCAATACTTAAATTATTTTGTTTGTTATTTGTAGATTCATACCAAGAAGAGAAACCGGTTAGAGCACAAGAGGTTGAATGATTTGGTCTACATTCAATACAACCGAAAGATTACTAATCGGTTTCAAAGGATGCAAGAGGAAGGGCGCAGTTTCAACCCCTTGATCCTAGATGATTTTCAATGGGACAATGAGTAGGTTGATATTGGTGCCGAAGAAGTTCATCATGGGAACGATGATCTTACATGGGCTCATGTTGATGATGCCATTGGTGCATCAAGTGCACTTGGAGGTCACAATTTTCCTAGGAGGGCTCATGGTGAGATCATAGGTTACTCTCGTCGTGCTGCTCGTACAACATCGGTGGTTAATGATGAGTCGGAGCCCGACAATGAATATGATGGTGATGATGATAACTTTGTGCTTGATGATGAGGACATTGATGATTTTAGCGAATCTCCACCTAGTCCTACTCATGAGAGTGGTGAACCAAGTGGAAACGCGAACCATTTCGATGATATTGAGTTGGATGACATTTGATTTGAGGCTTGTGTTAAGCCATGTTGATGGTTTGTGATGATTATGCTTTACTTTTGCTATTTGAGACTTGAGACCTTGTTGTCGTATTACTTAACTATCGTGTAGAATGCTATTGTCGTTGAGAACTTGATGTTTTAGATGCTTAATTTCCCAATTGCTCATTTATTTGTTGTTATGTTGTATGCTTTGTATTGTTCTCCTTAATTCATGGTACTATATTGCTCTCCCTTGAAGGTATTATCATATTGTACGAATTCATCAAAGTTTATCTTCATCAATCAGCATATGCTCATGCTCATTCTTGTTTTTTAATTTGGTACTTTGTAGCATGAAGGTCTCAAATCATACTTCAACAAGTCAAACCAAGAGGGTTTGCACTCAAAACATGTAAGTCATCGATCCTCTCTTTAATTCAAGCTATATATGTACTTTTCAATCGCTGCAATACAAGGTATATAATATATACATGTGTACATACAAATCACTACCATATGAACAGTACTTGTCAACTAGTCGGCGACTAGTCGGCTAACTAGTCGACTAGTCGGCAAGTCGGTCACTACGAGAGTAGTGTCGACTTGCCGACTTAATAACTTTGATGAGGACGAGCCGACACCGAGGCACTGAAGTAGTGAGAGGAGCTGCTGTGTGGCGTCACCGGAGGAGCCCTGGCGAGAGGCACTAACTCCTAAGTGAGAGGAACCTCCAGAGTCCTTCAAGGGATGTCCACCCCGACGACCCTGGTCCCTCATCCGTTTGTAGCAAACCTGATACCTGTGGCCATCACGCTGATAGTAGATGCAGTGGAGATCCGCAGAGAAGCAAAGAACCACCGGAGGAGCCGGGGAGGATCACGGTCGGTCAAGAAAACTCGGCGAAGGCAGTCCAAGGCATAAGACATATCGCATTTGAGCCACGCCACGGTGACAAGTCTGCTCAACACGCACAGCCGTGAGGGCCTCAACTAAGCTCTCGGCGCGATGGCGAGTTAGATCTCACGCATCGCCTCGAACCCAAAGTGAGACGCGCACAGAGATGTTGAGTCTCCCGTGAGCGCGAGTCCACACAAAGCAGGGACAGTCCCATGACATCCAAATTTTAGAGAGTCAAACTGACACCACACCTCAGATAGCTTCTAGTAGAAGTCATCTACGGAGGCATCGAGCTGCTGAAGAGAATGCGCCTGGTGCACGACTAAGAGATATATAGCATCACTCGTCAGCTGGTAGTGAGCAAGGAGGCACTCCCACATAAGCTGTG
Organism: Hsuehochloa calcarea; assembly: GCA_036346395.1. Classification (NCBI taxonomy): domain Eukaryota; kingdom Viridiplantae; phylum Streptophyta; class Magnoliopsida; order Poales; family Poaceae; genus Hsuehochloa; species Hsuehochloa calcarea. The sequence goes on along the minus strand of CM070614.1, from coordinate 18,983,013 downwards.
CCGTCGACAGCTCTGCCACATCCATGGAGATGGTCACGGGCATGCTACCCACCGGGATGATGGTAGCACGAGCCTCGGCATAGGCGTGCAACTCAGACTGGTAGAGCTCTAGGGCCTCCTCCATTGCAGCATTGGCGGCCTCTTGAGCTGCCTGATTCGCACCCACAGGGAGAGCAGGCAGAACTAGCGGTGTAGGGCGAGGCAGACAGGGGTGCTCGCGAGTGAGATGACCCCAGAGACGCTTGCTGTTAAGGTGAATTCTCAGGTGAACAGCCCACTCCTGGAAGTTTGTCCTGTCGAACCGAACTGAGGGGAGCGGGATGGTGAAGGAGCCTCTGGCGGAAGCCATCAGTAAAGACTGGCAGAGAAGCCGGAGTCGGGAGTCGGAGTGTCGAAGTGTTCTCTCACCGAAGCAAAACAAACATAGTAGAGCTCTCCGTGCTTCGGTAGAGTCACAAGTAGCAGCCGGCGGCGTCAGGGGTGGCATTCGGCGGCGTTGGGGGCGGTAGAGTCACAATGGGCCAAGATGCCAATATATAACATTTACAGGGTTTACAATTATGCAAAGAACACCCTACATTATCTACATATCTAACATTCACTACAGAAAACGTGCAGAGTACAGAAAGCAAGTTTAGGAGGTTAAATGGCATAACTGTAGGATTTTACAGTCATAAATGAATGCCTCTTTGGAGCTTTTGTTTGAGAGAAGTGCTACTTCCTTCTTTTAATATAAAACATGAAGATTATGTACTTCCATTAAATTACCCCAAATATTAAATATAGCCAAAAAAATGAATTCAGCGCATCTTGTTAGAAACTATTTAAAAAATTATTTTCAAACAACAAAGTTCTCAAGTCATCTTATACTACGAGACTTTACAGGTATTGGTTTCGTGACGTTTGTCACTACCTTCATCTTTGTGAAGGACCTTTACCAGTACAAGTTATAGAATTTCAGCAAATGGTGCAGCGGCCAATTAACCTTATAATTGGTAATTAGGTAAATGAACTCCCATTCTCGAAGCTACAGAAAGTTTAACATCTTAACATTTAACTGCTACTTCCAGTATAATACATATATTCTGTGAGGTTTACAAAAGAAGAATGGATGAACATGAAATTAAAAGTTAACTAACCTGACTAACAGAACTGCTGTTGTGTGCATTTATTGAAATACAATCCTGCTTACATGATTCAAAATGATGAAGCCACCTCTGCAAATTAGAAGTAAATATGACCTTGTGAGCACATTAAAAAATCTTATCATAACAATATTGAAATTGGATATCAGAAATTACATAGAAGTACAAATGTTTCAACAAGGAATGGCGATTCTAGTTCGAGGAGCCTAGCTATTATAGTAATATGTATCCATACTTACATTCATTATATTGGGATTTGCCAGATCTTTCTTGTTTAGAGCAAGGATACGCCTCTTAGCTGCAAGCACAGGTTGAAGGTCTTCGTTTGCTGAGGACAACGGAATCTGGTCATAAGTTACAGTAGTTGCACACACGTAATCAGAGGAATAAAGAACACAATAAGCAAACAAATGCACATGAAACAGCAAGAATGGACAGTTTACGTAATGATCATTGAACAAATCATTATTCGCCAACTTGTAGACGCTACTTAAGCATGAGAACCGTCAGTCACTCGGTACTTATCATAAGTTCAGAAGCTAGGTATAATGTTTCATTTCAAGGTCGGCTTCACGAAGTCATGTTCCATTGTCTCGCAATTTGCACTCAAGCATGGCATTTCGTCGAACACCCTCAGAACGTCAGAAACCGCCCCGACCTCCCGAGGCAACAACGTGAGACTCTTCTAAAACAGGATGGTAAGTAAAGACAGAGGAGTAGAAGCAGGCGAAAGGGAAACGCGGGGCACTTACGCGTGCGTCGCGGACCTCGAGGACGAGGTCGGCGAGCTTGAGGCGGTCGCGGATGGCGCGTGAGGCGGCGGCCATGTGGCCGGGGAACCAGTTGACGGCGCCGCCACCGGCGTTGAAGGCCATCTCGCCAGCGCGCTTCGCCGCCCGCGCCAGACCCCGCATCCTGGTCGCTCCCCACGCGCCTGCGGCGCCTCCTCAGATCAATCGGCAGGGCGCGACGCCGTGCTTCCGTCGCTGTACCCCTGAAAAATGCAAAACTTTTTCGTTTGGCGGACAGTACAAGTGCTGGGGTGGTTTGATGGTGTGGACTGTGCAGTAGACTTGAGCAAAAACCTTAGTTGGGCCTTCGTAACAAAAGGCCCGGCTGCAGTTGCAGCGGGAGCGCATGTTAACATCCTGTTGGACGCAAGAACCTCTCGGGTTGGTAGCATCCAGCAGTCTGTGGTGACCCGAGTTCTACGAGTTCTCACCTCTTTTTTCTATGAGCTCAAACAAAATTTTCTTTCATTTTCCAAAGGATCCGGGTGAGCTCTTTTTTCTTTAATTTTCTCCAAAACCATGGGGAAGATGAAATTTTCCAAAGGAAAAGAACGAGGTATCCTCCATTCCAAACACCCATTAGGGTTTGTTTGCGAAGTCCATTACCGACCGGGATCCACATGGATGGGTTTATAATTTAAACTAAAATTCCATCTATCCACGTGGATAGCATGAATTTAATTTCAATCAAATAAGGTCTAAAAGGGGAAAATTCCTTGGAATTGTAATCATCCTGTTTTTCTCCATATATAAAAATCAGAAACCAAAACAATCTCATGTTCCATCAATTAATTCCCGTGGGAAAGAAGTATCCATACAAGGAAACGACACTAGAAACTCATATCCAAGTCCCCAGCACACCTCATCTCATCCCCCAAACCCACTCGCAGTGGGCATCCAAACTTCGCCACAAGTACATGCATGATCCACATCATTTTCAATCAAGTTACGCACAAGCTCTACATGAAAAGACTCAGCACACCTAGTACTACATACACATGTATATCTCTATCCCGTTGCCCTCATCCAGAATGGACGAGTCGTACTACGGCGGAAAGCAAGTTGCATCGAACCTCGTCTCCATTTGCTTGCGGTCCCGGCCCGTAGGGCCACGGAGAACTGATGGCAAGCGCGATGACCTGCATGGAGGAAGGTGGTCGATCGGCTCCCGTCCATGCACAGTGCCGATCCATCCGTCGGTCCGCGGCCATTGCTGTGGGTGCAGAGGCAGCTGAAGACAGATAGATGACCGACCGGCATCAATCTCACGCCGATTTCGTGGTGCAACAGGGGTATATACGGATGTGTACTATATATACGTACAGCTATTAAGGTCTGGTTCCTTGCCGGACAGCCATGCCAGCGATTTCGCCAATCATGTGAATGACGCATGCTCGTCCCACGGATACTGGATCCTCTCGCAAAAAAAAAAAAAAAAAAAGTCGCCCTATAATGACCGCAATCAAAACATATAAATAGTCTGGATATAGAAAAATGCTATGAGTAAATTTGTTATGAAAATACTTTTATAATATTGTACTTTTATTACTTTTTCGGAAAATATGGTGATGAAATTTTGATGATACTTTGAAAAGTAGAAAATGACTTCTTTATGGATTGGGGGAGTACTTGTATTTTTTGGTGGAATCATGGATACCCTTTCAGTTTATGCACCAAATCAATACAAAAATTTATGCAAAATTTTGGAATTTGAGCTTCAAACTCAATGCATTAGAATAAACAAAAAACGAGAAGGTTTTTGTGGGCAGTAACTTTTGTCCTTTTCTTTTTCCTTTTCCGTTTGATTTATCATTTGCCAGAATGTTATCATTTTTATCACTCTCAAAATGATTGAATATGAACTTGAAATTTTATGCATAGGTAGAATAAATTGAGAACTGTATCTAGAATATATTTTTTCTTGGATTTTTTTTATGTTGATTTGATGCGCCAACCAAATCATGCATACCGAGCTAGCTAATTATTCTATGGATAAATGGTGAGTAAAATACCCATTACAACAAAAACAACAATGTAGAAAAGTGGCAAGAGAAATGTGTAGGTTTTAGAGGTCGCTCGGAAAGGTTTACCTAGGGAATAGGAAAGTAGCAATCATTTGTAAACAAATTGTTTGGTAACCAAGTATTTCTTGTCAATGTAAATGGAACAGCCGATGATACCATTTTAGATTTTTATTTTATAGAATATTGAACTAGGCAACTGGAGCAAACTATTGTTAAAATAGTGTAAACCAATCTTAATTTTAAAATGATACTTGATTCCACCTTTAATTTGGGTATGTAAACGAATGTTGTATATAGTGGAAATCTGCCTCTCTTGTATAAAGCTGAGTAACAAACCTAAAGGTGTTTTTTTTTCTTTTTTGTTTCCATTTCAATTCATTATTGATTTTGGTTTTACAATTACATTAGGTTTTCAAATGCGTATTCTTCGCTGTTAATATATGTATACGCCCACATATAATTTAGTTTGGAACATTATTACACACAAATAAAGTATGAAACTATATATATTATGGAGCTATATATATGTATAATATATATATATATATATGCACATAAAATTTACAACATTATTCATGCATCCTTGGTATTTACAACACAAATGTTGTCCTCCACTTAAATGTCATACAAATGTTCGTTCCGGTTTGGCTTCAATTGTTTATCAGGGTTAAAGTAGAACTTCGGTGTCGGGCTTGAGGACATGCTCATTAAGAAATCTGCGATTGTCTCTTGAATTCCTTTGAGGCGGTCCATATCCAACACTGCCTTCAACCATATCTCCTTCAATTTGCATTAAACGAAAGAAGTATTAATATACATAAGATTTATTTAATAGCAACAAATAAATAAAATGGATTTATTATATATACTTGTTACGCATTTTCAGATCTGTAGATGGGTTCTTTTGCATACACCGTGAGGAACTCGCAAACGTAGTATCCACACAAATTGTTGCACGGTGGTCGCCAGAACCCATCAGCGATATAAAAGATTACTCTCGTCATCCCGCGTGAGTCAAGCATGATAAGGTAAAGATGCGGGGAGCTAGTACAACTTACATCCAATCGGTGTGGATCGTGAAGTGGCGCTTTCGGATCCGGACGGTGTATTGAAACGAACCAAGCCCAAACCCCGCCTAATAATTGATCGTTAATTAACTATTGCGAGTTAAAGAGCAGAATAAATATTTAAAGATCGGGTTACCCCGGATAATGTCTATCATATCTTGGTAATCTTCTGCGGTTTTCTCAACGAGTCATAGATTAGCAAATGACCGTCGGAGAGATCAAGACAATCAAGATCCAAAGAAAGTTTGCATTTGTTTATAGAGTCAACATATATATCTTTATGTTGGATTGAGTAAGTAAAGTAAAATGTGCACACGATAACAACACTCACCCAAAGTTGTAGGGAAGAGTATAAATCTTTTGTTCTTTTGGTTGATCAAGAACCTCCGAAATTCCTCTCCGCTTGAGGTCTCCATTGATCGTAGGGAGTGTTTGGGTCCTTGAATACGATATATGGATCAACGAAACCAATGTTCTTGTCGCTTTACGTGTGAGGTCTCTCATCATGTCTCTGCATATGTATAGACATGCTAGCTAGTGTGAGGATAATTACTTATATATATACATATGCTAGAGTGAGATTATTAAAAGAAAGAATCACGCATGCACAAAAGCAAATGATGAGAGATTTGTCTAGAGCGCTCATGTGGCATAGCCGGTGTAACTCATTAAAGCGAACCATTATAATGTCATCGCCACGGAAGTAATGATGGTTTCTAATTTTGACGCAAATATAGTCATCCGCTTTTACGCGACACGCCATGTACCACTTGTTTAACAAGTACATTTGCGCATGAAGTTCCATGAGCTTCTCGTGGTTGTATAGACTCTTGCCATATACATATTCCTTCTTCCAATGATCAACTTCCGAGCACTTTTGATGTGTGCTCACGAGCATTTGGGAAATGCTTAGACCGCTTCATGAAAAATTCATCAAGTTGATCCAAATGCACATTTCCTGATATCTGTTCTAGCACGCTCGTGTTTGAACCATATTCATTCCCAATAACTAGCGGGGCAGCGATTGTTGTGATTGTTCCCGAGCATGCAACACCCTTCCGTGCTCTCTTCTCTTTCTTCTTCGCCTCCTCAATTGACTTGGTGAGAGTGCGGTCATAGTCCGATAGTGGCGAATCCTTACGAGCATGACGTAACTTTTTCTCGTGAGCGCCCACCTTTTGCCTTAGAACTTCGGGCGTCGAAGAAGTACGGCTTCTGGTTTCGCCGCTTCACTTTTAGCCTTGACTTTCGCAAGAAACGCCCACATCTTTTTCATCAAGCATCTATTTCTCGCAGTCTTCTCATAGGAAAGTTTCATTGCCTTAGAAATAGCCGGTGTTCTCCCCGAGGCTTTCTTCTTGGCGGTGGGGCCGACGCTTGCTTGTGTGGTGCGCCTCTTCTTTGGCGAGGGTCCGGTGTCGGCGTGGGAGCCCGCTGGAGGCGATGGGGCGGTGGCGGCGTTGGAGCCGGCCGTGGAGGCGATGGAGCGGCCGTGTCGGCGTTGGAGCCCGCCGTGGAGGCGATGGAGCGCCGGTGGCGGCGTTGGAGCCCGCCGTGGAGGCGATGGGGCGATGGCGGCGTTGGAGCCCGCCGTGGAAGCGATGGGGCGCGGTGTCGGCATTGGAGCCCGCCGTGGAGGCGATGGGGCGGTGGGGATGCGGTAGTGTCTTCCACTTCATTGTCATCGCCCGCAACACCGTGACTGTGGTGAATGGATAATTGGACTTAGGTTGGGGAGGTTCTCTGTGTGAAAACAACGTGGTATGAGTAAACCGTTATTTAAGCCAATACATAATTAGTGAAAAATGTTTCGCTCACTTTCATCCGCACCTAGGGTTAGGTTGTTGAGGAGGAGGAGGTGACGCCCAGAATAATGATATAGCGCTTGCGCCAACATATGAATGTCTTCTCCGCTTCTCCTAAAGTCTTTTCCCCATCACCTCCTTCAATGTCAAGAGGCACATTGCTATTACCTTTCACAACTCTATCCACCGAGACGCTAGCATATCCAGGAGGTATTAATGCCCCATGGCATCTTGGTGTCTTCGTAGGGTCGATACGAGATACAACACCGATAGCCACCATGACTGTGGCATTCCTCTGGAATGTGCAGCTCACATGTCGTGAGAGGATCGGTGATGTCATCCACGGGAAGCGCACCTGCGTCATCTTGAATCACTGGCACCTCCGTGGAAGCGCAACTTCTTTTCAACTGATTAGGGGGGCTGATGTTGACTCCCGGCTCTGATGCAGTTTGCATTTGGATGGAACTTACTGCTATCTGCACTTGCCTTTTGATTTCCTCATTCATTTTGGCTTCAAGTGCTTTTTCTCGCTCTACTGCTTCACGAGCCACTTCCCGTGACTCAAGAACCATTTCTCCATCCTGCGCATCCGCTCTCGCCTCCTCGTACTTCTTTCTCTCGCGGCTTCTATAGGTGGCTTTGTCTTTAGGGAAGGCATGCTCCCATGACACCTCCCCATAGCCTCTTGTTCGCCCACCGTGTTCAAGACTCTCCAGGTGTATGTCACCATCCTTATCTCTGCTTGGTCACACCGCCACTCTCGTAAAGCCTCGAGCATAAGCAAATCTTTCTGCTGCTCTTTGGAGTTTTGCGCCATACACTATCTTTCCTGTCTCTAGGTCCGTGCTTCCCCATGACCGAAAAACCAATACTTGGCGCTTCGGGCGGGCTTGATTGATTTTGGTTCGATCCTTGGCAAGAATCTCCTGCTCCATTCTTTCCCACTTAGGAATGGCACTCCTGAGCCACCGATCCCAAGTGATGGTGGTATTGCTTTGTCGGCATTCTGTTGGTTCCTTCTCACCCGCCTCACCCTCTTCCGATGTCTTGAATGCATAAACTCATCCCAAAACGGCCTCAACTTGACGTAGGCCTTAGTGTTGAAATCAAGGCGTCAGTTCTTCCCGATAAATGTGTTATACAATTTCTTCTTCCAACACCGGAATTGTGTGGCCATCTTCTTCATAGCCAGCTTCCTAACTCTCTCCTTCAAAGCTTCATCTTCTCAGACGAGCGAAATGTTGAAGGACATCTTGCCAAACTAGTGCCTTGTCACGATCGAGACAAAACTAATATGAGGAGCAACTTTCTTTTGCTTCCATTCACGAGCATTGATCGGGATCCCGTCCCTTACAAGGTACCCATAGTGGTCGACAAATTTCGTGCATGTGGTCCAAGTACTTTGCTGTATCCTCCTCGAATTCGAGAGAATGAACCGACCCTCCAACGGCTTCTTCTGGGCCTCGTACATTTCTACTCTTCCCGTTGTTGTCGCCGATCCGAGGGCTACGAATGTAGAAACACAAAGATTTAAATAAATATATTTATACGATAAATGAAATTATTCTCAATTTCATGTATACATAAGAGATTGTAGATAGACCACGCCAAAGATTGTCTTGCTCATCTTCATAATCGGCAAAGCATCGACTCCGTCATCTACTTCTTGATTGTTGTCATCACCTTCAATTGGGCACCTTGTAAGGCGTCATTGTTGATAATATCCATCATGGCATCGCCCATGTTGTCATTCGGTCGGCCATTTCGCAAATATATGTGTAGGACGTTAGAACGGTTCGTGATCGGGTTATGATTTCGCATCAAGTGGCGTGCGGTTCGTGACATGCATCGACAAAAGAATCAATCTTACTACCAAAGAAACGATTGATCTTATTGCAAAAATTCCTAATCGTTGGATCGATTGCAACCTCAATGCTACCACTATGATCCGGAAGGTAACTACGAATCAAATGTTGACAAACGAAATGGACAAATGATAATTGATCGCAACTTCTACGACACAACAACTTAATTGACGGAATTCCAAGATGACATAACCCACACATTTCAAAATGATGAACACCTCTTACTACACAAATATTCAATTTCGGATCACACACAGATTAAGCAAAATGCTACTTGCAACATACTACATTCACGCCAAATTGATGCTCGAATCACATACAACAATCACAACAATTCATCTTAATCATCGACAACAACTATTGTTCAATAATCAATCAAGAACAAACACATATGATTCAATATATACAAGATCTCTGCAAATGTCGATTACTTCAATCCTACTAATCACAATGTTGAACTGGAAACACAGTCGACAACAGCAATACACAAGTAACCGATCAATACCACAATCAACATTCGAATACAAGCTCAACAAGGATGGGAATACTGGTAGCCAACACTCAACATTCACTGGCGACTAAATTTGGGTCCTCGGGGAGCAATGCCGAGACGAGGGCAGTGCAAAACAAAGAGAGAGAGGGAAGGCAGGGAGCTGGAGCCGGGTTTCGGGGTTGAGTGGGCCGCTCGACCGGGTGGGGCACGGTCCGACCAAGGGCATCGGGGGCTCGGGTGCACGGGCGGCAGGCAGCGTGGCCGGGAGGAAAAGAGAGGGAGAAAGCTAGGCACGGGAGAAGGGGAGGCTCACCGAGCGGTGGAGGGGGTGCCGAGGAGGCCGGCGATGGAGCCACGGGCGGCGGGGAGGAGCTAGGCGGGCGACTGAGAGGCGGGAGCCGCCAGCAACTGGCAAGACGGGAAGGCGGCGCTCAGGCGCGGCGCTTGACTTACCAGAGAGGAGAAGAAGGCGTGGCCGGATCCGGCCGAAGGAGGAGGAGCCGGGCGAGCCGAGCGCGAGGGAGGAGCCGAGTGGAGGTGGTGGCGGGAGTGGGCGCCACGGAGGAAGGAGGAGGCCGGGCGCGACGGCCGAGTCGACGAATTAAGCGCGCGAGGAGACGGCGAGGGAGACGGAAGGGTGGAAGAAGGAAGAAGCCATCGTTGCTTAAGTCTCGAGGGGACCTTTAGTCCCGGCGGTATACTAACCGACTAAAGACCTTAGTCCCGGTGTAATACTGGACCGGGACTAAAGGTCGGACCTTTAGTCCCGGTGGTGTTACTGCCGGGACTAAAGGTCTTCTTGTGGACATATTTTCCAGAGAACCTTTAGTCCCGGTGTGTGACCTTTAGTCCCAAGCAGATCTGACCGACTAAAGGTCCCGATTCCCGCCACAGCTTTTCTGCTTTGGGTTTTGTATTAAGTTTATTTGTATAAATATGCTAATTCTTGTTAAATGCATAGTAAATTAAATACTAGGCATAAATTTTTTAAAAATAATAGTTGCATTTCCTTTTATCTTATTGACATTTCAAGCGACTTTTATAGTGACCACAAGTCGGGAAGTGAAGAGCCAACTATAAACAAAATGAAGGGCTCAAACCACAAGTCGAGAATTTCATTTGAAGGCATAAATACTTGCTAAAAAATTTCAAGTCATTTTACACGGTGGAGAAGACATGCTTCACAGAGGTACATGTGTCCTTTTATCGAATAGGAATTTCATTTGAAGCGATAAAAACAAGAAAAATATGATAGAAACATCCGGTTACAATTATTACATAAAATCTCTAATACACACTATTTATTAAACATCACTATATATCAAGCGGGCACAATGGTGAACTTCTTCTTGACGATGACCCTTGGTTATGATCATGCCGTAACCATGGAGTGTCCTCGGCATTTAGCGTGATGCTTGGGTCTTTGGTCACACCGAAGGGCGGGATTCGGTCATCCCTTTCATAATCTTCTCGACTTGTCCGACTTGTCCTCAATTCCCACGATGTTTCTTTTCCCGAAAGAACTATGTGGCGTTTTGGCTCATTGGTTGATTTGTCGTCGTTTTCCCTCTCTTGGGTTTTGTAGACATGTCTTTCACATAGAACACCTGATTCACATCAGCAGTAAGGACGAATGGTTCGTCTTTGTACCCAATATTGTTGAGGTCCACTGTTGTCATTCCATACTCCTTGTCGATCGTTACCCGCCTCCGGCCATCTTCACCCATTAGCACCGGAACAAAGGGACTTTAAAATTAGGTGCGTAGTCTAGTTCCCAAATCTCCTCTATGCGGCCATAATATGTTTGCCTCTTTCCATTTGGGTGCATGGCATCTACGCGACACCACTATTTTGGTTCGTGCTCCTTTTATCTTGGGCTACGGTAAAATGTATTTCCATTTATCTCGTACCCTTTGTACGTGAGGATGTGCCACGATGGTTGCCTAGCCAACAAATACAGTTGCTCATCAATATTGTCATCACCCTGACATTCTTTTCGCAACCAACCGCTGAAAGTTTCCATGTGATGACGCCTAATCCAAGCTTCATTCTTCCACGAAACTGGATCGTAGGAACTCCTTGTGTACCTCGACATACGGCTCCACCACGGAGGAGTTTTGAAGAACTGTAGTGCGCTTTATTGAAATAATCGTCCCCGTCTCGATATATGTTTTCTTCCCTAGTGTTCCCTTTCCACTAAGTCTCCCCTCGTGTCGCGATTCGGAACACCAATCGGGTCAAGGTCGGGAATGAAGTCAACACGTAACTCAATGACCTCCTCTCGTCCCGTAGCCCTTGGCGATGCTTCCTTCTCGCCGAGCACGCTGGTGAACATATTTCTTCAGACTCCATGAACCTCTCAAAGGGGAACATGTTGTGTAGGAACACAGACCGAGAATATTAATCTCCTTGACCGGTGAACTAGGAGGTGTGTCATGATATTAAAGAAGGATGGAGGAACACCAACTCAAAGTCGACAAGACATTGAACCACATCATTCTCAGAGTAGCTAGTTCCATTGGATTGATTGCCTTCGAGAAATTGCATTGAGGAATGCACATAGCTTCACGGTGGCAGACGTACATGTGGAGGTAGAATTCCTCTTAAAGCAACCTAAGCAATTGCGTCATAAGCACGTGGCGCTCATGGGACTTTAAGTGTAGGAATTTCTTCTCGGCACATTTATTATACGCTTTATATTGGAGGAGAATCCAGATGGGACCTTGATCTTTGTTTAGGCATTCAAACATGCTTTCCTTCTCTTCTTTGCTAAGAGTGAAGCTAGCGTGTCTTAAGTAATGGCGTCCATCGTCATCTTCTCTGGATGCAGTTGTCTCGTTCTTTCATGCGCCGCAAGTCCCGCTGTGCTTGAGTGAATCCTTAGACTTTCCATACACATCCATGAATCCTAGCGAGTTCACACAAAGATTCTTTGTCGTGCATCACGTCGATCGCGTTGTGGACCTCTAGGACTTGCCAATAGGGTAGCTCCCAAAATATGGACTTCTTCTTCCACATGGGTGCGTGTCCCTTAGCATCTTTCGGAACAGGTTCGCTGCCTTGTCCCTTTCCAAAGACTACTTGCACATCCTTGACCATATCAAGTACATCCTCCCGATTCGGTTGCGAGGCTTGGTTCGTGTTACGCCTTACCGTTAAAATGCTTGCCTTTCTTTCTTAGTTGGTGATTCATAGGAAGAAAACGACGATGGCCAAGGTACACGACCTTTCGACATTTTTTCAAATATATACTGTCAATGTCATCAAAACATTATGTGCATGCATTGTATCCCTTGTTTGTCTGTCTGAAGATTACTTAGAGCGAGCCAATCATTGATTATTACGAACAACAATGCTCGCAGGTCGAAGTGTTCTGTTTGTACTCATCCCACACATGTACACTGGTTTGCTCCATAAAAGCGAGGAGTTCCTCAACTAATGGCCTCGGTAGACATCGATGTCGTTGCCGAGTTGCCTCGGGCCTTGGATGAGCACCGCATCATAATGAACTTCGCTTCATGCATAACCATGGAGGAAGGTTGTAGATATATAGAGTAACAGGCCAAGTGCTATGACTAGTGCTCGGTCCCCAAAAGGATTCATACCATCCGTATTTAAAGCGAACCTTAGGTTTCTTGCGTCATCTGCAAACTCCGGAATTCTCTGCCTATTGCTCTCCACTTGGGACCCATCGCCAGGTGTCTCAACATGTTGTCTACCTTACGGTCTTCTTTGTGCCATCGCGACAACTTTGCATGGTCCTTGTTTATGAGCAGACGTTTGAGCGTGGTATTATAGGAGCATACCACATAACCTTGGCAGGGATTTTCTTCCTGGGACGTTCTTCGCCCTCAACATCGCCAGGGTCATCTCGCCTGATCTTATACCGCGACGCTTTGCATACGGGGCATTCATCCAAATTCTCGTAGTCCTTGCCACGATACAGGATGCAGTCATTAGGACATGCATGTATCTTACGGATTTCTAATCCCAAAGGGCGATTTACTGTTTTGCTTCGTGCGTAGTGGCGTGCAATTCGTTAGGCTTCTAAGCATCTTTTTGGATCTTGATGAATTGCCCAAATGCCTTGTCGGATACACCATTCATGCCTTCCATTGTAGCAACTCGATGTTGTACCCAACTTTTTGCCCATCTTGGCGGACGGGTATAGTAATTTCTTGTGATCCTCTAGCATGCGGTCAAACTTAGCCTTCTCCTTTTCACTTTCGCAATCTCTTTGTGCATCACTAATGACATCACCAAGAGCATCATCTTCAGCGAGTGTGTCTTCTGCCCCTGCCTCTTCTTCAGCTTCGCCCATTGCAGTATCATCGAAGTCACCGTATTGAGCAATAATGTCGTTAGGGTCCAATTGTTCTTCTTCACCTTCTTCCATTATAACCTGGTTTCTCCGTGCTTGGTCCAACAAATATAGTTTGGCATGAAACCCGACTTCAACAAGTGTGAGTGAAGACTCCTTGAGCTAGAATATTCCTTCAAATTCTTACAGGGCACATGGACAAAGACATGAAACCATCCCGCTTGTTTGCCTCGGCCACTCTTAAGAAATAATGCACGCCATCAATGAACTCTTTGAGCGGCGATCGGCATTGTACATCCAATGGCGTGTCATCGTCTGCATTATATGACATATCACATAATTAAATTTCAAGTTTAAAATTTTTCCCGGATAGTACACATGATAGAGAGGCTACCCAAAAATTTTAGAATTTTTGAAATTAAGATGAATTTATTTTGAATTTTCAAAGAATCAAGACTATTTGTGACGTTTGCACTAGAGCTTCGCCTTGCCCTTAATGACTTCCCGCTCTGTGATTTAACGCAAAACAGCAAGCTTAAGGAGAAGGGACATCAAGTTAAATGATAATTAATAATTAACTAAATTGCCCAAAGTCATTAAGGGTGAATGACCCTAGGTCAACAATCAATCCAAAAGGCAAACAATAACTAAGTGATTAAGCTAATTAAGAGATTAACTAATTACTTAATAATTAAATATTAAACTTATTTATTAAAACAAAATTAATATTTATTATTTTTACCCAAGAGGTTGGATCTGATAAGATAAGACTTATCTCATCAAACACCCCTCAAAGCTTAACCTAACTAACACATGTAAAAGTTATTTTTCATTTATTTAAATAATTATTAAATAAGGTGAAAAATAAAAGTCTTCAATTGATCCCAACATTTTTGTACAGATAGTTCATAGCCTAATTAGATGGCAAAACAATTTTCAGAATTTTGGATCATTAATTTAGCCTACAAAATTCATGGAATAATAATTAAATAAATAAGCATAAAATAGGTATAAATTCAACTTTGTCCAAATAGTCTTAAAATTTTTATATGGATTGTTCACAGTGTAACTTAGTGGAATAACAAATTTCATGATTTTTAGAAATTTATTGTGGCCTACAAAAATCATGAAAGTTCCATTTATGAATTAATTGGTAATTTTTTATAACATATAAAAATTATTCAAATTTCACATTTCATATTTTTCATAATGGACGGCGAGGTTAGCATCGAGCTTACCGCGAACACGCCGGTGAATACGGTTGAGTGAATGAGCGGCTCGGCGATGGTGACAGCGGCGTGGCGTGTCGGCGGCGACGGCGGCGTTCGGCTCTGCGATTTAACGCAAAAGCGGGGTTTAAATAGAAGGGACATTTAGTCCCGGTTGGTGTTACCAACCGGGACTAAATGCCAACCTTTAGTCCAGGTTGGTACTACAATCCGGGACTAAAGATTTAGTCCCGGATTGTAGTACCAACCGACTAAAGGTTGGCATTTAGTCGGTTGGTAACACCAACCGACTAAAAGTCCTCTCAAGGGGACTTTTAGTCGGTTGGTGTTACCAACCGGGACTAAAGATCTTTTTGGTCCCGGACGCAATTTTCTCCGAAACTATTGCCCATTTGGCAGTTCGACCAAATGTCTGTTCTGTAGTAGTGAACACTTCTCAAGTTATCGGGCCTGTGCTGGATTTGGGTTGGGCTTAGTCTATGGTGGGCTTAGGATGGGCTTGGACGCCGTATTAAGCTGGGCTTAGATTACGATGGATGTTCTCCACATTATACATACAATCTATTTTTTCATTTATCTTATTTGAACAAATATAGTTTTATGCACCCTTTACTGTAATTTAGAAACATATGTATTGGAAATTCTATTTAGTACTGAATAATTTATTATTTCTCCATATGAAATTAATAGGCATCATATTGATTTCCGAAAAAAAATTTGAAGTACGATAATACATTTTTTTATTCATAGCATTATGAACTGCTTAGGTGGTTTGATTTGATATGGTTCTCTAAGGGGAGTGTTGATATAATTGTAAAACATGCAAGGAGGTGCTAGCAAAGGAAATCAGAAATATATGTGCTAGCAAAGGAGATTCATCAGCCATGGAACACAGCCAATGGTAGGGCCAATGAGGTGGAGGACAATGACAATAGCGATTGAGGTGCCAACCATCGTGGATCATGGAGGTAGTACGGATGATTTAGCAACGACATTTACTACACCATGACATAAAATTAAGGGTAATTAACTGCCGGAAAAAAAGGATGAGTGGCAAAACATATGCCGGCAATGTCCAAGAGATTTCGTGTCCTGTTATCTGCCGGCAATAATTATTTTCTAGAACAACTTATCTGCCGGCAATATCTGTATGTTAACTACAATACATCTGCCCTAGAAAAAATCAACCAGGTCAATATAACTGCTGGGAAAAACTCTCTCTCTCTCTCTCTCACCCCCGCGCTCTGCCCCCTTCTTATCCTCTCACAGGCCGACGGACGGTTCCCAGACTCTTCCTCCTCTCTCCTTATCTTCTCTGCCTTTCTCTCCCTCTCTCCCAGGCGATTCTTCTCCTCCCGGCTCGGCCGGCGCTGCTACACTCCCTCGACTCCCAGGCCCGGTTCCGGCTGCTAAGGTGCCTCCTCCCTCCGGCCGGCTCGGCGCCTGGCGCCACCGCCGTCTATGGCTCTCCCTCCTCGGCTTGCCCTACTCTGGCTCCTCCTCCTCGCCCCGGCGTCGGCGGCTCCGGCCCGTGCTCCGTCGGCTCAGCTCGCCACCGCCTCCTGCCGGCACGGCCTCCGCCACGGGGCTCGGCCCGTCTGTCTGGTTCGGCTGGCCCATGGCCGCGCCGATTCTCGCCGGCCGCGTCTGGTCGCTCCCCAAAGGCTGATCCCCTTCATTTTTACTTCATTAATGTTTTGATTTGTGTTGCTTTCTGATGTTGCTTATTGGGTGATGCATGAGTATGAGGTTGGAGGTGGGCGTGCTACTAGTGGACATGGGTTGGGTTGATGCACATGGAAGGTGAGGGTGGTGGTTCGGCCGTGGGTTACACTGAGGTAATACCCACCTTCCTCTCTACTCCCTGACCCCTCCCCTGTCTCTGTGATGCTTGGATGATGCTACTAACAGTGGGTTCATCTTAAGCTATGTGATGACATTGAACTGAGAGCTACCTATTGATGTACTGAGATCTGGTGATATGTGTGAATGATGCATGCATTTGTGTAGTGCATACTAAGGTGTAACTGAGGTGACCTCTTGATGGGATCTGGGTTGGGAGAAGAGGGTGGCAGTGATGGCCTCGCTGGTGCTCTCCTCTTCTTCCTGGTTCCCTGGCTTCCTTCCTCCTCTTGCTTCCTTGCTGCGGCTGTGCTCTTGCCCTTCGGCTGAGAAGAAGTGGGAGGAGGGGGAATGGCAGTGGGAAGCTTGTGGTGCTGGCTGGGAAATCTGGAAGTGTTGGGGGAGCTCCTGGCTTTGCTCCTCCTTCCTTTCGGCTGTGAAGTGTAGCTTGGTGATCTTGTGAGACTTACCTTCAGCTGGGAAGAAAGGGATAGTGCTGGCTGGGAGTATGAAAGACTTTGACAAGCTTCAGAGGGGATATGCTTCGGCTGCCTTAACTCTATGTGCTGCAAATGCCAAGGCTTATGTGGGGGAGATGAACTCTGGGGGAGATGTATTCGGCTGGGTTTGGCTGGGGAATGCATATGGCTGGGGGATGCATATGAATGCGGGGATGCATTGGCTGGCTTATCCCTTGACTGTGTGTTTTCCATTTTACCATAGCCCTATTCTTATTTACCATGATCTTATCTCTTATGCTCTCACTGTGAACTAATGGGTTATGGACCTTGGTCCAAAAGGTAACTTGGCTGTTGAACTCTGGGTTTTTTTTGCAGAAACCTAAGTCGATAAAATGTGGGTGTTGGGTTCTAAGATGCCGGATGATGATACCCACGGAAGTAAAAGATTTCTATTAATCTAAGTCGGCCTGGATACCTTAATTGCCAAGGGCCTGATCAATGGCGATTGGTCAGGGTACTTCGGTGGTCAAGGGACCGACTGACCTAGGTTGATATGGACATTCTATTGAGCTTCTGGGAACTGACGGCAAACTATTTGCACTCTAACCTATACCAATGCCTTCGGTTTTTCTAAATACTATCTGGACTCTTGGTCGCGGGAGATGGAAAGGTGGAGGATGATTGGATAAGATGACAAGGAGGGCTTCAGTGGAATGAATGCAAGAGTATTGAATTGTAATGTAATTATTTCTTGTAGTGCACATTGAAATTGGTTGTAAAATTAATTAAGTAACCAGTGTTGGGTTGTAATATTTTTAACATTACTTTGTAATTGGACTTGTTGTAAGGCCTTTAAGGTTGTAACCTTTGAATACTCTTTGATGTTTTGAATTGATGTTACCTCAAATCATATTGCCAATTGTATTAATTATTTGATTGATAATAACTGGGATTGTGCTTTGATCTTGGGTTGATGCATTTTTATTTAATGGATCAATATAAAATATGTCAAGAGCTCAATTATATGTGTTTTATTACTAATAGGTTGTTCACTTGTTAATAGTCATGGTTATATGTGTTTTATTACTAATAGGTCGTTCAATGCTACATTGCATATAATGTTTGCTTTATTTGTTTCTTTGTTACTGTTCAGGAAACAGAAGAAGCTGAACTAAAACAGCTAAGGAAGAGTTTGAATTTCAAGGGCCATCACAACAAGCTGGGCGAACACGAGGTATAAACTTATTGCTTGGTATTTGGGATTCTAGTTAGGAATATTCCTGCAAGCACTGCTTGGCAATGATTGTTTCAATTGGTCCACTGTCATATGAGCTATTTGTAACACTCTGGCTATTCGGAAGCCAAAATGTTACGTAAAGAACTAACATACAACCAAACTGCGGAAAAATTTAAACTGTAACTCCTCTAAGTACATATAGAGACCAACTTTAATAGAAGCATGGCAGGAATAAAGACTGAATTCATCAGAACATAATCAAGGAATAATTAAAACGAACCACTAGCATCATTTGATAAGAAAGCATAACATGGAGAGAAATATCATGCAGTGGTAAACTTATTTATTACAGTTCCCCAGTTAACAAATGAAAGACATAATCGACATTATTAATGAAAGTAAATTATGGTGAGCTGTGTGAAATGTGCTGTTCTACTCCCTCCCAATAAAGCCATCATCAACGATCACCTAAATAAATAAATAAAGCAAGAATGGGTCGAAACTCAGCAAGTATAGTAAACAATTGAACATACAAGGATATGAACAAGTCTATCTCAATACGAAATATGAACTTATCTCTGAACACTTATGAGTATGAATGGAATGAATGGATGCATTGAAAGGAAAGGACTGCACACATGCTCATACCGGTATAGCGAGTGACACACCCGTCGGTGCTCACTTAAGCCCGTACTTGACAAAGTCCGAGGATCTAATCACTGTATGAAGAACGTTTCATATGGGTGTCCGAAATTTCCCACATTGGAGTGGTGGATCTTACATGCCCATACTGGAATTGATGGGTCTTAACAATTCCACTCCCGTGGACGGAACACGAACAATGCAAGAATGGAATGAACACATGCAATGAATGTCACCACTTTTATCCACATAGATTATCAATTTAAGAACGAAATGTTTATCATGGAGTATGACATGAATCATAACTACCCATCATATCAACAACATTCAATAGAACTAAATATGTCATGACACAGTGTACTTGCCTTCCGCGATGTGACGTGCTAGGAGGCAATGAAGGTGCTCCTACACTCGCCGCCTCGCCGCCTACACGAATGTGTTTTCAAAAATAAGAACACATGGTATGACGATGCTACCGGTGGTTTACAATACCCCATTGACTACCCAATACAATGAATAGACCCAAACTGAAAACATACAATTCACCCATCTAAAACAATTCTGGACAGCAACACGGAAAAATTCATAATTAAAGATCTGGAACTCGGAATGACATGAGTTCAGTGCCCAATGAAACTTAACGAGCAAACCTACAAAACTCTAGTTGACAAGTTTCCTAATTATGTCAAAACATCTGACTAAATAGCAGGTGAAAATGCTTGACAGACCTCTGTCCCAACGTTCAGAACAGCAACGAAGAATATAAGATAACTTTTACTTTATAAGTCCAATTTGAGTGTTCTTTATCAATCTGGGAAGATAATAAAATTATCTACAGAAAACGTTTTGGGTGACTAGTCTGAATCTGAAACTAAATAATTCATATTTCATCAAACAACTAATCTGACAATTCTCATCACGTTTCTCAGGATAGCAATAATGAATCTATCATAACTTTTGAACCACAGATCGGAATTTGGTTATCTTAGTGGCTATGGAAAGCTAAAAACCGTGGATACAATTCTCTAGGAGGGTAGAACCTCCAGATCAGCATCTAATAGGTCGAAAACGGATGCACAACAATCTAGACACTTTCTAGAATGTCAATTAAAGCATGCCGGTTCAATCCAAATCATCAATTCTTCCTCCAAACAGTATCAAACAACGAATTAGACTCTTTGTTACCCTTGAAGACCCGCAGGGAGATGTTGATTAGCCTCCTAAAGAACTCCCCCTCTTCTTCTTCTTCCTCCCTTCAATGGCCGGCCACAATGGGAAGACAATCGGCCGGAGGAGACAACCGGAGGAGGCGGCTTCGGGGAGGACCTCGGGGGCAGCGCCAGGGATCACTGGGGGCCGACACCAAGGGTAGGAGGCAGCACCAAGGCGCAGGGGGGCGTCGGTTTGGGGGAGGAGAAGGTGGCGGCTCCAAGAGGGAGTGGGGAGGGAGAGGGGAGTAGGGGGGAGCCGGTTAGGGTTGGGGAAAGTGGGGGCACATGGGCCTTGGGCCTAGTGCGCCTCTGTGGATATCATAGGGATATGCTCTAGATCTTAGGATGATATGAGAATTGATAATGTCGTTAATGGTTTGTTGTTTTGCATGTTTTCAAAGAAAGAAGCTTGGTGATCAAGCTTAAGTCTTTGTCAAGCTTCAGTCTAAGGTCGTGATCGACGACCAAGTCCATAGCCATAGCGGCGGTCGGACTGGCCAACTTTAGAAAGTGTGGATTGAGCTGTGCCAAAAATAGAGGGTGTAGGCAAGGGAGGGATTCTATTGCACTTGGTCCCATAATTTTTGGAGTCTCTAGTCAAAAGTTCTATTGGATTGAAAATTCCAGTAGGTTTCGGTTTTCCAAAGAGGAAATTCGGCTAAGTCATTACTGGCGGTCTGACGGGCCAATAGGTGACGGTCAGACCAGCCAGGGTGGGCGGTCAGACCGGCCCTAGGGGCGGTCTGACCGGTTTTCACTGGATCGTCGCCCGTCATGGCGGCGATATTCGGTTGTTAGGTCAAAGTCATGAGTTTCAGAGCATATATGTTGCATGATGCATGTTTTGACTAACATGGGTCAAGTTGTGAAGACTTGTTCCCAAATTTGGTTTACTTGTCTATTGTTGTGCAGGTTTCTTGGTGGTCAACGACGGTCAACGGCGATGATGATCGAGACTAGGCTTGGAGAGCTGAGGTCCAGAACGATCGACGATGCCGGGTGAGGTCAATGTACTCAAGTGTGACGTAAGATAGACAAGGGTGACCTATTGGCCAATCCGCGACATAAGATGGCGCAAGGAGAAGCTAATTAGGTCAAGAGGTGTTAAAGACGACGCATTAAAATACGTGCGTATGTGACCCGTTTGTTTTGGGCCTTAACGGGAGCCCAATTGAGTCAAACTTCTAGAAGGTCTAAGCCTCCACTATAAATAAGGGAGGGAGGTGGCTGCACCTCCTCTTAGTCTCTTTTGATATTTTGTAAACCCTAATTTTCTTAGGGAGAGTTTTTGTGGATGCTAGTGTTCTAGAGATTTTGATGTGATTTTCGTTCTCTTAGATTGAGCATTGTCCTCCATTGATGGAGAGGATGTAAGCCCATATCATATCAAATCAATCTAGAGAAAGTTTGATCATGTCTTGTCTCTTTGCGTTCTTTCTCTATATTGGATGATTTTGAGTTTTTTTGATCCGCGAGTTTTTGATTGAATTCTCCAGGTGATCTAGCTTGCTGTGACGTGTGGGAACCTATTCACCCCCTCTAGTCGCCCTTTCGGTCCAACAAGTGGTATCAGAGCCTGGTTAGTTCAATCTTGATCTTAACCGGTCACTGAACTTGGCGATGGATAGATACTCCACGAAGCCGCATATCTTCGATGGGCACGACTATGCCTATTGAAAGAATCGCATGCGAGTCTTCCTTGAGAGTGAAGGACACGCTATATGGGAGGTTGTTCGAGTCCTGCTCGTTGTGCCTGAAGTTGCTACGCCAGCTTCAGAAGCCCTCTTGGCTAACAACAATAAGGCTAAAAACCTCTTATATTGGTCATTGCCATGCATAAGGAGTTAGATAATTTTGAGAGAAATAAGGTGTGGAACCTAGTAGAACCTCCTAGTGGCCATAATATTATAGGAACCCGCTGGGTTTTCAAAAACAAACAAAATGAGGATGGTTCTGTGATTAGAAACAAGGCTAGGTTGGTAGCTTAGGGCTTTAGCCAAGTTGAGGGGTTAGATTTTGATGAGACCTTTGCTCCTATTGCTAGACTAGGAGCCATTCGTATTGTGCGTGCATTTGCTGCATCAAAGGGTTTTAGATTATATCAGATGGATGTTAAAAGTGAATTTTTAAATGGTTTCATAGAGGAGAAAGTTTATGTTAGGTAACCCCCAGACTTTGAGAATCCCAAGAACCCACATCATGTGTTCAAGCTGTCCAAAGCCTTGTATGGTCTTAAACAAGCCCCTAGAGTTTGGTATGATAGACTTAAGACCTTCTTGCTTAAGAATAATTTTGAGATGGGTAAGGTAGACAAGACTTTTTTCATTCTTAGGCGTGGTAATGACTTCCTACTTGCTCAAATTTATGTTGATGATATTATCTTTGGTGGTTCTTCTGATGCTCTTGTTTCCAGCTTTTCTGAGACTATGTCTAGGGAATTTGAGATGAGTATGATGGGAGAGCTTAATTACTTTTTGGGGCTTCAAATCAAGCAATGCAAAGAAGGGACCTTCATCCATCAGACGAAGTACACTAAGGACCTGCTCAAACGCTTCGACATGGGTGACTGCAAGCCGATCTCCACTCCCATGGCGACTTCGACTGTTTTGGATCCAGATGATGAAGGAGAAGCCGTGGATCAATGCGAGTATCGCAGCATGATCGGCCCCCTCCAGTACCTGACAGCCTCAAGATCGGACATCCACTTCACGGTCTACCTCTATGCGAGCCGTTAATCGCATATTCAGGTATTTACACTCTACCCTCTTGTATGGCATTTGGTATTCCTGTTCTTCGGCTTTGTCCATTCGGGGGTTTTCTGATTTTGATTTTGCAGGCTGTCGACTAGATAGGAAGAGCACCTCAGGCACTTGTCACTTCCTAGACACTTCTCTTGTCTCTTGGTCTTATAGGAAGTAGTCTTCTGTTGCACAATCCACTGCTGAAGCTGAATATGTAGCTGCTGCTAGTTGCTGTAGTCAGATTTTGTGGATGATATCTACTCTCAAGGACTATGGGTTAAATTTTGCTAGTGTTCCTCTTTTCTGTGATAACACTTCTGCTATTAACATTGCTAAAAACCCTGTGCAACACTCTAGGACCAAGCACATAGACATTCGCTTTCACTTCCTTAGAGACCATATCGAAAAAGGTGATATTGTGCTGCACTTCGTGGAGTTCGAGGCTCAACTGGCTGATATCCTCACCAAGCCTTTAGACCCAACTAGGTTTGCCACCTTGAGGAGCGAGTTAGGGGTAATTTATCCCTATTGGTTGGTTTAAGGGGGAGTTCGATCTTTTCTGATCTTACCTTGTTCTTCTGATCTTTTCTTGTTCTTTTATGAACTTATTGATATTTTTGAACTTTTTCTAGGAAACTTTGCCTATTACCCTTTTGAGGCTTCTTAATGCCATGTCTAGTTCTTTGACTTGCTATTATCATGCTTTCATTAAGTATTCATGAGCTAGAACTCTAAAACAACTCGAACTAAAAGCGCAATTTGTGGATGTTTTAGCTAGTTGCTAATATACTCCTTTTGAATCTACTTTGTTAGCTCTTGAATCTAAAATTGACCATTACTTGAGCTTCTTGTGTTCCTGAGAATCTAAAACTGCTCTTGTGAAACATGAAAAATAAAATTTCAAGATTGTCTTATGCTTAAATTGTGTCAAACTACTCTTACGAGACTGCATGTCAAAGACATGATGTTGGACCGAAAAGGCGACTAGAGGGGGGGGGGGTGAATAGGAGCACGCTCACTTTTTCACAAATAATTGATTCAATAAAAACTTTACTCCAGTAGCTATGGAAGCTATGAAGATCAGTAAATCAATACAGCGAAAGACTAATATTGAATCTAATATAAACCCCTACGCAAAACGACAAAAACAACAAAGATTAAAGCACATCGATCTTGTTGCACGTCGGACCTCTTGGCCTTGGGTAGTCGGACCGATTACGGCGATCGACCGGTGGCATGGTCGACCGCCGGCCTTGAATGATTGAAAAACCGATGACGAAGATGCAACTAGATAAAACTTTTGATCTACTAATCTAAACTTGATGAAACTTAGAACACACATTCTCTATGATATCAGGAACCTATTCCAATCGAAGATTATGATAATTCTGGGAGGAATCAAGATGCTTTTCCGTTTGATCAAAGAAGGGTTCAAAACTGGGTCAAAACGAAAACTAGGTCAAAGCTCTTGCTCGTGGGTGATTGATGATCAAGATGATCCTAGATAGATTCCCACATGTCACAGCAAGCTAGATCACGTGAAGAAACCAAGCAAAAACTCACGGATCAAAGAAAGACCTAAAATCATCAAATAGAGAGAAAGAACGCAATGAGACAAAACATTGATCAAACTTTCCTTTGATTGATTGATATGACCGGGGCTTACAGCCACTCCATCAATGGAGGACAATGCTCAATCCAAGAGCACAAAAATCACATCAAACATCAAGAACCCTAGCCTCCACAAAAGCTCTCCCTAAGAAAATTAGGGTTTACAAGAATTACAAAAGAGGCGAAGAGGTGGTGCATCCACCACCCTCTCCTATTTATAGTGGAGGCTTAGACCTTCTAGAAGTTTGACTCTATTGGGCTCTGTTAAAGCCCAAAACACATAAAATGACAAACCGTAAACGCCATTGCCAATTGTCACATCATGATAAGATCTGGAGCATATCCCCATGATATACACACAAGAACTTGGAGATAGTTTGATGATCCAAACGATCTCACGGGGACTGCTTGTCAGAACTGACTTGAACCTCAAGATTTGTCGCCCTAGTAGAAGCTTAGGAAGAGTTTGTGGATGGCTCCTAGTCCAGAATCTTTTTCACTAAGATATACCTTTAATCAACTTCTGGTCGAAGCTTAGGATGAGTTTGTGGATGGCTCCAAGTCCAGTATCTTGTCACTAAGTTAGACCATTAGTCAACTTTCATATTTAGTGCAAATGAAAATCTATTGAAAAATATGCGTTGGAGAAAGTTGAGCAAAATGATTCAATTCAGGACCTGATTGTCTCTTAATGTGGTCATTGTTAGCTTTTTTATCTCACTTTGACATTTTGACATGGCTAGTTTTATTTTAGGATCCTGTTGATGAACTTGCTAAACTTGAAGCTTTGCTTAAATTGATCAAATTTATTGCTTTATATTGAGCCTTCATACTTAGCTTTGATATATATATCTTATCATGATCTTGCTAGCGCTGTTAGGCTTGATATGTTGTTTGTGCAATATTAGAAATGCTAGCTTGTTCTTTTTGGTAATCTCCAAAGCTTCTTGTAATAAAAAAATAAAAAATAAACAAAAATGAAGCCACTCTATTGCACTTCATGCATACTCCTTCTTATGCTTCTTTCTTCATTCTGTATTTGTTATCTCTGAACGAGAGGAAGGCGTGATTCCTTGATGACTCCATTGTCAAAGGGGGAGAAGATATTTCAATGTTGGGGGAGAAGATATAAAAATGTTATAAAGGGGGAGTAAATTGAAGAATTTGAAATTTCTAAAATCTGAGGATCATAGTGAGGGGGAGCTTTTGAATTGCATTCTTATCGTCTTATTGCCTTTTCTAAAATTGAATTGCATTTATTGATCCTCACGATGATCAAAGGTCAATTGAACAATTGTTGTTTCATATGGACTTTAAGTGAGATTTTTTACTCTTTTCTGGAATTTAAAGTTTTTATGCTTTCTTTTGCCTTATCTCACTTGCTTATGCCATTCTGATGCCAGCTTGGTCATTTTCATTGCTTTCTCTTGCTTATGGACCAAGTTGTGCTTTTATGCAAAAATGAAAGTATTTTACTTTTCAAACCTCCAAATTATATTTTCTGGATTATTGCCAATGTGTTCATCAAGGGGGGAGATTGTGGATATCATGGGGATATGCTCCATATCTTAGGATGATGTGACGATTGGCAATGGCATTAAAGGTTTGTCGTTTCCCGTGTTTTCGGCAAGAATCAGGGCTGTTAGGCCTCAGGCGGTCTGACCGGCCAGTGGTAGTCCGACCGGCCATAGTGGCGGTCGGACCGGTAATTTTAGAAAGTGGTATTTTGAGCTGGGCCAAAAATAGAGGGTGTAGGCAAGAGAGGGGATTCTATTGCACTTGGTCTCATAATTTTTGGAGTCTCCAGTCAAAAGTCCTATTCGTTTGAAAATTCCAGTATGTTTCGGAATTTCAGGGGCTATTTTCGGCTAAGTCTCAACTGGCGGTCTGACCGGCCAATAGGTGGCAGTCAGACCGACCAGGGTGGGCGGTTAGACCGGCCATGGCGGCTGTCTGATCGGTTTTCACTTGGATCGTCGTCCGTCGTGGTGGCAATGTTCGGTTGTTAGGTCAAAGTCATGAGTTTCAGTGCATATGTATTGCATGATGCATTTTTTACTAACATGGGTCAAGTTGTGAAGAACTTGTTTCCGGATTCGGTTTACATGTCTATTGTTGTGCAGGTTGCTTGGTGGTCAACGACGGTCAACGGCGAGGATGATCGGGACTAGGCTTGGAGAGTTGAGGTCCAGAACGATCGACGATGCCGGGTGATGTCAATGAACTCAAGCGTGGTGCAAGATGGACAAGCGTGACCTATTGGCTAATCCGCGACGCAAGATAGCGCAAGGTGTAGCTAATTAGGTCAAGAGGAGATAAAACTGGCGCATTAAAATACGTTCGTGTGTGACCCGTTTGTTTTGGACCTTAAAGGGAGCCCAATTGAGTGAAACTTCTAGAAGGTCTAAGCCTCCACCATAAATAAAGGAGGGTGGTGGCTGCCCCCTCTCTCGTCTCTTTTGTTTTTTTAATCCAAATTTGCTTAGGGAGAGGTTTTGTGGAGGCTAGGGTTCTAGAGAGTTTTTATGTCATTTTCGTGCTCTTGCATTGAGCATTGTCCTCCATTGATGGAGTGGCATTAAACCCAAATCATATCAACTCAATCCAAGGAAAGTTTGATCATTGCTTTGTCTCTTTGCTTTCCTTCTCTCTTTTTGATGATTTGAGTCTTTCTTTGATCTGCGTGTTTTTGCTTGAATTCTTCACGTGATTTAGCTTGCTGTGACATGTGGGAACATATCTAGGATCATCTTGATCATCAATCACCCACGAGCAAGATTTTGGATCTAGTTTTCATTTTGACCCGGTTTTGAATCTTCCTCGTCTCAAACGGAAAAGGATTGTAATTCTTCAAAACATTTTCATAATCTTTGATTGGAATAGGTTCCTGACATCATAGAGAAGGTGTGTTCTAAGTTTTATCAAGTTTGGAGTTGAAGATTGAAAGTTTCATCTATTTGCAACTTCGTCATCGGGGTTGTTTGATCTGTTCTTCAAGCCAACGGTCAGACCGCCAGTCCACCGGTCAGACCGCCACGGTCAGCAGTCAGACCGCCATTGACCCAGCGGTCCGACCGCCCAACACTGAATTGCTTTAGTGTGTGTTGATTTTTATCGTATTGCTTAGTGGGTTAAATTGGATTCAATACTAGTCTTCCGTTGTACTGGTATATTGATATTCATAGCTTCCATAGCTAATGGAGTAAAATCTTATTGAATCAATTATTTGTGAAAAAGTGAGCGTGCTCCTATTCACCCCCTGTCACATCTCCAAATTAATAAAGAGAATTACTATACATCTCATTAGCATGCATCATGTTTTCAAGCATTTACATTATATATTTTGCACTTGAAAAATCTTATCCGGAGGCTACACACACCCTTACAAAAACAAACCCTGAAGAAAACAGTAACAAAAACATATGGAAACCCTCTAGAAATAATTTATTCAAAAACTATATTAATTATCATGAATTAATATAATTTTTCCCAAATTTTTGGAATCTAACATGATCCACAGAAAATTCAAACTCGATTGTCAACGTATGCTTTTGGGAATTTGAAATATACCAAATAAATGATGAACAATGGATTTTACAAATTTATATGGGTACTAGGTTACCCCAGGAACCCCTCTGATTATTTTCATATTTTTATGAAATTATCTGCTTTATCTTGGAGGCTGGTCAAACTAGGAGAAATAGATTTAAAATCAGTCAAATGGAATACTATTCCTCGGGCTCGAACCTAATCCACAGTAGCCCGACCGAGCCACTTGGCGAGATGTCTCGACCGAACCCCCTCGCACCTCGACCGTCTGATCAGGATCGTGCGGTCCTTATCTAACGCATCGGGCGCGCGTGTTAAGTTAGGAGGCGCGACGCCTGCCGTCAGATCTCAATCTGACGGCACGCAACCAATCGGTACGCATGCACTCGCGGTCACCGCTTGGAGTCGCTGTCCACGGGGTTCCACCTGTCGGACATGTCTTCTGCCTCGCGCTGGCATTCGCGCAGAAGCTGAGCGCCACTCGCCGCGCGTTCTCTGCTGAGCTCCGTCACCGTCGTGACCGCACCGCCCAAGCTGACCAGTCCCCGAGCTTCCCTAGCTAACGCCGCCTCTCCTCCGTCCAGTTGCCGTCTTTAAACTGCCTCCCTACTCTCGGTTCTCCCTCACTTCTCCTCCGGCCACCGAGGAGAGGGAAGCTAGCGTGAGTTCTGTTCTTCGGTAAACCCCTCGTCTCTGGGTCTCAGAGCCTTCTCTTCCGATGCTGATTCCATTTTTTTTCTAAGCCCTGACCTTGGTTTTACTTGTAGCTCCCGAACACCAGCATGTCTTCGTCATCTCCGGAGCGTGCACCGAAGGCCCTCGCCGTGCCAATCCTTGCCATCCTCGTGTCTGGTGAGCTGATTACTCTCGGAAGCGCGTCATATCATGTCTTAGAGCTCGAGTATGAGTTCCCCTCAACTAATTTTTGCAATGCATGCCAGGAACCCGTGTAATTGAGAGTTGAACCAAATCAGCCGAAATCCAAACTCTTCGTCTCCCACCTTGCTCCGGTAAGCCATTATTCGATTGCTTGCTTCCTTAGCATTCTCTAATGGTCCTGAGTTATCCCGAGCCTTCACTCGCTCTAGTTCTTCTCAGGGTTTCCACTACACGTTGAACCACACTGCCACCTCGACCATTGTCATCGTCAAGCTAGCACCGGCCATGCACTCTTCTCTCCAACACTCAGGTAGCTCCCCAGTAGTCCCTAGATGCTCAGGCTCCGTGTTTGAACCGCTGCTGAGCGTTAACTAGCTGCTACACTTTTGTCGTATTGTTGCCGCCGCTCCTCTCCGATGAGCCACCGGCACAAGCCACCTCAAGGGTCGCCACCACCACCCCTAGAAGCGCGTTGCTATTGCACATATGTCCCAGCCCTTGGCCGGCTCCGCCGTGGTGCGTAGCGCCGGCGAGCCGCCGGGCAATCTCACGGGCGCGTTGTCGGACGCGTCCGATAATTGTAGCAATGCATTAAGGATAATCAACGTCTTTAACTGCTAATGATTGAGTTAAGTATTTAATGGCTGTCTTAAATAATAAATGAGTCTATTACTTGTGGGTCCCATGCACAGAAAATGAGATGGTTAAACTGTGGCTGACAGGTGGGCCTGACCACTTAAACACACGTTCAACGTCTTTGTGAGCGGCCGTGGACTCGTGGTCCACACATTGTCTGATGAACCCGCCAAATCACTACGGGAGGCCCCACTTGTCGGTCGGCAAAATAGAATCCCCGTGGGTAAATAAGAAATGGTACTGTGACTGGCCCCACATGTCAGTAGTAGTGGCTAGGTGAGCTTCGGTAAGAAAAGTATAAATCCATTTAAGAAAATCAGAATGTATTTATTGGTACACTGAAATATATGATTAACTTCCAAAATGCATAACTAATTCATTTTAACTCCAAATTTGATGAAACCAGTGATGGTAATTTTCATTTTTGATGATATTTATTTCAAAATAAGTTGCACAATTTTCTCTATAGCAGAGAATATATTTTTGGAAAATGAGCATTTAATGAATTATCTTTACAATAGAAAAATTATCATAACTTTGAAAATTAATAACTTTTGCATAGAAGTTCCTTATGAGGTGAACCAATTTGCAGTGGACTCATAATAATGTTCTTTATTTATCTACATAATCATTGGTCTCATCACTGCTCTACAAATTTTAGCCAAAACCCTAAATTAAATAAAATGCATTTTCGGGACATACCAAAATTCAAACGGTCATAACTTCCACAAATAAATGAAAATGGAATAATTCTTGCACCTAAATTCATCTAAAATTAGCATCTAACCACTGTTGAAATCTCAGACCTTTTTGAGCTTCTTGCATTTTATGCCTTTTCTCGATGTTTATCTATATTTCCGTTCTTTAGATACCGACGAAATCAACGTAGATTCTTACGCCACCGAGAGTGAACAACTACTCTTCCAGCAAGGCAAGCATCATTTGAACTTTCTTTTGCATCATATTGATCCTAGTTTTATTACACTAGTGTTTGAAATGCAATGATATTGCCTGCATGTTATTTTCGGTATATCGTTATGTTATGAGTAGAATAGTTATGTCCTATACTTGCTGGTTGTCCCTGATATTTCCCATACACATATGATTAAGGTAGATGTTGTGATGATATGATCGTTGTGTGTTGTATGCTTAGCCATTGCGGGTCTAGATAACACAGTAGATCAATTGACGGGACTAGCTCGTCAATTGTGGGAAACACATAACAACTCTTACTTTTCTTTTGTACACATTGTTACTTCTGGTTATTGAGTTAAACTTTGGTTATGTTAAATGGCTTTTGGGTCCGGACAAGTGGTTGTAGTGTGGGTGCTGTCATACACAAGACTCGTATTGTGGTTGTCTTGTCTGGACCATTAAGGACCGAGCTATGGACGTTACACTCCAAGTACCGAGCGTACTATCATATGCGGGATATGGGTACCGTACGGTTAAGTAAGGGGAAAGTTTTATTTGGTTGGACCGCAGGTGGTGTGAGGACATATAGACCGTGAAATCCTATGTTCCTTAGGAACCCAGCGTGATATATATTGTGCTTAATGAGCACGATTACTTATGTTGAGGAAAAATAACATACTAACTACCTCACACTGACCCCTCCGGCACAACATGTGTGCCCGCTTAGCGTTTGCTATATGCTTATGTCTAAGTTGGGATTTGTCTCACATGGGTGGTCTATCCCAATAGGATATTCTTGCTAAAAATGACTGTATCTCGATTCTCCCCGGCCGGCATATCTAAGGAAGTGTGCTATTTTCTGGAGGCATCCGGAGGCTTACGGTCTAGTCGGGTCATGTGGGTAAAGTAGTACACCTCTGTAGAGATAATCTATTCGAATAGCCGTGTCCACGGTTATGGAGAACACTTGGTTTAAGTATGCTTCATCGTTAGACTTGAAAATTAAAAGATGACATGGTTATAATTGGTTTCGATATGAATGGGATGTTCGTGCACTTTAGTTTATCAAAGTGGACAGCCACCTTGATATTGATTGATCCATATTATTACATATGTCTTGTGAAACCCTCTCTTGAATAAATGATTTATAACTTAGCTTTTGAAAACTAGATGGTATAGGAATGTAAGATGTTGCGTTTTATGCAAAACTAGAACCACTAATGCTATCCCTTGATTGCCCAATATGCATAACCACTTTTCTTTGTGTAAGACTTGCGAGTACACTTGTACTCAGCCAGATGCTTGATGGCCTTTTCAGGTGAGGACGATATCGAGCCCGATGAGCTCGTCAGTGCCGATTTAGGCGACACTGACGAGTAGTGCTATCATTTAACCCCCAGTCGGTTGCCTTGGGTTATGGGCATACCTTGCTGGACTTTTAGTTTATTTATCTTGCTTTCACTGCTATTTATCACTCTTATTTGAATTTGGCCGGTCGGCTGTTATGTAATAGTTGTAGACTTAACTATTATGTTGTATGTCTTTTGGATTGTTAATGTACGATGTTGTATGGATGTGATCAACGTTGAATGAGAGTATGAGTGTGTTGGTCGCTAATCCTGGGAGCCAACACGACCTCATACTCACTGTTATGAATCCCACTTTAACTTGTCTAAGCATTGGCTTTGACCGTTTGGAGAACCGATAATCATGTAGTGCTTGCAGAGGAGCAACACGCATGATCATCGGGGCTCTAGTTTCGGTCGGGCTCCTCACTTGGATGGAGTTAAGGTGAAATTCATTTACTTGAGGCCTAGAGTTATTTCCTTAAGACCAGGTAAACCTCGGTCTTACGAAAATAACCCGGGGGGTCCTCACAAGCCCCCTCTAGTCGCCTTTTCGGTCCAACAAACAGTGTAAATTTGATTTGTGGGCCAAAACAAGCTGGGCCGGCCCAAGGCCTGACCCAGCTCTGGCTACATCCCTGCAAATCAGTCTTAAGGTTAAAAAGGAAATTACAAGCTTAGTCAAAATTGGATTTACCAATGCTAATGACTATTCATGGTAATTGCAGCTAGATGACGTTAACAATAACTACTAAAACATCAATAAGTCGTTGATCTTCAGCCGAAGAGGTATCAAGTGATCTTAGCCATCCATACTTCATAACGCTTCGCAACTCAATTGTCTTCTATAAACATCTCTAAATCTGTTGTTCTTCTTCAGTTCTGTCATTTCCTCCTCTTTAACTCTTCACTTGTCCTCAAGTGTTTAAATCTAGAAACCATGATCTAATGGTTTGTGAATAGAATTTAGGAAAGGTATCTTTGATGAAATCAACATCCTCCCATGATGCATTTTCTTGAGATAGATTATCCCATTGAATTAGCCATTGAGTCACCACGACATTGTTTCTGGGCAGCGCTCTTGTTTCCAGTACATACAATGGCTCAGTTTTTATCCTCCCGTCTTCACCAACGAAAGGAAAGTTAGGACTTGGTACTACATTCGGTCCACAATGCTCTTAAGTTGACTGACATGGAATACAACATGTATTCCCACATTTTTAGGTAGTTGCGGCTTATAGGCCACCTTGCCAAATTTTTGCATAATCAAAGGTCCATAGAACTTACTAGTGAGTTTTGGTGCTTGTTTTAACCCCAAATGTTGCAGTTCTGTATGGTTGCATCTTCAAATAAACCATATCCCTAACTGAAAGCTACCTCTCACTTCTGTTCAAATCAACATATTTCTTCATTCTAGATTGGGCCTAAGCTAAATTCTCCTTCAATCTATTCAGCACTGTCTGTTTCTCCTCTATGAAATCCCTAGCTTCTTCATCTTAAAGCCCATGTACAACCACTTCATTTATCAAAAGTGGAAGAAATCCATAGAGTGCTTGGAAGGGAGATGTGAGACCCCGGTTTATCTGGCTTGTAATGCTTAACCATCCATTCGGTCCTAGCATCACAAAGCAGATAATCCGAGACTCGAGACATGTATACTTCCCAGAGTGCAGTATACACACCTCATCACAAAATTTATGTATCAATTCCATTCATCCACATAGAACCAAACACGTAATGTAATGTATATTAATAATATTAAACCGAGTCATTACAAAAGAGAGGCCAACCGGCCAACAATAAAAGAGACAACAATAATTAAACAGCGGAAGCAAAAGTGCCATAAGATGGCTACAACAAAAGAGCCAATCAGTGTGCCTTTACCCACAAGGCAACCGACCGGACCGCCAAGCTAGTCGTCGAATCCACAGCACATTTCACAAAAGTGAGGCCCTTGGGGCTCACCTTCCTCCCCTGCAAACAAAAGCAGCCGGCAAAAGCCGGTGAGTACTTTGAATGTACTCGCAAGACTTACATGTGGAATAACAAACCTGTACTTATACTACATGCAAGCTCATTGAAGTGGAGGTCAGATGGTTCATTTTAGCATAAAGCAAGTTTCTATTTGCAATAATGTAATAGATTGAAAGCAATTTGACAAATCTGTTTTTAATGTTCAAATAACCGAGAACAATAATAATAATAACAGAGATAGAAAGACAACAACAACACAGAAGTGACCAACCCAATAGTCACCACAACAATAATATGAATTACCCATTCATACCAACCATGTCAAGTTTTAATTTTAAAAACAAATGTTGTAGTCTAACTCTTGGAAGACCTCCCAAGCGTGTCCATAACCTAGGACGAGGCTATTCGAATAGTTTTATCCTGCAGGTGTACCAACTTACCCACATGTCGGACCGCCTTTTGCCACATGATTAAGCACACCGCCTTTGGTATGCCTAAGACACTAAGTCCTACGAGACGTTTCCAATATTATGTATTAACTTCGAGTCGCCCGTATGGATAGAAACCCATACGTTGTGTCGGGGTCGTGGCCCAGCCTCGGACAACTACCCGTCACGGGTAAAGCCTTGGACAATCATGACGCCCTCGAGGTGGAGAACCTTCCGGCAATCCCCACCACCGCACACCCAACACAAACACAAGAACACACACTGTTTCACACAAAGACACACACAAAACTTTTCCTCCTGCGACTCGGAGATAACACACGCCAAAGTACTAAGTCAAGAGGGGTCCCATATATCCCTCATGTGGTTAGTACGCAATAATGCTTGGTTTAGTGTAACAAGATGTTCGGTCCTTGATGACTTGGGCACCATTCCGATTACACCCAAAAACACCACACCAACATACCATTATGCCCAAGTCCAAATCAGTTTTCATTTTCAGTTTTTGATTTGCAAAATTAACAAAGCACCAAGTGCTGGACATAATGGAAGAATAATAATTTTTGTGTGATCAAGGCCATCGACTAAGTCGATGATCGCCCAAAGCTACCGAACTAAGCATGGCTAAGCATTTTCCAATCGAAAGCTACTAAGTGATCCAAGTCCCTCCCTCGGACTCCGACCACAGTAAATAACCTAAGCTCATGGTAGTAGAGGATAAACAAGTCCTACAGATTGTGCAACTATAGGACACTAACCATAATTTTGACAACAAAATAGCAATGCATACATACGAATTGAAATCAATATAGTAGACTTGAAAAATAATAGGATTAACATGATCAAATCGCTTGCACGATTGAAGTTGCTCGCTTCTTTGGGATCACTCTCGGTGTTAATGTGCTCTTGGATCCTATCGAAAGAACCAAAAAGAACCAATAAGGCAAAAGAAACCGAAAAGGTCCAACAGTCAACTTCAACAAAAAGCTCTCAAATGTTTACAATAGGAAGAGCATGATTTTTATGAACTAATGCAACAAGAACCAATTGATTTGGATTCTTAATGCAAAAGATATGAGCAAATCAATTTTGCTCAGCTTTATAAATCAAAAATGCTACTATTCATTAGCAAAATTTTCTGGAGCTATACTGGGGTTGGAAACATTTTTAGATTACAGTTTAGTTAAAAATACAACTAACAAAATTTGAATCAACCAAAAAGGAATTAAAATGAAATAGTTATGCATTTTACAAGTTACTACATTTTTCAGTTGACAAATAAATCCTTTCGGGAAAAACCAGAAATTAAATCGACGTGGACGAACTTGGATCGTTGATCTTGGATCCAACGGTCTAAGTCCACGGAGCAATGCGCGCATGCACGGCTCACAAACCCTAAACTTTCACCGTTGGATCTGGATCCAACGGTTCACGTGGATCAGGACGTTCGGGCGGTCCGAACGTTCACACGCACAGGGGCCGTTGATCTTGGATCCAACGATCCCTGTTGATCGAAGCGTTCGGACGGTCCGAACGTTCACTCGAATAGGGACCGTTGATCTTGGATCCAACGGTCCACGCGGATCGAACCGCTCGGACGGTCCGAACGCTCATTCGCACTGACCGTTGACCTTGGATCCAACGGTCCACGGTGAACGTCGTTCAAACGCTCGTCCCTGTTTTCATCCGACAAAACGACGGTGAAGGGATGGTCGTTGCCGGCGACTCTGGTCGCGGCGGCGCGAGCAAGTGCCCAAAATGGGTTGCTAACAATCTTGCGCACCCAAAGAAACCAACATTTTCAAATGCCGGCGTTCGAGAACGCCAAGCAAGCCGGAGGCGGCAGAGATGACCAAAATGGTCAAAACGAAAATAGCAAATGAGCTCTGCTGCGGTCCAATTGAGCGAGTGCCAAGCAACTAGGGACTAAAGAGGAGTTACTCGAGCACGGAGAAAGCACCGAGAGGACTGGAGCCGCCTGATGAAGAAAAATAGGGCTTTCGGCCGAAAAGGGGAAATCAAAATTAAGTCGCTCCTGCGGCCAAAACCCAAATTGAGTGAGGGTTAATGATCACCGAGGTGAGAGGAATCGGAGGAGCAAGATCGAAAGGAATGAAGCCCAAGGGTACCGCTTTCACCAAGAGCTTGAAGCTCGGCAATGGCGGCAACCGAAGGTTTCAAGTTTTTGAGCTCAAGCAAACACCAGAGAGGTTGCTGGAGCTTGCGAGGTGTTTGAAAGGCTTCAATGGAAGGACCAGAGGGACTTATATAGCGGGGAATGGCAGTGAGCAACGGCAATAACCCTCTCGTGTCAAACCTGCCATGAGAGCCTTTGAGAGCGACGGGAGCAGTTGAACCATGGACTTCGAGGAGGAGCACGACGTGCATTTAATGCGCCGCAGAGCTAGCCGCTTAAAGGTGACCACAGAGGTGATCGCACACCGAAGCGCTTCTCCTCTGCTCACGCCATTGCTTGACTCGGACGCTGCGTTAGGCCCGAGGAAGGAGACGACTCATCCACCGTCGGATTGAAATCGGACGGTCCAAAAGCAACGGGGTGATTAGAACGGTTTGAGCGTCCATTTTAGCCTGAGCCGTTGATTTGGATCCTACGGTTCACATTGCGCGAGGTGTTCGGACGGTCCGAACGTTCCCACGAATCTGAGCCCTTGATTTAGAATCCAACGGTTCACATGGATCGGCGCTCGGATGGTCGAACGCTCACGCGATCGTGAGCCGCTCGATGTCGATCCAACGACGCAACGCCCGCGCCCAAACGACCGAGCCGGTGCGGTTAGTTGACTGGGCCGAGTCAAGTGGCTTGAGCCTGAGTCCGACTCGAACCCAAGGAACAGTGAAATCAGCAAGGGTTTGAATTAAAGACTGATTTTTGAAGAATTTGTTTAAGGTAGCAAACAAGCTCCAAAAATCATGAAATTTTAACTGGAGGTTGCTTACTGGATGATTAACCTTAAATAAATTTTCCAGAGGTTTTTATGTAGGGTATTTTTCTCCAGAAATTTCAGAAGGTGATGAATTAGGGTTTGACCAAGGTTTGATTGGCCTAAAAAATTATCAAATAATTTCAACCCTAGACTCAGGGAAAATGTTTACACGGGTTTGGCACCAGATCTTTGCCAAGGAGGTTTTTGGTTGGAGTTAAATGAGGATTTGAATTTGATCTTCCACAATTCTTTTTTTAAAAGAATTACAAAAACGACCAGGGGTTTCAAGATGCAAGAAAAGTTTTAATTCCTCCTGATTTTCTTACACTTGAAACTCAATTCCAGATTTGGGATGTTACAGGAGAAACCTTAAGTGAGGTGTGGAAAGTATTGTTATACCACCAATCAGCTAGAGATAACCAAGATAACCATTTTTTGGGTTCCTGAAATGCCATGCACCTTAGATAAGACTCCACACATTGGTTTACCCTCTGCGTCTGCCCATCGTTTTGGGGGTGATAAGCCGTGCCGAATCTCAATTGTACCCTCAAAGACTTGAACAATTGTTGCCATAGTTTGCTAGTAAATATTAGTCACTTTCAGACAAAATAGCAACTGGGAACCAATGTAATTTAAAGATGTTGAAGGACCGAAATGGCAACAGAGGGGGGTGAATGGTGCCTAAAAATAAGATCCTCCCTTATCAAGTGTACACACAGCAATCCAAAACCTTCTGATAAAACAAAAGACGTGAAGTGAATCAAATCTAAAGAGTTAAACAAAACTGGGCTGTTCTGTCAGATATCGGAAGTTCCGATTCTACCTAGCGGTAGTTCCGCACTGCGGTAGTTCCGGTCTTCCAGTGCGGAAGTTCCGCCAGCGGTAGTTCCGCCTTGTAGATAGCGGAAGTTCCGATTGTCCCGACCAAGAACAAGACGCATCTTGAAATTTCCAAAAATCCGAAATACTCAAAGATTGTTGCTCTTCTCGGGTCAAGTCTTACAAGACATCATCCTAAACAAGATCTTGACCTCATTGAGAAGGAATCGCAGACAAAGATCCATTAATCAAAGCAAAAACGGATTTCTTGAATATTTGACAAGAGAGACCAAAAACTACAATTCGCAAGATACTTAGATTCTTGGCTCATGAAACTTTGAGGATATGTTAGCAATATCAGTAAGATTCTAGATATCAAGTTTCATGCCATCTCATAAGAGAAATCAAGAGTTTCACCAAAACCCTAGGTATTCAAGCCAAGAACAGAGAGAAGAAAAGATGCATATTCAAAGAACCAAACAACAAAGATTTCATTGCTCGGAATCAAAGATTACAGAGATGAACAAAGAGGAATGATTACAAGAAGTTCAGTTCATCCTCTCAATCTCAACAACTAAAGCTACAAAGCAAAACAACCTCTCCAAAGGCTATTTAGCTAAAGCTAACCCTAATTTTCTCTCTCAAAAAGTCCAACAAACAACCAAGGGTTCACCTCTATTTATAGCCCTTAGCTAACGGGTTTCCAACCCGTTATGCCGGCTAAACCCTAACGGAGTCCGCTTCCACTTGTGCCGCCTTGCAAAATTACCCTTTCGCCCCTCGCACACCTTCTGGAAGCTCCCGCATTCCTTGTTGTCCACGACTCGCAACCGCCTCGAGTGCACGCCGTCTTCGACACATCTTTACCATTCTGACCTCAACGCCGCCTGCGTCTAATCCGGTCTCCACGTGTCTCGCCACGACTCCACCTCGATGCCCTGCAACCAGCACAGACAAGAAACACATCACATAGCATTTCTCAAGATAATAGAATCATCATTTGCATTTAACTCAAATCCATTCACAACTCAAAATCAAAACTATCCTCTCTGCACAGTTCTGCCCACAATCGGAAGTTCCGCATTTACCATGGCAGAAGTTCCGATTATCGGAACGTCCGCACTCCCAGGTTGGAAGTTCCGATTATCGTCAAAGCAGAACACACTTGTCACGATTATCGGAAGTTCCGCGTTCCCAGGGGTGGAAGTTCCGCAACACCACAATAGGACACATTCGTCAGGATAATCGGAAGTTCCGCTTACCAGTATGAAGTTCGATTATCTAACTTCCGCATTCAAAACGGAAGTTCCGCAATCTGTAAACACACCAAAGAAGCAAGAAATGCAATGAATGCAATCACAAACTTTTCAACACAGCGTCAAATACTCATCACTCGAAAGGGAACCCTACTCACATGGTCTCTCAGATGTTTTCAATGAATGCTTGAGTCAGTGACTAAACTGAATAAGGGTGATGTAATGGAACAAAGTGAGCATACTTTGTGAACTAGTCAATCACAACAAAAATTATCTCCTTTCCCTTGGAGTTAGGCACTCTTTCTTATGTTGATGGTTGCTAATGCCGCCCAAGGAATATATGGTATGTGGAATGAATCGCCTAGATAACACTAAGGACTTAATCCTATGATGACCTCTCAATGTAAAACAGTGCAACCACAAGTCTAGTAAACTACAACCTGGCTAAATAATTTGTATCCACCAGTACAAGTTGCACTAGGTAGATGATCCGCGAAGGGGGTCGGGGTGCATGACGTAAGTCGTTACGATGTCGCAAGAAGGGGTCTGGGTAAGGGTTAACGGGTCTATACGAACGTAATCCTTCTCAGACGAAACCTTAGCGGGTGCAACTAATACTAAGGGAGGCATTGTAAAAGCCTTATGGTGATCTTCCCTTGATTCACATGTCTATGAAAACGTGTGTGCATATCAAGACGATTATCTCTTGTGGACAAAGTGTACAACCTCTGCAAAGTAATAAATGGTTCAAACAGTCGTGCCTATGGTCAAAGGCGGACATGTGAACTTTACTAGAATTAGTTCTATTTCAAAAAAACCCCGTTGCGGTGGGATGAAAAATGTGGTGGGCTCACCTAGCCCTGAGATTGGATTTTTCCTGGGTTTTTGAACCCAGTAGTGTTAATGACTGGAGGTACCTCCAATCAAAATAAGCATAAGGTAGAGTTTTCGACTGAGGGAACCTCTACTGTTATTTAATATTGCACAATTACTCTCTTTAATAAAATACAATTATAGGAATTTATAATTATGATAATTGAAAATATTGCTTTAGCAAATAAAAAGTCCCGAACCATCCTTGTTAAGCCTTGCATGTATTATTATTGCATCTTGTGTGTTGGCTCGCGAGCTCAGAAGTTGTGTTCATTCTCGCTCTCTCCCCCAAAACCCTCAGAACCAGGAAATCCCGGAGATTACGACTACTGCGAGGATCCAGAAGTTGGAGGCTCTGGAGATGATGAGGAGTAGTTTAGTTCTTTTAGTCTAGGTCTCGTCTTAGTCCAGCTAACTCCGTTGGTGCTTGAGTGCATCCAATATTATCCAAATCCTTTGTTAATATCAAACGTACACATGTTTCCCCAGTCGCTTGCCTGTGGAGAGATATGCTCCACCCTCTTTTGCTTCTATTGTCGCTTTCCGCTACTTTTATAATGTAATCTTTGGCCTGTTTGGCCCTGATACGGGTGGCCCGATCTTCTCGAGTAGAACCGTGGATAAATAGCGCTTGATGGCGAATAACGCTCAGCTGTACACCATGCGCCAGTGCAGGGACTTGCCGCTCTATGGATATTCTCCAACACGCACCTGGTTGATCGCTACTAGACCTTAATTCCCAGCGGAAAAGCAAACTTGACCTTAAAAAGCATAACAAACAATTGATCGCCTAATTCTCTTTCAGAAGTCCTCGCATGAACTATGTTATGAAAGAACAAGTAATAACTTGTGTTATGTTCTTATGCATAAATGTGGTCTCCTTTATAATGGGAGTCTACCCCTCAATATATAGTCTCGACCTAAGACTATTTAGCAATAAATTTTCCATATGGTACTATTCACACGCTGTACTGTTCATGGACCAGGCATTGTAGCATGGACTGTTCATGGGGGGGCGGGGGGGCGGTACTGTAGTAATGCACTGTTCACAGGGGGGGGGGGGTAATGTATAAGTGCACTGCTCATGGGTACTGTAGCACGGCACTGTTCATGCACGACACTATTCATGGGCGGATCGCTGTTCATGCTGTGGACTTGTGCTTCCTTGGATGACAGCCGCATATCCTTGATCTTCGTCCATCGCTGACTCTTCAAACTTGAGCACAAGTAAAATATTATTTTTAGGTAGTATAAAATTCTCATTAAAATCAATGACATATTCATTAAGGAGCAAGTTCATCTGAGATTGTAGTTTCTTGGCACGAGCTCTTGTTATTGGTTATGTCGGCAACTCGACGCGTATATCATGAGCATTAGGTGGAGGAGAAGAAGGTGTTGTAGGGATGCCCTCATCATCCTCCCCCTCTTGAAAAGGCGTCGTCCTCGACGCTAGATCATCAGCACCGAATAACGGCGATAAATCAGCAACGTTGAATGTCGAGCGCACGCCATAGTCATGTCTCGGAAGCTCGATTTTGTACACATTATCGTTAATCCTCTCAAGCACTTTGAAAGGTCCATCTCCTCGTGGCAGCAACTTCGATTTGCGTCGATCTGGAAATCGATCCTTGCGGTAGTGTAACCAAACTAAATTGCCTGGCTGAAAAAAAATCATTTTCTTCCTTTTCTTGTTCGCCTTGTCAGCATAGTACTTCGCCTTACGCTCAATTTCTTCTTTCACCTTGCTGTGCAATTTCTTCGCATATTCAGCCCTCTTTGACGCCTCCATATGTGTTCGTGATTGACTTGGAAGCGGCAGCAAATCAAGTGGCGTAGTAGGCTTGAAACCATACACCACCTCAAATGGTAACATATGTGTAGTAGAGTGAACGGCTGTATTGTAGGTGAACTCCACATGTGGTAAACAGTCCTCCCACTCCTTGATATTTTTTTGATCATGGTCCTTAGCAGCATCGAAAGTGTGCGGTTCACCACCTCTGTTTGACCATCAATTTGAGGATGACAAGTTGTGCTAAATAACAACCTTGTCCCTAGCTTCCCCCAAAGTGTCTTCCAGAAATAACTCATGAATTTGACGTCGCGATCCGAGATAATAGTCCTGGGTATGCCATGCAACCGCACTATCTCTCTGAAAAATAAATCAGCAACGTGCGACGCATCGTCGCTCTTGTGGCACAGAATAAAGTGTGTCATCTTCGAAAATTGATCCACAACGACAAAAACATAATCTCTCCCCCTCTTAGTCCTAGGCAGTCCTAAAATAAAATACATACTAATATCTTCCCATGGTGCATTAGGAACTGGAAGAGGAGTATACAAACCATGTGGATGCAACTTCGATTTCGCCTTGTGACAAGTTATGCACCGCTGTACATACCTGTCCACATCACGCCTCATCTTAGGCCAATAAAAGTTATCGCTCAGCATAGACAGCGTCTTTTCACGTCCAAAATGTCCCATTAATCCACCGGCATGAGATTCCTGCAATAATAACAAACGCACGGACTATTCTGGGATGCATAGTTTGTTAGCACGAAATAAAAATCCATCATGAATGTGAAATTTATCCCAGCCTTTCTCATCTTTGCAAAGCGCATAAGGTGAAGCGAAATCATGGTTATTAGCATATAAATCACGCAAACTCTCTAAACCAGGAACTTGCACATCTAAGCGATTTAAAACCACACTTTTCCTAGAAAGAGCATCAGCAACCACTGTAACACCCCAGCCCAACACAGAGCCTAGAATGTCACCTCACTACACTTTAAACTAATAATTAATGACACACTATAAAATTTCATCAATAAATCATCAATAAACATAACCATGGATCACAAAAGAACATATATAACTATGGATCAAGCGACAATAAATAATCAATGAGAATGATAACCAGGTAAATAAACCAAAGTAGCATCAATATATGAATCCAAATTAATAAAGCAAATAGTCTAGTTCAAATGATATCCTAAACTTTATTCAACCTCTAACATGTCCATGTGTAAACCAATATTGAATGAATATTATCATGGCGAATGATCATGTGATGTCCATGTGCTCTACTCGCTCTCAACTACGGCATCCTCAAGATCACCTAAAAACAACAATAGAGCAAGGGTGAGTCCACGACTCAAAGAAACACATCATAAACAACGAACAATAATAAATCAACAAGATTCAATAACTTCATTATCATCACATGCACTTCCATTCACATTCTCATTCATTAATCTCAAATATCAATGCAACTCTATTCTATATGTCCACATGCACTCCTTTTCACAGATATCTGGTATAGCGTGAGTGAATGCTCGCGACAACATTCACTCTCAAGCCCGTTCCTCCAAAAGGATCGGGGACCTCCTCCACTCCCGTGGAGTTGTGATCATCATGATCACCTTCTCTTATGCAAAGATGCTTATGAATGCAAACATGCAAACTCCATCATAAACATCATATCCAACTTTTCATCATGCTTATCAGCAAAGATATAAACATACCAATTATTTGTTTGCAATTAAACAGAATAAAAGCACAACAATAATGGTAATAGAAGATAAAGAAAACAGTGATCGATCATTGATCGCTGTCTACCATGCACTTGCCTTTACTAGTTGCGACGCACGGTTTGGCTAGCTGATGGCAACAAGTACGACGCTTCTCCTACATTAAATACACCAATTCTCAATACAAGCTACAGCATCATAAGAATAACAATCAATATACATCGCTCCTACACGTCCCCAAATATACCACGTTACGCCGGTACCGAATAGTTACCCATAGCTGTCCGGTTACTAAAAAGAGCGTAACTTTTGACTCGAAAGTCCGATCACCACAAACCACCCCATTCTGGATTCTTCATAAAATTATCCACATTTTCTTAGATTACAAAGACTTCTAATTAAATCATCTAACCCTCCGTATTTAGCCCAGAAAGTCGGTCTGTCCGCTTCGGAACAGCGGTCTTCCAAATTTCATAACTTTAGTTTTACTCAACCAAAATACGTGTTCTCAGATCCTACAGAATCATTGGACAATTATCTACAACTTTCATGTAGATCAAAAACTCTAATTAAGCTATTTACTATTTTTAATCTACGGTCTACCAAAACAGCGCCGGAAGACGATAACCCTAAAAACAGCAGACTTCCGAAAATCATATCTCGAAATCTACTTGTCCGATCGACGTGATTAAACATGCTATAGAAAGATATCGAAATTATCTACAATTGACTAGTAGATGACATTTTCAACAATTGCCATTATGATACCGAATAAATTGTATAACAAAACAGCAGTGGTAAACAGATTCATTAATCGATATCTCCCATTATTTAGCTAGTCTAACGATTGCACAAAAGTGTTAATCCGATTAATACTCCTAGTAGCAAACCAAGACACTAAAAATTAATCAAGCGCTGATCCGGCTTGAAGCCAAACTACT
Organism: Hsuehochloa calcarea; assembly: GCA_036346395.1. NCBI lineage: Eukaryota > Viridiplantae > Streptophyta > Magnoliopsida > Poales > Poaceae > Hsuehochloa > Hsuehochloa calcarea. The sequence goes on along the minus strand of CM070614.1, from coordinate 18,938,422 downwards.
ACTAATTCACTTTATTAGTCATGGCAGTTAAGCAAAATTTAACACCCACATCACTTACCTAATCAATCGGCCGGTGCTATCAAGTGGTCAGGAAAGAAATCAAATGCCGATCACTGCTTCCACGCCGCTAGGGACTCGGTTTGTATCTTGGCCGGATCGGCAGAAGATAGCAGTAGTAGCAAATGGCAAAGAAATGGAATGCACTTCGCAATGGTGCAATGCTCTCAGCGACACTCAGGCCAAGGAAAAAGAAAAAACAGTGCCGGCCCCACACTGGCAAAGACAAATAGAGAAAAGCAAAGAATTCAAATAGTATGCTATCGGTTTCTACCGAGAAGCAAAGAATCGCATGCAAATGGCAGCGGAAAAAAGCAACAAGACGGCCGATGCGGCTCAGCGCATTGTATAGCAAAGGCAATGAAAAAGCCGAGCTGCGCAAGGCATGGCGCAGAAAAATTGACTGGTCAAGGCGGTGACTAGGGAAAGAGAAAAGAAGAGCTAGGTTTTTAATAAAATCCAGAATCCTTTTATATAGCTCTAAAAAAATATCCGAAACTAATCTATTTTCTCAAATTCTTTTTATTTAATTACGAAAAAGCCCTTAAGACGATTTTAATTAATTATTTACTAATACCATTAAATTAATTACCCTCCGAACATTAAGACGCGAAAATTAAAATTAATATTATTTTCAGGGTATTACATTCTACCCCCCTTAACGGAATTCGACCCCGAATTCTAATCGCCGTTCTACTCAAATAAAAACTGCACAACTGAAATTAAACAACACAATAACACATACCCGACGTGAACAACTCCGGGTATTGCTCGCGCATGCGAGACTCCAACTCCCAAGTCGCCTCTCTCTCGGACTGATGCGTCCACAGCACCTTAACGTATACCAACGTCTTGTGCCTCAACACTCGCTCCGACCTCTCCAGAATGCGCTCCGGACGCGACTCAACTGTGAGGTCTTGCTCAATAATCAGCGACTCTAATGAAATCTTATGCTCTGGATCTCTCAAAAACTTTCTCAGCAACGAGACGTGAAACACATTGTGAACTCCACGCATGGACTCAGGCAGGTCCAGGCGGTAAGCTAACTTCCCAATTCTTGCAATAATCGGGAACGGTCCAACGTAACTTGGGCTAAGCTTCTCTTTGGTACCAAACCGAACAACCTGTACATAACACACTGAACTCCTGTCCTGTCTCCCAATCAACCACTTCACATTTGCAAGGAGTACCTCCTTTATCCCGGAACGCACAACCAAACTAGTTTCAAACAAACTCTTTTGTAAATAGAACCCAACTGAAAACAAAGGATTCTCATCGCAATCACGCGTTACCAACTCCCCATCAGAATAGTCAAATCAAAAAAAATCAAAGATTCATCACAAGAACCTTTCCATTTTCCAAATAGGCTGTTTGCAAATAAACCCCACGTAAGCCAAAAGAGAAAACATTCGAATGCCAAAGTCAATCATTTTTTTTTCTTTTCCTAAATTAGAAAGAATCACATACCAACGTAAAGCCAACTCAAATTGTAAATGACCTCTGTCATAAACACACGGCTCAACCAAGAATCAAGAGGGCATTTCACTACCCGAGGAATCAATTTTTTTTTTCTCAAATTTTTTTTTTTTTTTTTAGGAATAAACTCTCTCAAATCATAGGATTTCAAATCATCACACTAACTCATTCCTCTTAACTGGTAATCTCAAAGCGATGCTCAACCTGAGAGCAACAACCGCGCCCATTTAGAGAGACTCTACTCACCCATAAAAAGATACTATAGTCCCCTCCTCTACCAAAGAAACTATTTTGACAAATGATTCCCAACACCCCAAATAAAATTTACACCCACAATCACATCACCTCAATCTTTTAGGGATAATCAACCTGAAATTCTCTACACACACACACTGATTTAAAACCAAAGGATTCTATCAATGATCATCATACTATTTGGAATCCACTTTCGTTCTACTACTTCTACACATGATCATTGGGCAACCAAGGTTCTAGCATAAAACACATGCTCAATTTCAACAGCCAGGACTCCTAAAGTGACTTCGGTATACTTGATAGAAATCGCATATTCATTGCCTAGAATTCCCACAATCCAAACAATATCCTCAATCATTAATATCAACCATCATCACTAATCAATTGACTGCCCAAAACGATTTACTTCACTAATATTGGACCCTCAATAAACCACACCATTCAATTTCACCTACATAACCTTGCAAAGTATACCATCACAATATCCCAACTATTCGATAAATCCAATACTCCACCATCATGAACAAATATCCTTGGATCACTATTCACTATAGGTTCTACTAATTGTAACAATATAATCAGTTTTGTCCCAACGACCATAATTCCTTTTAGATCCAATTCTCTATGAGATTTATATCATGAAATGAATTCATCATCTAATGTTCCTCAATTAACTTGCAACCCAGGGTCTCTCAACATCATCTACTTGACCACTATTAACCAGTTCCCAATATACACTCTTTAAGGTTTTGTAAAACAAATCGACTATTCCTTTCTCAAAAGAAGAGACAAATAAAAAGATTTTTTTTTTTAAAGACCAAATCACATTAATCACTTAAGAACCAATAAAGCTTTCCGACTCGTCACTTGCTCAAACCAATTTCATCTACCAAATAAATCACGAACTCCAAAAGTTCATGAATTCAAAACTCCAAACCTTTCATTTAAACGATATTACGAAAGGCGATCAAATTACTCTTTTTCTAAAAGAATCATCACCACACGAAACCACAATCCCTTACAGACAGTCTTACTAACATTAAGAATAATACACTCTTAACATGATTCAATATCGTCAACTCTTCCATTAATAAGCCCCGAAAAGTTCACCAAATTGTTCCGTACTACTTTACCATCACATCTTCAAAATGAGATTATTCCAAAACCATACAACCTCACTACAACAACTACTTTATATTAGAAGGAATCCACTACACAAATTAAAAGGTTTTATCAAAACCCTTTCATCACGGATATGCTATTGTCTGACTATTCCACAATTGTCTAGGTATAAGCCACCTATTAAATCACACCAGCTCAACTCTTAGTGATGCTCAACACCAAACTTTAACACTCAAAGAATTGCACTCCAACCATTGTTGTTATCAACTAGCTTTCTTATGATGTCTAGTCGCTACCTATTTTCATTTGCGAATCACTTGAATATTTACCAACACATATTCGTTGTTCCTCCTCACATTTAGTTTTCAACAAAATCACCCTAAAACTTCAAAAGTCAAAATCTTCTCTCGATCAAAAGTCTCAACAACACTATAATCAAATTCATTGTGTCATTCTATAAAGAGAACTATCCAGAACTCCTCCTGTAAATTCTAGATCCACTGGTATTCAATCCATTCAACCTTTTGTACACAATTCCAATAATTAATCATACTAAGGTATATGTAAAGCTATCAACCAAATATGATCACCAAGTGTCTACAAGAAAGATAACACCACAAATAATATCTATTAAAGCAATAACCTAGCATCTCCTCAAGTTTCCTTTACACACAATTAGATTAATCCATTGGTACCAAATCCAATAAATTCAACAAACTAATCAATTTTAATGTCCAAGCCGCTTCATCAACGCTCCATACTTCTTAATAACTCTTATGACTCCAATTAGGTATGGACATACTCTTAGTCACTACTCAACTCGTAATTACTCTATGACAAAATTTGGGTTAAGACCAATCATGCATCACGCTCTGTGTCCGACTGATACTCATACCTTATCAATGAACTTCTATGTTTACCACCTCTAGCTTAAACATAACAAGTCAACACAAAAGGATTTTAACTCTTTTGGAAAAAATAGGCATTAAACTTCAAAGACTAAATAATCCAAAAGAAATACATAAAGCCAAAGTTTTCACATGTTAAAGAACTTGCAATAGAAAACTTTCAAGATCCGTAATACCAAGTGAATAAATAAGTCATATTTTCCAATAGGAAGGGCGAACTCCCACTAAAAGATCAATCTTGTTTGTTAACCGATGTTCACACAAAGCAACAATAGATCAACAAATATGAGAACAAGTAATGGCTTTATGGAACCAAAGGAGACCAATGAAATATCACCCGTTGTATTGTAAACACTATCTCAAGGAAAATTCATCAACCGCAACCATAACCAGAATTGCCCAAAATTCAAGCTCAAGGAAGAGAACAACTTTTATAAAGAAACTCACACACAATACCTATAACTACTGTAATCAAAGTAGCTACCTCTCTATTCCCATACCACGAATGGTGGTGTAACCTGGTAAAACCTAGGGCCACAACCACGATCTCAATCGCCTCGAGAGGGGGCCCCACGTAACCACGCCATGCGCCCCGACCTCCACGCATCGTGGCCACCACGACCACGTCATCTATCCCTCGACATAGCTATCAACCACAATCAACAATACACAATGAGCTCAAAGCTCAAAATAAACTCATCCATCAATAAACAACATAACGGAAGCGTAAAACGATGATCGTACCTCTCTCTAACCTAGTGTGCACTAGTGTGTCAAATTTTAGGTTAGTTAACCATTAGCAAATTTTAGTTGATTTACCAAGCTAAAACAAATTTTAACAATTTTAGTTTACCTAAGTTGTTAATCTATTCACCACGGACCTAAAGCCCGCTCTGATACCAACTGTAACACCCCAGCCCAACACAGAGCCTAGAATGTCACCTCACTACACTTTAAACTAATAATTAATGACACACTATAAAATTTCATCAATAAATCATCAATAAACATAACCATGGATCACAAAAGAACATATATAACTATGGATCAAGCGACAATAAATAATCAATGAGAATGATAACCAGGTAAATAAACCAAAGTAGCATCAATATATGAATCCAAATTAATAAAGCAAATAGTCTAGTTCAAATGATATCCTAAACTTTATTCAACCTCTAACATGTCCATGTGTAAACCAATATTGAATGAATATTATCATGGCGAATGATCATGTGATGTCCATGTGCTCTACTCGCTCTCAACTACGGCATCCTCGAAGATCACCTAAAAACAACAATAGAGCAAGGGTGAGTCCACGACTCAGCAAACACATCATAAACAACGAACAATAATAAATCAACAGCATTCAATAACTTCATTATCATCACATGCACTTCCATTCACATTCTCATTCATTAATCTCAAATATCAATGCAACTCTATTCTATATGTCCACATGCACTCCTTTTCACAGATATCGGATAGCGTGAGTGAATGCTCGCGACAACATTCACTCTCAAGCCCGTTCCTCCAAAAGGATCGGGGACCTCCTCCACTCCCGTGGAGTTGTGATCATCATGATCACCTTCTCTTATGCAAAGATGCTTATGAATGCAAACATGCAAACTCCATCATAAACATCATATCCAACTTTTCATCATGCTTATCAACAAAGATATAAACATACCAATTATTTGTTTGCAATTAAACAGAATAAAAGCACAACAATAATGGTAATAGAAGATAAAGAAAACAGTGATCGATCATTGATCGCTGTCTACCATGCACTTGCCTTTACTAGTTGCGACGCACGGTTTGGCTAGCTGATGGCAACAAGTACGACGCTTCTCCTACATTAAATACACCAATTCTCAATACAAGCTACAGCATCATAAGAATAACAATCAATATACATCGCTCCTACACGTCCCCAAATATACCACGTTACGCCGGTACCGAATAGTTACCCATAGCTGTCCGGTTACTAAAAAGAGCGTAACTTTTGACTCGAAAGTCCGATCACCACAAACCACCCCATTCTGGATTCTTCATAAAATTATCCACATTTTCTTAGATTACAAAGACTTCTAATTAAATCATCTAACCCTCCGTATTTAGCCCAGAAAGTCGGTCTGTCCGCTTCGGAACAGCGGTCTTCCAAATTTCATAACTTTAGTTTTACTCAACCAAAATACGTGTTCTCAGATCCTACAGAATCATTGGACAATTATCTACAACTTTCATGTAGATCAAAAACTCTAATTAAGCTATTTACTATTTTTAATCTACGGTCTACCAAAACAGCGCCGGAAGACGATAACCCTAAAAACAGCAGACTTCCGAAAATCATATCTCGAAATCTACTTGTCCGATCGACGTGATTAAACATGCTATAGAAAGATATCGAAATTATCTACAATTGACTAGTAGATGACATTTTCAACAATTGCCATTATGATACCCGAATAAATTGTATAACAAAACAGCAGGGTAAACAGATTCATTAATCGATATCTCCCATTATTTAGCTAGTCTAACAGTGCACAAAAAGTGTTAATCCAGTTAATACTCCTAGTAGCAAACCAAGACACTAAAAAATTAATCAAGCGCTGATCCGGCTTGAAGCCAAACTACTACTAATTCACTTTATTAGTCATGGCAGTTAAGCAAAATTTAACACCCACATCACTTACCTAATCAATCGGCCGGTGCTATCAAGTGGTCAGGAAAGAAATCAAATGCCGATCACTCTGTTTCCACGCCGCGAGGACTCGGTTATCTTGGCCGGATCGGCAAGAAGATAGCAAGTAGTAGCAAATGGCAAGAAGAAATGGAATGCACTTCGGCAATGGTGCAAATGCTCGGCGAGAAGACACCTGGTCAAGGAAAAAGAAAAATAAATAAGCAAGTGCTCCCACACCAAAGACACAAGCAGAGAAAAGCGACAATTCAAAGAGGCGTTGGTGGTTTCGGTGGAGAAGCGAGAACCGCATGCAACAAGCAGTGGGAAAAAGGCAACAAGACGGTGATGCGGCTCCAGCGCCTGTATGTATACAGCAAAAAAGCTGAGCGGCGCAAGGCTACACGAGAAAAATTGACTGGTCAAGTGCACGACTAGGGAAAGAGAAAAGAAGAGCTAGGTTTTTAATAAAATCCAGAATCCTTTTATATAGCTCTAAAAAAAATATCCGAAACTAATCTATTTTCCCAAATTCTTTTTATTTAATTACGAAAAAGCCCTTAAGACGATTTTAATTAATTATTTACTAATACCATTAAATTAATTACCCTCCGAACATTAAGACGCGAAAATTAAAATTAATATTATTTTCAGGGTATTACAACCACGTTTTCCTTTCCCTTCTTATATTTCACAATGTAAGGAAATGACTCGATAAATTCTACCCACTTAGCATGTCGACGGTTCAGCTTAGCTTGGCCTTGCAAATATTTTAATGCCTCATGATCAGAATGTATAATGAATTCCTTAGGCCATAAATAATGTTGCCAAACTTCTAAAACTCGTACTAAAGCATATAGCTCCTTATCATAGATCGGATAATTCAATTGTGCACCTTTGAGTTTCTTGCTAAAATAAGCAACCGGTCTACCCTCTTGCATCAAAACACCGCCAATACCAATTCCACTAGCATCACATTCAATTTCAAAATTCTTAGTGAAATCGGGTAAAACAAGTAATGGTGCCTCAATTAAACGCTTTTTTAATTCATCAAATGCTGCTTGCTGTGCCACCCCCCATGTAAACGCAACACCTTTTTTTTGTTAATTCATTCAGTGGGGAAGCGATGGTGCTAAAATCCTTAACGAAACGCTGATAAAAACCAGCGAGTCCATGAAAGCTCCTAATTTGAGTAACATTCATAGGTGTAGGCCAATTTTTAATTGCTTCAATTTTAGACTCATCTACCTCTACTCCCTATGCCGAAACCACATAGCTCAAAAATATTACGCGATCTTTGCAAAAAGTGCACTTCGCTAAGTTCCCAAGCAACCTAGCATTGCGTAAAACTTGTAACACTTGTCTAATGTGGTCAATATGATCAGATTCATTATCGTTGTAAATCAAGATATCATCAAAATACTCGACCACAAATTTCCCAATGAAATGCCGTAAAACATGATTCATCAATCTCATGAATGTACTAGGTGCATTAGTTAACCAAAAAGGCATGACTAACCACTCATACAAACCAACTTTTGTTTTAAAAGCAGTTTTCCACTCATCCCCTTCTTTCATCCTAATTTGATGATACCCACTACGTAGATCAATTTTAGATAAAATAACAGCACCACTCAATTCGTCTAACATATCATCTAAGCGAGGTATAAGATGACGATATCGAATAGTGATATTATTAATCGCTCTACAATCTATGCACATGCGCCAAGTACCATCTTTCTTAGGAACTAAAATAACAGGCACAACACAAGGGCTTAAGCTTTCGCATACATACCCTTTGTCGAGAAGCTCTTGTACTTGGTACTGAATTTCCTTTGTTTCCTCGGGGTTGGTGTGGTATGGTGGTCGGTTCGGTAGCGTTGCTTCCGGAATCAAATCAATTTGATGCTCTATCCCGTGGATTGGTGGTAAACCAGCGGGCACCTCCTCCGAAAAAACATCACTAAATTCCTGCAAAACATGAGAGATACCACTAGGAAGAGACGTTAAGTCGTTAGTAAAAAGCAAAACATCTTTGTACAGGAGTACAAAGTGCACCAAATTGGGATTCTCACAAAAAGCTCTCATATCTGATTTGGTGGCTAACATTACTAAACCGTTCTCTCCCTCACTTTTCTTTTTACAGCTCCATTTTGGCTTATGGCTCTCACTCACCGAAGGTGGAATCTCGCAATTTGGTGTACTCTCAATGTTCACCTCAACTTTCTTCTTATCAGCATTGACTATCTCTGTCGGTGTAAGTGGATACAAAATCACATCTTTGCCGCTCCACTTAAACTTGTAGCAGTTTGTATGTCCATCATGATAAACATGGCGATCAAATTGCCATGGGCGCCCCAACAGCAAGTGACAAACTGACATGGGCACCACATCGCACACAATGGTATCCTCATATTTGCCAATCTTGAAGTGCACCTGCACCATATGACTGACTTTTACCTCGCCCACATCGCTCAACCACTTCACATGATAAGGATGAGGATGCGGTAAATATTTTAAGCTCAATTTTGTGCACATCTCGTTGCTGGCCAGATTATGATAACTTCCCCCATCAACTATAACTTTACACACTTTACCACCAATTGTCGCCTATGATTGAAATAAATTGCACCGCTGTGAGGAAGACTGGCTTTGTGACATGCTAAGTACACGAGGTGTGCACACTAGCATATGTTGTCCATCTGGCGACCACGGTCTACAGTCCAATCTCTCATCCTCTGTAGGATCATCTGCAAAAGCAGCAAACGTAGTATCCTCCTCATCACTAGCTGAAATATACCTATCATCAGTAAATATCATAACTTTAGTATTTGGGCAATCTTTCTGAAAATAACCAACTCCCTTGCACTTGTAGCATGTCAGATCACATGAACGGCCTGTAGAACCCATCGAGGATGCCGCACTAGCAGCTGGCGCCGGTGGTCGGCGCGCCGGTGGCGGCGTGCTATTTGTCTTCCTCTGTGCCGAACTGCGCATCGTGGAATTGCCCCCTGATGGAGCGGGCTTGCGTGGCTGTCCTGTGTTGTACGGAGGTGGTGTACTCGCTGAATAATGTTGACGTGCCGCATATTTAGCATCTTCAATGACCTGCTTCTCAGCCTCACGTGCTTGATGCATCAACTCAACCATGTTGTTGTATTGATGATGATTCACGATCCGTCGAATAGCATAATTCATCCCGGCAAGAAAACGAGCCATCGCTTGTTCCTCATTCTCACGCACATCAGCACGTATGATAATCTGCTCCATCTCTTTATAATACTCATCAACTGATTTCAACCCCTGTCGCAATCCAATCTGCTTCTCATGCAGCGAGCGCTTGTAATGTGTAGGTACAAAGCGCGCGCACATCTATCGCTTCAGCTCATCCCATGTAACAACACGTGGCTCGTGTTGCTCCATACGCTGTTGCACACAGCGCTCCCACCATGTAGCAGCATATCCGTCCAAAGCCGCAACAGCAAGATCCAACTTGCGCTGATCAGAATAGCAGTTCATGCGGAACAACTTATCAACTTTCAGCTCCCATGCAAGATAAACCTCTACCTCTGTTGTACACTCAAAGGATGGCATCGTGAACTTAGGCTTTGCAACCAGATCATCGGCATCCTCATCGCACCGACGATTGCGTGCATATTGATTATGTTGACAGTGTGGTAAATAGTTGCCGAACACGGATTCGTCGCCGTCATCGTCAGCGTGGCGGTTGCCAACATGCGCGCCTCCATAGGCGCCATCGTGGATGCCATTGTTGGCACCGCCTCCTCCTGTGTTGTTGCCACGGCCGCGCCCTTGCGCAGGGGGACGTGCCATGACCTTGGCAATAGCACGACGCTGTGGTGCCGCCTCGCGAACACGCTGCTGTTCGTCGAGTTCTCGTAAGCGTGGATCATCCTCGCGCTTTCGTCTAGCCATACAGGAGGTGTAAACTCCGCCTCGCCACGTGTACCCAGCTGCATCGAAGCGGTGAGCTTGGCAATAGAGTCGGGCAGTACCTTATGGTTGTCGTCAACAGTCACGGATAGCTTCTGGAAATCTGTCCCCAAGCCGTCCAAGTTGGTTTGGACACGCCCAAGGTCGCCGCGCACCTAGTCAACCTCAGCCCGGAACCCTTCCCGGAGCGTGGCACGTAGTGTATGGTAGTGCATCTTGGTGACCGGATCAGTAAGGTTGTCGTCCAGATCCTTGTACTGCTCGCTTCCTGACATGTTTACAGAAACAAAAATACCAAGTGACAATATATGTGGAAAATAAGTGGGGATCTCTCAACTACTGTTCTGAAACAAAGCAAATTGTACCGTTCCGAAGTAAATTAAGAGCAGCAAACAACCAACCAAGATTGTGCGAGAGAATATCAAGAACGATAGTCAATACATGACACAGATATTTTTGGTGGAGCTAGGTGAGGAAAACAACCTAACAAATTCAGAATTTAAAGATTGTCGAGCTAGGTAGCAATCCAAACGAGACTCACAATGCCTAATTGCTGATCGATAAATATAAGTGAAGAGTAGACAGCAACACACGCACAAGGATAATGGGACTATTGCAATCAATGGAATGAGCGATAACACGGACAATTATGTATGGAGGCTGTGGATATCATGGGGATATGTGCATGATATTAGGATGATGAGTCAATTGGAAATGGCGTTGTTGGTTTGTCGAATCTCGCTTTAAAAGCTCCAAAGTCGCTCGGACATCGGCGGTCGACCGTGTGCACCGGTCGGCCGACCGTGTGGCGATCAAACCGGCTCTGGCGCGTCCGACCGCCAGACTTTTGAGTGAGTTTGGAGCTAGGCCAAAAATAGAGGGTGTGGGTAAGAAAGGGGAGTTTCCTGCATTTGGTCTCATATTTTTTAGAGCTTCTAGTCAAAATTTATATTCATTTGAAAATTCCAGAGAGTTCTCGGATTTCCAGGGTGAAATTTTGGTTAAGTCATTTCGAGCGGTCTGACCGCTCATACAAATCGGTCTGACCGGTTTGAGATCGGTCAGACCGGCCAGGTATGAAGGTCAGACCGGTTTTCACTTGTTCGTCGACCATCTTGGCGGCGTTCTGTTTTGGTTAAGTCTAGTGCATGAGTTTCAATGCTTTAATGTTGAATATTGCATGTTTTGAGCTAACATAGGTCAAGTTGTGAAAAACCTGTTCCCGGAGACGATTTCTTGGTCTATTGCTGTGCAAGTGGCTTGCTTGTCAACGACGGTCAACGACGAGGAGGATCGGGACTAAGCTTGGAGTGCTGAGGTCCAGAACGATCATGGATGCCAGGTGAAGTCGTGTGACTCAAGCATAGCGCAGAATGGACAAGATGGTTCGAAGAGGCAGTTTGTTACAGCTGGTTGGATCAAGCGGCGCGGGGGTCGGCGCAAGTGCCTTGGAGGTTCCGATGGGATTCGGACGGGAGAGACTTGCCAACAAGATGAGAGTCGCTGATCAACCTACACGTAGCGAAGCAGGCGATTGCTTCGACTGTAATACGTGTGTATGTGTCTCGTTTGTATTGGGCCTTAATAGGAGCCCATTAGGTGAACTCTTCTAGAACCTATGTCTCACTATAAATAGAGGGGGTGGTTGCCAAACAGCCCCCAAGCACTCCATTTGCAAAAACCTTAGTTTGGTTTAGGGTTTAGAGAGAAGATGAGAGGCTAGGTCCTAGAGAGGTGATTTGGGTGTGTGCTCATGGATTGTGCTCTTGTCCTCCTTGAGGGAGTGGCTGTAACCTGCAACATTATGAATCAATCTATGGATGATTATTCAAAGATGAGGGTTCTTGTGTTCTTCCTTCTCTTTTGTTGATTTTTTGTGCTTCCTTGATCCGGTTATTTTTTGTTGGTCTCTTGACCTCTTTTACCTTGCTATGAGGTGTGGGAATACTCCTATGATCATCTAGATCATCAATCCCCCACGAGCAAGATTTGGATCAAGTTTTTCATTTTGCTCGGTTTTGAACCCTCCTTTGGTAAAACTTAAAAAGGTCAAAACTTTGACGTGTATCTAGACGATCGTTTCTTGGAATAGGTTCCAGATATCCTTAGGGAGGTGTGTTCCAAATTTGGTCAAGTTTCATCGAGTAGATCGAAAGTTAGACCTATTTTCGTTTTAATTTCGCCATCTCAGACCGGTTCGTCGGTACGGTCGACCGATTTCATAATGGCGGTCAGACTACCAAGCAATCAGACCACCAGTTGGTCATCGGTCTGACCGCCCCAGTGAGTTGGATCTCCTTATTTTGGGTCTTTTGCTTGAGGGGTTAATCGGATTCAGCACAAGGCTCCCTCTGTGCATTTACTGATCTTAGCTTTCATAGCAATTGGAGAAAAGTTGGTGTTGAATTTGATTAAGATAAAATTAAGAAAACGTCTATTCACCCCCCTCTAGTCGCCTTTCTGGTCCTACAGACGCGAACACTCGTATTGCAACAGTTCAAGGAGAGACGCTAGCTAGTGCTCAAAAGTTGTATATGAGGGCACAAGATTGCTCAAAATTATGGTACGCGAATAGCAGCGGATACAAGTATATAAACTGGCTCCAATAAAAGGATTAAAAACTATAGCCGAAAAGTTTACCTTCTGTTTTTTTTCTTGCTCTCTTTTTTTTCTCCTATTCTTTTGCTCTCTTTTTTCACTCACGGCTAGCGCTAATCAATCAACCCCTTTTTTGTTCGTTTCTTTCACGGCCAACTACTAACAGCAAGTTATGCGAACAGTACCAGACACGAAAACTTGGCGTCTCAAAATCCTAAGAGCAGTCCCTCGATCACAACAACAAACTAGTCTCAATAGGTACGACAGGTTTGCGAACGGATCGAAGGGTTCATGAATAAAATAATGTGCAATCCACTAGATATAAGTAATGTTTAGTTGCACAAAGCAGGAATCAAGTACGAACACAAAAATTTGTAGAATGGAAAACAAAAAGAGATGCGAACGGAACACGACCAGCAACTAAACACTATGAACGAGTGGATTAAGACCTAACAAAACACACTAAAAAATGCTGAATTAAACTATGGCGAAAGATGATATATTTTTTTGTGGTTTTTTCGGTGTATAGGACAGAAAAATAATCTACTGAAATGTAGGGAAAAAGAGATCCTACTGAGTGGCCTGGAATCTGATACCACGATGATACGGGGTGGCCCGATCTTCTCGAGTAGAACCGTGGATAAATAGCGCTTGATGACGAATAACGCTCAGCAGTACACCACGCGGCAGTGCACGAACTTGCAGCTCTATGGATATTCGCCAACACGCACCTGGTTGATCGCTGCTAGACCACGAGCGGAGATCACCAAGCCCTAAATTCCCAACGAAAAAGCAAACTTGACCTTAAAAAGCAGAACGAACAATTGATCGCCTAATTCTCTCTCAGAAGTTCTCGCATGAGCTCTGTTATGAAAGAACAAGCAATAACTTGTGTTCTATTCTTATGCATAAACGTGATCTCCTTTACAATGGGGGTCTACCCCTCAATATATAGTCTCGGTCTAAGACTATTTAGCACTAAAATTTCTATATGATACTATTTCATGCGCGCGCACTGTTTATGGGCGGGGCACCGCAGCATGAATGTTCATGGACTGGTACTGTAGCAACACACTATTTACAGGTACTGTAGCAATGCACTATTCATGTGTACTATAGCAATGCACTATTTACAAGTACTATTCATGCACAACACTATTCATAGGCCGATCGCTGTTCATGCCATGGAAATGCCGTGGACTTGTGCTTGCTTGGATGACAGCCGCATATCCTTGATCTCCGTCCATCGCTGACTCTTCAAATCTGAGCACAAGTAAAATATTGTTTTGAGGTAGTATAAAATTCTCATTAAAATCAATGACATATTCATTAAGGAGCAAGTTCACCTGAGATTGTAGTTTCTTGGCACGTGCTCTTGTTATTAGTCCTGTCGGCAACTCTAGGCGTATATCATGTGCATTAGGTGGAGGAGAAGAAAGTGTTGTAGGGATGCCCTCATCAGGCCTTTATTGTAAAACTTAACCCGATGCGGTCTATGTAAACTCTGATGTGTTAAATTAATGAATTGTTTAGTTCATACTATGTATGAAATGATTCATTGCAATGTATCTATGAGAACTATCTACTGATCTATAGAATAACACATTATTTTTACAGAGCATTCGGGAATAGAAAATCTGAGTCCGACAACCTATAATGTCAGTGCCGACATATGAGCATGCAAAGTTTGGAATTTTGTTGGTTAACCAGTGAACTTCACGTGTTGCATTCAAGACCTTTTTGAAATTGAGTTAGGTAATGAAACGACATGAAGAGCATGCCATCCCATATACATATATATCTTTAGGTTTTGATATTTTTAATACTTTTTGAAGACAATATTGTCTAAACACTTTGACACACAAGTTTCATGCATTTGCAATATTTAGACCATTTTCACAGGATATGCCCCCCTTGTCAATATGGATTGGGAGAATAGAAATTGTCATGGTACAAGAAAGGAGAAAACAACTAATAAACCCCAAGAACCGAAGGATGGTTCTAAAAGAAGGAAAAAAGAAACAAAAGAAGAACTGAAGGGTGATGCTGACCTCTTGAAGATTTGTTCCTTGTACATTTGAAATGGTTTAATATTTCAGTATGCAATATATGCAACGACTTATAATGAGTGATGTTTTATAGCCTTGCAAAATTTCATGATCCAATAATTTTCTTATTGTTTTTCTCTCTTTTCCACTGCATTCAAGATTTAATATGAAAAATTCTATGGTCATAGTTTAATAGAGAACCTGTTACCATTTGTTGAGAATGTTTTAAAGCTATAGCACAAAGTTAGCAACACAAAATTTTCTTTTCATGAAAAAGGCTTTTATACCATAATCATTTCTTTTCTTTTCTTTTTTGCGAGGAATAATCATTCTCATATATAAAGTTGCACACCTTTTGTGGTAAAACTGTTTTTTTTCAAGTGAGGTAGAACACTGGTGAAATTTCTGCTGCCAAATTGACAAATTTCAAAACACCCCTCCCTTACATTTAACCAAATTCCACACCAAATCGTATTTGATGTTTTGACCACCACTTAGTTAGGCTGTATCGAGGAGCAAGCAGAACAAGTTGATGCAGAAGTGCCGTGCAAACTATCTGATACGGGTGCCCGATCTCCTCGACGTATGATTAAAGATAACTCGAATAGCCTAACGAATTGTACGAAGGAAATACGTTGCCAATGCAACAACCTGAGACACATCAATTCACCTAACCACACACTGATATGATCATCCACTCAAGTATGCCAAAAGTGGATGCAAAGCTCTTCCAATCCGCAAGGATCAGTGAGAACCAAGGTGAAGAGAGTCACTCAATTACAAGGGGCAGCCGGCGGCTTGCAAAACCCTACAAAAATGCGGAAAGCAATCTGTCATTTTTCTTCAATTAAACGTGGCTTGCCCTCCCTAAAGAGGTACGTACAAAATATAAAGGCCCTTAGGCCGACTCCTATCCTACTAGGGGGATTAATTCCAACTCGGTGTTGGTCTCCTCTCAAAGGCACGCACAACAAGAAATTTACAAGCCGATTCTTCTCTGGTTCGGCCAATGTAAACACACTTAGGTCATATACAATGAAATTACACTAGTTATTTATAGCCTTTGTTACGTAGAATTTAAGTTGATATCAATGAAAAGGAATAAAGAAAGAGAAATATGCAATCTTATAGCAGACTGTATCACTAGAACCAAAGAAAATATTAAAAATTATGTGTTATCTACAATCATGTAGCCGACTGTATTGTCATAACCCATTGTATGAACTGTTTTTATTACTATCTATAAATGATATAAAGAGTTGCTATAAACAACAGCTATCTGTACCATTGTATATACGGTTAGACCATGCTTCCTTATATATCCAGTGGCATCACGGAAAAACCTTATCCGGTTCGATTGAGGAACTTGGTTTTTTCCTTCCCTTGGTTTGCTGGAGGAATTAGCGATGCACTCGGACATCCACACGAGCCCCTGTTCTGTCGGCCGAAATAATCTCCACGCGTTTGATGAGCTAGCCACACGCTTTTGCCAGCTGGTTCCCAAATGGAATCAATTATGTTAAGAATCGCCCAGACTCGAGAGTCTCGCTCAAGACGGGCCCAGACCCCGAGAGTCCCGCCCAGCTTGAACTCCTCATTCCATAGTCTATAAATAGAGGGTCACCCCTCTCTCATTGTAACCCCGATTGTTCAGAAGGAATAAAGCACACCCAAGTCCCGCATATCTCTGTGTTCATTCTATTGTTGTGTTCTTCATCGTTCTACGATTCTCGATCATTGTATACGAGGTACCCGTTCGATTGGACTCGCCAAATGACGGCACTCAACACGTTATCAAGACGATCGACTCTCCTCGTGATCGAAAGGTAACCGTCGAAGAACGACACTCGTAGATTGAATCGTATTTTCTAGATTGCTTTCAATTCGCAAATTTGCTTTCTAGATTGTTTTTCTGACAAAGTAACTGTTCTAATCTACCGCGAGTGACTTGAAGTCGCCGACACAATGTCGATCGGTAGATTGCATGAAAGATCGGATGTCGATTGTAATCGTAGATTGAAATTGCAAATTGTTCCGGTCGACTCAAGTCGCCGAATCGGTAATTGCATCGAACGAATATTGCAATGCATAAACAAAGGATTATATATTCACAAGAATTGCATATGCAAAGTAAGCCACATGAACAAGAACCAAGGGCTCGAGCGCTGCCGTCGCTTAAAGCCGCCGCGGCACACGCCGCCATCGCATGGCACCACCACCGACGCCCAGCATGCCCTCGAAGGCGCCGCATGCTGCCGGAACCAAGGGGGGAAGGGATGTGCCGCCATTGGCCATGAAGCCAACCGGCACCGCCACGTCCCGGCCGCTGCGGCGCGTTGCGGTCTCGCGCCACGCCGCCAGTAGAGAAAGAACGCACCCGCCGCTCGCGCATGCGGCTCACTCAGACGCAGACCGACCTGCCGCCGGCTGCCGCCGCCCGGCTGAACCGCGCCACCGGCCGCCTCCGCTCTGCAAGTGCGTGTCGGACGCCTTTGAAGAAGAAGGGAGGGGGAGGAAGGCGCGCTTGAAGCCCCGGCGCCGCAGCCGCCCGACCGTGCCGCCATTTCACTGGCACCTCCACACGGGCGATCGCCTGCGCAGCAGTAATCGCCGCCACCTCGGCACCGCCCCCCTCCCGACGAGCTTGCCGGCCAAGCACCGCCACCGCTTGAACCGCCGCCTCGGAGCCGACGTCGACGCCGCCGCCGACCGCCGCCCTCGCCCGCGCGGCCGATCCGCGCGCCGCCTCGCACTCGCTGCGCTCCGCTTGAGCCGCTTGATCCTCGGCCCGTAGCCGAACCGACCCGGCCGCCGGTGCTGCGGGCACGCCGCCACACGAGAGCCGCCAGACTTCAAGCCACGATCGGGCGAGATGAGCGCCGCTGTCGGGCGCCAGAGAGCCACGGCCGAGCTCGCCAGACGGCCGCCGAGCCGCTCCGCCCGGCGCGCCACAGATCGCCGCCGCTCGGCAGCGCAAGCCGCGACGATCGGCCGTCGCCATGGCCCCATCGTCGCAGACCTGCGCCGCTGAGCCCCGGCCAGGCTACCTCATAGCGCCGCCGCCCGGCTTCCATGCGTGCCGCCTTGAAGCGGTCCCGACTCCGGCCGGCCGCGTCGCACTGCCATCCACCGCCGCTCAATCGGCCGATGAACCCGGGGGGAACCCTACGCAACCCCGCCCACCGTTTTTAGCGGCACAAACGGGTCGAGCGAGCCGGCCCATGAAGGCCGGCACATTTTGCAATTAGAAATTAGAAATTACAAGTTTTTCCGGGGGGAAGGAACATTTGTAGAAAACCCCACCGCAATTCCGCAAATTACGTGCAAATTTCTCAGAACTGAAATTTTTCACGTTTTAGCCCCTGGAAATTGTAGAATTCGCCGAAAATTCATATTCCAACAGAAAAGGGCCTCGGGAATTCAAATTTTGAATCGATTTTTGCATTTGAAGCATTTTTACCTTGTTATTATTATTTCTATGCAATTTATTTATCAGATTATCTGCTTTTGATTATTTGTGATTATTTATATTGCTTTTAATCAATGAAAATAGCAGTAAATCATGAAAATGCATGGAAAAATACGGAAACACGAACTGGGAGTTCGAAGAGCATTATGAGAATTTTGCAACCATTTTATGTAAATTACCAGCAGTAACCCTATGAAATTTTTGCATGAATATGAAAATGATCGCATCACGAACCGAAGTTCGAAAGAGTTGGCCCAAAGATGGCCGTAATTTGTTTAGTCTTCAACTCGTGATAAGGTAATCACGGATGAGCGTAAGATTGACAAGACCCTCTCTACCTTCACCGAATGCGGTGTAATCCGCGACGCAATTATTGTCAAAATGGCTACAAGAAGTATGCCGCATTAATTGACACCGTGAAAATTGCGAAAGCACAAGATGATGTTCTAAGGAAGAACTACATCTCACAGCCACCTAGTAGCAATGTTGGCCATAAAGCCAATACTAGTAGCTACAGGTAATGAAGCCTCTCACGAAGGAGAGGGCAAGAAGGGTAAAGTCGTGAGTCGCACGTAATTGGTGTTTTTACAGTCTAAGAAAAGGGGCAAAGGAGAGCATGAGGCACACCTCACCATTGCAAGCACGGAAGATCCACACCCATTAGTTGCACTTATGGATGTGGACAGCCTAGTAGCAGCCCCCATCATGCCTCCTTTGGACATAGCAGCGGCCACAGCCGTAATTGCCCAAGAGGAGAAGATCGCCATGTAGCAGATTAAGGCAGAAGTTTCTGAATACTTCGCTGATTCGATCTAGTGCACGCATTGCACTTAGATCCTTTTACAGTCACTTGCATTTTGTGATTATGATGAAACTTTGAATAATGGTTGTAGGCTCTAGAAGAGCAAAGCATTAAATTCTTATGATGAGTCCTGCAAGACTTATATTTCCCGTATTTATGATAGCAAGTTATGTTTTAATATCGGAAGTATTTTATTTTATGTGTTGCTGGATTTCTGCTACATATTAATAAAGTACATTATATTAGATCGCATGTAGCGCCCTATGGAGGAAGTGTGCTTAGCAGGTAGCGGCACAATGAATACCACCTTGAGAGAGATGGAATTTTTCAGTCGATCAGTAAGAATGCTCGTAGCCTTACGACAATCGCAGGCAGCGATACATGTATAATAGGCTCGGGAAGGGCCACAATTATACTCCGACGGACACAACTTTGGTCATTAAAGAAGCCTTGTTGTGCCCATAATCGACTAGAACTCTCAAGGATATTCGCTAACTGCTTCCACGTAGAGACCGAAGAAGAGCATGGTAAGGAATACCTGCTCATTACAGAGCATGATGAAAAAAAAATGGTATTAGAATGACTTCCTTCATTTGAAAATGGGCTATACTACACTAATATTAAGGCATCTGCAGCCTATACTGCCCTGAAAACTATATTTAGAAGCTCTAAACCTCTTCTATCTCTGGCATGATAGATTATGTCACTTAGGTCTTAGGATGATGAGAAATATAATTAACAATTCACAGGGACATAGTGTAACATCCCAAACTTGGTTTGTGTTTCAAATGTAATAAAAATGAGGAGAAATTAAAACTTTTTCTCTCATCTTGATTTTTGTAATCAGTTCCATAATTTTTGTAAAAGAATTATGTGAAATCAAAAATCAAATTGCCATTTGGACACCAACACAAATCTCCTTCATGGAAATCTTGTGCCCAATCTCTGGAAATAATTTTCATTGGGTCTAGGGTTGATGTTTAACACCTCTGAATTATCTCATGATTTTTAGAAATTATTTGATAATTTTTGGAGGCAAGTCAAACTGGTCAAACCCCATTTTCCTCTCTTCTGGAATTTCTGTAGAATAATTTAGTGCATGAAAATCTCTGAAAATTTTATGGAAAGCTCCTCCTGCTGTCATCAAGCTCCAGTTAAAATTTCATAAATTTTGGAGTTTGTTTGCTACCTCAAATAATTCCTCAAAACTCAGATGTTTAAAATTCAATTTCTATCCGGTTTGCACTGCTCCTGTTCGAACCGACTCTGCTCGAGCCAATTGACTCGGTCGAACCAACTAACCGAACCGGGCGCGATGCGCTCGGACGCGGAGTTGTGAACCGTTGATCAAGATCGCACGGCCCAGATTGAGCGAGCGCTTGAATCGAACCGATCCATTTCACCGTCCGATTAAATCCAACGGCCGTCGCTCGTCGTCTTCTCCGCTGCCGACTCGGCCAAGTCAATAAAGGCCGACGCAGCACAAGACGCTTCGCAGAGCCCGGGCCGTCTCCTTTTGGCCAACGGCTCTGCGATTTAATGCTCCCGTCCGGCCGCCCACGCCGCTGCCTCCCCTGCGGCACTGCTTCCCGCCGCCTCTGGCCGACCTCAAAACCGCGCAAGGCCATTTTTCTTGCCGTTGTTCTCTTGCTCCTCCGCCTATAAGACTCTACCCGAGGCTTCCTTAGCATCCTTTGAACACCCTTGAGCTTCAAGACCATCATTAGTGCACCGAGTGAACTCCTTCGTGGATTTTCTCTCGGCGCCATTGTTGAGCTCCGACCTCTTCTGTGAAAGCGGTGTTCCGGCATTCTTTCTCCAAGCCTTTGCTTCTCGCTGCTTGGCATCTCGTGGAGTATTAACCCTCTGTTAATTTGGCTTTTGACAGAGAGGAGCACTCAATTCGGACTTCCCTTTTCGCCGAAATCGCCATTCTTCTTCGCCCGAGCCGCCTCGACTTTTCTCGGTGCATCCTTTGCGCCTGTGTAACCCTCTTTAGCCCCTAGTGGTTCGGCACCACCCCGTGGACCGCAATGAGCCATTTGTCGTTGCTGGCCACTTTGCGGTCACCTCGGTTCTTCCGGCTTGCCGGCTGCTTCGACCACCTCGTACCAACGCCATTGGTACCATTGGGTGCGCAAGAGTATTAAGGACTCATTTTAGGCGTTTGCTCGCACCGCCATGGCCGAGCCGCCGGCGGCGAGCCGTTTCCTCCGACATTTTTGCCGGACGAAAACAGACGTTGGTTTGAACGCGCGCATTTTGGACCGTCGATCCTAAGATCTGCGGCTCGGATCGCGCCAAAAAATTGAGTCTGCGCGCGCTTTGGCTCAGGGTCCGTTGGATCCAAGATCAACGCGCAGATCAGACGAACGTTCGACCACCGGACGCCGGGTTCAGTGAACCGTCGGATCCTGCATCCACGGCCCGCGTGTGCGTGAACGCTCGGACCGCCAACGCCCGATCCACGTGAACCGTTGATCCAGATCCAACGGCGACGACCAGTGTCCCGGACGCCAAGCGCCCGACCAAAGTGGTCGTGGACCGTTGGATCCTCGATCCAACGGTTAACGACCGATGTTTCATGCATGGCACAAGGTTGTTCGTGAACGCGGACCGTCGGATCCAAGATCGACGCTCTTCGTTCGTCCACGTCGATTCTCATTTCTGAAATTCCCGAGAGGATTTATTTATCAACTGAAAAATGTGATAACTTGTGAAATGCATAACTAATTCATTTCAAATCCTTTTCGGTTGATTCAAATTTTGTTGGTTATGTTTTTAACTCATCTTTAAGTTAAAAATGTTTCCAACCTCAGTATAGCTCCAGAAAATTTTGCTAATGAATAGTAGCATTTTTTGATTTATAAAAGCTGAGCAAAATTATTTTGATCATATCTTTGGCATTAAGAATCCAAATCAATTGGTTCTTGTTGCTAAATTCTTTATAAATCATCATCTTGCTACTGTAAAGTTTTTAGAATTTTTAGAGAGAGTTTACTGTTGGGTCTTTGTATTTTATTCGTTCTTATCGGTTGCTTTTGCTTTCTCGTTAGGATCCGAAGAGCACATTCATAATATTGTTGATCCTCAAGAACACCTTGACCCACAAGAAGCGTGCAAGATATTTGATCATAAATGTCCCATTACTTTCAAAGTCTAATATCTTGTTTACAAATTATATGTATGCATTGCTTTTGTGTCCAATTATTTTTGCCCTGTTTAGAGGTAGCTATTCCTAATGCATTGTTGCCATTAAAATGTTATCCCCTGCCACAACCATAAGTTATTATCATCACCGTGAATTAGAGCCCGTGATTTAATTATGCTCTTTTACTGTCTTTGCGATGTTATGCTTAGAAATGCTTAGCTACCGGTAGAATTGGGCGGTTATCGACTTAGTCGATGACCTTGATCACACAAATCATTTTGTTTATTTTTGGTTTAGCACCTTATGCTTTTGTCTTGTAAAAACCGAAAATGAAACAAAATGATTTGACTTGGGCACAATGGCATGTTGGTGTGATTGTTGGGTGTGAAAAGGAAAGGTGCCCAGGTCCCTAAGGACCGAAAATGTTGCTTATGCCATTGATCCAAGTACTTTTATGTACTAACCACATGAGGGTTATATGGGACCCCTATTGACGTAGTACTTTGGCGTGTGTTATCTCCGAGTCGCAGGAGGGGTTGTGTGTGTTGTGTGAAACATGATATGCTCTCTCGTGTTCTTGTGTTGGGTGTGCGGTGGTGAAGATTCCGGTAGGCTCTCCACCTCGAGGAGCGTCGTAGTTGTCCAAGGCTTTACCCGAAGGGTAGTTGACCGAGGCTTTACGACGACTCGACACAACGTATGGGTTTCTATCCATACGGGCGGCTCGTGAATAATCCACAATATTGGAAACGCCTCGTAGGACTTAGCTGCTCTGCAAGCATACCAAAGGAAGTGTGCTTAATCATGTGGCAAAAGGCGGTCCGACATGTGGGTAAGTTGGTACACCTGCAGGATAAAACTATTCAATAGCCTCGCCCTAGGTTATGGACACGCTTGGGGATTTCCAAGATCTAGATTTCAACAACTGCTTTTGTTTTTAAAAATTAAAATTGATATGGTTGGCATGAATGGGTAATTCATGCTATTGTGGTGACTAATGGTTTAGTCACTTCCGTGACTGCTTTTATCGTTGTTGCTACTTGATTACTAATGCTTTTATCAAATAAAATCAGATTGCAAAATTGCTTTCAATCTATTACATTATTGCAAATAAAACTTGCTTTATGCTTAAAAATTTGAGTCCTAACCTCGCTCCACTTAAATAAGCTTGCATGTAGTTATTGCATAGATCTCGTTATCATTCTTATATATCTTAAGTAGTACATTCAAAGTACTCACCCGCTTTTGTCGGGTCGCTTTTGTTTGCAGAGGAAGAAGGTGAGCCCCAAGGGCCTCACTTTTGTGAGTTGTGTTTGTGGATTCGACGACTAGCTTGGCGGTCCTGGTCTTGCCTTGTGGGTTAAAGGCACACCGATTGGCTCTTTTGTTTTATAGCCATCTTATGGCACTTTTTGCTTCACTGTTAAATTTCTTTATGTATTTGTCATTTGGCCGGCCGGCCCTCTTTATAATGACTATCCTTTATTTATGTTATCTTTGGATTGTTGTTTATGTTTCGGTTCTATGTGGATGAATGGAATTGATGCATGAACTTTGTAAAGAGGTGTGTATATCGTGACTGAAGTATACATGTCTCGAGTCTCTGATTATCCGATTTGTGATGCTAGGACCAAGTGGATGGTTAAGCATTACAAGCCGGATAAACCGGGGTCTCACACATAGTGTCAATTTAAAGAACTTCCCGAATCTGGAAGATTTTATGTGCCCTGCATGTACCATCGAAACTGACTACTAGACCTCTACTCAAAGTAAAGGACGAAATCCTCGCATTCCTGGACCGTATCCAGGGAGACATTTGCGGTCCTAAACAGCCCCTATAAGGGTCATTTAGGTATTTTATGGTGCTTATCGATGCTTCCTCTAAACGGTCAGACGTTTGTTTAATGTCTACGAAACCCCGCTTCGCAAAGCTAATCTCGTAGATAATTAGCATTAAGAATAATTTCCTTATCATCATGTGAAGTCCACCGTAATGGACAACGCCGAGAATTTACTTCAAGGGCATATGATGATTATTGTGTGAAAATGAGAATTAAAATTGAGCATCCGCATCGCATGTCCACACCTGAATGGACTAGCGTAATTGTTATTTACCAACTACATGTTGGGGACACGCATCCCCGCACGCAAAGAACTCTCATCAATTTTAGACCACCGACATATAACATCCATTCACCTATGCAACTAGCGCAAGGGTCAACATCAAAATTTCTCATCTTTGAAGGTTTGGTTGCAAGGTTTATGTACCTATACCACCACCACAACAAACTGAAATGGGCACTCTCTAAAAGTCCGAGATATACGTTGGTTATGAGACAAAGATCCATAATCGTATTTGGACCCCACGACTAGAGATTTGCATGCAGCCGCCACGATAGCATATTAGATGAGAATTATTTCTCGTCATTAGGGAGGAAATCAACCCTTGATGTAAAATGTCGAGAAATAGAGAAGTCCGTAAGACAATTGAAGTCTAGAAGATATTTGAAATCCATGCATATGACCCGCACTAGTGATGCAAATAGAGAAGTTTAGAAGACAATTGAAGTCTAGCGCATAATTACGATCCGTAAGATAATTGATTTGCAAGCATTAGCGAATCAACCGCCTAACCACTTTAGTGATTTGAAGAGCGTGACCAAGTCGCATATGCTCGTACGCAATGCACCGGAGAGGGTTGAAATACCGATGAAGGTATCCCTAATCCCGCCCTAAGGCCTCTGAAGGATGAGAACTCGGCCCCTCGAATCCGGCAACCGGGACGCCTGGTGAAAAAGGATAAGAAGGACTTGACACAACCGATCACCAAAGTACCCAGAATCGGAAGGGAGCCGCTTGAGACTGCACCGAGATGGAACCTTCGTAAAAGGCATACTAGAATTGAATATCCCCATGAAGGGAGACATCAAGATGGATGTGCGCACACATCGGAGCTGAAAAACTAAAGGGATTTGCCCCGCAATTGAAAGTAGCGGTAAGCAAATAGAAGCATAAGAAATATCGCCCCTTGAAGACATAGCTATAAACTTTATGATCTTGGGAGAATCTATGAATAAGCCAACAGCCAATGTCGACATTTACTTTGCAAAGAAAATTATCACAATCATCAATCTTGATCCGAGCTTCGCATCGCTGTTGAATATAAGAAAAGATCGATTGAGAAGATTGGAAGAAGGCAATAGAAACTGAATTGTTCTCTCTGAATAAAATAGAGGTGTTTGGACCTGTAAACCGTACACCTCCCCATGTGCACCATATAGGGCATAAGTGGGTATTTGTTCGAAAGAGAAATGAAAGAAGCAAGGCTCGTTGCACAAGGTTTCACTCAATGTCCAGGAGATTGTTATGAAGAAACCTATTCCCCGGCCATGGGCGGAATTACCTTTAGATATTTATCTCAATGGCAGTGAACTTGAAGTTAGAAGTGAAATTGATGGATGTGGTAACTGCATACCTTTATGGAAATTTGGCTTCGGACATTTATATGAAGATACCTGAATGTATCCCTGTCCCGAACCAAGATAGAGCAAATAGAAATCTATGAGTGTGCAACTCAGAAAGTCACTGTATGGATCAAGCAATCAGTGTATCGTGGTATAATCGCTCAAGCGACTTTCTATGCAAGAAAGGCTACACGAACAATGAGAATTATCCCTGTGTATTTATACGACGATCCCAGGATGGATTTTGTATAAATCTCAGTGTATGAAGATGATCTAAATATCATTGGAACCTTAGAAGTATTAAGAAAGCAAGCTCTTACCTGGAGTCAGAGTTCGAAATAAAAGATTTGGATCAAACCAACATCGCTTAGGCTTGCACTTGAGCATATCCCTAAGAGATTCTAGTACATCACCAACCTACACTCGTAAAGTGTTGAAAAGGTTCGCTTTGAAAAGGCATATCCTTCGAAAGTGCCGATAGTCTGGAGATCCTTGCAGCAAGATAAGGACCCGCATGCATCTAAAGAAGAGGGGGAGGAAGTCCTGGGACCAAAATTCCCATACCTGAGTGCAATAGGAGCACTTATGTTTTAGCAAACTGTACTAGATCAGGCATTGCATTTGCCGTAAACCTATTAGTAAGGTATAGTACAGAACCTACCAAAGGCATTGGCAGAAATAATGGACATCTTCCGCTACCTCCAAGAAAGCAAAGAACTTAGTCTATTCTACAAAAGAACCAAGACTTGTGTATGAATGACTATGTAGATGTTGGTCCTGCTCGACCCACATACAACCAAGTCGCAAAAGCAGCTATGTATTCCTATGTGGTGGAACTGTAATTCCGTGAAAATCGTCTAAGCAAAGTCTTGTATCGACTTCGACGAACCACTCACAAATCATAGCACTGTACGAGGCCTCACAAGAATGTGCTTGGCTTCATGATGATTCACCACATCCAAAGCGATCATGTGGATTGAATACTGCAAACCCCACTATTATCTATGAAGATAATACACTTGCGCCGCACAAGAGTAAATGGGTTATGTGAAGAGTCCCTTACAAAGCATATCAATCCCAAGTTCTTCTATGCTCACGAAATGCAAAAGATGGATTTAAATTAAAGCATCGATACTAAGTCATGTGAAAATCTTGCAGATTTATTCACTAAGTCACTTCCAGCGTCTAGTTTTGAAAGATGCATACGTGGAATTGGAATGATAAGACTTAGACAAGTGCAGAATTCAGGGGGAGAATCTTCACGAACTCATTATTGAATCTTGATCACGAAGATCAAGTACCCAAAGAATAAATCTGGAGATTAAATGAAGCAGGGTGGATTGTACTCTTTTCCCTTGACGAAGTTTTCAAGTTTCGACTAAGGTTTTTAATGAGGCAATTCAGTAACACAAACAGTAACGCATGACATGTACTCTTTCTCCAAATTTTTCCCACTGGGTTTTTATGGAGTTTTGACGAGACATGAACATGTTGGATGAGTGTTCAAGGGGGAGTGTTAAGAAACCGGGCCCAGGACTCTGGAGAGTCCTGGCCCAAGACGGCCCAGACCCCTGAGAGTCTCGCCCAGCTTGAACTCCTCATTCCATAGTCTATAAATAGAGGGTCACCCCCCTCTCATTGTAACCCCGATTGTTCCGAAGGAATAAAGCGCACTCAAATCCCGCATATCTCTGTGTTCATTCTATTGTTGTGTTCTTGTGTTCTTCATCGTTCTTACGATTCTGATCATTGTATACGAGGTACCCGTTCGGACTGGACTCGCCAGCGACAGTTACTCAACAAATTCCTCCATCTTTCCTTGCGTAAAAACAGGCCAATGCAGTTTCCTTGTGTAGCACTCGCATGTAATCTCCATTTATTCTCCCTGGCCGAATCGATTCCATGTGCTAAACTGCTTTTCTATTTTCCGTGTGCAACCATAGCATTATCTGTGTTAATAAAATTCCATTTATCATTTAATAGCTTCCTTCTATTGACTGCCACGCATGCACTCCTTTCTTCACTCCTAGGGCTTGCACACATGCAGCAGCCACATGCACTTGCACACCAATTAACTCTTCATGCGGTCGAGCTTGTGGTGCTTCTTCCTTGCGGAGTCTTGATCATGTACTCCTTCCTCTCTAGCTTTGGCCTCAAAACCTTCCTCTCTGCTGGTAAATCTGAACACAAGTAAAACATGAGCATTAAGTAACAACCAATTCTCGCAAGAATTAGAAAAATACTCAGTTAGGATAAGATTCACCTTTTCATTATGTTTCTTTTGCTCTTCAGCTCTTTTGGTGAGCTCATGTTGTTCTGAGGTACTTGATGGTTCGAAGACACTATATGGAACAACATAGTTAAGGATGTCTGTATCACTATCCTGTTATAGTTAGACGGCAACGAGGAGCAAGCATTAGAGACCAACTCCTAAATGAAATTAATACAACCTAAGTTGTAATCAGAAAACATACTAAGAATCGACATTTTTATGGTAGCGTAGTCTTCAAAATACAATTTTAATTTAATCATATCATTTATTCACTGTAGTAAAGTATTTCAAGATAAATTCACTCGTATTATTTTATATAGTTCATGGTGGGCGATAAAATAGTTTGATGGCGCACTTGATACTGCCCAATCAAAACTCGACATATGACAAGATGATAATGCCCCTTGTGTGCCCTTTTAATACTAAAACCTTAGGATATGCGCAATTGGCAAACTTTTAGTGATCAATTTATGGTCTGATCTGATCATGACACAAGATAGGAGCATATATGAATATATAGGTGAGAATAAATGGATAAGAGAGAGAGAGAGAGAGAGAGAGAGAGAGAGAGAGAGAGAGAGAGAGAGAGAGCGATTTAAAAAAAAATGTGAAGTGTAATCGCAATTGGGACACTTGCCGACTGCATACGACAGCTGAACCTCTAGGCAAATGCTACGCGACAACCAGAACATTTATTGCCTAACACCAAAATACTGCCTGTTTTGCTAAACCAGTGATTCGAATGCCATAACTTTTTTTGTATTAATTAACCTATTTTTAATTTATTTATATTACTAACCTCTTGGTAACTTTATTTCTCATAGCGTGTGACAAAACAAATATTATCATATCAGTACTATAACGTAGCCAAATTATGTCACTCCACCACCAATAGACGTGATAGTGTTGTTTGGTCACGTTATCACCAGTGGGCGCGATAAGAAGTGCTATTTAGCTATATTTACCCTATGACGTGACAGTGTTGTGTTGTCATGCCACGGGTGATGACGTATCTAAAAGGGTCAGATTTAAAAATAAAATTGATGAGAGCTAGTAATAAAAATAAATTAAAATAAGTTAATTAATAAAAAAAAGTTATTCGAAGAAACATGATAAATGATCTGTTGCCTATGCTTACACGCCACATATATATATATATATATATAGCTGCTAATTTGCTAATCAAGGTGCGTGCAGCTCTAGAACTTGCACGCACCTTGATTAATTAGCAAATTAGCAGCTCTAAATTCTTGTGCAATGTATATTGTAGACTGTGGAACAACACGTGACAAAGTGCTATTCCCAACATCTCAACTATCCAATGGATAATTGAATAAAAAAGTCAAGATACTTGTTAGAAAATTGTAAATTTCACTTTTGTTTGAACCCTCTAATACTCACGTTCGTCCTATACATAAATTTTACGCTGAGAATATCGTTTTGTTTGAAACTATCATTGAAAATCAAGAGTTTGCTACATTGGCTCAAAATTACTGCGGTTCACTTAATTAACACTATCTAGGCAGTTTAGATGTACATGGTATACTTGATGTATTTTGTAGCCACGACAAGTGGTGCGTAGATGCCACATACATGCCAATATGCCACCAGCAACCGACTGAACCACACCACCGTCCATGGGTATGAGCATTTTTGCATATCGGCGAAAAACTGATCTATTTCTACAGTTAAATATGGAGAAAAATGGTTCTTTTTGTTTTTGCCCTCCGTTTTTAGTGCGATATTCACGAAGAAGAAGAAGAAGAAAAAAACTTATCCAAAGACCACAGAGTTCATAGAATTCGGACATAGGACACCACTCTACAACAAAACCGCCTCAGCGGTCACTCTGTGCGTTGTGACCGTACATACCTCTCTCCACCCCCGAGCAAACCGTCGGCCGACCACGATCTGAAGGGATACGGATAGGCTACACTGGCTGGCAATTCAAAAATTATACCACATAAATCAGGAAGCTATGCAAGCAAGAGATCATAGATCGTTACCACTAGACGCGCAGTGCAGTGGAAGAAGAGTTGGAGCAGCCTGATCCAACGTCGAGCGCGTCGATACAGTGGTCGTAGTCGATCGTCCAACGTCCTTAGCTCCGATCGTCTCCTCCAGTAACCTATAATGTTACTTGCATAGGTCGTGGATCATCCTCGGCAAGGATCAACATCTCGGAACCGAAGGAAAAAGCGCCGCCGTACGTAACGAATCGGTCGGTAATCAAAAAATCGTCAAAATTCAAAAATAGAAAATTGAATGGGTAAAGTTTTAAAACCGGTAACCGGACCGGTTACCGCCCAAAACCAGAAAAACCGCCTCAAAAAAACCAGTACCAAAACCGAAATAAAAGGCAGAGAAAACCGGTTATGGGTACTGCAAATATTAATTAGAAAGTGTTTAATGAAGTAACAATCTTGATACATAAGGAGTTTGATGTCTAGTTATCAGCCACTAGTTTTCTTCATCGCTTCCTACAATATCCTCCTCAATGATATTTTTCTTCTTCTTATCAGTCACTACTTTCCTTGTTTGTGCAAGTGAGGTAAAGTCTCGAGCCAATTTTTCTGTTGGTGGGCTACAACTTTTTCTTTTCCCAACATGACTCTTGCAAATAGTTTTCTTTGTCCATTGCTTCAACAATTTATCATCTTGTGCTTTATCCAGTTCATTATCAAGGATGACATCAACTACAATTGTGTAACTCTGATGGCAGTACGAAATGAGGGCACTCTAACTTTTTTCCAGCAATGTCATTACTATGGAACCACTTAGACCAAATTTTTTCAAGTTTTGACTTTGATTCTCTATTAAGTGCTATATCAATGCGGGGTTGGAGGGGTGCCCAACTGCGAAAAATATCAGAATCAACTCTCACGGACTGTGACCTGCCAAACATCCTAGAAAATACATTTTTCCTGTACCACTTCCTCTGCCACTACCACTTCCTCTACCACTTCCACTTCTTGCTGCTCCTACTGCTCTTCTCCCCTACCTTGCTGTTGCTGCTCTTTTCTTTACACATGTAGTGCTTTAAAAGAGTCCAAGTCCAAGCATCCAATGTGCTTTCCATGATTCCCTACTACTCATGCTACCCAAGGTCCTATCCCTGCTCCAACTAGCATGTACTAGCTAAGCTTCGTTGTCTAAAAAATGTTGGGACTTGCTCATACAATAATTCAAGTATATTTAGCTTATACAATAGGTAATCTAGCATAAAAAAGGCCTAACCCAACCTAGGAAGTGCATTATGCAGTCATAAATTTATTAGTCCTACCGATTCCCACCAGTTTTTCCGGTTACCAGCCGGTTACAGTCGTTTTTTCCTTGGTCCTCGATCAGCGCATCAGCAATCGTAAAAAAATTAAGTTATTTCAAAAATTATATGTTATGAAGTTATTTCAAAAATTAAGGATTTAGGTCTAAAAAATTAGCAAGAAAGGTTTCAGAAATTAGGGTTACGAAAATATCAGCCTCTCTCAGAGCCCAAGTTGAGCAAACTACATGGAACGCGTCGACGCCATTGATGTTGACTCCACACAGATAATGTAACACCTTGGACCCAGAATTCGCTGTATACCTAACCAACCACTGGTTGTGCCGCTAAGGGCCCACACATACATGTACATTTGCAGTGAATGTTGATGCTTTGATACCAAATATAACATCCTGAGCTCAAAATTCACTTTATGACGACTCATTTTTATAGTGCCTCTACGGTATAATGCCGCCGTTTCGAACAATCTCATCTATAGCAGCCAAAGTTGGAAGATCATGCTAGCCATCTGGTTGTGTACACATGTATGTTAGCCATCTAGACGAGCCAGTGGAGATTATAAAAGCGAGCCCTGCGGATAGGTGGACATGGTACACAACCAGATGGCTAGCAATGGGGGACAACAGCGACGGGGCGAAAGATGTGCGGAGGAGGGAGGCCGGGCGGTGGCCTAAACCCTTAATAAGTGTCTCTTACCGAGAGCAATATGGTACTAAACTTCCTACATTCCAAGTCACATGAAATCATGCAACCCTAATTTTCAAAACCTTTTGTCCTAATTTTCGAGACCTAAACCCTTAACTTTTAAGATAATTTCTGTGGATATCGTGGGGATATGTGCATGATCTTAGGATGGTGAGTCAATTGGCAATGGCGTTATTGGTTTGCCGAATCTCGTGTTTTTGAAAAAGCTTCATGCTGTCAGGTTACAGCTGGTCAGACCGGCCGTGTGGAAGTCCAACCGGCAGGCATTGCCGGTCCGA
Organism: Hsuehochloa calcarea; assembly: GCA_036346395.1. Lineage (NCBI taxonomy): Eukaryota > Viridiplantae > Streptophyta > Magnoliopsida > Poales > Poaceae > Hsuehochloa > Hsuehochloa calcarea. The sequence goes on along the minus strand of CM070614.1, from coordinate 18,905,900 downwards.
CCGGCCACGGTTCTTGATGGAATTTGGAGCTATGCCAAAAATAGGTTGTGTAGGCATGAGAGGGGAGTCTCCTGGATGTGGTCACATAATTTTTGGAGCTCCCAGTCAAAAGTTCTATTCAAATAAAAATTCCAGAGAGTTTTGGATTTTCAAGTTGAAAATTTGGCTAAGTCTTTTTGGGCGGTCGATCGGCGTTATAGAATCGGTCGACCGGTTGTGAATCGGTCAGACCGGCAGGGTAGGGCGGTCAGACCGGCTTCCACTTGTTCGTCAGTCTTCTTGGCGATGTTGTGTTTTGATTGTGTCTATTGCATGAGTTTCAATGCTTTATTGTTGTATATTGCATTGTTGAGCTAATGTGGGTCAAGTTGTGTAGAACTTGTTCCCGGAGATGATTTCTTTGTCTATTGCTATGCAGGTGGCTTGCAGGTCAACGACGGTCAACGGTGTGGAGGATCGGGACTAAGCTTGGAGAGCTGAGGTCTAGAACGATCATGTATGTCGGGTGAGGTCGTGTGATACGGCCATATCTACAACCAAAGCATTGCAAAAGGTAAAACAAAATATTGTGAAGGCCGATAGGGTGGATGGGGATGCGCCAACGAGAGGGACGTTCTCTGGATAAAACCCTAGCGTGCGGCAACAAGAAAGACATGTGGTGGGATGGCGCAAGGGTTGCATTGGCGCCGAAGAAGCATCAAGTGCATGCAATGTTTGTGCAAGAAGCTAAGAGAAGGAAAGCCCACAACACAAGGGAAACCAAGAGGAGATTTGGCCATGCATGGAGAGGACGCCAGAACATGGCATGTGGGTTGGTTCAGTTTAGATCCAATTCGCATGTACCAATTGGTGATTAATATTTTATTCCAAAACTAGAATAGTTTAAATTCTAATTAAAGAAAGCATTTTTTGGTTGATTATCGTTCACGTGAACAAGAATCACTTTGACATCGCTCCCGTGAACAAATGTCGACACGCTTATCGTAAGCAAACCTTGACAACGCTCATCCGATTTTTGTGCTTGCGTGGGAGGCTATATAAACCCCCCATGGCCGCATCAATAGGGGAGGACAAGTTATGATTTAGATAATAAAAAATCAGAAAAGCCGTTTTGGCGCATATCGTGTGTTCTTGAGTCGTGATATGAGTTGGAGAGATTGAGGGAGAAAGATTGAGAGCAAGATCAAGATATATATCTCTTGTTTCGGAGTACTATTCACCTAACACTACTACTTGCAATTCAATCTATTAGATTGGTTTGTGAGTATATTGATTTTCTTACAATTCAATTCACCGAATTGGTTTGTGAGATTGCTACTGATCTTCGAGTGTACCGTGAAAGATTGGGCCAACAATCAGGATTCATCTAATCAACTAGGTGGATCCGTATCATCGTGTGACTCAAGCAAGGTGCAGAATGGACAAGATGGTTCGAACGGGCAGTTCGTTGCAGTTGGTTGGATCAAGCGGCGCGGGGGTCGGTGCAAGTACCTTGGAGGCTCCGATGGGATTCGAAAGGGAGAGACTTGCCGACATGATGAGAGCCGCTGATCAACCTACACGTGGTGAAGCAGGCGATTGCTTCAACAGATATGTGTGTGTCCCATTTGTATTGGGCTTTAATGGGAGCCCATTGGAAACCCTAGGCCACCCTATAAATAGAAGGGGGAGATGGAAAAACCCCTAAGCATTCATTTAGAAAAACCATAATTTTTCTAGGGTTTGGAGAGGAGAGGAGAGACTAGGGTTTAGAGAGAAAATTATTTGTGTGCCCTTTGATTGAGCTCTTGTCCTCCTTGAGAGAGTAGCTTTGACAAGCAACATCTTGAATCAATCTATGGATGTGTGTTCAAAGATGAGGTCTATTGCTTTTGCTTCTCTCTTTTGATGATTGTGGTGCTTTCTTGATCCGGTTATTTTTTGTTGGTCTCTTGACCTCTTTTACCTTGCTGTGATATGTGGGAATACTCCTAGAATCATCTAGATCATCAATCTCCCACAAGCAAGATTTGGATCAAGTTTTTTTATTTTCTAGGTTTTGAACTCTCCCTTGGTAAAACCTAAAAATATCAATGTATTGACGTGGATCTGCACGATCGTTGCTAGGAATAGGTCCCAAATATCCTTAGGGAGGTGTGCTCCAAGTTTGGTCAAGTTTCATCGGGTAAATCAAAAGTTGGACCAATTTTTGTTTTGGATTTGGACATTGTGCAGTGGTACTGGACTAAATCTGATACGGATCCACCTAGTTGATTAGATGAATCCTGATTGTTGGCCCAATCTTTCACGGTACACTCGAAGATCAGTAGCAATCTCACAAACCAATTCGATGAATTGAATTGTAAGAAAATCAATATACTAACAAACCAATCTAATAGATTGAATTGCAAGTAGTAGCGTTAGCTGAATAGTACTCCGAAACAAGAGATAGATATCTTGATCTTGCTCTCAATCTTTCTCCCTCAATCTCTCCAACTCATATCACGACTAAAGAACACACGATATGCGCCAAAACGGCTTTTCTGATTTTTATTATCTAAATCATAACTTGTCCTCCATATGGTGCGCCATGGGGGTTTATATAGCCTCCCACGCAAGCACAAAAATCGGATGAACAAAGGTCCGATTGCTACAAGAATCGTGTCCGACATCGCTCACGTGAACAAGATCCAAGGCGACATCGCTCACGTGAACAAGAATCCAAACAAAAATACTTTTTTTCTTTTTTAAAAATTAGAATTTAAACTATTCTAGTTTTGGAATAAAATATTAATCACCAATTGGTCATCTCAATTGGATCCAAACCGACCCAACCCACATGCCATGTTCCCGTGTCCTCTCCATGCATGGCCAAATCTCCTCTTAGTTTCTCTTGTGTTGTGGGCTTTCCTCCTCTTAGCTTCTTGCACTAACTTGTTCCATGCACTTGATGCTTCTTCCGACGCCTAATGCAACCTTGCCGCCATACCACCACATATCCTTCTTGATCTGCACGCACGCTTAGGGTTTTATCCCGAGAGAACGCTCTCTCTGGCACAAGATCCCCATCCACCCTATCGGCCTTCACAACATTTTGTTTTACCTTTGCAATGCTTTGGTTGTAGATATGGCCGATCATCCTCCTTTCTTCAAGAAAAGACGCCCTCGCTTTTGTGTAACCTCGTGAATCTCCGTCGAGGTAGTCTTCACGATCGCCTTTTTAGCTATGATCTCCTCAAAGATGAATAGAATTCTCGGCATAGGACACGTGGTGTATGATCTTCCCCGATGCACCAAAGAGTACTTGTTGGACCTCCGTGGTGCGTAGCATTACGATCATACCGCCACGGACGCCCCAACAACAAGTGACATGCATGCATAGGCACGACGTCACACTCCACTTTGTCGTGATAGTCTCCTACCAAAAAACAAACTTTGACACGATGAGTAATTTTCGCCATCGACATTATGTAACCATTGTGCATAATACGGTTCGATGTCGCCAGTTGTCAACCCCAAAGCTTGCACCAAATCGCTGCTAATGATATTGTTGTAGCTTCCACCATCAACGATAAGCTTGTAAACTTTGCCGCTGATTTTGCACTCAGATTTGAAAACGTTGGTTCGCCGCCTGTTGTGAGAATGGAAGTGTTGTCAACTCGAACCGTCTTGGTCAGCATACAAAGACCATCTTGTGGTGCCTCACTAGTAGTTTTGTCATCATGGAACGACACCTCTTGCTGTTTTTGGGTAGAAAGAAGGGTCGCCAATTCTAATTTCTTCTGTTCTTCCCTACCAACCGCTCTTCTTCACGCTTTCTTGGCCTTTAGCCTTTGTCACGCTTTTTAATGTCTCCTTGGGCCTTGTCTCGTCATTGTCTATCTTCAAAGTACCTTGACGAGGACCAAGATGTAATGTCCTTTCGTGTTCCTCTCCATGGAAAGGAGTACCGCATGACGGGGCGTGATGCAACTCGATGTATGTGCTGTTCTTTCAACCAATATGCACCAATCACCAACGAACATGCTCTCATATGCATAGGAATCACGTCACAAGTAATAACAGCAGTATACCCATCCAAAGAAAATTTTACCTCCACTTGTTTTGTGATCGGAATGTGCTTGAACCTCCAAAGCAATAGATATGGCTCGGATGTGGCTTTGTGATCAACCCCAATCATCCACAAGTGTTTGGCTTGCAGCGTTTGTCAAGCTTCCCGTATCGATCATCATAGCACAATCTGTGTTCCCCACTCGACACCGATTGAAGAATATGTAGCTCGGATCGTAGAGTGGATCCTCCTCACATTGATCTATAGTGTAGCTGAATTGCATGACCAACTTCATGTCCTTCAGACGGCCATGTCGATACTTGATCTTCGTAGCAACGGCACCGTGAACAATCAAGCTCGATACCACCCGATACGGATCCACCTAGTTGATTAGATGAATCCGATTGTTGGCCCAATCTTTCACGGTACACTCAAGATCGTGAGTAATCTCACAAACCAATTCGATGAATTGAATTGTAAGAAAATCAATATACTAACAAACCAATCTAATAGATTGAATTGCAAGTAGTAGCGTTAGTGAATAGTACTCAAACAAGAGATAGATATCTTGATCTTGCTCTCAATCTTTCTCCTCAATCTCTCCAACTCATATCACGACTAAAGAACACACGATATGCGCCAAAACGGCTTTTCTGATTTTTATTATCTAAATCATAACTTGTCCTCCATATGGTGCGGCCATGGGGGGGTTTATATAGCCTCCCACGCAAGCACAAAAATCGGATGAACAAAGGTCCGATTGCTACAAGAATCGGTGTCCGACATCGCTCACGTGAATAAGATAATCGCGTCGACATCGCTCACGTGAACAAGAATCCAAACAAAAATACTTTTTTTCTTTTTTTAAAAAATTAGAATTTAAACTATTCTAGTTTTGGAATAAAATATTAATCACCAATTGGATGTCTGAATTGGATCCAAACTGACCCAACCCACATGCCATGTTCCTGGTGTCCTCTCCATGCATGGCCAAATCTCCCTCTTAGTTTCTCTTGTGTTGTGGGCTTTCCTCCTCTTAGCTTCTTGCACGAACTTGTTCCATGCACTTGATGCTTCTTCTGACGCCAATGCAACCCTTGCTGCCATACCACCACATATCCTTCTTGACCGCACGCACGCGCTTAGGGTTTTATCCCGAGAGAACGCTCCTCGCTGGCCAAAGATCCCCATCCACCCTATCGGCCTTCACAACATTTTGTTTTACCTTTTGCAATGCTTTGGTTGTAGATATGGCCGTATCAAAATCGGTCCGACCGATTCAGTAACGGCGGTCAGACCGCCAGCTTTTCGAACCGCTAGTTGGCCGTCGGTCAGACCGATCTACCTGAGATCAATTCTCCATTGTTGAGTCTTGTGATTAAGGGGGTAATCGGATTCAGCAAAAGGCTTCCTCTGTGCATTTACTGATCTTCTTGGCTTTCATAGCTATAGGAGAAAAGTGCGTGTTGAATTTGATCGATGCAAAAATTAAGAAAGCGTCTATTCACCCCCCTCTAGTCGCCTTTCCGGTCCTACAAGTGGTATCAGAGCCCGGTTAGCTCTTCTCATAGATCTTAACCGGTGTTTGGAGCCATGACGACTGACAAGTATTCAATCAAACCACATATTTTTGATGGGGTTGATTTTGCTTACTGGAAGGCCCGCATGCAGGCCTACATCGAGGCTCAAGGGCACACAATTTGGCTTAAGGTAAAAAATCCTTATGTCGTGCCAGCCGATGACGATGTAATCACTCCAGATGTGGAGGCCAATAGCAAGGCTCGAAATTTTCTGATTCAAGGCCTTAGCCGATCCGAGTTTGAGCATGTCGCCCATTTGAGATCTGCTCATGAGATCTGGCGGACTCTCTGTGATTACCACGAGGGCTCCACTGCGATCAAGGAAGTGAGACAGAACCAGCTCAAGAAAATATACTCCAAGATCGAGCAAAGACCTGGTGAGTCTTTAGATGAGCTGTGGGGAAGGTTTTCAAATATTCTTCATGATCTCCGCGCTGTTGACCTTGTTTTCTCTGAGTCGGAGAATGCACGCCAGCTTTTGAGTGCTCTTGATGTGAAGATCTGGGGAATGAAGATCACATCCATCAATGACAACACTATCATGAGTGAGCTTACCATGGATAAGTTATACTCGAGGTTGAAGACGCATGAGATTAATTTTATCTTGCGTCTCCCTAAGACAGAGTCGTTGGCTTTAGTGGTCGATTCATCGAAGGGTAGTTCATCTGATTCTTTGGATTTAAGCTCATCTAGTTTTTCTTTATCAGCTTTGCATTCTTTGAGCGATGAGCAACTGTAGAAACTACCCGAGGATGATTTAGTCCTCCTTTCCACCAAATTCACGAGAGCATACAACAAGGTGAGGAACAGAAGGAGAGGTGGACCTATCACATGCTTTGAGTGTGGTGAGACAAACCACATTCGCTCCCGGTGCCCCAAGCTAAAGGGTAAGGAGGAGAAGAACTCACGAAGGCATCCTCAAGCGAGGGATGCGAAATCCAAGAAGACAAACTATCGCAAGTTTGTCGGCCGGGTCCTTGCCGCTCTTGAGAATGTTAACATGAGCGATGTGGACTCGGAGACGGAGGACGACGAGGATGACTCCCGTGGTAAGAAGAAGGCACATGATTTCACCGGCATGTGCTTCATGGCCAAGGACAGCCACGACATCGACTCCTCCAATGACGATGATCCTTTCAGCGATTCCGATGAGGTATGCCCTTCGCCTGCTGATATGAAACGGGCTTTGGTTCTTGCTGAAAAGAAAATACATAAGCAAACTAAATTGATTAAGAAACATGACATTATGATTGATAATTTAAACCTAGAAGTTGTTAGCCTCAAATCAATTAATCCTGATGATGTGTGTGATTCCTGCTCTAGCTTGCTTAATGAATTAATAAGCTTAAAATCTGCTCATTCCTCTTGGTGAATCAATTGAAAGATGCTTTGGATGAAATAGAATCTCTCAAGTCTAGTCCTGTTTGCATGAATGCTATTTCTCTTAATGAGTCTGCTTTAGATGCTATCACTTTATCTTGCTCTAACTGTGCATTGCTTGAATTAAAATTGGATAGCGCTATGAAAGAATTGCAGAAATTTGATGCTAATCATACTTGCTCTCATTGTAAGAATAATATGATTAAAATGAAGGAGATGGCAGAAATGGTTATGTACTCTAGATCTGCATCTTGTGAAAATTGTCCTAAGCTCACAATTAAAATTGAAGCTCTAAACAAGACTCTAGAAGAAAAAGCTAAAATTGAAAAATCCATGTCTTTTACTGCTTCTAAGAAAGTTATTGATTATATCTCTTGTGTCTTGCATGCTGAAGTTGAAACAATTGTTGGTAAGATACAAGAGACTTTTAGAGTTAAATTTAAGGAGCAGTTGAATAGGATTAAGAATTCCTATTGTGTGTCTTGTGAGGCCTTGAAAGTTGAAGTGGCTCTTCTTAAGAGTAAGCATGATGAGGCAATCAAATCAAGAAAGTGCACTACATGTGAGGACTTAACCAAAGAGAATAATTACCTCAAAGTGACTCTTGAGAGCTTTTCTAGTGGGAAGAAGAACCTCAACTTGATTCTTGACCAATCTAAGGTGGGTATGAAGAATAGTGACCTAGGTTTTAATTCCCTAAAGCATTCCAAGAAACATCCACCTAAGATTGCTAGAGTTGTTGAGAGTGGCGTGTTTGAGGTAGAACCCCCTAAGCCATCTAAGGTTGCCTTTAGATCAGCAGGTTTTGCTCAAACTCTTTCTAGCAAGACAGGTGCTTCTACTTCATCAGTAGAGACCCCTCAAAAGGTCAAGTACCATTACACCTTCTGCAAGAAAGATGGCCACATTGTTGAGTTCTGCTTTCGTAGAGCCAAAATTGAGAGAAAATAGAGAATGAGCACTTTGAGAACCATTAGAGGAGTCCCTTCACATGCTATAGTCTCTAGAGCCAGGCAGCCTGTTTTGGATTTGGGCATTGTGCAGTGGTACTGGACTAAATCGGTCCGACCGATTCATGAATGGTCGATCCGCCACTTTTGGACCGCCATTGGTCACGGTCGATCACTTGACCTTGCACCGCCATTGGCGTCGGTCAGACCGGTCTACCTAAGATCAATTCTCCATTGTTGAGTCTTGTGGTTAAGGTGGTAATCGGATTCAGTACAAGCCTTCCTCTGTGCATTTACTGATCTTCTTAGCTTTCACAGCTATAGGAGAAAAGTGCGAGTTGAATTTGATCGATGCAAAAATTAAGAAAGCGTCTATTCACCCCCTCTCTAGTCGCCTTTCCGGTCCTACAATTTCATAACATATAAAATTCTAGAAAAATTGCACAATCAAGTCCACTGTGTATGGAGCATGAAAAAAATTATAATGTTTGGACCTCATTTTTATATTAGAAAATTCCTACAAACAATATACTTAAATGAATTTTCGAGAAAAAAAAATAGAATGAAATTTTTTTGAAAAATTACACAAGCAAGTAAACTTTGTCGGGAGACTCCAAAAAACTTTCATACTTTTTTGAGTTCATTTTGTATATTTAACAATTCCCACAAAAATTATACTTTAATAAATCAAATCGCTATATTAGTGAACAGTGCCACCCGTGAAGGAGAATTTTTTTTAAAAAAAATAATCATTTTTTATTCTGAATTATAGTAATATACCTCTCTTTTTTACTTTACAAAAATAATACTATGTTGCGCCACCGTTGGGCGACCTAGCTCTAGTCGATCAACCATTGGGCGACTAGTCCAAGTCGCCCAACGATAAGGCGGCACGTGGAGTAGTCACCCAACGATGGAGCGGCTGTCCCTTCAGCTACTAGTCGCTGAACCGTTGAGCGACATAAGCCCTTAGTCGCTCAACCGTTGGGCGACTAGGGGCTTATATACCCCGCGCGTGCGCTGGCTGTCGCCATTCCGGTTCATTTGCTCGCTCGCAGCCATGAAAGAAAAGGAGGAGAGGAGGAGAAGGAGAGGGAGAGGGAGGGAAAGAGAGGAGGAGAAGCCCGCGCATCGACAACGGTGAGGCCATGCACTTCCTTGTAAATTTACTTTTGAAACTATGGTAGGTTAGCAACTAAAATCATTAGATGTGTAGTTGTGTCGGGTACGTCATATATTGTAAATATTTGTAAATATTATAGTTGTAGAAATAACACCAATTTAGTTGTTAATAGTTGTAATGCGGCTATGGCTGAGTACATATCGTGTGCACATACGTCATTTCGTGGACATATTTGCAAAAACCATGTGGCTATGGCTAAGACATCGTAGTCATCCATCCCGTGATCCACAGCCGTCCTCGCACTCACCTCCCGCTTACACCATATTTGCAAAAACCCTCTATACCCTAACCCTAATGTGTTAACCCCATATCCTAACCCTAACCCTAACCCTTAATCCAAACCCCAAACCCCTAAATCCTAAAACCGTAAATCCTAAAACCCTACAATCGAAATACGTCTATGGTTATATACGTTAAGGATTGTGCATTTATGCAAGAATGCAACTAAATTTTCACAATTTTCGTAGCTACACTATAAATAATTAAACCAATAATTATGTCATAATTGTTGACTTGAAATTGATTTGCAGGTATGGCTCGTGACCTTGGTGGTTCCGATTGGCCTTTCAGCCTGCTGGACCACTCGTCGATGTGCATTACCGCGCCAGCCGTCGTGTCCTGCATCCTGAGGGTGGGGATGAGGTGACTGAGTTAGGGGTAGTCTGTACGCGGACACCCCAACGAGCTTGGAGAATAGACCCACGTTGGAGAGACAAGTTTGTCTGCAGACTGTAGCACTTTCTTTTTATCATATGTACATGGTATGTACTTACTTCTTTGTGCTTTGCAGGCTGAGCAGTGTCGGCCTTCTACCTCTCGCACGGCTGGTGGAGGCCGCCAACGAGGACAGCGCCCTGGTCGAGTCTGACAGGGAGGTCCAGGCCAGCCCAGAGCGGTCACGACGGTTCCCGTTCGACTAGTCGCTACTGACAGCTCTGGTGGACCGGTGGCGTCCGGAGATAATATGGACAAGGAGAAGAAATGGGAGCACATCTGCGAGCTTTTGAAGGAATGGAAGCCTTCCAGCAGACCGCCGCTCACCACAGGGCATTTAGTCAGCAACCTTACAATCACTACCCACCTCCAGAACTTGTCGATCTAAGAAGGCTACCCCGCAGTACTCCCAACGGTTCCGGGTTGAGCCGCCCCCTCCTATGCCCGCTGAACGCCCTCCGGAAGGGCCCCCGACGGGGTGGTGCGTCCCCTTCGCTGGTGTCAGGATGCCTACAAGTGTGTCAAATCAACCGATGAATGGACCATTGGGCAGTGCTATTGGTGCTGCTCAAACTTTTGCGCGGACTACCCCGACCGTAGGTTTGACATGCCGATCCATAGGCGACTAGGTTATGAAATCGCATTTCAGTGCACACCACTATTTTGGTTCCCGTTACACCGTAACGTCTATCTTCCTACCGCAGTCTCCGCCGCGTATATCCGACTTCAGCCAGTGAATCGACGACAAGATCCACCCGTATGACATGTGGATGCTGCTCACATGGAAGAGCTGGGCTAGGGAGGACTGCGAGGGCCGTGAAAGGCGCCTCAAAGAGCTTAAGGTGAGATGGAGGAGAAGAAGAGGTGAGAGAGGCTTCACGAGGAGCAGGAGCGGAGCATGCCAAGCGACACGAGTCCGAGAGGGTGCGGAAGAGGGCTATCGCTGCGAAAGCTAAGGCGCAAGGTGAAGAGTACAACGCCGAGTTGGGCCGCAAGGGCAAATGGTCATATTCTACGCAGTAGTTTGACCTTCTTCGTCCATATGTCCTATATATTTTTAATTCCCTAAAGGCATGCGTGTACCGTTCTTGGTTCGTTAGCCTACGTGCCATGTAACCCTTTTGTCAGATCAACTGTTATATTGTTATCGTTGCGCTATTTCTCTAAAGTTCTCCACCGTATATGAATTCCTCGAGGCATATTTATTCCCCATAATTATTTCCATTGAATTATTAAAAAAATCATGTTATTATTTTAAATCACCCAACGGTTGAGCGATACGTGGAGTAGTCACCCAACCGTTAAGTGACTATCCCATGTCGCTCAACCACTGGACGACTACTCCACGTGTCACTCGACCGTTGGGCAGCCTGGATCAATCGCCCAATGGTTGAGCGAGAAGATCCAAGTCGTCCAACAGTGGAGCGGCAGAGTATTATTTTTGTAAAATAAAAAGGGGAGGTATATTACTATAATTCAGAATATAAAAGTGATTATTAAAAAAAATTCCCATGCGGCAGGTACTGCTATAGTGCACCACCATACAGTAGCTGTGCGGCAGGGGTAGGTGTCGTCTCCACCGCATGATAGCCGTACGATAGGATATCATTTTTGCAAATTTTGTACAAAGTCTATAGTTCTTGCAAATACAGAAATAAGTTACGCCAATACGGAAAAAAAAACAACTCCCGCAGCTCCCCTGCCGCGTACCACCGAATCCGACCCCGGATATAATCCATCCCCGTCACCGCAGTACGTACGCACGTACGTACCTCCGGCCGCCCCGTCCTCGTGGCCTGCCCGGCCATTAAAAGAGACGGCTAGCTAGCTAGCTACCTAGCGCTGGATCTCAGGACCTTCCTTCCTGTCCTAATCATCACGCGAACCCCATCACATTTACTCGTGCTACACACATGACACACAGTACATTCCAGTCCATGTCGCGCGCGCGCGTGCCGTCCCTTTAAAAGCGCCCGCGCTGCAACACCAACTCACTAACAAGTAACAAGTGTCGACGTACACGTGGTCAAGGTGCTAGTACTAGCTAGCTCGCTGGTAGTTGCAGTGGTGGTCAGTGCTTCCATTGGTCTGTACGTACGTGCCGTGCGCGGTATGGCTGATCAAGAGCCGCCCATGCACGTCGGCGGCCGTGGCGGGCGGAGGAGGCAGCAGGAGCATTTCCTGATCGTGTCCGGGGCGGCGCAGGGGCAAATCACGCCCGCGAGGAGGCTGGCCCGGGTGCTGGCGGGGAGGACAGCGCCGCGGGCCAGGGCGACGCTGGCCGTGCCGCTGTCGGCGCTGGGGAGGATGTTCCCGGGAAGGCCGTCGGCCGCGGCGGGGAGGGGGTGGTGGTGCTGTCGGACGGGGCCGGCGTCGACTACGCCGCTTTCACGGACGGGTTCGACGACGGGTTCCAGCCCGCGAGCTGCGACGGGGCCGCGTTCGTCGGGAGGTTGCAGCTCGTCGGTCCGGCCTCGCTGGCGCAGCTGGCGGCGGCGCTGCAGGAGCGGGGGAGGCCTGTGACGTGCGTGGTGTACACGCTGTTGCTGCCGTTCGCGGCCGCCGTTGCGCGGGACCTCGCCGTGCCCGCATACTTCTTCTGGACCATGCCGGCCGCCGTGCTCTCCGTGTACTACCACTACTTCCACGGCCGCTACGGCCTCGTCGACGCCGCGGCCAGCGCTCGGGACGACCCGGACCGCCGCGTCGACGTCCCGGGACTCAAGTTCCTCCGTGCCCGCGACCTCCCGTCGCTGCTCACCGGCCCCAGCCCCTACCTCCCGGCCTTCCGGGAGATGTTCCACGTCGTCGAAGCCGCCGCCGCCGCCGCCGTCGGCCAAGACAAGAGAGGCGCAAAACCGTGCGTGCTCGTTAACACCTTCGACGCGCTCGAGTCGGAGGCGCTCGCGTCTGTCCCCAACATTGACCTCATCCCTGTGGGACCGATGGTCACCGACACGACGGCCGACGATGCCGACGTCGTCGCCGAAAGCGGCGACCTCTTCGAGCAGGACAAGGCCGGCTACATGCAGTGGCTCGGTGAGCAGCAGGACGGCTCCGTCGTCTACGTCTCGTTCGGCAGCCTCGCCGTCCTCTCGGCCAAGCAGCTCGACGAGATACGCCGGTGTCTGGAGGTGACCAACCGGCCGTTTCTCTGGGTTGTCCGACGGGACAACCGCGACGGTGGCGCGGGCCTGCCGGCGGCCCCAGCCAGCGGGATGGTGGTGCAGTGGTGCGTACAGGAGCGTGTGCTAGCGCACCGCGCGGTGGGGTGCTTCGTAACGCACTGTGGGTGGAACTCGATGCTGGAGAGCGTCGCCTGCGGGGTCCCGGTGGTGATGGCGCCGCAGTGGTCGGACCAAGCGACCAACGCGCGCATGGCCGAGGCGCGCTGGGGCGTCGGCGTGCGCGCCGAGGCCGCCGCGGACGGCGCCGTGCACGCCAGGGAGCTCGCCCGGTGCGTCGACACCGTCATGGGCGACACCGACGAGGCCCGTGCGATACGCCACCGCTCGAGGCAGTGGAAGGCGCGCGCGGCCAAGGCGCTGGACGCCACCGACGTCGATGGTGATGGCACGGCAGCTTGCAACTTGCGGCTGTTTCTGCAGGGCGTCAGTGCGTGGGAGGCCGAGAGCGAGTAAGCAAGCAGTGTAAGCCAGCATGAGTTGGAACTTGGATAGGAGGGGGCAGCGTAAGCATGGGCTTTCTCAAAACTAAGGGTAGTTTCGGTATTGATCATAATTTGATTTTGTACTGTTTTTTATTTTGTACTTTTAACTTTTACCCTAATTGGGTGAAGGTTGGATAGATGGATCGGTGGATGTATTGGATGTACTACTTTTAATTTCCCTGCGTACAAGGTGACCAAAGTTGGATTTACTTGTCAGTGACCATCATGTATGTGGTCTTGGGACCAAGCAAGACTGCTAGTACTATCAAACATTTGAATTGGAATTCCTCAGGGACATGGCTTTGCTCAAGGTGTTAATTCCTTTTCATTTAGCGTGGCTTGTGATTTTCTTTTTTGAAATTTATGCATTTCAAACAGGCTCCCGTAGCTTCTTGATGAGAGAATATCATGTATTACCTACAGATACGGTGCTATAATGTTGTTGCCTTCTTTAAAATACAGTGTAAATGATCATAAAAATTCAAAAACAAATTGGTAGCATTGACACAAAATCAATCTATTATACCATCAAATTTCAAATCTAAATTTGATCTACACATAAAGAAGTATAAAAAAAAAGACAAATTCAGCGCAAAAGGAAACCAGAAAGGGCGGGAAAAAAACGAAGTTACTGTTCACTAACATTTGTATTTTTTTTTTGTTTCTCCTGATATTGCTAACAAGAGAAATTAGTTTCTTAAAACACGATGTCATTTTCCTCTCAACAGAAAAAGGACGCGATGTCACTTAAATGATTGGAACTCTACGTGTCTATGACAATCGGGAACTGTACTACTACTTGCAACATTTGCAAAGTCGACTCCAAGTCAGATGGTCTCCATTCAAAAATGAGAAGGGAAAGCAAAATGTGTCCATGTGAAGGATCTAGATACTCTAATGTTGCTAACAAATTGCAGGCACCGTCATAATCAAGGGTTATATTAACATCGAGATCCAAGGAAGAAATAGTTTTCGTATTGATAGAACCGTGTGGTCCTATTCAGAATTATGTTGGTAGGTTGGGATATACTAGGACCTAATCGTAGGGTTGTATATTGAAATTGTGATTCTAATTGAACATTGTAAGGTCTGAATATGGATTAGAGTTCGATTCCCACCGACACCTCGAGTTCGTGGGTTACTTATATGGATTTTTTTTTTTAATTGTCTATGATTTGAAGCTGTGACTTGCAGCTCGTGTTAAAATGATTATACTAGCCAATTATCCTCACTATCCCTCTCAAAAAAGGAAGATTGGATCGAGACCCTAACCATAACATTATATTCTTCTAACAACTTTCCTCTTAAGTAACTCTTCCAATATAATAGCCCAAAGAAAAATTATGATTAAGAAATCATTAGAATTTGATTTGATTTTTTTTACGGGAGTATACTTTTATTTTAAAGTGACTAAACATTGGTTTACTTCTCCGTATACATTACAATCCAAAAAGTTTATACTATACCCAAATATCGGGAAAAATAATTTATATTGGGACTCTACTAATGTTTCAATGACGCAGGGTTAGCACGAAGCAGTGTACGTACTAACCACTGTTTTCTATAGTACTAGCTGAGTGCGTTGCAACAGATCTCAAATAAATATATATAAATTCTAAATTTTAATTATATATATATATATATATAAGTAATTATCTATACATCTAAAAGTTACATACTCCTTTATCACTTTGAGTATACTTATATACTAATTATGAGATACTCCAATGCGAGCTATACGAAATTGTTTTAAGAGAGTCCATAGTTTTTAGTATATTTTGCAAATACCGTCATATTGGCACTAAAAAGAAGTATGCCTAAAAAATTGTACATACCACCCCTGAAAAGGTGTGAATACCACCTAGGTGGTCTTATATACTCGTATACTATACATACATACTCTCGGTTGCGCAGGATACTCCCTACATTGCTACATTCGCATCCTATCAACAGGTCACAAAGAGTCTTATCACAAACCACACACGTAGATGATCTAATTATCCACAGAAGATCATTATAGTAACATTTGCATGTATGTACATATCTATCCATAAAAGATACCACCAACTTAAGAAGTGGGAAAATAGATGACAAACTTACCACCGTCACCGAGTGCTTCTTTCATAACAGTAAAGAAAGTGTACGAATCCGACAACAGGTTCCTCATCATGCTGTGATAGGAAGGACCTTTGTCGTTGGGTTATTTTTGGTTGTTATCAATAGAGTAAATTTTGCAAAACCCCATATATTTTGTACAAACTATCACAAAGCTCCAGATTTAAGGTTCAATTTCATATCTATCGCAAACTTAGAGTTTTGTGATAACATATCTATCGCAAACCTGAAGTTTTGTGATAACATACCTCTTTAAATTTGGAGTTTTGAATTGAGCCTTAAATCTGGAGCTTTGCGATAGTTTGTACAAAATATGTGGAGTTTTATGAAATTTACTCTTTTTATTAACAAACTTAGCTTTGTGGAAATAAAAGAACCATAAACCTCTCTTGATTAGCCTTGTATATATAATAATTGCATTATGTGTTAGCTCGCGAGTACGGTTGTGTACTTATACTCGCTCTTTATATTCTTTTAGCCAATAAGCATAAAAAGAAGGTTACATGGACAATTATGAGTATTAGTCAAGACTGAAAATCAAGAAGGCCAAGAACTAGGTCGCGGGCCCAGTCGATTGCCTGTGGGTCTATCGTGAGGGTTCTACGTGGTATACTTTATTCCATGCTTCTGTTGCTGATTGTTTGAATGTATTTGGTCTAGTCGGCCATTCTAAAGATAACCGCCATAAAGTATATTTACATTTTGTTTATTATTATGCAATAACTTTATGTTTTCGTGATATATGTTTGAACCAACGATGTATCTATATATGCTATCTACTGATCCAAGGAATGACACAAATTTATACAATGGGTCCTAAGTTACAAATTTGGGTTCCGACAGAGAGGTTACTTTATTTTGATTCAATTATGTCGGTCTCTGCGTACATCCAAAAAACGTAATCATGAGTAAATTTTGCAAAACTCCACATATTTTGTACAAACTATCACAAAACTCCAGATTTAAATCTCAATTTCACAAAACTCCAGATTTAAGGAGGTATGTTATCACAAAACTCCATATTTGCGATAGATCTGGAGTTTTGTGATAACATACCACCTTATATCTGGAGCTTTACGATAGTTTGTACAAAATATGTGGAGTTTTACTAAATTTACTCCTATCAATATCATTTGATGCATCAGCGTGCCTTTTGTTCCTTTCTAATTTGGTGGCGTCAAATTACCCTTGGGGCAGACTGGAATGTTACACTGGCGAAATCATAACTTAATACATACAGGGCCTAACATGTAAGTTACAAAAATACGTGGTATATTCCACTAAAAATTTCTTATATATCAAAGGTTCTTGCGTGATTTATTGCATACGCACAGTTCACAACATGGCCTGTCGCTGGCAAGTTACCCGCAAAGGGGTTACTTTTATCTCATTTTCAGAGTGGAATGCCACAAATCATAAAAATATATTAATACTTAAACATCACTAGAGGTCACGAGATGAAATTCTGAAAAATCAATAAATAACCTAGAGAAAAATCACAAATATGGCACTGAATAACTATATAATTCATAATATACAATTTATTGTGATGTTGATATATGAACATAGATCTCATATATCAGTAAAACATCAGTTACGTATGGTAAAAATTCAAAGTTATGTAATAGTATATAGCGAATTGCGTCAGTAACCTACTCTTCACGCAGCTGGTGGGAATTTGCCACCCAACTCATGCGGCGTGCTC
The DNA here is from genome assembly GCA_036346395.1 of Hsuehochloa calcarea. Lineage (NCBI taxonomy): Eukaryota > Viridiplantae > Streptophyta > Magnoliopsida > Poales > Poaceae > Hsuehochloa > Hsuehochloa calcarea. Next base: position 18,888,573 of record CM070614.1, on the reverse strand, counting down.
TCTAGCTTGCTTCATTCCTCCTTCCCACTCGCCACCGTCTGCACCTAACATCCTCTCATTTGCTATTTAAACCTGATGACCGTCGTTGCCATTGCTATCAACCCCCAAGGTCGATCACTTTTGAGAAATCGCCTGTAGTGGTCACACGGCGCTCTCATGTGCTCTTTGACGACGGCGACGAGCCGGTTTCACACTGGCCGGAGCACAAATCTACGAGCGGATTGATGGGGTGAGAAAATTCAACTGATTTCACAAAAATAATCTGAAGAAAATGTACTCGTTGCAGAGTACATAGCAACTTCGGGACTTGTTTGGATGAAAGGGAAATAAGACCCAATCTGTCGGGACATAATTTTGAATCCGAACTCTCTGTGTATTTCTGCATGAGTTCATAGTCAGTAGCTAATACACATAGTGGATATAGCGTTGATAATAAGTTTGAATCACAATTCAACATAAATAAACAACTAAATACCAACTTTATAGTCACTTATTATGATAGAGGTCATGAGACCTAAAGTTTTACAGCAGTGAAAAATAACAAAAGGTAAACTCCGTGATGCCCCATCAAATTGCCCATCGGCATTCGACTAGGAAGTGCGGCCTAGTACTCTAGGTGGCGTTTGTCAAAGTCACAGACAAAGAAGTCATAATCCTCTTCAGCATCGTTAAAGGCTTCTAAGATTTGTTTTGAGTGTAGCACGTAAGTATATAAAGTACTCTGCAAGTTTCGGGAAAATGCATATGCATAGCTTAACAAATGGAGCTTATATGGTTCTTTTGCACAAAATAATATTCTATATTTCAACGATTTTCATAAAGCACATTTGATAAATGTAGTTTTAAATTAATTAATTAATTGTTTCACTAGTGAAGGTTCTAACTATCAGTCACTACTATCGTGGGTCTATCTGCCAAGGTTTAAAGAGTAGGGCTCTAGCTGACAAAACAACAATCAAAGAGTTCGAACTATTCTTGGATTTCCCAAAATAATTCTTTGAAAATAAAACTAAAATCTACTATGTGAAAACAAACCTTGCCCTCCCTTGACTGTAGGTATGGCTATTAGAATAGTTTTATACTCTGCAGAGGTTGTATAGCTTGATCCACATGAGATAATCAACTTACTATCTGCTTCACACACTTCCAAAGGTGTGTTTATCACAAGACCTTCACAAGACCTACAAGACCTTATCTTTACATCAACCCGCCCTATGAGCTATATACCCTCGAGATATGAAAGTACACTTACCATTATCAAGAGAACTCATAGTTGTGGGGGATAACTGCACGAACGTGGAGGTTCATTTACCATTGTTCGATGCAAGCCCCAATAAACATAAAAGTTCATTTACCGGTCTGCATAACCCATGTAACACTTACCATCTACAGCCTATGGGCTTAATGCTTGGACTCGGTAAATTAGTTGGCCAGATTATCCCTATTCAAGACATGTGGTTGTACAGTAGTGCTCAATTTCGATAGACACAAGCATTGGTCCTTAATATGACTTGGGTGGAACTTAACATATTACAAGCTCTCATGCTCTAACTGCACCCGCCTAAACTCACCATCCGCCTAAGTCTAATTTTTTTTCACCATTTTATTTTATTTTATAAATCAATTGTAATACCTATTGCCATACATTTCTCAAATTGATTTGGATAAATGGTATTAATAGTTCCCTCCCATGGGATGACAATGACCGATAAAACATGTCTAAGCAATTGTACTGTTTTAACTAATTCAACAATATTGTAATTATTATCGTAGATTTGCTATGCTAGGGTGCAAGGGTTCATAGATATCAACATCAAATGAAAGTATATAACAAATTAGGATTAACTAACAACCTAAGATTTGAACTCATCATTTTATGTAAATAACAATGCATATTAATTTTGAAACTTAAAATAGAATTAGGAAAACATAGATATAAAATGATCAAAGGAGACTTGCTTTCGTTGATGGTAGGATTCACTCTTTCTGATTGGTCCAAACTTACTTTGGCAGCGTCAGACTCTACACGCGCGAACCGAGACAAATAAATAACATAAAACAAATAAAAATTCAAACATTATGAAATTAGAACTACTAGAAAGATTATAAATTTAAAAATAAGAATCAACGAAATCAGAGTTCATAGGAAAAAGAACAAGCATTCGAAAATTTGTCGAATTGGATAATTGTTGGAAATTGAGGGAGAGGGATATTCTAAGAATATTCCTTTCAGATAAAATAAAATAAAATCACAAAGAGTAAAGCAGGTGTTGATGGTTTCACATTTATATTTTGGACAATATCTAACAAACCCTTTAAAGAGCTATACAACATATCTAATTCAACTGACCCCTATTGGTTGTCATTCCCCCCCTTTTTTAGGGATATTGTTTGTCATTCTGATAATCCTACAAAAAAAACAAATATCAATTGGTTTTGATATTTCTGGGGTAAGAGGAAGGGACCCTTGACTGAGCTGGCTGAAAGATGTCAAATGATGACGATGCTAGGGATCTCCTGGAAGCCATGGGAGAGTCAGAAAGTAGTGGCTCATAAACCGAGCTCTTATTCTTGCCTGGCGTTGTTGAAATGGGAATGGTCGTTTTATCCTGGTCTGATCTCAGTTGAGACTCCAGATTTACCAGGGTATACATTGGCCCACGCGATCGCTCAGCCTTCCGAAGAATGTCAATAGCACTAGATCTGTATGTATATCTGAAATATTTCAGAGCTAATACAGGACCCATGCCAACTCCACTGATTAGCTGAAACATTGATATCATACCATCGTGAGAAATGCATGTGGCTTTATACACAACCAAGCAAAAGCGTGTAACAATATACTTACTAGCAATGTCATCCAGTATGATGGCTGTCTGCAAAGGCGGAACATGATAGTGTACATACCAGCAGAAGGTATACTGCTGATAAAGAAATTTATGATGTAGAAGGCAGCAAAGTTTCCCCAAATTGCCAGAAATTGCACAAATGTGAAAGAACTGCAAAATTGAAAGACAGGTTAGGACAAGTATAATCCGCATTGAAGAAGTTGATATAAGCATAATGATTTAAGATTTCATTTTCCTACTTCATCTCCAATGTCACAACAAATGCCTGCAACCAAATACTTCCTGAGAGGGCAACCATTGACAGCTCCTCCATCTCACTTTTCTCATTGGCATACACATGAATGGTGATCAAGAAAACAACAATCGCCTGAAATCAACCGAGAAAAGACAAAACACTCTCATCAGCCACTTAGAAATGGTTCATGTTATGGCTGGAATCCTCTTTATTAATCGGGGAAACCCTAGATATTGGCAAAGGATGAGTCCGATCTTCCTCCCTGGGAGTTCTGATCAAACTAATTCCTTTTCCTCCCCCCCTTCATCCCTTGCCAGTTACCATTAAATAGCCTTAGAGGCTAACTAATCTTATCTCTTATTTCCTATTACTCCTCCTGCCTTCCAAACTTATCCCTAAGCAAATCAAAACTTAACAAATTTGCGTGGCTGTTAGCCGCATGAAGTTGTGGACGGTTTGAGTTTCTTGCGGCGAGTATACGTCTTGCCGACAAAAGCGTCCACAACAGTTCAAGTACCTGTAATTCATGCATTAACGAAATCTGTGCTCCAATCCAATTCTTCTCGATCTAAGGATTCCAAATTTGGTGGGCTCAGTTTCAAAATTATGGTGTTTCTATTTTAAATGTCAATTGGATATTTTTTGTAATACCTTACACTAATCATATTTATGCATGAAAAAGTAATTATCATAATCATCACTGATAAATTTAACTTCAATTCACTACAAGAATGACTGCAATTGTTAACTGGGTTTGAGTTCTTAATTTTAAATACTATTCAGAGCACTATCTACTCACAAAAGGTCAGTGACTACACAACTTCATGGACTTACACTGAGAAACTGATGGAAGGGGGTAAAGTAGAAAACCAGTAAAATACAATGGGCCCACATTTTGTAATTAATGTGAAAGGACCATGTGCACGGAACAGGCAAAATATTTGGGGCGAATATATTTTTTCCCACCAAAATTTGACACTAACCAGCCACAACTTCAATAAAAAGCAACAACAAAAAAAAACAGAATGTCATGTCGTGACATAGAAGAGCATGAAAGTTCAAATTTTCAGTTAAAATTCTCTCAATTCTAATAAAAAATGCATGAGATTTGTCTCATAATATTTACAATTACCATTTGCAGACTAAAATCAAGGTATGATACAATATAGAAAGATGTACTTACATGATACAATGATCGACCAAACCAACCAGCAAAAGTACTTGGATTTAAAAGCCTGCAGAAGATGAACAAATTAACAGAAACCAAATTCTAAAGAGTTTCAGATAATTTATTGGCAGAAAATAAGTTACAAACAGAACATATAAATCGAAAGAGGGGTAATTTACCTTCCAGCCTGGCAGTAACGTAAAATCTCTGGGTTTTGCATCACTGTCTTTTCAGATAAATCCTTGTCCAGGACAGTAGTTAAAATAGGAATGCTTGTATAGAAGACATTATAAGCCATCAAACTAACTGAGTTGAATAAACTTGTTCCAGCAATTCCAGAAAGAAAAGAAAAACTGCATGCATATAATATGAAAAGTTGAAAACATTGAGAAAAGCAACATGTATCCAGTATGCTTTTAACAACAAATGGAATATAAGAAGAGCATTGCATGAAGAGCTACAAAATAAATAAATAAAATCGTAGGACAAAGTACTGAAATTTTATGACTTACAGTATCTGAATAAAGCAAATTAACAATGACTTGTAGAAAGAATACTGTGAAAGAAAGGCAGTACGGTTGTATGAGTATCGCCCATGTATGAGAATCAGTCTTTTCAAGAACCTGAACTCTGCCAAGAAGGAAAAGCAAAAGTATAAGAACATGTGAAGCTACTTGGGTTTAATATACTACTGGGTTGCTAAATCATCTATTAGCTCCAATTTACATGTGAAGCCTCTCAAGAAACTAAAACGCAGATCATAAGGCTTAATGTAAAATTTCTCCATGTATAATGAGTTGATGAATTAGTTTTTCACATTTTGTTTCCCTTCATGTTAATCTGGTTGAGGTTCCCGTATGAGATTTAACTGCAGCATTTTAATTTGGCAATGGAACTTTTGGTCAAAATTACTGCATTTTAATTAATGTCGTTTGCCTCATATATGAAAAGTTTCACGCAACTAATTAAACAAACGCCCTGCGGTTCAGTACCTACCGCAGATTTCTGCCACATCAATGCCACATGAGCATTAATGCCACATGTGCATGCCTTTGTCAACCTTGCAAAACCTCTTCTAGATCTCTTTTGCATGGTTTAACAAGTTCATTGACCTAAATGCACGGTTTCACAGTTCAGTGACCAAGATGCACCAACCTCACAAGTTCATATACCTGTGGTGCAATTTACTCCTTTAATAATATGTAGAATATCAAACTCATTCAATTATTCAGTACCATTATCAGCACACTGCTCGTCGGTTCTTATTTAACAAAAAAAATGTGATATATCCCTATAGCATATCGATGTACAATTGTTTTAAACCAGTTATATATTTATGGCAAAAGTTTGTTTCATTTCCAGATTCTAGATCTAATAATTTGCAACAATCAAGACTTTGATAGACAACAACAGTACAAGTTACCTGACATACTGAAGAAATACAAAGCTAAAAAAGTTCATACAGTATGATACCAAAGATAAAAAGCTCCGTATACTGTTTGACTAAACAGGAAGAAAAACTTCTAGCATCTTATAATGAAAAATGCAAATATCCTCCAGTTTCAAACAATAGGAATTCTGGTAACTGGTCTCATACTGAAACAAACTTTTGCGATAAACTGGGAAACACCAATAGATAACTTGCACAGAAACTTATATCAGAGAGTGCTAGGTGTTATGGGGGCATAACACTTGCTCCAAAGTGCAGCACATATAAACATCCCTAAACCAAAAAAAAGAAGTAATGCTTCACTTTATCACTTTACTTATAACCCACTTGTGTATAACACAGAAAAATCTAGTAAAACAATGAATCAAATAATTGGTAAAAAACATGATAAAAAAGAACAATGATACAATCACACTGACAATCCCCACCTAAGATATTTATGAAAAATCCCAAACTTAAGCTGCACATAGAAAAGAAAGTAAACACAAAATTGAAATAACCAGAACACTTTGTAACAACCAGTATCACGAAAGTGGAACATAGTACCTGGGTTGCAAGAGATGTACTTCCATCTCAGGAATGAAACAAAAAATTAAAATTAAGCTCACACCGACGAGAAGTTGAAGCGGAGATATTTGCATGGATAATTTCTACACCATGGTCTAATGGAATCTTGCTAGTACATTTGTCAAATCAATTTTTGTACCCAGAAGAAGAAAGAAAACAATCACACTAGCAACTCAACATATTGGTAGACTGAATTTGTTCCTTCTACAGAAAGAAAATCCTTACGGGAGAACAGTATCTTATGACCTTACGTTAATATCAAAACCAAGATGAGGTGCAAAATTTCATCAAGCAAGAATGTAGTCATTGTAGAATACTGATAAGATGAAGGTCAGATTCGAAGAGGAAAAGGACTTACTGCCAATGCTATAGTCGGCAGCCCTTGCTGCTTGAAGACCTTCTCTGCCACTAATCCCTACACCAATGTCAGCCTGTTGTATCATCCTGACATCATTCCCACCGTCACCAATTGCCAAAGTTCGATAATCACATGACTTCAGAAGCTTGACAAGCTACCCAAAAAAATATTTAGATAAATATCAACACTTGGAGAAACAAATACATATAAAAGATATGCATAATTTTGAATTGGAAAACTAGGGCCCAGGTCTATTGCTGATGGATATCATGTGTGATTGAGCATATTGGTCAGCTTCTTACATAACAAATTGCGGGTAACAGGTGATTGATATATATCAAAAGACAAAACCATATTGTTCATAAAAAATCCATTGAAAATTAAATATATGACATAATTGCTCAGTGCTAGACAATAAGGAGGTGGTTTGCGAGTTCGAAGCCCCATTCTCCTTCCTAAAAGAAAGACATGCTGATTCTCCTGTTTATTCTCATTTTTCTTTTCTTTTTTTCCTTTTTCAAAAGACGTGGCACAATTACTGTATTGTACTTTTGGAGTTATTTGGTCTATTTATTAAAATAATTAATAGTGATGAATATACCTGGCTCAAGCAAACACGAGAAAACCAATGGCAAAAAATTTACCTGTGCTTTCTGTGAAGGTGTAACACGACAGCATATTGCTGTTTTCGAAAGAACTGCTAGTTCAGTAAAAGCTTCGTTATAGCGTGTTAGAATAATTTCAAGAGCCCAACCATCCACAACAAAAGCTAACTCCTGTTCCAAGCAAATACATCAGCAAAATGAACACTAAGATAAATAGTAATTTTCTTCAGGGTGTTAATATCACTGTGAAGGGTACTAGGGTACTAATTGCACATCCATCTTTATATCAAAAATTTCAACCTGTAATTTAACTAACCTTAGGTTCAGAAGAAGTTATCCGCATAGTAAGTAGAATTCTTTCCAAGCTTCTGGCAACTTCATCTTCAGTTCTCCCATTGATATACAAGAGTTGCCCCTTGGGCTCTACAGACATGGAATAAAAGTCACGCAACAGTCCTTGCTTTTATTAGTTCTATTTCACATGAAAAGAATTTGCACCGAAGACCCCAGTGTGTACTTTTGTCCAACTGAGCTACTGGTACCAAAAAATACTGTAATCAAGTCCCCGCTACACAACACTCTTCTGCAATCAACTCTACCCGAAATTTGTGCAATCATATCCAGGGAGAAAAATCCCAGCCAGTTAACCAGATTTCCTGGTGGCGACCGGTGAATAGTACCATCCGGAAAATTTTAAATTTGAATTTGAATTTTTGAATGCGTAATTCACTTCCCAGGTATCGTATGAGCTAAATATGCTAGATTACGTATTGTATGAGATAAATATGAACTAAATATGCTAGATTACGTATAGTATAAGCTAAATATACTTGGTTATGTATTGTATGAGTTAAATATAAATTAAAAATGCTAGATTATGTATTGTATGAGCTAAATATGCACTTCATCGAACACTTTCTAATTCAAAATTTATCAATTCAAAATTCCAGCCGGTTTTCCCCTTTTTTAAACCGGTTTTTCCAGTTCGGGCGGTAACCGATCAGGTTGGACCGGTTACCGTTTCTAGAAACCACAGTTCAAAATTCGGTTTGCGAATTTTCTCTCAGTTTTTCACCGGGATTTCCGATTACTGGCCGGTAACCGTTACCAGGCTCCGAACGGGATTTTGCCCGATAACGGTTCTTTGATCCTTGATCATATCCCTATTTTATGCTTTAAAGTTTATTCATGATTATCTTCTACTTGATTAGAATGTCACATGCCAAGTAATAGAGGGGCTTGATAACACAAAATTGCATACCAGTGACTGATTGAAACATTTCAAGGCAAATATAATTCTTGCTTGTGCATAGTACAGGGGCGTGTGATGGGCATCAGGTTGGCAAGTTCTACCTAATCCCATTGTACCATTGGTGGAAAACCCAAATAAACAGTAATCTCTTGAGTGAAAAGTGTTCATGGAACCATGGATAGAAATACTCTTGAGTGAATTTACAAATTCAATTTGAATTTTGAATTTCATTGGAAAATTTAACCATCCGAAAAAACCGTTACCGTAACCGTCGTCTAGGCATGGAACCTTCTAGGCAGTGAAAGTTACTCAGTAAGAAGACAGCTACCTGAAGAAATGAAGTTGCACAAAAGAGCTATTTGAATAGCAGTGCTTTGTTTATCGCCAGTTAACATCCAAAAGTTGATTCCTGACTGCCTCAGTATTTCAATAGTTTCTGGTACACCAGCCTATAGACAGATCCAACCATAAGATAGGGTAAGAAAATGCAAAAAAAAAAAACAAACAAACAATATTAACATTGTTTCATGAGAGAGGAAATCAAGGCAAAGGCAGCACCTGGAGGCCATCCTCTATTGCACTGACACCTAGAATCTCCAAGCTGTGTTCTAATTTCTGGCAAGCCTCAGCAACTTTCCACTAAGCAAAACAAGCATTGCAGCTTTAGTTTTCATGACATATATTTAGATAAAAGAAATCAATATGATAATCACCTCCCTGTCAATTAATGCACTGTTGGCTTCCTTAAATAATCTAGACCATTCCAGGTACTGCTCCGATTCCAGCTCACGCCATCCCAAGCAGAGTGTGCGTAATCCCAACTGAGCATATTTGTCAACCGCGTCAACAAATGTCTTGATCTGCTGTCCTGAAAATTTAAAATAATTATACCCGAAAATCAACACAAGCAACGTCATTGATTGAGTTGTGCTGACAAAGTTATGAATTTTGTATGTTGTACTTTGACAAAGGTCAAGAGTCAAGACAGAATGGGTTAACAAATTGACCAATTATTCCTTAGGCAGAGTTATAAATTAAGTCACAAAATGAAAAGCAAATTAAAATGAAACACAAATGCCAAATTTTTAAATATTACAATGCATACCAGAATAAGCACAAGGAAGAATTGCCTCATCTGCACCCTTAGACAAGAGGAAAATCTTTCCACTTTGACAATCCAATATCACAACAGACATTCTTTTCCGATCAGAGGTGAACTCTAGAATGTCAAGTATCTCATATTGAATCACCCGTCTGTTGAAGTGTATTTCTGGTTAAATACATGTCTCTTTAGTTTAGCCAAGACAAATATAACAACAAGAAACGATCAATTACAAGCCAGGAAACCATGGTGAAATGTACAGAAATGTACCGGCATTATTTCTATTTTTGCTGATAAGCACCATGTGCAAATTAGAGGCTGCATTAACAAGAGCATCCTCATCCTGGGACTGAGCTTTATACGAAATTGCCCCACTAGAACTGAAGTTCAAAAAATAGGCAAAGATAAGGTAAAAGGAATGCAGTTGAGTTGTGGAGCCTAACTAACACATGGGTGAAGATACAACCTTTTTAGAGGAATAACTGTATTACAGAGTGCCATGACTGTCAAAAATTTAATGACATGAGGAGAATTATTGGCAACAGCATTCAACAGTTCAACATCTAAACAGAGAAAATAACATATTAGTACACATAATATCAAACTTGCAACAGCATTCGGTGTTGCTGCATCAAAAACAATTTTTGAAATTCAACATTACATGATTACTACTATTAAAAGATGGAAGCGGTTAACCAAGAGCAACATAAAAAAAACAATTTAGAAGAAAATCTTGCAATAGAGCTCACGATAAAGTTAACCAAAAAAAAATCTATGTGCTCACATGATGACATGATTATCGCTTTTAAGAGGATGGACGCAATTAGCTAAAAGCAACAGGAAATCAATTTACATGGAAATCTTGTGAGAAGATGAACGAAGTAGCTGACAATAAGAGCTCTAAGTATTTAGTGCTCAGAACAAATAGACATTATTATTCACATCACCCTGAATATAATGTTCAGCTCAAAAATGAAAATAATTCAACCGAGGATCATCTTCACAAATGATATGATTAGGACCCAAGCTTTATAAGATTTCTGGCTTTCTGCTGACAGAAGAAAGAAGAAAATTGTTTACTAAAGATTATATGTGACCTCTAAGCGCGTCTCCACTTTCGTTCCCATAAAAGGTACCCCCAATACAGCACCTTCTGAAGATCATCTTATTCTCAGTCAGAGTCCCAGTTTTATCTGTCAAAATATACTCAACTTGTCCCAAGTCTTCACTAATTGCTGTGCTGAAAGTTATTGTGAAATTATTAGGTTAGGAAACAAGAAAGGGCAACTGTTCCACTTGTCAAGATAAATGCAAATGTCCGCTTACTTTGCTGCATGGGCAGGTGTATCTGTTTCCTGGTCATACATCTCCTCATCCCAATCTATGAACTTCGCATAAAGACTTTTAACAAAGTCCAAAGAAACCTACAAGACACATACATAACTTCCCTTGAAAACTTCACTGAAAGAAGGTACTGCAATTCTGCATTACTACTTTCAGGCAGCAGTTAATGTAGATCGAGTAAAAAAAGTGAGTGTTTAGCCTCCAGTGTTCCCCTCCTGCATTGCTTATGCTAAAATAAAGGACTTCATTGGTTTCTAAATTGAAACTCAAATTGGTCTAAAAAAAGAATTGAAACTCAAATTCTCAAGAAACAATTCCTAGAGAAAAACCAAAAGTTCACTTTTGAGTTCAATTCTTTTTATTAGACAAACCTATCCGGTTTTTTAAATCCTACCGTCCTAGTCCGCGTTCAGAATTTGGTATTACTGGTAGGGTTTCAAACTTCAAACTTCAAACCCTATACCAACTAGCAGAAATAGATAAGATAGAGAATGACAAACCAATTATCTTTGCATCCCTGCTAGTACCGAGTGCTATATACTACCAAAGTGTGGTAATATGCAATGCTTTGTTTGAACAAAGGGGGAAAACAACCTTCATTTCAGTGGTGGCCAGTGGTCTAAGCGTTCTCCTCATTATTGTGGTATGCATAGTTAACTCCATCAATAGATTATTCAAGGCTATACAAATGCAACCATGGTCTCATAATTCCATGGTCTCCATCAATATCTTTACAAGAAAAAATATGTCAATGCTTTTATTTTTATTTTGGCATTTTCTGTATTCCTTGAAGAATTACAACCATGGTCTCATAAAAGTAACTCCAGAGACCTTGTTCCGATAACCTTTTCCTGACAATGTAATATGCAGTTACGAAGGTGCACACAAATGCAAGTATACAACTGGGAGAAATTTTATTGCACTAAAACCAAGGATAAAAATCCTGGTAGGAACCAGCAACCACAGTGACAACCATAAAAAAAACTCCCAGCCAGTAACACTTAAAATTTAAATTACAAATTTTTGAATTTAAATTGATGGACAATAATTCCAGGTAGGAACCGGTCAAATTCTAAATTTTGCGTTTAAAGTTGACAACCAAAATCTGCCCGGGAGAAACCAGTTCTTGCCAGTAACCGGTACCGGCCGTGGTCTGGGGTTTTTCCCGTAACCGATTTTTGAATCCTTGAATATAAATACATGTGTTCTGCAACTGCAAGTGGTGATTTTTCACCTTGAAAAGGAAGCACAAATGTTACAAAAAGAAGTTTTTTCTGCTACTACAAGTTCCAAATGCAACACCCTATTTTAACTGAGTTGATGTTAGATATTAACCATGATAATTTGACAATATGAAACAGAGAAATAGTTGCATAATCACAGAGAAGAAATGGAATTATATCCGAACTAGATGAATTGGAAGAGTCATACCTTTATTGAAATGGGAATCATAATGGAACACAATAGCTCAAAACGCAGAGGGATAACCAAAATCTGATACCATGGTTCATCATCATCGTACTTGACATACCATTGCTAAAAGAATATGTGAAGAACTGTCAGATGATCAGATTAACAAAACATAAAAGGCTCACATTAGTCATGAGATAATTAATGAGAATGTGCTCACTTAGCAATTATCTAAGTCACATGTTTGATTCCCACTAGGACGTTTGAGATAGGTATTTTCCTTTCAACTTTTCAGCTCAAAATTCTCCTAAGACATTTATGGAATTGAATTAGCTATCAGTTCTTAGGTCTGAGTTAATGCACGATAACAGTTGTGTAAAGGCTCTTGGTCTTGGGGACAAAAAATGTTCAGCTCAAATGTGCAAATCCAATGACCTACCTAGTAACTAGTACTTTCCCTCAAAGTCTATGTTAGTAATTTAGTGTACTGTTTAAAATCGTGACTGTTGTGGTGCTAATTACTACAAAAATAAAGAGGAATAACAAAGAGGAATGCCAATGAAAAGGAAATGTTGCCCTAAGGGGGTGTTTGGTTTGACCGACATGTCATAGACTCAATTTTTTGCCTAACTTTGCCACACTTGTAGCGCCCATTTTTGTTGCCACCAAAAATGTGGCAAGCCACTTGCCTAAGGTTAGTTGTGGCATAGTTAAGCATGAACCAAACAAGCCCTTCGTCCAATCCAGAACACAAAACTCATTAACTCAATGCTAAAGCTGCCAATAGATCATTACAGAAACATATCAACTTACAAATCCATAGTACTTCATGCTAAAGCAGTTTATAGATCATTACACAAACAATAACCATAGTGCTAGACTCATGTATAAATAACTCGAATGCAGGTACATGCTAAGGCTAATCCAAACTTTTAATTTTTTTCTTGGAAGAGCAACATTGCAAGTTTGCAACTGCTGAACATAACAGCACCTTCATTAACTACTGTAGAAAACAACTTTTGCAGTATAATTCAATCACATTCACAACCCATCACTGTCAGGCTATAAGACTTTGAAATTGAGTGGCTTGTTTCATGAATAATTTGGTAGACTATAAATCATGCAGAAGAAACCTTACTCCGGTTGAAGTCCAGACAGTGGACTAAAAGTCTAAAACATATAAACTAATCCCTGTTAAGGAATATGTATGTTCTTCAAGAATCACAAAACCTGTCACTTATTTTCTGAAAGTTTATCTATTAATCCTCAGATCCTCAAATAGAACATATGGAAGGAGGTGCTTCTTAAACTTACACAGTTAGACATTAGTTTTGTTAGAAGTCTGTGAGATGATATTTACATTTTGCTAGATACTTCATCATAGGAAGTCCCTAGGAAGTAATACATATCTGCACTAGAAAGCAGGGAGTTGAGATCAAATACAACAATGAGACAAGTTACAAATAAGTGTACCTTGCGAGCTTCAGTCTCCTTCCAAACATTGCCTGCAGATCCAAGAACGACAACAACTGCAAGTTGAAATAAGAATATCGCACCAGTAAGCTTATCAATCATAGCATCCATGGCAGTAAGCTTGGGCTCTGGGACACCCCTACTCATTCCCAATTTAGTCTCATTGCCTGAAAAGTTTAGATTAATAAATAGTCAGTCCCTTTATAAACTTGAGATCAATTTAAGATCAAGGTAAGATAAACATTGTTAGATATGTATATAGTGTAGGGTGTTATTTGCTATTGTCTAACTTTGTACATGTTATATATTGGCCTTTGGCCCATTGGAATAGACTAAGATGCATTATTCTAACATGGTATCGAAGTTCAGAACCATAGAAATCCTAGCTATAGAAATCCTAGCCACTGTCCCTGCACCAAGCTTCTTCCTGCGGCTCTTCTCTCCCTCGGATCCGTGCCAACCCTAACGCCGCCTCCAGCGCCGGATCCACGTCGGCGTCTACTCCGCGCCTCCAGTGCCACCTCCACGCCAGCCTCCCGCGCAGAATCCACGCCAGTGTCGCCCGCACCTCCAGCGCCGGATCCACAGCGGCCTCCTCCAGCACCTTCTCCAGTCGAGCGTCGCCTCCCTTGGATCCGGTCGAGCTGCACGCTAGCAGCGCCGGCCTTCTCCTCCGCCGGCTCCTTCACGCGCTGGTTTCTCCATGCCGAACCGAAGCAAAGCGCTAGCTCTCTGCTTTATTTTGTTTTGGTGGAGCCGACAACTCCGGTTTCTTGTCGACTCCACCGATCTACTCGGAGCCGGTGGCTTTTAGCTCTGGCTTCTCCCTGCTCAGGCTTCTCTAGTTAAAAAAAACAGAGGCTGATGTCTTTTACCGGAGGCTCCTTCGCCATCCCGCTCCCCCCAGTTCGGTTCGATAGGACGAACTATCGGGAGTGGGCCGTTCACCTGAGAATCCACCTCAACAGCCAGCGTTTCTGGGGTCATCTCACCGGCGAGCATCCCTGTTCGCCTCGCCCTGCACAGCCAGTTCTGCCCGCTCTCTCTGTTGGTGTGGATCAGGCGGCTCAGGAGGTTGCCAATGCTGCGACGACGCCCTGGAGCTCTACCAATCCGAGTTGTACGCCTACGAGCGCTAGCAGGAGGCCGAGGCTCGTGTTACCGCCAACCTGGTGGGTAGCACACCCGTGACCATCTCCATGGATGTGGTGGAGTTGTCGACGACACAACTTATGTGGGAACGCCTCCGAGCTCACTACTAGCCGACGAGTGATGCTATGCATCTCTCAATTGTGCACCAGGCGCATTCTCTTCAGCAACTCGATGCCACAATGGATGACTTCTACTAGAAACTGTCTGAGGTGTGGTGTCAGCTTGACTCTCTGGGTTGGATGTCTGCTAGATCTGTCCCTGCTGTGTGCGGCTCCGCGCTCACCAGGAGACTCATCGTCTCTACGACTTCCTGACGCGCTTCGGCCTGAGTTCGAGACTGTGCGTGCTCAGCTCCTGACTCGCCCCTGCGCCCAAGCTTAGTGGAGGCTATCACGGGTGTGCATGTTGAGGAGACTCGTTATCGTGGCGTGGCTCAGATACAGTCTGTCTAGTCTACTTCAGCACCTGCTCTTTCGCCAATTTCTTCAGCACCGACCGTGATCCCTCCACCAGCTCCTCTGGTGGTTACTGCTTCTACTACGGGTCTCCACTGCACCTACTGTTAGCTTAACGGCCACAGGTATCAGGATTGCTACAAGCGGAGGAGGCATATCTCATGCATATGGATATATTGGTGAACATATGGACATGGCACATCCGAACCGTTCAACACGAAATGGATGGCCCGATCCAGTGAGGCAAATCCCAACTCCCACTTAAGTGTACAGTTTTTTTGCAAAACCTTGGGGGGTCACAAAACCGCGTTAAGTGGGAGGTGGGATTTGCCTCACTGAATCTGGGAATGTGCCATGTCCATATGTTCACCAATGCACCTATGTGCATGAGATATGCCCTCGATAAACATGGCTCAAGTGTTGTTTCATTCGTAGAGAAGTCTGTATTAAAATAACAAATTGTGGAGCATTGTTCTACCACCAGGATTAGATTAATAGAAGAAAAGTTCTGTAAAAGTGGGGTTAAATCACAATTCTGTCCTCTACATAGTTATCAGAATTGAATTGAGTCTTACGATTCTATGTCTCCAGTTCTGAAAATGACTTGCGTCTTGAGAAGTGAGAACAGTCTTAAATTGGTACCCATGTACTTCGAATATAAACTTTAAGCATTTCCTTAACACACACAGTTAATTTTGGTCAACCATCAGAAGAAAGTAGAGCGTACGACGAGCGCAAGTAAACTAATGAGTTGATTTCAAGTTATGCCAAACTACATCCGCATCAATTATTCCTGAATGCAAATTACTCAAACTTTACATCCGTATCAATTAGTCCTGAATGCAAATAACTCAAAACTTTACAGAGCATGGGAGGTAGCTCTATTTCCTCACGTAAAAGCACAATTTTGGAGGATAGGTGTCATATATGAATTTCCTGAGGAAACAAGTGTGCTATATATAAAAAAAATTAGGCATACCACATTGTCAATATGTTGGCCTCCAGACAAAAAACAGAGATACAGCATGAATTAATACTAACACTGACACAAAAATGGGGGGAAACAGTTTACATGAATTTTAACTCCAATTTGATTTGTTGTAGCAGCATACTAGTATATATGGAAAAAGCAGAAGACCCCAGTCCTGTGACCTTGGGCATAGTTATTTCAATCTTACCTGTATAAACTGCCACTCCACAAGCCCATTCTGTATTTCTCAAGTAGCATGACTGTAACAATGTGTTATTGATAGTCAATGGACAAATGTCGTTATCAATAAATGGAGGAAACAGCCTGACGTTTGCATCGAATCTTCTTATGTCTTTGTCTGGGATTGAGCACTCAATGACACCCTGTTTAGTTAATGCATG
Source organism: Hsuehochloa calcarea (assembly GCA_036346395.1). Taxonomy (NCBI): domain Eukaryota; kingdom Viridiplantae; phylum Streptophyta; class Magnoliopsida; order Poales; family Poaceae; genus Hsuehochloa; species Hsuehochloa calcarea. The sequence goes on along the minus strand of CM070614.1, from coordinate 18,871,782 downwards.
CAAGCAATGAGGAATAGAATAAAATCCGCACCACATAAATGTAAAAACAAAAATGCCAAAACCTTTATTTTGTGCAACTGTTCACAGTCCAGTCCTACACATGTTGGTGGGATTACTCTTGTCTTCAAGTCAATTTCCCCATCAAGAGCAGCTGTCTAAAGAAATAATCAAAACACAAGAATGTTAGGTTAATGTGCATTCAATTTACTGTGTTTTTTTACTAGCAAAATCAATGTTTGAAATATAATTTGGTAATAGACAGGGAATAAAATTCATCAAGGTATAAATAATGAAGTTACAAAACCTGGCTGCCAAAATTCGTAGAAAGGACCAACACTGCTCATCAAGTCAACAATAGTTATGTTGCGAATAATGTTGGGTTAGTCAGGTCGCACTGCCCTAGAATGCAAAATTCATGCTACTACTTGGACCCAAACAAAAAGATGTGCAAATTTATCCTATCCATGTATTGGCCGAACATGAAATGGAGAACCTTAAAAGACTAGAACACAAACAACAAACAACTACAATTTGTTCTATCAATACAGTGATACACAGGGTAAAACTTGAACAGGAATATCTGTCTTGAATTACACACAATCTATTATGGGAAACAGAAATAAAACCTACACAAAATTTCCAGTTCTACTGTTGACTACCTACATAAACCATTGGATACATTTCTCAACCTAATAAAATTCAGATAAAATCTAATGATTCACAATGAAGATAATGGGGAAAAAACGTACTAAACACATTACAATAGTGGAATTCATAAGTCATCAATTATCATAAATACCTCAAAGATTACAGTTTTTTGAATGGACAACTTAAGATGCTTCATTCAGCTGAGGTAATCAATATTAACTATTCTTGTTCGGTTGTTAACACTTAGATATGGACATCACACTTCACATTGGAATTTCACGATGGGCTGGGCATATGAATATAACATGCATACCAGTATGAATATACAAAGGAATTCTCTTTGCTAAAACGAAATGCATTTTAAGTTACGTCCACAAGTTGAATTAAGTTAAAGATTAATAATACAACAAAAGTGGGGGTAGTATTGAGGCATTTTTGGTTTCTTCATGGTTTACCTCAACATGACAAATGCCTTGTGGTTCAGAAGTTCCGACTAAAACAAGGTCACATGGTACTTCTTCATTCTCTCGAATCCATACTATGTTACCAACACGGATATCTTGTGCTTGAATCTACATAATAGAATTGGAAAGCATCATATTCACAGATCTACAAGTTTCAAAAATGAAGACAATTCTTATATTTGGAGATCACAACAGAAAGTAAACTTATGATAGTAAGGTTATTCGTGGAAAGTACACATCTACAGTCTACATCAATATTCTAAAACAGTACGCATCAAAACAGTCTACGCCAATATTCTTGAACAGTACGCATCAAAACAAGTGCTGGACTCAGAAAAATAGCTGACATCTCAAATAGGCTATTGATCATACATAGCAGAAAGTAAGATGGTGTAGCTGTGCTACCATGTTCCTTCGAGAGGGAACACAATGAATAGCTGCGATTGGTAGGTGGACTAGACCTTGGTCTTAGAAATCAGAGACTAGGGTTGTACTATTTACAAGTGTACATCTTATTCATTATTAAGAGGGTATATATAGACATGGGTTACATGGGCTACATGGGTCACATGGGCCACGGACCAAGAGAGAGAGAATGTACAACTCTTAATACGCCCTTCAAACTCAAGGTGGATCAAGAGGATCTGATGGATTGAGTTTGAGTAGATGAAATCGATGCTATTCTCGAATATGAGCTTAAGTGAAGAAATCTACAACTTGAAGCTCTCAGGGTACATACTTGAGGTCGATGGTCGACTGCTGACAATGAGACCGTGTGAAGGATGCATCAACATCAATGTGCTTTGTCAACTCATGCTTGACCGGATCACTAGCAATATGAATAACACTTGTATTATCACAAAATAGAGGTGTAGGATTATCACAATGGACACCGAGATCAACTAAGAGCCATCGAAGCCAAATGATCTCTGAGGTGGAAGCGGCAAGGGCTCAAAGCTCGCCTTTGCCTTGAGCGTGACACCGCAGTCTGCTTCTTGGACTTCTAGGCAATGAGTGAAGTACCAAGAGAGATGCAGTACCTAGTGATAGATTGGCGATCAGCAGGATCACTCGCCTAAGTAGAGCCAAAGTAAGCGTGGAGCTGGAGCTGGCTCGAACTGGCATAGAACAGACGTCTGGACGCAGTCCCCCTCAAGTATCTCAGCACACGAAGAACATGACCATAGCGAACTATATGGGAGTCCTCACAAACTGGCTGAGCACATGAACAACATGAGCAATGTCTGTCCTAGTGATAGTGAGATAAACAATGCTCCCAACGAGCTGACGATAGCGGGAAGGATCTATCAGTGATACATCGTCTGTATGTCAAAACTACAAGTGAAGCTCCATGGGTGCGACAACATTGCAATAATCAGTCATCCCAGAGCGAGCGAGCAGATCCTGAACGTAGCGATGCTGAGAGAGGTAGTAGTCATTACCATCATAATGAACCTCAATCCCCAGAAAATAGCTCAATAGTCCCAAATCGGACATCATAAACTATTCACTCAATTTCTTCTTAACAGAAATCACATAATTCATGTCATCTCCTGTGATCAGCATATCATCTACATATAGCAAAAGCAAAGTATAACCCCATAAACTATTCACTCAATTTCTTCTTAACAGAAGTCACATAATTCATGTCATCTCCTGTGATCAGCATATCATCTACATATAGCAAAAGCAAAGTATAACCCCGCTGAGAAGTGTGAATAAACAAAGCAGGGTCATGCTCACTCGGAGTGAAACCCGCAGCTCGAATCACAGAACTAAAACGCTCGAACCAAGCACGAGGAGCTGGTTGAGACCATATAGAGCACATCTATGACGACAAACATAGCCTGTAGGAGCCTCAACACCTAGGGGTAGATGCATATAAACCTCCTCATGTAGATCACCATAAAGAAAAGTATTCTTGACATGTATCTGAGATACAGTCCATGAACGTATGTCTGCAATAGATGGTAGCGGAACAAGATCCACTTGCAAGTTACAGGCAAAGCCCCAGATAGTAGCGGAACAAGATCCCAAGTGTCTGTACACTCTTATGTTGTAAGCTCCTCGGTCGTAGACAACTGCCACTCAAGTATATTGACTGCCCCCTAATAGGTACTCGGCTTAGATACTGCCAGGGTTTAAAAACCCAGATCGCCAATTACGGCCTGCGCATCGATCCGAATCGATTCAGCCGGCACGAGAATCGAGTTTTCGGATGAATTTCGTTAAATTTTGCTTAAAATTCAATCGAAATTCAAAATTTGAAATTTGAATTTGTAAATTCGGAAAACCGTAGGGATTTCAAATCCGCTTCACCGAGAAACCGTTTCTGCGAATGCATGCATTCTGCAGATTTCTATCCATGGATACTGCACATACACGAGGAAGACCCCATCTCTCTGGTGCCTGAAGAGAGGAACGATGACATAGGGCATAACATGACGTAGTAAAATGATGTCAGAGTCTGTGGTATTGGCTGGAGGGTCAAGTGGAGGAGAGGGGACTGAGGATCAGAAGGTTCAAGAGGAATGGAAGTCCGAGGATCAGAAGAAACTCTCTATCGACGACTATAATGAAAGGGAAAAAGTAGAAGTGTTAGAAACTGGTGGAGCTGGTAGAGACACACTAGAAGGTGAAACTAGTAGAGAAGGTATATCTGGAGAAGGCAAGTTTGATGAAGGAATAGGAGGTACACAAAAAGGAGGTGAAATATGTGGAAAGAGTGGGGTGTGTAGAATGATGATAAAAGAAGGGTCAACGCTCATCAAAGGTCACATCATGAGATATACGAACACAACGTGCTAACGTGCTCAGAACTATAACCCAGAAAAACACACTCAACCGACTATGGGTCAGCTTTGTGCACTCACGAGGTGCTACAAGGACATAGCAAACATAACCAAAAACACGAAGATGAGCATAACGAGTAGGTACTCTGTACAAGACCTCACCAGGACACTTGCCTTGAAACTTGGAAGAGGGCTGACGGTTGATGAGATAGACTGTCGTAGAAACTCCTTCCCCCTAGAAGTGAGAGGGTACAAAGGGGGAAATGAGAAGAGTACAAGCAGTCTCAATGATGTGACGGTGCTTGCGCTCAGCAATACCATTCTGCGTTTGAGCACCAGGACACGAGAGCCGAAGAAGAGTACCCTCAGAAGAAAGGAACTAACAAAAGGCTGATGAAAGATACTCTCCACTAGAGTCGGAACGAAAAACAAGGATGATAGAAGAGAATTGAGTATGAACCATCTAAGCAAAAGATTAATAGATAGAAATCAACTGCGAACGGTGTCTCATGAATTAGATCCAAGTGTATCAAGTATGGTCATCAATGAAGATGACATAGTAATTGTGACCACCTTTCGAAGCCAAAGGAGAAGGACCCCAAACATCATAATAGACCAAATCAAAGGGACGATCATATCGAGAAAAGTTGAAAGGGTAGGGTAGTTGTACTTGCTTGCCAAGTTTACAACCCTTGCACTGAAATTTTATGTCAACAGAAATAGGACCAAGAATACCTTAATGAATCAAGATAGAGATACGTGAGCCACACAAATGCACCAAGCAACAACCTCAATGGTACCAACACCCAGGAATAGCGAGATCATGATCCACAACACAATTAGCTAACACACAGCAACCGCACAACAGCAATCAGAGTAATCACCAAACGGCACAACCCAGGCCTTGCAATCAATAGCAACAGGCAACAGTCCAGAGTAACCAACTGTACAGTAGTAGAGCAACAGTGCAGAGCAAGATCAAGTGGTACCGAACAACAGAGCCACTGTAGGGGGTTGCCAAAGCAACAGCAGAACTAGCGGCTCCAGAGGAGCTCGATGCAAAGAGCCAGCGGCGCCCAATGCAGCTTTCCTCTACTTCGGGGCGATCTCCAAGCGAGGGCGGCCTCCAGACCAGAGGAGCGTCGACCGCATCGACCGTGGATCCGGGGAAGGTGAGGATCTAGAGGAGGCATAGGGCGATGAAGACGAGCGGCGACGCTCCAATCTCACGGAGAGGTCGACCTCCAGGCGACGTCCGATCTGACGGAGCATGGATCCGGAGAAGGTGAGGATCCGAAGGCGACGACATCAGGCGATGAAGATGAGGTGGCGACACAACAATCTCACGAAGCGGTTGTGGCGGAGCGTCGCAGTCGGGACGCGAATCTAGACGAGGCGACGTCGGGAGTGGAGGAGGCGAGGAGGTGATGTTGGGAGTGGATCTAAGGCCGAGCAGAGGAGGAGGCGAGGAGGAAGAGCCGGGAGCAGAGGAATGGCTCCTGGCCTGCTGGCTCAAGCGGAGGAGTTAGCAACGACGACGTCGATGGTTTGAGGATTTAGGGTTAGCCTTTGGGTGGAATTGCTCTGATACCTGTTAGAAATCAGAGACTAGGGTTTTGCTATTCACAACTGTGTATCTTATTCATTAACCCGAACCGGTTTAGAGCACGGGGTTCGTGTTCGCAATGGAAATTAGAAGAAAAAGTGGCGAACTACGAACTCGAATCCCTAACCGCGACTCGAACGAACCGCGTTTCTGGTAACCTTGGTATATATAGGCATGGGCCTTATGGGCTACAGAGGCCACATGGACATGGATCGAGAGAGAGAGAGAGAGAGAGAATGTACAACTCTTACACTTTGTACCCTGTGGCCTAGTGCTGCAGTGGAGATGGTGAGGGGAAGAGGGGTGCAAAGGGGGTGATGACACGACAAAGATGGAGGAGAGAGAGGGCTTTGGAAGAGATAAAGGGAGACAGACAGAGAGAATCAAGGAATACTTCTTATTCTGCTTAATTCAAAGAATGATGACAATTTATAGGAGTCCCTAATCATGAGGAGTAAACCAACTACTAGATAAGCTCATAAATATATATTTGACTTTAACTGAGTAACAGACTAACTAAACAATCTTGTTTATCTAATGGCACCTGCTTTGACGCTACTGCCCCTTTGTGCAACACCCTCATAGGCCTACACTTTCCCAATGTAAATGTGCAAATTAGCATGCCAAATATGAGTTGGTCATATGGATTACTTAATTAACATTTTTGTCACAAGTAACTTAAATTTCAGATACAGACAAACTTTTGAATTTCACACCATTTCTAATATGTTTGCATAATATCATTAAATGCTTTAGGTCATATTCAAAGACAAAACTCACACCAAAGATGTGCACTTAAAGAAATGAAAAAGGATGCCATAGAAACATACATGTTTGCGGGCACTATTCTGTACAATCCACACTTCCTTTTCATTTGCTTGCTTGTCTGAAATATACCTATTGTAGTCATCCCAGGCCTCTTTAGTTGCCGAAACTGCGAAAATAATTATAAGTGGGCCCCATGTGCTTGCAGGATTTACAGGGGTAATAAGTGACCATAGTTGGAGACATGCTATCAACAAGAAATATTGATTCATGAAACGTCTGAAACACAAAATTAAGCAATTAGCTTCTACAATCAAACTTCAATCAGGGCTTCTCCATGTGTGATAATGCATCAACAAAGAGACTTCCAATGCAACTACTCTATACGAACCTGAATTGCTCCCATAGATTTTTCGGTAGAAAGTTCAATAAGGTGTACTTTGTGTTAGAAATCCGGTTATCACAATAGTCATTTTGGTAAGACTCGTCATTTATGTAGACAAAACGCTTCATTGCTAAAAAAGAAGCATAAAGTCTATGGTAATTTGTCCCCTTTGATTGTCCACGTGAGATCAGCTGAGCAGGCCTGCAAAAAATTGAAGAACATTGACTTAGTAATGGCAGAAAGATGGAAGCTCCAAGTGAATCAACACCAATCCATGTAAAGTGCAGACGGTGGATTAAAATTCAAGATATAAGCAAGGTAAAAAGGAAAATTCTCAATAGAATTGGAATTCGACATAGTTCAATCTCCAACGGAACTTGTACCCATAGCTATGTGCAAAATCTTGAATAGGATACTTCTATTCTATGAATCCTATGTTGGAGTCTAAAGACGCTGTTACCCCAAATCTATTTACTGAAAGCCTTGATCTGTCGTCACCATTCACCAATGCAACAATAACATAGTATGCAGTGGGCGTGCAGTCTGTCAGCCAATCAGTACCCTACTTCAAACGGTCTACGTGATGTCTACTTGGCCCACATCTATTCCCAATTTCTAGTTCCACCGCTGCATGCCTTGAAGCATGGATGATATAGTCTGCTCAGGCAGCAGTAAAGTAGTAAGATGCTTATAGTCCCTCAGCCCCAGTGGCGGATCTAGGATTTGATCACGCCTCGGGCTAAATTCTAATAGGCTGATATATTGAAATTAACGCTAATTTCTACCCACACCAAGACATAACAAAAAATAAGCTACAAATACTTCATTGGCATGAAACTTTAACAAAAATCCTTCAACATAAAATATAATAAGAACAAATGGCAAAATATAAATAATATAGCATCTTAGAGATACAAATTGAGTACCTAAATAACGAATATTTCATCTCTAACCTAGCCCACCATTTCTTCGTCAATAGTTGGACAAGCACCGACAACTAAGATATATATATATATATATATATATATATATATATATTTTCTGTTCAAACACGAGTCTAGTTGATGGGAACAAATGCTGTGAGCAATAGCAAGAATTCCATCAGAATAGACAGAATAGTGATCAGCAGGTGCCATGTTTAAATTTCCAAACATTAGCATACAAAAGATTAAATCCACAATACTATCTAGAGTCAGTGGTGTCACCTACTACCATATAACATGAGAATCAGTAGTCTAAAATACAACATATCATGTGAACACCTCATAGAAACATATGCTTTCCCTGACTTGATAAGATAGGCCGGTTCAGATTCAAGTCCTGTTCCATTGCATGGCCAGAACACAATCAGGCAGCATTTCTACTAATTACACTGTAACTAGTAGTTTTGGCCAAGATGACGAATAAATGTCAGACTAAATTCAAGTGTTAGATATTATAAGAGGAAGGAATACATGATGCCTCATGTGCTAGTCTTCATCATGATAAAGAGTTAAACTACAAATCCACCATGTTCTCCATGCAAGACATGCCAAATTCACCCCGCGTGAGCTTGAATATCGTGATCCAAATACAGAAGCCGAACAGGAAAAAAGAATTTATACCCATACTTCATAGTTAAGAAGCAAGACGCAGTGACACACTCACTTCCCTGTTCTGTCATCAGATTGTAGAAACACTATATCAAGAACAACCTAATCTGGAGCCTTTCAGCAGCAAATTTTGGTGCTAGCAGTACTCGCTCAGTCCTCAGATAACTTGAGTCAGTAATTTCATCGAACACACTGAGCTCATGCTCATCATCCTTACTACTCAGCTCCATCGCATTGTGGGTAAGAACAAAGAAATGCCCATCCGACATAAAACCCACCTACCCGCAAAAGGAAGCCCTTGAGATTCGATCATTCAACACACCACACCAAGATCACTAACTCCAAACCCACATCCCCAATCTAACCAAGCTCCGCACAAGAAAACAACCAGGAACTAGAACGATCTGAGGACGCTTACCAAGCTCCGGCGGAGGGAGCCAGGAGGGGCGGCGCAGCGTTGGATGGGGACGGAGGCGAGGTGAGGGCACGGCGCCGGCCGCCGGACGTAGAGGAAGGGCGCGGCGCCGGGCGTGAGGGAGGTCGTGGCGCCGGGCTGGGACGGAGGCCGCAGGCGCGGAGTCGAGGAAGGGCGCGGAGCCGCGGAGGGAGGGGCGGCCACCGGGCGTGGAGGCGAGGGCGCGACGCCGGGCGTGGAGGGAGGGCGGCGGGCGAGGTCGCGACTCGCGAGGGCTGCGGCGGCGTGGGACTTGGAATGGGAGGCGTGGGTCGTGGGATGTGGTCACCGAGGGGGAAGGTTAGCGACTGGGCTTGCGTCATTGCGTGGATGGATCAGCTCCGGCTAGCGCCTGGGTCGGGTGTGGATGGTCAATATCACAAAATAATTTCTACTGATATTTTTCAGGGCCTTGGGTTATAGCGTACCTCTAGAGTCTCAGATCCGCCCCTACCGCTAGCCCTCTGCTATGTACTGAGAAACTGCAAACCAATCGTCTCTCAGAACATAGAGAGCTCTGCTCCCAAACGAAACAAAACAGATTGTCTCTCAGAACATAGAGAGCTCTGCTCCCAAACGAAACAAAACAGATTGGTAACCACACGAGCACGCGCGCCTTACGCATCGTGTCAACTAAAAAAAGTAGGCGAGTTAGGAATCGATTCGTCTGCAGCTATGCTACAATCATACATCGATCTGATCGTTTCCTAGCCATAGCCAATGCGAACCGAGAGCTACTCCATCAAAAGTCGGAACGTAACCATCTAGCTCGGCTTCCGATCACTCGCGACCTATCTAGGCGTGCGCGCGGGGGTGCGAGGGGTAGGCACGGATCGCACGGATCCGTCGAGGGTTAGGGGAGGGCGGGGGAATGCTTACCGTGGGGATCCTAGATCTCCGACGGAGGGTGGCTGCGGTGGCCGGTGGTGAAGGTGGCGGAGGAAATAAGGAGAGTGGGAGGGAGGGAGGGAGGGAGGGACAAGTGAGTCCCAAGCTAGACGGGAGAGGAAATGGGGGAAGGGAGAACTTGCTGGTCGTCGGACGGACCCGGTCTGGTCGAACGAATTGGGTTTGTTGGACCATAGCCAGGTTCGACTTGGTTGGCACTGTATGGGCTCGGGGAATCCAGTCCGTTAATTCCCAAGTTTTGGAATTTAAATTTAAAAATTTGAATGTTTTATTTCAAAAATCCAAAATTTGAAAGTTTCAATATCCAAATTTAAAATTTGGGTTTTGAATTTAAGAATGTCAAATCCTGAGATGCAATTACCAAAACTCAAATCCAAAAAAGGACTTTTGAGTCTTAAAACTTGGTATTATAATTTTTTTGATAATTTAAATTAAAAAATTATGAAAATCATTTTAAATTCCAAAATTATAAATGTTAACCTTCAAGCTTTGAAATTTGAATTCATGTAATTTAAATTTGTGGACTTGTTGGTTTGAGTTATGAAATGTTTGAGCTATTATAAAAACTATTTTGTAGTTTCCTTCAAACCAACCAAACATTGGAATCTTAGTGTGTTTACCAGTAATCAGACTGAGGGAATTCTCATAATTTAAAATTCTAAAATAAAGAATTCAAGAGTATAATTTTCAATTTTTTGATTTTGTATTTCAAATTTTGATATTTGAATTTCTGAAATTCAGAATAAAATTTTGAAATTTTGGATTTCAAAATTCACATGTGGAAATTTAACATTTTTATTATGTAATTCGAATATTCAATTATTAAAATAAATCATATTTTGGATTTTGGAGTCTAAATGTACGGAATTTAACTGTGAAAAATAAAGCGAATGGTATAAAACGCAACAACAAAGATTTATTTCCCTTGGTAATGTAAGATAGACACATTTTTTCTACATGAAACTGATTCCTAGAATTGATGCTAATCTAACTTCCAAGGTAATCTTGGATTCCTCTTTCATATTTCTAGTTGTTTTACCAAACATGGTAATCCCTAAGATTTTACTCAAGAATTCATGCTTCTCAAAGGATTCATACATGTACTTTCAAATGAAACATGAGGTGGTAGACAAAGGAATTTTTCCAAGAATGGGAGCAATTAGAGTGAGGCTTCATTTGGAATACAGGGACATCCTACGATTGAACTGTTGTTGTGAAATTGCTATAAAATTTCTGCATTTCAAATGGGCCCCGAGAGATTTTCCACGACAACCAAGGTGAACTTAGGCAATCGGTTGCCGTTGCTAAGGTCGAGAGAGAGAGAGAGAGAAGGGTTGAAGACGATGAGCGGAACTTGCTACATGGTAGTTTGTAGGGATAGGACAGATAGAGGTCATGAAAGTGTATTTTTGTTTTTACATTTTTGTTCATGTGACTCGTGTATCATTTTGTGATGTGTGTCAGCGGGTTAAACCTGAACATCGATTATCAAAAGTTGCACATTTTATTCCAATGCAGACTACCTACTCGAGAGATCGACTCGCAGAGTTGTATATGACAAGAATTGTATGTCTGCATGGAGTACCAAAGAAGATCGTATCAGATCGAGGATTCTAGTTCACCTCAAGATTCTGGTAGAAATTGCAAGGAATTTATGCACCAACTTGAATTTCAGTACAGCTTACCATCCACAAACAGACGGACAAACTAAAAGGGTGAATCAGAATTATGAAGATATGTTAAAAGCCTGCGCTTTAACTAATAGTGCAAGTTGGGATGTAATGAACGCACCAGTAGAGGAAAAATGAAGGAAAGAAGAAATGGAGCCTGGGGAAGAAATGAAATGGGGAAAGAAGAAAAACCTGGGAGCATTTCGGTCGCACGGGTGAATGGATAGAGGAGAGAGAGAGATAGTAAAAAGTAAAGAAAAAGAAGAAATTAGTAAAAGGGTAAAAATGTAAATTTTAGGAAAAATAGTAATAGATATTAGCATTAGAAATAAACACCAGTAATATTGAGTATCAATGTTGCATAATTATTGGACCAATTAAATTTGTGAACCACGTACGGATGAATAGCAGTAGAGAGACCGATAGAAAATAAAAGTAGGAATATTCAAAGAATATTTCCTCTTTTCCAATTTTCTTTCATTTCATGTGATTGCTATCTTCCGGACGTTCGTTCTCTCTCATACGAACTCCGATTTCGTCGATTCTTATTCCTAAATTCATCTAAATTCAGGCCCTTTCTTTTGGTATTCACTTTATAATTTTTGGATTTTATATGATTTTCTATTATTTATTTGTCTCTCTTGGTTATGGGCCTCAGGCTATAGCCTACCCTCCCGAGGCCCGAAACCACCCCTGCCGCCAGCCCTCTGCTATGTACTGAGAATATGCAAACCAACCGTTTATCAGAACGTAGAGAGCTCTACTTGCAAACAAATCGGAAAGGCGCAACAACAAAACACGATAGATTGGTAGCCACACGAGCACGCGCCTTACGCACCACGTTAACTAAGAAAAAGTAGGCGAGTTAGGAATCGATTCATTTGCAGCTATGCTACAATCATACATCGATCAGATAGTTTCCTAGCCACAGTCGGCGCAAACCGAGAGCTACTCCATCAAAAGTCGGAACCTAACCATCCACTTCGGCTTCCGATCTCTCGCGACCTATCTAGGCGCGCGCGCGGGTGCGAGGGTTAGGCGTGGGATCGCATGGATCCGTCGAGGGTTAGGGGAGGGCGAGGGGAATGCTTACCGTAGGGATCCCGGATCTCCGATGGAGGGTGGCTGTGGTGGCCAGCGGTGAAGGTGGTAGAGGAAATAAGGAGAGTGGGAGGGAGGGAGAGAGACGTGAGTCTCGGGCTGGACGGGAGAGGAAACGGGGGAAGGGAGAAGTTGTTGGTCATCGGATGGACCCAGTCTGGTCGAATGAATTGGGTTCATCGGGCCATAGGCAGTTTCGACTTGGTTGGCACTGTGCGGGCTCAGGGAATCCAATCTGTTAATTCCCAATTTCCAGAATTTAAATTTAAAAAATTCGAATGTTTTATTTCGAAAATCCAAAATTTGAAAGTTTTAGTATCCAAATTTAAAATTTGAGTTTTGAATTTCAAAATGTTAAATCCTAAGATGCAATTACCAAATCTCAAAGTTTCAAATTTTGAATTTCGAATATCCAAAAAGGACTTTTAAGTCTTAAAACTGGATATTATAATTTTTTGATAATTTAAATTAAAAAAATTATAAAAATCATTTTAAATTCCAAAATTTTAAATGTTAACCTTCAAGCTTTGAAATTTGAAATCAAGTAATTTAAATTTGTGGACTTGTTGGTTTGAGTTATGAAATGTTTGAGCTATTATAAAAACTATTTTGTAGTTTCCTTCAAACCAACCAAACATTGGAATCTTAGTGTGTTTACTAGTAATTAGACTGAGGGAATTCTCATAATTTAAAATTATAAAATCAAGAATTCAAAAGTACAATTTTCAATTTTTGTAATTCAAATTTTGAAATTTTAATTTTTGAAATTCAAACATTAAATTTTGAAATTTTGTATTTTGATATTCACATTTTGAAATTTAAAATTTTTATTATGTAATTCTATTATTCAGGTATTAAAATAAATCATATTTTTGATTTTGGAGTCTAAATGTACAAAATTTAACTATGAAAAGTAAAGTGAATGGTTTAAAGCGCAACAACAAAGATTTATTTCCCTTGGTAATCTAAGATAGACACATTTTTTCTAGATGAAATTGATTCCTAGAATTGATGCTAATCTAGTTTCCAAGGTAATCTTGGATTCTTGTTTCATATTTCTAGTTGTTTTACCAAACAAGGTAATCCCTAGGATTTTACTATGCTTCTCAAAGGATTCCTGCATGTACTTTGAAATGAAACATGAGGTGAACTTATGCAGCTGGTTGTCGTTGCTAAGGTCAGAGAGAGAGAAGGGTTGAAGACGGTCAGCGGCACTTGCTACATGGTAGTTTGTAGGGATATGACAGATAGAGGACACTGAAGTGTATTTTTCTTTTTGAATTTGTGTTCATATGACTTGTGTATCCTTTTATGATGTGTGTTAACGGGTTAAAGCTGAACATAAGAGACATATCGGATTACTTCAACCTTTAAAGGTGCCTGAATGGAAATGAGAAGAAATTAGAATGGACTTTATCACTGGTCTGCCAAGAACAAAATCTGGATATGATTCTATGTGGGTTGTTGTGGATCGATTATCAAAAGTTGTACATTTTTTTCGAGTGAAGACTACCTACTCGGGAGATCGACTCGTAGAGTTGCATCTAACAAGAATTGTATGTCTGTATGGAGTACCGAAGAAGATTGTATCAGATTGAGGATCCCAATTCACCTCAAAATTCTGGTAGAAGTTGCAAGGAATTTTGGGCACCAACTTGAATTTCAGTACAATTTACCATCTATAGACAGACTAAAAGGGTGAATCAAAATTTTAATGATATGTTAAGAGCCTGTGTTTTAACTAATAGTGCAAGTTGGGATGTAATAAAGACACTAGGAGAGGAAAAATGAAGGAATGGATAAATGGAGAGAGAAGGAGAGTTGGGGGAAGAAATGAAATGGGAAAGAAGAAGAACCTGGGAGCATTTTGGCTGCATGGGTGTATGGATAGAGGAGAGAGAGAAATAGTAAAAAGATAAGAACTATAAAGAAAAAGAAGAAATTAGTAAGAGGGTAAACATGTAAATTTTAGGGAAGAATAGTAATAGATATTAGGAGTAGAAATAAACACTAGTAATATTGAGTGTTAACACTGCATAATTATTTGACCAGTTAAATTTGTGAACAATGTACGGATGAATAGCAGTAGACGGACTAGTAGAAAATAAAAGTAGGAATATTTCAAGAATATTTCCTCTTTTCCAATTTCCTATCATTTCATGTGATTACTATCTTCCGAACGTTCATTTTCTCTCATACGAACTCCGATTCTATTGATTCTTATTCCTAAATTCATCTAAATTTAGCCCCTTTCGTTTGGGTCTAATTTTATAATTGTTGGATTTTATTTGATTTTCTGTTATTTATTTGTCTCGTTTCACGTGTGTAGAGTCCGACGCCGCCGACCAGCTTGGGCCAACCAGTCGCAGCAACCTCAACCTTCGACGAAGGCGAGCCTCCTTTGACCATTTTTGTACCTACGATTTTTAAAAATTATTTCCAGTTTTTAAAAGTATTATGCATTGCTATTTCATTTAAAATGATGAGTTCAAATTGTCGGTGGTTAGTTTAACCTGAAGTTGTTTTTGTCTTCCTTTGATAATTATACCATATACCCTTGTAACCCTAGAATAGTGATTCTACATATATTGGATACAATGTTGTGGAATAATTAAACACTGTAGAATTGCTTAGACCTACTTTTCAGTTCTGATCAACCCTTGGGAGGAAAAACCATTATCACCGTTTATGTTTTATTTGGAACATGTATGACATTAGGTAATGTTAGTATTTGGAAAATAAAATAAAATGGTGAAAACTTGTTTTAGACTTGGACGGGTGGTAAGATCAAGCGAGTGCAGCTAGAGCATGAGAACTTGTATTGCGGTAAGTTCCGCCCAAGTCATATTAAGGACCGACGCTTGTGACTATCCAAACTGAGCACTATCATACAACCACATGTCCGAAATGGGAAGGACCTGGCCAAATAATCTACTGAGTTCAAGCATTATGCCAGCAGGCTGTAGTTGTTAGTTTTTTCGGTTTGTGCAGACGATGGTAAAAGACATCCATGTTTGTCGGGGCTTGCTTCGGGTGATGGTAACGGGCGTCCATATCCGGGCAGGTTATCCCCACATCGTTGAGCTCCTGGTCGATGGTAAATGACATCCATGACTTGGGGTTAAACTCATCAGGCGGGTTGTTGTTAGGCCTGGTATTGTAAAGGCCTTATGATAATCGCTTAGTCGCACGCCCAAGAAAGCGTGTCATGGCCGATATTATAAGCTGATTATCTCATGTGGGTTAAGCTCTACAATCTCTACATAGTGTAAAACTATTCGAATAGCCGTGCCCACGGTCAAGGGTGGGCAAGGTGCATTTTCACATGGTAGATTTTGATTTTGATTTCAAAAGAATAAATTTTGGGAACCCGGGAGCAGTTGGGACTCTCGGGGTAGTGCTTCTGTAGCTAGTGCCAGTTAGGGCAGTTAGAACCCTATCCTTTGAGAAGCTTGGCGGCTAGAGCCTCGATGCTAGTGATAGGCAGCTAGAACCTTCACTAGTGTATTTATGTACTTATTTACTTATTAAAATTACATTTGTCAAATGTGCTTTATGAAAAAGGTTTAAACTTAAAATATTGCTTTGTGCAAAAGAACCCTGTAAGCCTAATTGTTAAAGCTACGCATATGCATCTTTCCCAAGACTAGCGGAGTACTTTATGTTCTCACATACTACACTCAAAACAAATCTCAGTAGCCTTCAACGATGCTAAGGATGACTACGACTACTACGCCTGCGGGTATGACGAAGGACATCCGGAGTATTAGGTTGCGCTCCCCAGTCGAATGCTGGTGGGCAGTTTGATGGGCCATCACTCGGAGTTTAACTTTTGCTATTTCGCTGCTGTAAAACTCAAGGTATGTTGACCTATTTTGTAATAAGTGGCCTTAAGGTCGGTACCTTGTTGTTACTTTTACGCTAATCGTGATTGGACTTGTTATCAACGATGCAATTGTATGCGCCAGCTACTGTTTCAGGGACTAGTGCAGAAAATACAGAGGGTTTTGATTCAAAAATCTGGGTCCCAACAAAGTTGGTATCAGAGCTGAGTCTACTATAGGACGTAACCTAGTTAGAGTTGAGCGCTAGTACGTGAACTTTGAAATTTATTTTATAAAAAGAAAAAATATTGTGTTATCCTCATAGGTTCTCATCTTTCCATCCTTACCTTCATCGTTGAATTCCTTCTTACCTAGTTCTTCATTCACCATTTTTGTGCAGCCCACCAAAACGTCCAGGGCATTACTTAGCAGGAGTTTTCTGCAACTTTCCGTACGACACACATTCCTTTGGGAATGATGGAGATGAAGAGGGAATTCCACATGCTACAGCAGGGAAACCTCAGCGTGTCAGAATATCTCAATCGGTTCACGCATTTGTCTAGGTATGTGTAACATCCTGGCTATTCGGAAGCCAAGATGTCACCTAAATAACCTAACATATAACCATTAAGCGAAAGAATTTAAACTATAACTCATCTAAGGACATAAAGAGATCAAACTTTAATAGTACAATGCAGGAATACAGACTGAATCCAAATAATTATATCAAAGGGGTGATCAAGGACCACAAGCAGTACTTAAGCAACCATAACACGGAGAGAGATATCAATAACATCTAACTTTATTTATTACAGTTCATCAATTAATGAATGAAAGACAGGAACCAAATCATATTATTGAAACTCGAATATGGTGAGGTGAATGATTTATGTGTGTCTATTCCCTCCCAATAGAGTCATCATCAACGATCACCTAAAATAAACAAACAAAGCAAGAATGAGTCCGAGATTCAGCAAGTACAGTGAATAATTGGACATACAACAAATATGAACATGACAACAACATTAAAGAATATGAACATAACACCGAATGCATATATGAATGAATGGAATGAATGAACTGTTGGAAATATGCCCTAGAGGCAATCATAGAGATGATGATATTTCATTATGTTCATGATTTTGATAATATGTTATCGTGTTCCATGAATGAATCATTTGTTATAGATCAATAAGTATGTGACTTGTTGGTGAAACTCTTTAACTTATATGATGTCATTCTAAATGTATCCCTGGTCGGAGGTCACTAGTCGGAACAACAGTGGACTCTATGACTAGCACATGTATTGATTGATGACCTGGTTTCACCGGTCATAGATATGGAGATATCGAATCAATAATGTGAACACATGTTAGAGAACATGGTGTTGGATAGACCCATTATTGAGGCACTATTGAGATTGTTATGAATCTTTGTGTCATTAGTTGGTCTCAAGTAATGATGATGTATAATCCTTAGACCTGAGATCGGCATGGTTTCCTACATGTGTAATAGCACTCTTAGGGGCTGCCAAACGCTATTCCGTAACTATGTAGTTATAAAGGTAGCTTTCGGGTATGCTATGAAATATGCGGAGGAATGTGACTGGTCGAGATGGGATTTGCCCCTCCTAACATAACAGGAGAGATGTCTCTGGGCCCCTCGTGGTGATCATATAAAGAAAGTGCATGGCCATGCCACTAGTGGTCAAAGTGTCGACCACATGATGTTATCCGACACTCGATCGAGAAAGTATTGAACAGTCTCTGGATGACACATCAGCTCACTTGGAGTTCAACCAGACATCGTGAGGCAAAGGGAGAATGCATGGGTAGGTCGCTTAGTTCGATCGCCATTCGGACGGTCGTATGGAGATACATCTTTGGTCGTAGATGTGTCAAACGTAATCACAGAATGGTAAGAACCTGGTCGTAAGGAGTTATGAACTGGTCGTGACCAATTACAACCTGGTCGTATAGAGATACGAACTAGTCGTAAGTGATGAGGACCTGATCATAGATCATATTACATCAAGGTTCGTCCGATATATTCAATGTGTCTTTGGGAATCGTTATGTGCTGCTAGGTACCGCTAATGACTAGTGATCGAAAAAGAGTTTCAGAGTCATAACCAATTACACATGAACCTGTGGGGTTGCACACTTAAAGGGCAAAGATCTGTTTTGGATGGTGATCCAAATTCGTATAGGCCACCAGTTCCTAATGGGCCTCAGGTACGAGACCCATCATGAATGCCTATATAAAGAGGGGCGGTGGCATGGGGTAGAGGAGAGGAGGATGATCTTTGGAAGAACTCCTGAAACCCTATTAGCCACGCCTTCTTTACCACGCTGCCGGAGCTAGCACTCTAGTGCGTGGTGATCCTGCCCCGTACGTGTGGATACCTCGGATGTGTTGTTGCGAAGCATCAGCACTAGGACGATCCGCGACTTCTATTGATCACCGGAGTCGGAGAAGAAGTCGCGTGGTGGGTACGACCACTCGAAGAAGCAGACGCGCGTCGAGTACGACTACGACTGCGTTAACTCGCTACAACGACTCTACTTCTGCTACGAGTCGGCGTGTCTAGCGGTAATCTCGTGATCTATTACTTGCGGTGGTTCCTTGGTTGCGCAGAAAATTTTATTTGTGCTATCGTAGCCTTGCCGCGTTACCCAACATGAACTACACTTCTACTTATACCGGTATAGCTAGTGACACACCCGTCGGTGTTCACTTAGGCCTGCATTTAACAAAATGTAGGGATCCAAGACCCGTATGAAGAACATTTCATATGGGGATCCAAATCTGCCCACATTGGAATGGTGGATCTTACGTGCCCATACTGTAATTGATGGGTCTTTATTTTTCACTCCTGTGGAAGAAACATGAACAAATGAATGAATGGAATGAATCATGAATAATGAAAGACATCATCTCTTTCAACATTGATTAATGGATATGAAAGGAACATGAAGCATTGAATGTAATCATGGATCATAGAAATAACAGTATGAATACACGCACTCATCATTCATCAACATAAAGAATTAATATGTACTTGCCTTCCGCTCTGCGAAGCGTTATGAGGTAAGGCGGAAGCTGCTACACTCGAATTTCCCCCTCCTACACAAATTAAATATATTTGAATGAGAAACCACTTGAACATGACCTCACTCGAACCATCTAATCGCAGCATCCTAACCCAAGGATCACAAAGTCGATCTACTCACATAAACCAATAATATAACAGGACTACAATCTGGACAGCAAGTGCAAAATAAATCACAACTTTACTACAAAACTCAGAACAGAGTGATCTTAGACTCTCTGGAAACACGACAAAACTGTATACAATAACCTAGTTGTCATGGTCCTATGATTCGGCCTTCTAATAAATCTGTGGATATCATGGGGATATGCTCCAGATCTTAGGATGATGTGACAATTGGCAATGACGTTAATGGTTTGTCGTTTCACGGGTTTTCGACAAAGTTTCAGTTCTGTTCAGGCATTCTGGACAGGGGCGGTCCGACCGGCCATAGCATGGCGGTCCGACCGGTCCAAAATCGGTCGGACCGGCCATGTGCGGCGGTCAGACCAGCCGTGACCAAAATGGTCAGAATGGGCTGGGCCAAAAATAGGTGTTGTAGACAAGTGAGGGGATCCCAATGCACTTGGTCTCATAATTTTTGGAGTCTCCAGTCAAAAGTTCTATTGGTTTAAAGTTTCCAGTAGGTTTCGGATTTTCAGGGGTTGAAAATTAGCTAAGTCCCTACGGGCGGTCTGACCGGCCTTGTGGTGGCGGTCAGACCGGCCCTGAGGGGCGGTCTGACCGGTTCTGACTTGTGCATCGGCCAACTTCGTGGCGATGTTGTTTTGGTTAGGTCAAGTTCATGAGTTTCAGTGCATATGTGTTGCATGATGCATGTTTTGACTAACGTGGGTCAAGTTGTGAAGAACTTATTCCCGGATTTGATTTGCTTGTTTATTGTTGTGCAGGTAGCTTGGAGGCCAACGACGGTCAGCGGCAAGGATGATCGGGACTAGGCTTGGAGAGCTGAGGTCCAGAACGATCGGGGAAGCCGGGTGAGGTCAATGGAGTCAAGCATGGCACAGAATGGACAATGATGACCGAACGGGCAGTTCGGTGCGACTGGATGGATCAAGCGGCGCTGGGGTCGGTGCAAGTGCCATGGTGGTTCTGGTGGGAGCCGGATGGGAGAGACTTGCCGACATGGAGAGAGCCGTTGATCAACCTACACGTGGCGAAGCATGGGAGGTGCTTCACAAAGATGAGACTCGGTCTTTGCGAAAAGATCGAGAAGGGGTATTTTGGTAATTATATCAAATACCGCCTTGGTGACTTTTTGACGACTCGCGGCGCAAGATGGCGTGGAGAAGCGGAGTAGGTCAAGAGGAGATGAAGACGGCGCTGCGAGATGCGTGCGTGTGTGACCCGTTTGTTTTGGGCCTTAACGGGAGCCCATTTGAGTTACTCTTCTAGAAGGTCTAGGCCTCCACTATAAATAGGAGGGAGGTGGCTGCACCCCCAACTAACCCTTTCATGCTTGAAACCCTAATTTTGGCTTAGGTGCTTAGGGAAGGTTTAGTGGAGGTTAGGGTTCTAGAGAGAGAGATGTTTGATCTTGTGTCCATGTGTATCATGTATGAGTGGTCAGAATCGATACATTATCAAATCAATCCAAAGAAGAGTTCTCTCCAAGATGAGTTCATTTGCCCTTCTTCTCTCTATTTGGTGATTTTGAGTCTTTCTTTGATTCGCATATTTTTGATTGATCTCTTTATATGATCTAGCTTGCTGTGACATGTGGAAACACATCTAAGATCATCTTGATCATCAATCATCCACGAGCAAGTTTTTGGATCTAGTTTTTGTTTTGACTCGGTTTTGAACCCTCCATCTCTCAAACTGAAAAAGGTCATAACTTTTCCATGGATGTTCATGATCTTCGATTGGAATAGGTTCCTGACATCCTAGAGAAGGTGTGTTCCAAGTTTCACGAAGTTTGGAGTTGTAGATCAAAAGTTAGACCTATTTGCAACTTCGTTTTTCGGGCTGATTTCACTGTTCATCAGGCTGGAGGTCAGACCGCCCTAGCTAGAGGTCGGACCGCCCCTTGGAGAGGTCGACCGCCCAGTAGAGAGTCGACCGCCTACACTTAGGAAATTAAGTTTGGTTGTTTTGGTTGTTTTGCTTGGGTTTTGATTGGATTCAATCCTAGTCTTCCGCTGTACTGGTATATCGATCTTCATAGCTTCTATAGCTATTGGAGTGAAATTTGTGTTGAATCCAATCGTGGTTGAAAAAGTGAGCGTGCTCTTATTCACCCCCCCTCTAGTCGCATTTTCGGTCCAACAAGTGGTATCAGAGCCCGGTTAGTTCAATCTTGATCTTAACCGGTCACTGAACATTGGCGATGGATAAGTACTCGACCAAGCCGCATGTCTTCAATGGGCTCGACTATGCCTATTGGAAGAATCGCATGCGAGTCTTCCTTGAGAGCGAAGGACAAGCTATGTGGGAGGTTGTTCGAGCTCATTGCTTTACTGAGATTGCCACACAAGCTTCGGCAATACTTTTGGCTAACAACAACAAGGCAAAGAACCTCCTATATGCTGGGCTTGGTAGACAAGAGTATGATAGGATTTGCAATCTTACGACCGCACATGAAATCTGGCACACCCTCGAAACTTACCATGAGGGATCGTCCCAGATTAAGCAAGTGCGCCAGACGGTCTATAAGCGAGAGTACAACAAATTCGAGATGCGTCCTGGCGAGAGCATCGATGACGTTTTTACTCGTTTCAACAAGGTTGTCAATCAGATGAAAGCTGTTGACATTGAGTACTCTCAATCTGAGAATGCCACTCACCTCTTGGCTGCAATCAACACCAAGGAGTGGGAGATGAAGGCTACTGCCATAGAGGAGAACGTTGATCTCTCTACCCTCACTTTGGAGCTACTTTATAGTAAGCTCAAAACTCATGAGATCAAGAGAGGTAGTCTTCCTAAGAAGGACAGCATGGCTTTGGTAGCTGATCCTTCTTCAAGAGCTTCTGATGGTTCTTCTGAGTCCTCTTCGGGTTTTTCTCTTGCCTGTTTATCTGCTATTCGTGAAGAGGATTTTGAGAGCCTTCCTGAGTCTGAGCTAGCCCTCATAGTCAAAAAGGCCACACGGGCATACAACAATATGAGAAACAAAAAGAGAGGTGGTCCTGTAACTTGCTACGAGTGTGGTGAGCTTTACCATATTCGGGCTAACTGCCCCAAGCTGAAGGGTAAGGGTAACCATAAGGAGGGAAAGCCAGCTTGGAAGAAGCCTCAATGGAACAAATCAAGGTTTGATGCTGCCAAGCTGATGAAGGTTGCTCACCGGGTCCTTGCCGCTTTTGGAGATCAATCCTTGAGCGATGTGGATTCTGGGAGCGAGGAGGACAAGGAGGAGGAGGAGCCACCTCAAGACAAGAAAGGGAAGGCCAAGGACTTCACCGGCATGTGCTTCATGGCTGACTCCGTCGACGTCGATGATGATGATGAGGTATCTCTATCTTATGATGTCCTTTCTGCTAGATGCGAGAACATGTATGAGCAATTGCTTAGTCAGGATAAGGCTTTAAAGTTCATCATGGTTAAGAACAAGGATCTAGAATCACAAGTTGAAAATTTGACATTAGAACTTGTGAATGCTAAGAGTCTAGACGTTGATGAATCATGTGTTGATCTTAGGAAAGATAATGTTTATCTAGAGAACACACTGCAAAAATTCTCTAGTGGAGAAAAATAATTAAACATGATTCTTGACAAGTCTAGAACTCCTTCTAAGAAGCAAGGTTTAGGATACAACTCTGTCCAGAACAAATCCAAGGCTAAGGTCATTCAGGTCTTGGAAAATGGCTTAGTTGAATTCAAAACCCAACCTGCGAAAATTGCTTTCAAACCTGCAGGTTTTGTCCAACCTTCTTTTGGGTCAAAAGGTGCTTCTCCTAGTGGTACAAAATATCATTGCACCTATTGCGAGAAGAGTGGACATTTAGTTGAGTTCTGTTGGCGTAGGTTGAAAAATGCTAATCATGCTAGAATTTTATTTCATCAACCTAGAGCTTTTGTGAAACATGGTCATGTAAAGAAGAAGAAACCTGGTCTAGGATACACTGCACATGCTTATCATCATGCTCCTAGACAGAATGCATCTCATGTGTTTGTGACCATTGCTCATGATAGGACTTCAACTAGGATCAATGACACTCATTCTGCTTTGCATACTACTCGCAGACGTGTGTCTCAGTACTGGGTTCCCAAGTCTATTTTAACTAACCCCAGTATTGAGACACATCGATCTTTTGTGCCTTGATTTTCAGGATCGTCGCGGAAGGAGGAAGAACACGTGGCTCGTCGACTCCGGCTATTCACGCCACATGACCGGAGACTCAAGATGGTTCACTTCCTTCACGCGGGCGACGGGTGATGACTTCATCACCTTCGGAGATGATTCACAAGGGCGGATCGAAGGAACTGGATCGATCAGGGTGAACGACAGGTTCATTCTCAAGGATGTCGCGCTTGTGTCCAATCTAAGGTACAATCTCCTTTCTGTCTCACAGCTTCTCGATGATGGCGATGAGACTAGATTTAAGAAGAACGCTTGTCGGGTGCTTGATTCTTTTGGTGAGCTAATTTTTGGAATTTCTAGAGTTGGTAGAATTTTTGGAGCTGATTTTCCTGAATCTGTTGCCGGATCTCTCAAGTGTTTAGTTGCATCTTCTTCTGATATCTGGATTTGGCACCGACGTTTGGGGCACATTGGTTTTGATCATCTGACACGAGTTAGCGGCCTTGATCTCATGAGAGGTTTGCCTAAACTTAAAGCTGTCAAAGATGCTGTATGTGCTCCCTGTAGGCATGGCAAGCAAGTTGCCGCCTCACACCCTTCATTGACTATGGTCATGACTGACGGACCGGGACAGTTGCTTCATATGGATACTGTTGGTCCTGCTAGGGTTCGGTCAGTCGGTGGCAATTGGTATATTCTTGTCATAGTCGATGATTTTTCGAGATATTCCTGGGTGTTCTTTCTTGCTTCAAAGGATGAGGTCTTTGATCATTATCATGATCTTGTTCTTCGTTTGGCTTCTGAACTTCCTGGTGCCTTGAGAGCAATCCGCAGTGACAATGGCACAGAGTTCAAGAATGCTTCTTTTGCCTCTTTTTGTGCTGAGCGTGGTATTGAGCATCAGTTCTCTTCTCCACACGTCCCTCAACAAAATGGTGTTGTGGAAAGGAAGAACAGAACCTTAGTCTCGATGGCTAGGACGATGCTAGATGAGTATAGCACACCGAGGAGGTTTTGGGCCGAAGCTATTGCTACAGCTTGCCATATTTCAAATCGTGTCTTTCTGAGACCGTCTTTGGGCAAGACTTCTTATGAGCTTCGTTTTGGCGTAAAACCCTCGGTTTAGCACTTTCGAGTCTTTGGATCGAAGTGTTTTATTCTCAAGACAGGGAACCTAGATAAATTTGAATCAAGAACTTGTGATGGTTTATTTCTAGGTTATCCTGCTCATTCGAGGGGTTTTCGGGTTTTTAATGTTGAAACTAACATTGTCTAGGAGACATGTAATGTCACTTTTGATGAGACTAGCCCTGCAGCTAGATCCGATGTTTCAGGTGACTTACAGGTGACAGAGTGCATATTTGTTGAGGAAGATGAGGATGAAATTAATGATGCTCCTCCACTGCCGCTAATGCTCGATTCCACTCCGAACACCTTTCGATCGCTTCACCTCCAATTGAGGCTCCTGCTGCATCTTCTTCATCAGCAGTACCTACGGAGGTTGACGAGATACTATCTCCCCCAGGCGCTCCTTTGCACATCCAGAAGCAACACCCATCGGATCAGATGATTGGTAGTCTCCATGAGCGAGTTACTCGCTCCAGGTATCATGATCCGAGTCTTTTCTCTCACTCTGCATTTGTAGCATCTTTTGAACCCAAAGATATATCACATGCTTTATCTGATGCTAGTTGGGTCAATGCCATGCATGAGGAGTTAGAAAATTTTGAAAGAAATAAAGTCCGGAACCTTGTAGAACCTCCTAGTGGTCATAATGTAATTGGCACCTGTTGGGTGTTTAAAATAAACAAAATGAGGATGGTTACGTGGTTAGAAACAAGGCTAGGTTGGTAGCTCGTGGTTTTAGCCAGTTGAGGGGTTAGATTTTGATGAGACCTTCGCTCTGTTGCTAGATTAGAAGCCATTCAAGATCTTGCTTGCATTTGCTTGCATCTAAAGGTTTTAGGTTGCATCAAATGGATGTTAAGAGTGCTTTTCTGAATGGTTTTATAGAGGAGGAAGTTTATGTTAGGCAACCCCCTGGCTTTGAGGATCCCAAGCACCCTGATCGTGTCTTTAAGCTATCCAAAGCCTTGTATGGTCTTAAGCAAGCCCCTAGAGCATGGTATGATAGACTTAAGACCTTTCTGCTTAAGAATGATTTTAAAATGGGAAAAGTTGATAAGACTCTATTCATTCTTAGGCATGGCAATGACTTCCTGCTTGTTCAGATTTACGTTGATGATATTATCTTTGGTGGTTCCTCTCATGCTCTTGTTTCCAGTTTTTCTGAGACCATGTCCAGGGAATTTGAGATGAGTATGATGGGCGAGCTCAACTACTTTCTGGGGCTGCAAATCAAACAATGCAAGGAAGGGATCTTCATCCTTCAAACGAAGTACACTAAGGATTTGCTCAAGCGTTTTGATATGGGTGACTGCAAGTCGATCGCCACTCCCATGGCGACTTCGACTGCTTTGGATCCAGATGAGGAAGGGGAAGCCGTGGATCAACGCGAGTACCGCAGCATGATCGGCTCCTCCTCAGCACTGACGGCCTCAAGACCGGACATCCACTTCGATGCGCCTCTGCGAGGTTTTCAGCGCCACCGAGGACTTCACATCGCCAAGCCGTTAAGCGCATCTTCAGGTATTTACATTCTACCCTCCAGTATGGCATTTGGTATTCTTGCTCTTCTTCGCTATCCATTGGGGGTTTTCTGATTCTGATTTTGCGGGCTGTAGGCTAGATAGGAAGAGCACTTCTGGTACATGTCATTTCTTAGGCACGTCTCTTGTCTCTTGGTCTTCTAGGAAGCAGTCTTCTGTTGCACAATCCATCTTTGAAGTTTGAATATGTAGCCGCTTAGTAGCCAGTAGTCGATTTTGTGGATGGTGTCCACTCTTAAGGACTTTGGGTTAAACTTTGCTAGTGTTCCTCTTTTCTGTGATAACACTTCTGCAATTAATATTGCTAAAAACCCAGTGCAACATTCTAGGACCAAGCACATAGACATTCGCTATCATTTCCTTAGAGATCATGTTGAGAAGGGTGATATTGTGCTGCATTTTGTGGAGTCCGAGGCTCAATTGGCCGATATCCTCACCAAACCTTTAGACCCAACTAGGTTTGCCACCTTGAGAAGCGAGTTAGGGGTAATTTATCCCTATGGGTTGGTTTGAGGGGGAGTTCGATCTTTTCTGATCTTACCTTGTTCTTTTGATCTTTTATTGTTCTTTTTCTGAACTTGTGATTTTTTTGAACTTTTTAGGTTTTTAGGCTTTTTATTGCATCTCATTGTATCATATTGCATTCATATGAAAAATACATCAAGTGGTATGAAAAATCCAAAAAGATGCATTGTAATATAAGATTTTCTGCTTATCTTTTAAAATTGATGAAGCTTTGCTTATTACCCTTTGGAGCTTTAGTATTTCAATTCTTGCTCAATGCCATGTCTAGTTCTTTGACTTGCTAGAATTATCATGCTTTTACATGTGTAGCTAAGTCTTTGCTATATGAGCTAGAAATTTAAAACAACTCAAACTAAAAATTGCAATTTGTGGATATTTTAGCGAGTTGCGCAATTAGTGCTCCTTTTGTGACATTGGCCTTGTCAGAATCGCTTGTTAGCTCTTGAATCTAAAATTGACCATTACTTGAGCTTTTGTGTTCTTGAGATTCTAAAACTGCTCTTGTGAAAAATGAAAATCAAGATTGTCTTATGCTTAAAATGTGCCAAACTACTCTTACGAGACTGCTTGTCAAATGACATGAACTTGGAGATAGTTTGATGATCCAGACGATCTCATGGGGATTGCTTGTCGAAATGACATGAACCTCAAGATTTGTCGCCTGTAGAAGCTTAGAAAGAGTTTGTGGATGGCTTCTAGTCCAGGATCTTCTTTACTAAGATATACCTTTAATCAACTTCTGGTCGAAGCTTAGGATGAGTTTGTGGATGGCTCCTATTCCAGGATCTTGTCACTAAGTTAGATCATTAGTCAACTTCAATATTCATTGCATATAAGAAAACTGTTGACAAATGGGCTTTTAAGAAATACTGAGCAAAATGATTCAATACAGGACCTGATTGACTCTTAATGTGGTCTTTGTTAGATTTTTTATCTCACTTTGACATTTTGACATGGCCAATTTCATTTTAGGATCCCTGTTGATGAACTTGCTGAATTTGAAGCTTTGCTTAAATTGATCAAATCCATTGCTTTACTTTTGAGCCTTTGTGCTTAGCTTTGATATATATGTCTTATCATGATCTTGCTAGCACTGTCAGGCTTGATATGTTGTTTGTGCAATATTAGAAATGTTTGGCTAGCTCTTTTGGGTAATCTCAAAGCTTATTGTAATCAAAAATTGAAAAATACAAAAATGAAGCCACTCCGTTGCACTTCATGCATACTTCTTCTTTTTGCTTCTTTCTTCATTCTGCAAATTGCTATCTCTGGATGAGAGGAAGGCGTGATTCCTTGATGACTCCATTGTCAAAGGGGGAGAAGATATTTTAATGTTGGGGAGAAGTTTATACAAAGGGGAGAAAGTTGGAGAATTTGAAATTTTCTCAAACCGAGGATCATAGTGAGGGGAGTTTTGAATTGCATTCTTATTGCCTTATTGACTCTTCCGAACTTGAATTGCATTTATTACACCTCACAATGATCAAAGGTCAATTGAACAATTGTTCTTTCATATGGACCTTAAGTGAGATTTTGACTTTTCCGAAATCAAAGTTTTTATGTCCTCTTTGACTTATCTCACTTGTCTATGCTATTCTGATGCTAGCTTGGTCATTTCCATTGCTTTCTCTTGCTTATGGACCAAGTTGTGCCTTTGTGCGAAAACGAAAGTTTTTTACTTTTCAAACCTCCAAATTACATTTTCTGGATTATTGCCAATGTGTTCATCAAGGGGAGATTGTGGATATCATGGGGATATGCTCCAGATCTTAGGATGATGTGACAATTGGCAATGGCGTTAATGGTTTGTCGTTTCACGGGTTTTCGACAAAGTTTCGCCTGCTCGGGCATTACGATAGGCGGTCCGACGGCCATAGCATGGCGGTCCGACCGGTCCAAAATCGGTCGGACCGGCCATGTGCGTGGGTCGGACCACCGTGACCAAATGGTCGAAATGGGTGGGCAAAAATAGGTGTTGTAGACAAGTGAGGGATCCCAATGCACTTGGTCTCATAATTTTGGAGTCTCCAACAAAAGTTCTATTGGTTTAAAGTTTCCAGAGGTTTTGGATTTTCGGGTTGAAAATTGGCTAAGTCCTGGTGCGGTCCGACCGCCTTGTGGTGGCGGTCGATCCGTGAAGTCATGGGCGACCGCCCCGAGGGGCTGGTCGACCGGCTCGACTTGTGCATCGCCAACTTCGTGGCGATGTTGTTTTGTTAGGTCAAGTTCATGAGTTTCATGCATATGTGTTGCATGATGCATGTTTTGACTAACGTGGGTCAAGTTGTGAAGAACTTGTTCCTGATTCGATTTGCTTGTTTATTGTTGTGCAGTAGCTTGGAGGCCAACGACGGTCACGGCAAGGATGATCGGACTAGGCTTAGAGAGCCGAGGTCCGTAACGATCGGGAAGCCGGTGAGGTCAATGGAGTCAAGCATGGCACGTAATGGACAATGATGACCGAACAGGCGATTCGGCGGCGATCGGTTGGATCAAGCGGCGCGGGGTCTGCAAGTGCCATGGTGGTTCTGGTGGGAGCCGGATGGGAGAGACTTGCCGACATGGAGAGAGCCGTTGATCAACCTACACGTGGCGAAGCATGGGAGGTGCTTCACAAAGATGGGACTCGGTCTTTGCGAAAAGATCGAGAAGGGTATTTTGGTAATTATATCAAATACCGCCTTGGTGACTTTTTGACGACTCATGGCGCAAGATGGCGTGGAGAAGCGGAGTAGGTCAAGAGGAGATGAAGACGGCACGCGAGATGCGTGCGTGTGTGACCCGCTTGTTTTGGGCCTTAACGGAGCCCATTTGAGTTACTCTTCTAGAAGGTCTAGGCCTCCACTATAAATAGGAGGGAGGTGGCTGCACCCCCAACTAACCCTTTCATGCTTGAAACCCTAATTTTGGCTTAGGTGCTTAGGGAAGGTTTAGTGGAGGTTAGGGTTCTAGAGAGAGAGAGATGTTTTGATCTTGTGTCCATGCGTGTCTGTATGAGTGGCTGTAATCGATACATTATCAAATCAATCCAAAGAAGAGTTCTCTCCAAGATGAGTTCATTTGCCCTTCTTCTCTCTATTTGATGATTTTGAGTCTTTCTTTGATTCGCATGTTTTGATTGATCTCTTTATATGATCTAGCTTGTTTGTGACATGTGGAAACACATCTAAGATCATCTTGATCATCAATCATCCACGAGCAAGTTTTTGGATCTAGTTTTTGTTTTGACTCGGTTTTGAACCCTCCATCTCTCAAACTGAAAAAGGTCATAACTTTTCCATGGATGTTCATGATCTTCGATTGGAATAGGTTCCTGACATCCTAGAGAAGGTGTGTTCCAAGTTTCACGAAGTTTGGAGTTGTAGATCAAAAGTTAGACCTATTTGCAACTTCGTTTTTCGGGCTGATTTCACTGTTCATCAGGCTGGAGGTCAGACCGCCCTAGCTAGAGGTCGGACCGCCCCTTGGAGAGGTCAGACCGCCCCTGAGTAGAGGTCAGACCGCCCTACACTTAGGAAATTAAGTTTCGGTTGTTTTTGGTTGTTTTGCTTCGGGGTTTTGATTGGATTCAATCCTAGTCTTCCATTGATCGGTATATCGATCTTCATAGCTTCTATAGCTATTGGAGTGAAATTTGTGTTGAATCTAATCGTGGTTGAAAAAGTGAGCGTGCTCCTATTCACCCCCCTCTAGTCGCCTTTTCGGTCCAACAAGTGGTATCAGAGCCCGGTTAGTTCAATCTTGATCTTAACCGTCCACCGAACATTAGCGATGGATAAGTACTCACCAAGCCGCATGTCTTCAATGGGCTCGACTATGCCTATTGGAAGAATCGCATGCGAGTCTTCCTTGAGAGCGAAGGACAAGCTATATGGGAGGTTGTTCGAGCTCAGCTTTCTTTGCTCGAGATTGGCACACAAGCTTCGCAATACTTTTAGCTAACAACAACAAGGCAAAGAACCTCCTATATGCTGGGCTTGGTAGACAAGAGATATTGCCTATTGAGAAGGGTGATATTGTGCTGCATTTTGTGGAGTCCGAGGCTCAATTGGCCGATATCCTCACCAAACCTTTAGACCCAACTAGGTTTGCCACCTTGAGAAGCGAGTTAGGGGTAATTTATCCCTATGGGTTGGTTTGAGGGGGAGTTCGATCTTTTCTGATCTTACCTTGTTCTTTTGATCTTTTATTGTTCTTTTTCTGAACTTGTGATTTTTTTGAACTTTTTAGGTTTTTAGGCTTTTTATTGCATCTCATTGTATCATATTGCATTCATATGAAAAATACATCAAGTGGTATGAAAAATCCAAAAAGATGCATTGTAATATAAGATTTTCTGCTTATCTTTTAAAATTGATGAAGCTTTGCTTATTACCCTTTGAGCTTTAGTATTTCAATTCTTGCTCAATGCCATGTCTAGTTCTTTGACTTGCTAGAATTATCATGCTTTTACATGTGTAGCTAAGTCTTTGCTATATGAGCTAGAAATTTAAAACAACTCAAACTAAAAATTGCAATTTGTGGATATTTTAGCGAGTTGCGCAATTAGTGCTCCTTTTGTGACATTGGCCTTGTCAGAACTGCTTTGTTAGCTCTTGAATCTAAAATTGACCATTACTTGAGCTTTTGTGTTCTTGAGATTCTAAAACTTCTCTTGTGAAAAATGAAAATCAAGATTGTCTTATGCTTAAAATGTGCCAAACTACTCTTACGAGGCCTTGTCAAATGACATGAACTTGGAGATAGTTTGATGATCCGACGATCTCATGGGGATTGCTTGTCGAAATGACATGAACCTCAAGATTTGTCGCCTACAGTAGAAGCTTAGAAAGAGTTTGTGGATGGCTCCTAGTCCAGGATCTTCTTTACTAAGATATACCTTTAATCAACTTCGGTCAAGCTTAGGATGAGTTTGTGGATGGCTCCTATTCCGAGATCTTGTCACTAAGTTAGATCATTAGTCAACTTCAATATTCATTGCATATAAGAAAACTGCTGACAAATGGGCTTTTAAGAAATATCGAGCAAAATGATTCAATCACAGACTGATTGACTCTTAATGTGGTCTTTGTTAGATTTTTATCTCACTTTGACATTTTGACATGGCCAATTTCATTTTAGGATCCTGTTGATGAACTTGTCAATTTGAAGCTTTGCTTAAATTGATCAAATCCATTGCTTTACTTTTGAGCCTTTGTGCTTAGCTTTGATATATATGTCTTATCATGATCTTGCTAGCAATCGTCAAAGCTTGATATGTTGTTTGTGCAATATTAGAAATGTCGGCTAGCTCTTTTGGGTAATCTCCAAAGCTTATTGTAATCAAAATTGAAAAATACAAAAATGAAGCCACTCGTTGCACTTCATGCATACTTCTTCTTTTGCTTCTTTCTTCATTCGCAAATTGCTATCTCTGGATGAGAGGAAGGCGTGATTCCTTGATGACTCCATTGTCAAAGGGAGAAGATATTTTAATGTTGGGGAGAAGTTTATACAAAGGGAGAAAGTTGGAGAATTTGAAATTTTCAAATCCGAGGATCATAGTGAGGGGAGTTTTGAATTGCATTCTTATTGCCTTATTGACTCTTCTCCGAACTTGAATTGCATTTATTACACCTCACAATGATCAAAGGTCAATTGAACAATTGTTCTTTCATATGGACCTTAAGTGAGATTTTTGACTTTTAAAATCAAAGTTTTTATGTCCTCTTTGACTTATCTCACTTGTCTATGCTATTCGATGCTAGCTTGGTCATTTCCATTGCTTTCTCTTGCTTATGGACCAAGTTGTGCCTTTGTGCAAAACGAAAGTTTTTACTTTTCAAACCTCCAAATTACATTTTTCGATTATTGCCAATGTGTTCATCAAGGGGAGATTGTGGATATCATGGGGATATGCTCCAGATCTTAGGATGATGTGACAATTGGCAATGGCGTTAATGGTTTGTCGTTTCACGGGTTTTCGACAAAGTTTGATTCTGTTCGAGCATTACGATAGGCGGTCCGACCGCCATAGCATGGCGGTCCGACGGTCCAAAATCGATCGGGCCGACCATGTGCGTGGTCGACTCAGTAGTGACCAAAATGGTCGAATGGGTCGGGCCAAAATAGGTGTTGTAGACAAGTGAGGGGATCCCAATGCACTTGGTCTCATAATTTTGGAGTCTCCAACAAAAGTTCTATTGGTTTAAAGTTTCCGAGGGTTTGGATTTTCGGGGTTGAAAATTGGCTAAGTCCCTGGCGGTCCGACCGCCTTGTGGTGGCGGCCGATCGGGGCGGCAAGCGATCGACCGCCCCGAGGGGCGGCGATCGACCGGTTCTGACTTGTGCATCGGCCAACTTCGTGGCGATGTTGTTTTGGTTAGGTCAAGTTCATGAGTTTCAGTGCATATGTGTTGCATGATGCATGTTTTGACTAACGTGGGTCAAGTTGTGAAGAACTTGTTCCCGGATTCGATTTGCTTGTTTATTGTTGTGCAGGTAGCTTGGAGGCCAACGACGGTCAGCGGCAAGGATGATCGGGACTAGGCTTAGAGAGCTGAGGTCCAGAACGATCAGGGAAGCCGGGTGAGGTCAATGGAGTCAAGCATGGCACAGAATGGACAATGATGACCGAACGGGCAGTTCGGTGCGACTGGTTGGATCAAGCGGCGCGGGGGTCGGTGCAAGTGCCATGGTGGTTCTGGTGGGAGCCGGATGGGAGAGACTTGCCGACATGGAGAGAGCCGTTGATCAACCTACACGTGGCGAAGCATGGGAGGTGCTTCACAAAGATGGGACTCGGTCTTTGCGAAAAGATCGAGAAGGGGTATTTTGGTAATTATATCAAATACCGCCTTGGTGACTTTTTGACGACTCGCGGCGCAAGATGGCGTGGAGAAGCGGAGTAGGTCAAGAGGAGATGAAGACGGCGCTGCGAGATGCGTGCGTGTGTGACCCGTTTGTTTTGGGCCTTAACGGGAGCCCATTTGAGTTACTCTTCTAGAAGGTCTAGGCCTCCACTATAAATAGGAGGGAGGTGGCTGCACCCCCAACTAACCCTTTCATGCTTGAAACCCTAATTTTGGCTTAGGTGCTTAGGGAAGGTTTAGTGGAGGTTAGGGTTCTAGAGAGAGAGAGATGTTTTGATCTTGTGTCCATGCGTATCTGTATGAGTGGCTGTAATCGATACATTATCAAATCAATCCAAAGAAGAGTTCTCTCCAAGATGAGTTCATTTGCCCTTCTTCTCTCTATTTGATGATTTTGAGTCTTTCTTTGATTCGCATGTTTTTGATTGATCTCTTTATATGATCTAGCTTGCTGTGACATGTGGAAACACATCTAAGATCATCTTGATCATCAATCATCCACGAGCAAGTTTTTGGATCTAGTTTTCGTTTTGACTCGGTTTTGAACCCTCCATCTCTCAAACTGAAAAAGGTCATAACTTTTCCATGGATCTTCATGATCTTCGATTGGAATAGGTTCCTGACATCCTAGAGAAGGTGTGTTCCAAGTTTCACGAAGTTTGGAGTTGTAGATCAAAACTTAGACCTATTTGCAACTTCGTTTTTCGGGCTGATTTTACTGTTCATCAGGCTGGAGGTCAGACCGCCCTAGCTAGAGGTCGGACCGCCCCTTGGAGAGGTCAGACCGCCCCTGAGTAGAGGTCAGACCGCCCTACACTTAGGAAATTAAGTTTCGGTTGTTTTTGGTTGTTTTGCTTGAGGTTTTGATTGGATTCAATCCTAGTCTTCCGCTGTACTTGTCTGGTATATCGATCTTCATAGCTTCTATAGCTATTGGAGTGAAATTTGTGTTGAATCCAATCGTGGTTGAAAAAGTGAGTGTGCTCCTATTCACCCCCCTCTAGTCGCCTTTTCGGTCCAACAAGTGGTATCAGAGCCCGGTTAGTTCAATCTTGATCTTAACCGGTCCACCGAACATCATGGATGGATAAGTACTCGACCAAGCCGCATGTCTTCAATGGGCTCGACTATGCCTATTGGAAGAATCGCATGCGAGTCTTCCTTGAGAGCGAAGGACAAGCTATATGGGAGGTTGTTCGAGCTCCGCTCGTTTTGCCTGAGATTGGCACACAAGCTTCGGCAATACTTTTGGCTAACAACAACAAGGCAAAGAACCTCCTATATGCTGGGCTTGGTAGACAAGAGATATTGCCTATTGAGAAGGGTGATATTGTGCTGCATTTTGTGGAGTCCGAGGCTCAATTGGCCGATATCCTCACCAAACCTTTAGACCCAACTAGGTTTGCCACCTTGAGAAGCGAGTTAGGGGTAATTTATCCCTATGGGTTGGTTTGAGGGGGAGTTCGATCTTTTCTGATCTTACCTTGTTCTTTTGATCTTTTATTGTTCTTTTTCTGAACTTGTGATTTTTTTGAACTTTTTAGGTTTTTAGGCTTTTTATTGCATCTCATTGTATCATATTGCATTCATATGAAAAATACATCAAGTGGTATGAAAAATCCAAAAAGATGCATTGTAATATAAGATTTTCTGCTTATCTTTTAAAATTGATGAAGCTTTGCTTATTACCCTTTGGAGCTTTAGTATTTCAATTCTTGCTCAATGCCATGTCTAGTTCTTTGACTTGCTAGAATTATCATGCTTTTACATGTGTAGCTAAGTCTTTGCTATATGAGCTAGAAATTTAAAACAACTCAAACTAAAAATTGCAATTTGTGGATATTTTAGCGAGTTGCGCAATTAGTGCTCCTTTTGTGACATTGGCCTTGTCAGAACTGCTTTGTTAGCTCTTGAATCTAAAATTGACCATTACTTGAGCTTTTGTGTTCTTGAGATTCTAAAACTTCTCTTGTGAAAAATGAAAATCAAGATTGTCTTATGCTTAAAATGTGCCAAACTACTCTTACGAGACTGCTTGTCAAATGACATGAACTTGGAGATAGTTTGATGATCCAGACGATCTCATGGGGATTGCTTGTCAGAAATGACATGAACCTCAAGATTTGTCGCCCTGGTAGAAGCTTAGAAAGAGTTTGTGGATGGCTCCTAGTCCAGGATCTTCTTTACTAAGATATACCTTTAATCAACTTCTGGTCGAAGCTTAGGATGAGTTTGTGGATGGCTCCTATTCCAGGATCTTGTCACTAAGTTAGATCATTAGTCAACTTCAATATTCATTGCATATAAGAAAACTGTTGACAAATGGGCTTTTAAGAAATACTGAGCAAAATGATTCAATACAGGACCTGATTGACTCTTAATGTGGTCTTTGTTAGATTTTTTATCTCACTTTGACATTTTGACATGGCCAATTTCATTTTAGGATCCCTGTTGATGAACTTGCTGAATTTGAAGCTTTGCTTAAATTGATCAAATCCATTGCTTTACTTTTGAGCCTTTGTGCTTAGCTTTGATATATATGTCTTATCATGATCTTGCTAGCACTGTCAGGCTTGATATGTTGTTTGTGCAATATTAGAAATGCTGGCTAGCTCTTTTGGGTAATCTCCAAAGCTTATTGTAATCAAAAATTGAAAAATACAAAAATGAAGCCACTCCGTTGCACTTCATGCATACTTCTTCTTTTTGCTTCTTTCTTCATTCTGCAAATTGCTATCTCTGGATGAGAGGAAGGCGTGATTCCTTGATGACTCCATTGTCAAAGGGGGAGAAGATATTTTAATGTTGGGGAGAAGTTTATACAAAGGGGAGAAAGTTGGAGAATTTGAAATTTTCTGAAATCCGAGGATCATAGTGAGGGGGAGTTTTTGAATTGCATTCTTATTGCCTTATTGACTCTTCTGAACTTGAATTGCATTTATTACACCTCACAATGATCAAAGGTCAATTGAACAATTGTTCTTTCATATGGACCTTAAGTGAGATTTTTGACTTTTTCTGGAAATCAAAGTTTTTATGTCCTCTTTTGACTTATCTCACTTGTCTATGCTATTCTGATGCTAGCTTGGTCATTTCCATTGCTTTCTCTTGCTTATGGACCAAGTTGTGCCTTTGTGCGAAAACGAAAGTTTTTTACTTTTCAAACCTCCAAATTACATTTTCTGGATTATTGCCAATGTGTTCATCAAGGGGGAGATTGTGGATATCATGGGGATATGCTCCAGATCTTAGGATGATGTGACAATTGGCAATGGCGTTAATGGTTTGTCGTTTCACGGGTTTTCGACAAAGTTTCATTCGCTCAGCATTACGATAGGCGGTCCGACCGGCCATAGCATGGCGGTCCGACCGGTCCAAAATCGGTCGGACCGGCCATGTGCGGCGGTCAGACCAGCCGTGACCAAAATGGTCAGAATGGGCTGGGCCAAAAATAGGTGTTGTAGACAAGTGAGGGGATCCCAATGCACTTGGTCTCATAATTTTTGGAGTCTCCAGTCAAAAGTTCTATTGGTTTAAAGTTTCCAGTAGGTTTCGGATTTTCAGGGGTTGAAAATTGGCTAAGTCCCTACGGGCGGTCTGACCGGCCTTGTGGTGGCGGCCGGGCCGTGGTAATGATCGACCGCCCCGAGGGGCGGTCGACCGTTCGACTTGTGCATCGGCCAACTTCGTGGCGATGTTGTTTTGGTTAGGTCAAGTTCATGAGTTTCAGTGCATATGTGTTGCATGATGCATGTTTTGACTAACGTGGGTCAAGTTGTGAAGAACTTGTTCCCGGATTCGATTTGCTTGTTTATTGTTGTGCAGGTAGCTTGGAGGCCAACGACGGTCAGCGGCAAGGATGATCGGGACTAGGCTTAGAGAGCTGAGGTCCAGAACGATCAGGGAAGCCGGGTGAGGTCAATGGAGTCAAGCATGGCACAGAATGGACAATGATGACCGAACGGGCAGTTCGGTGCGACTGGTTGGATCAAGCGGCGCGGGGGTCGGTGCAAGTGCCATGGTGGTTCTGGTGGGAGCCGGATGGGAGAGACTTGCCGACATGGAGAGAGCCGTTGATCAACCTACACGTGGCGAAGCATGGGAGGTGCTTCACAAAGATGGGACTCGGTCTTTGCGAAAAGATCGAGAAGGGTATTTTGTAATTATATCAAATACCGCCTTGGTGACTTTTTGACGACTCGCGCAAGATGGCGTGGAGAAGCGGAGTAGGTCAAGAGGAGATGAAGACGGCGCTGCGAGATGCGTGCGTGTGTGACCCGTTTGTTTTGGGCCTTAACGGGAGCCCATTTGAGTTACTCTTCTAGAAGGTCTAGGCCTCCACTATAAATAGGAGGGAGGTGGCTGCACCCCCAACTAACCCTTTCATGCTTGAAACCCTAATTTTGGCTTAGGTGCTTAGGGAAGGTTTAGTGGAGGTTAGGGTTCTAGAGAGAGAGAGAGATGTTTTGATCTTGTGTCCATGCGTATCTGTATGAGTGGCTGTAATCGATACATTATCAAATCAATCCAAAGAAGAGTTCTCTCCAAGATGAGTTCATTTGCCCTTCTTCTCTCTATTTGATGATTTTGAGTCTTTCTTTGATTCGCATGTTTTTGATTGATCTCTTTATATGATCTAGCTTGCTGTGACATGTGGAAACACATCTAAGATCATCTTGATCATCAATCATCCACGAGCAAGTTTTTGGATCTAGTTTTCGTTTTGACTCGGTTTTGAACCCTCCATCTCTCAAACTGAAAAAGGTCATAACTTTTCCATGGATCTTCATGATCTTCGATTGGAATAGGTTCCTGACATCCTAGAGAAGGTGTGTTCCAAGTTTCACGAAGTTTGGAGTTGTAGATCAAAACTTAGACCTATTTGCAACTTCGTTTTTCGGGCTGATTTTACTGTTCATCAGGCTGGAGGTCAGACCGCCCTAGCTAGAGGTCGGACCGCCCCTTGGAGAGGTCAGACCGCCCCTGAGTAGAGGTCAGACCGCCCTACACTTAGGAAATTAAGTTTCGGTTGTTTTTGGTTGTTTTGCTTCGGGGTTTTGATTGGATTCAATCCTAGTCTTCCGCTGTACTGGTATATCGATCTTCATAGCTTCTATAGCTATTGGAGTGAAATTTGTGTTGAATCCAATCGTGGTTGAAAAAGTGAGTGTGCTCCTATTCACCCCCCTCTAGTCGCCTTTTCGGTCCAACAAGTGGTATCAGAGCCCGGTTAGTTCAATCTTGATCTTAACCGGTCACTGAACATTGGCGATGGATAAGTACTCGACCAAGCCGCATGTCTTCAATGGGCTCGACTATGCCTATTGGAAGAATCGCATGCGAGTCTTCCTTGAGAGCGAAGGACAAGCTATATGGGAGGTTGTTCGAGCTCCGCTCGTTTTGCCTGAGATTGGCACACAAGCTTCGGCAATACTTTTGGCTAACAACAACAAGGCAAAGAACCTCCTATATGCTGGGCTTGGTAGACAAGAGATATTGCCTATTGAGAAGGGTGATATTGTGCTGCATTTTGTGGAGTCCGAGGCTCAATTGGCCGATATCCTCACCAAACCTTTAGACCCAACTAGGTTTGCCACCTTGAGAAGCGAGTTAGGGGTAATTTATCCCTATGGGTTGGTTTGAGGGGGAGTTCGATCTTTTCGATCTTACCTTGTTCTTTTGATCTTTTATTGTTCTTTTTACGAACTTGTGATTTTTTGAACTTTTAGGTTTTTAGGCTTTTATTGCATCTCATTGTATCATATTGCATTCATATGAAAAATACATCAAGTGGTATGAAAAATCCAAAAGATGCATTGTAATATAAGATTTTCTCGCTTATCTTTTAAAATTGATGAAGCTTTGCTTATTACCCTTTGAGCTTTAGTATTTCAATTCTTGCTCAATGCCATGTCTAGTTCTTTGACTTGCTAGAATTATCATGCTTTTACATGTGTAGCTAAGTCTTTGCTATATGAGCTAGAAATTTAAAACAACTCAAACTAAAAATTGCAATTTGTGGATATTTTAGCGAGTTGCGCAATTAGTGCTCCTTTTGTGACATTGGCCTTGTCGAATCGCTTTGTTAGCTCTTGAATCTAAAATTGACCATTACTTGAGCTTTTGTGTTCTTGAGATTCTAAACCGCTCTTGTGAAAAATGAAAATCAAGATTGTCTTATGCTTAAAATGTGCCAAACTACTCTTACGAGACCGCTTGTCAAATGACATGAACTTGGAGATAGTTTGATGATCCGAACGATCTCATGGGGATTGCTTGTCGAAATGACATGAACCTCAAGATTTGTCGCCAGTAGAAGCTTAGAAAGAGTTTGTGGATGGCTCCTAGTCCGGGATCTTCTTTACTAAGATATACCTTTAATCAACTTCGTCGAAGCTTAGGATGAGTTTGTGGATGGCTCCTATTCCGTGATCTTGTCACTAAGTTAGATCATTAGTCAACTTCAATATTCATTGCATATAAGAAAACTGTTGACAAATGGGCTTTTAAGAAATATCGAGCAAAATGATTCAATACAGACTGATTGACTCTTAATGTGGTCTTTGTTAGATTTTTATCTCACTTTGACATTTTGACATGGCCAATTTCATTTTAGGATCCTCGTTGATGAACTTGTCAATTTGAAGCTTTGCTTAAATTGATCAAATCCATTGCTTTACTTTTGAGCCTTTGTGCTTAGCTTTGATATATATGTCTTATCATGATCTTGCTAGCACTGTCAGGCTTGATATGTTGTTTGTGCAATATTAGAAATGCTGGCTAGCTCTTTTGGGTAATCTCCAAAGCTTATTGTAATCAAAAATTGAAAAATACAAAATGAAGCCACTCGCTGCACTTCATGCATACTTCTTCTTTTTGCTTCTTTCTTCATTCTGCAAATTGCTATCTCTGGATGAGAGGAAGGCGTGATTCCTTGATGACTCCATTGTCAAAGGGGGAGAAGATATTTTAATGTTGGGGAGAAGTTTATACAAAGGGGAGAAAGTTGGAGAATTTGAAATTTTCAAACCGAGGATCATAGTGAGGGGAGTTTTGAATTGCATTCTTATTGCCTTATTGACTCTTCCGAACTTGAATTGCATTTATTACACCTCACAATGATCAAAGGTCAATTGAACAATTGTTCTTTCATATGGACCTTAAGTGAGATTTTTGACTTTTTCTGGAAATCAAAGTTTTTATGTCCTCTTTTGACTTATCTCACTTGTCTATGCTATTCTGATGCTAGCTTGGTCATTTCCATTGCTTTCTCTTGCTTATGGACCAAGTTGTGCCTTTGTGCGAAAACGAAAGTTTTTTACTTTTCAAACCTCCAAATTACATTTTCTGGATTATTGCCAATGTGTTCATCAAGGGGGAGATTGTGGATATCATGGGGATATGCTCCAGATCTTAGGATGATGTGACAATTGGCAATGGCGTTAATGGTTTGTCGTTTCACGGGTTTTCGACAAAGTTTCAGTTCTGTTCAGGCATTCTGGACAGGGGCGGTCCGACCGGCCATAGCATGGCGGTCCGACCGGTCCAAAATCGGTCGGACCGGCCATGTGCGGCGGTCGACCACCGTGACAAAATGGTCGAATGGGTCGGGCCAAAAATAGGTGTTGTAGACAAGTGAGGGGATCCCAATGCACTTGGTCTCATAATTTTTGGAGTCTCCAGTCAAAAGTTCTATTGGTTTAAAGTTTCCAGTAGGTTTCGGATTTTCAGGGGTTGAAAATTGGCTAAGTCCCTACGGGCGGTCTGACCGGCCTTGTGGTGGCGGCCGATCGCCCCGATCGACCGCCCCGAGGCGGCGACCGGTTCGACTTGTGCATCGCCAACCGTGGCGATGTTGTTTTGTTAGGTCAAGTTCATGAGTTTCAGTGCATATGTGTTGCATGATGCATGTTTTGACTAACGTGGGTCAAGTTGTGAAGAACTTGTTCCCGGATTCGATTTGCTTGTTTATTGTTGTGCAGGTAGCTTGGAGGCCAACGACGGTCAGCGGCAAGGATGATCGGGACTAGGCTTAGAGAGCTGAGGTCCAGAACGATCAGGGAAGCCGGGTGAGGTCAATGGAGTCAAGCATGGCATAGAATGGACAATGATGACCGAACAGGCGATTCGGTCTGATCGTTGGATCAAGCGCGGGGTGGTGCAAGTGCCATGGTGGTTCTGGTGGGAGCCGGATGGGAGAGACTTGCCGACATGGAGAGAGCCGTTGATCAACCTACACGTGGCGAAGCATGGGAGGTGCTTCACAAAGATGGGACTCGGTCTTTGCGAAAAGATCGAGAAGGGGTATTTTGGTAATTATATCAAATACCGCCTTGGTGACTTTTTGACGACTCATGCAAGATGGCGTGGAGAAGCGGAGTAGGTCAAGAGGAGATGAAGACGGCGCTGCGAGATGCGTGCGTGTGTGACCCGTTTGTTTTGGGCCTTAACGGGAGCCCATTTGAGTTACTCTTCTAGAAGGTCTAGGCCTCCACTATAAATAGGAGGGAGGTGGCTGCACCCCCAACTAACCCTTTCATGCTTGAAACCCTAATTTTGGCTTA
Organism: Hsuehochloa calcarea; assembly: GCA_036346395.1. Taxonomy (NCBI): domain Eukaryota; kingdom Viridiplantae; phylum Streptophyta; class Magnoliopsida; order Poales; family Poaceae; genus Hsuehochloa; species Hsuehochloa calcarea. The sequence goes on along the minus strand of CM070614.1, from coordinate 18,829,609 downwards.
GGTGCTTAGGGAAGGTTTAGTGGAGGTTAGGGTTCTAGAGAGAGAGAGATGTTTTGATCTTGTGTCCATGCGTATCTGTATGAGTGGCTGTAATCGATACATTATCAAATCAATCCAAAGAAGAGTTCTCTCCAAGATGAGTTCATTTGCCCTTCTTCTCTCTATTTGATGATTTTGAGTCTTTCTTTGATTCGCATGTTTTTGATTGATCTCTTTATATGATCTAGCTTGTCGTGACATGTGGAAACACATCTAAGATCATCTTGATCATCAATCATCCACGAGCAAGTTTTTGGATCTAGTTTTCGTTTTGACTCGGTTTTGAACCCTCCATCTCTCAAACTGAAAAAGGTCATAACTTTTCCATGGATCTTCATGATCTTCGATTGGAATAGGTTCCTGACATCCTAGAGAAGGTGTGTTCCAAGTTTCACGAAGTTTGGAGTTGTAGATCAAAACTTAGACCTATTTGCAACTTCGTTTTTCGGCCGATTTTCTTGCTCATCAGTGGAGGTCGACCGCCTAGCTAGAGGTCTGACCGCCCTTGGAGAGGTCGACCGCCCGAGTAGAGGTCGGACCGCCCTACACTTAGGAAATTAAGTTTCGGTTGTTTTTGGTTGTTTTGCTTCGGGGTTTTGATTGGATTCAATCCTAGTCTTCCGCTGTACTGGTATATCGATCTTCATAGCTTCTATAGCTATTGGAGTGAAATTTGTGTTGAATCCAATCGTGGTTGAAAAAGTGAGTGTGCTCCTATTCACCCCCCTCTAGTCGCCTTTTCGGTCCAACAAGTGGTATCAGAGCCCGGTTAGTTCAATCTTGATCTTAACCGGTCACTGAACATTGGCGATGGATAAGTACTCGACCAAGCCGCATGTCTTCAATGGGCTCGACTATGCCTATTGGAAGAATCGCATGCGAGTCTTCCTTGAGAGCGAAGGACAAGCTATATGGGAGGTTGTTCGAGCTCCGCTCGTTTTGCCTGAGATTGCCACACAAGCTTCGACAATACTTTTGGCTAACAACAACAAGGCAAAGAACCTCCTATATGCTGGGCTTGGTAGACAAGAGATATTGCCTATTGAGAAGGGTGATATTGTGCTGCATTTTGTGGAGTCCGAGGCTCAATTGGCCGATATCCTCACCAAACCTTTAGACCCAACTAGGTTTGCCACCTTGAGAAGAAGGGGTAATTTATCCCTATGGGTTGGTTTGAGGGGGAGTTCGATCTTTTCTGATCTTACCTTGTTCTTTTGATCTTTTATTGTTCTTTTTCTGAACTTGTGATTTTTTTGAACTTTTTAGGTTTTTAGGCTTTTTATTGCATCTCATTGTATCATATTGCATTCATATGAAAAATACATCAAGTGGTATGAAAAATCCAAAAAGATGCATTGTAATATAAGATTTTCTGCTTATCTTTTAAAATTGATGAAGCTTTGCTTATTACCCTTTGGAGCTTTAGTATTTCAATTCTTGCTCAATGCCATGTCTAGTTCTTTGACTTGCTAGAATTATCATGCTTTTACATGTGTAGCTAAGTCTTTGCTATATGAGCTAGAAATTTAAAACAACTCAAACTAAAAATTGCAATTTGTGGATATTTTAGCGAGTTGCGCAATTAGTGCTCCTTTTGTGACATTGGCCTTGTCAGAACTGCTTTGTTAGCTCTTGAATCTAAAATTGACCATTACTTGAGCTTTTGTGTTCTTGAGATTCTAAAACTGCTCTTGTGAAAAATGAAAATCAAGATTGTCTTATGCTTAAAATGTGCCAAACTACTCTTACGAGACTGCTTGTCAAATGACATGAACTTGGAGATAGTTTGATGATACAGACGATCTCATGGGGATTGCTTGTCAGAAATGACATGAACCTCAAGATTTGTCGCCCTGGTAGAAGCTTAGAAAGAGTTTGTGGATGGCTTCTAGTCCAGGATCTTCTTTACTAAGATATACCTTTAATCAACTTCTGGTCGAAGCTTAGGATGAGTTTGTGGATGGCTCCTATTCCAGGATCTTGTCACTAAGTTAGATCATTAGTCAACTTCAATATTCATTGCATATAAGAAAACTGTTGACAAATGGGCTTTTAAGAAATACTGAGCAAAATGATTCAATACAGGACCTGATTGACTCTTAATGTGGTCTTTGTTAGATTTTTTATCTCACTTTGACATTTTGACATGACCAATTTCATTTTAGGATCCCTGTTGATGAACTTGCTGAATTTGAAGCTTTGCTTAAATTGATCAAATCCATTGCTTTACTTTTGAGCCTTTGTGCTTAGCTTTGATATATATGTCTTATCATGATCTTGCTAGCACTGTCAGGCTTGATATGTTGTTTGTGCAATATTAGAAATGCTGGCTAGCTCTTTTGGGTAATCTCCAAAGCTTATTGTAATCAAAAATTGAAAAATACAAAAATGAAGCCACTCGTTGCACTTCATGCATACTTCTTCTTTTGCTTCTTTCTTCATTCTCGCAAATTGCTATCTCCGGATGAGAGGAAGGCGTGATTCCTTGATGACTCCATTGTCAAAGGGGGAGAAGATATTTTAATGTTGGGGAGAAGTTTATACAAAGGGGAGAAAGTTGGAGAATTTGAAATTTTCTGAAATCCGAGGATCATAGTGAGGGGGAGTTTTTGAATTGCATTCTTATTGCCTTATTGACTCTTCTGAACTTGAATTGCATTTATTACACCTCACAATGATCAAAGGTCAATTGAACAATTGTTCTTTCATATGGACCTTAAGTGAGATTTTTGACTTTTTGAAATCAAAGTTTTATGTCCTCTTTGACTTATCTCACTTGTCTATGCTATTCGATGCTAGCTTGGTCATTTCCATTGCTTTCTCTTGCTTATGGACCAAGTTGTGCCTTTGTGCAAAAACGAAAGTTTTTACTTTTCAAACCTCCAAATTACATTTTACGGATTATTGCCAATGTGTTCATCAAGCTTGGGAGATTGTGGATATGCCTTGGGGATATGCTCAAACCTCCATCTTAGGATGATGTGACAATTGGCAATGGCGTTAATGGTTTGTCGTTTCACGGGTTTTCGACAAAGTTTCAGCCTGCTCGGGCATTACGATAGGCGGTCCGACCGCCATAGCATGGCGGTCCGACGGTCAAAATCGGCCGGACCGGCCATGTGCGGCGGTCGGACACCGTGACCAAAATGGTCGAATGGTGGGCCAAAATAGGTGTTGTAGACAAGTGAGGGATCCCAATGCACTTGGTCTCATAATTTTGAGTCTCCAACAAAGTTCTATTGGTTTAAAGTTTCCAGAGGTTTCGGATTTTCGTGGGTTGAAAATTGGCTAAGTCCCTACGCGCGGCCCGACCGCCTAGGTGGCGGCCGATCGGCCCCGAGGCTATCGACCGTTCGACTTGTGCATCGGCCAACTTCGTGGCGATGTTGTTTTGTTAGGTCAAGTTCATGAGTTTCAGTGCATATGTGTTGCATGATGCATGTTTTGACTAACGTGGGTCAAGTTGTGAAGAACTTGTTCCCGGATTTGATTTGCTTGTTTATTGTTGTGCAGGTAGTTTGGAGGCCAACGACGGTCGGTAAGCAAGGATGATCGGACTAGGCTTGGAGAGCCGAGGTCCGAGCGATCGTGGAAGCCGGGTGAGGTCAATGGAGTCAAGCATGGCACGAATGGACAATGATGACCGAGCAGGCGATTCGGTGATCGGCGGATTGGATCAAGCGGGCTCAGGTACAAGTGCCATGGTGGTTCGGTGGAGCGGATGGGAGAGAATTGCCGACATGGAGAGAGCCGTTGATCAACCTACACGTGGCGAAGCATGGGAGGTGCTTCACAAAGATGGGACTCGGTCTTTGCGAAAAGATCGAGAAGGGGTATTTTGGTAATTATATCAAATACCGCCTTGGTGACTTTTTGACGACTCATGCGCAAGATGGCGTGGAGAAGCGGAGTAGGTCAAGAGGAGATGAAGACGGCTGCGAGATGCGCGTGTGTGACCCGCTTGTTTTGGGCCTTAACGGAGCCCATTTGAGTTACTCTTCTAGAAGGTCTAGGCCTCCACTATAAATAGGAGGGAGGTGGCTGCACCCCCAACTAACCCTTTCATGCTTGAAACCCTAATTTTGGCTTAGGTGCTTAGGGAAGGTTTAGTGGAGGTTAGGGTTCTAGAGAGAGAGATATGTTTTGATCTTGTGTCCATGCGTATCTGTATGAGTGGCTGTAATCGATACATTATCAAATCAATCCAAAGAAGAGTTCTCTCCAAGATGAGTTCATTTGCCCTTCTTCTCTCTATTTGGTGATTTTGAGTCTTTCTTTGATTCGCATGTTTTTGATTGATCTCTTTATATGATCTAGCTTGCTGTGACATGTGGAAACACATCTAAGATCATCTTGATCATCAATCATCCACGAGCAAGTTTTTGGATCTAGTTTTCGTTTTGACTCGGTTTTGAACCCTCCATCTCTCAAACTGAAAAAGGTCATAACTTTTCCATGGATCTTTATGATCTTCGATTGGAATAGGTTCCTGACATCCTAGAGAAGGTGTGTTTCAAGTTTCACGAAGTTTAGAGTTGTAGATCAAAAGTTAGACCTATTTGCAACTTCGTTTTTTGGGCTGATTTTACTGTTCATCAGGCTGGAGGTCAGACCGCCCTAGCTAGAGGTCGGACCGCCCCTTGGAGGTCGACCAGCCCGAGTAGAGGTCGACCGCCCTACACTTAGGAAATTAAGTTTCGGTTGTTTTTGGTTGTTTTGCTTCGGGGTTTTGATTGGATTCAATCCTAGTCTTCCGCTGTACTGGTATATCGATCTTCATAGCTTCTATAGCTATTGGAGTGAAATTTGTGTTGAATCCAATCGTGGTTGAAAAAGTGAGTGTGCTCCTATTCACCCCCCTCTAGTCGCCTTTTCGGTCCAACAAGTGGTATCGAGCCTTGCTAGTTCAATCTTGATCTTAACAGGTCACTGAACATTGGCGATGGATAAGTACTCGACCAAGCCGCATGTCTTCAATGGGCTCGACTATGCCTATTGGAAGAATCGCATGCGAGTCTTCCTTGAGAGCGAAGGACAAGCTATATGGGAGGTTGTTCGAGCTCCGCTCGTTTTGCCTGAGATTGCCACACAAGCTTCGGCAATACTTTTGGCTAACAACAACAAGGCAAAGAACCTCCTATATGCTGGGCTTGGTAGACAAGAGATATTGCCTATTGAGAAGGGTGATATTGTGCTGCATTTTGTGGAGTCCGAGGCTCAATTGGCCGATATCCTCACCAAACCTTTAGACCCAACTAGGTTTGCCACCTTGAGAAGCGAGTTAGGGGTAATTTATCCCTATGGGTTGGTTTGAGGGGGAGTTCGATCTTTTCTGATCTTACCTTGTTCTTTTGATCTTTTATTATTCTTTTCCGGTGATTTTTTGAACTTTTTAGGTTTTTAGCTTTTATTGCATCTCATTGTATCATATTGCATTCATATGAAAAATACATCAAGTGGTATGAAAAATCCAAAAAGATGCATTGTAATATAAGATTTTCTGCTTATCTTTTAAAATTGATGAAGCTTTGCTTATTACCCTTTGGAGCTTTAGTATTTCAATTCTTGCTCAATGACATGTCTAGTTCTTTGACTTGCTAGAATTATCATGCTTTTACATGTGTAGCTAAGTCTTTGCTATATGAGCTAGAAATTTAAAACAACTCAAACTAAAAATTGCAATTTGTGGATATTTTAGCGAGTTGCGCAATTAGTGCTCCTTTTGTGACATTGGCCTTGTCAGAACTGCTTTGTTAGCTCTTGAATCTAAAATTGACCATTACTTGAGCTTTTGTGTTCTTGAGATTCTAAAACTGCTCTTGTGAAAAATGAAAATCAAGATTGTCTTATGCTTAAAATGTGCCAAACTACTCTTACGAGACTGCTTGTCAAATGACATCGACAGGAAGCTTCAAGCTACCACGATCACATTACAACGCTCAATCAACGATAGTATTGCAGCGCTCACTACACGCCTCGAAAGAATAGTGAACCGACCACCAAACACTGGTCGTGTGGAACCTCATGGTGCAGCCCATGACCATGAGTTTGATAATGAGTTGCACGACCACGACCCCTTTGATGCACGACAACGGAACCGACTGAACTTCAACCGTCAAGGTATGAGAGGTAACAACTTTCAGCAACATAATGCCCATGATGATCCATATGCTAAAATCAAGTTCACTATACCATCTTTTACGGGTGCTTATGATGCAGAAATATATCTAGATTGGGAGATGACGGAGAATGTAAATTGAATGCTCACTTAGTTCCCAAGTGCATAGAGTTAGGCAAGCCACAAGTGAATTTAAAAACTTTGCCATCATTTGGTGGAATAGGGTTTGCACCAAGGATTAGCGCCTACTACGGGATGGTTTAAAGGTTGCTATGCGTAATGATTTGTCCCACCTTCTTTTAAAAGTGATTTGCGTAATAAATTGCAGCGCTTAAATCAAGGTAATAGATCCGTAGAAGAATATTATCGAGCTACAAATTAGCATGTTGCATTGTGATATTATTGAGGATGAAGAAGCTGCAATAGCACGCTTTTATGGAGGATTAAGACGTGAAATTCGTGACATAGTGGATTACAAAGAATACGATAGTGTCCCTAGATTGTTCCAACTTGCATGTTTGGCGTAAAAGAATTGCAGGGGACGACAACAGAGGCCAAGGAACAATTTTGGGAGCATGTCTACACCACGACCAAAGGCCGGGCAAGCCAAAACACCCCACTTTCACCACACGGTCCGCTGCCCCTCCTCGAGTAGGGTGCGTTCAAAGAAGACTCCGACCACATCACATGCACCCGAGGTAAGCAAATCTACTAGTGTACTGTGCTCCACCAAGAGTTCTTCCTCGATTGCTTCCAATCGGTCGTATTCACCGGATTATTTGCCACCGCTGTAAGGGAATGGGACACGCCATGAAGGATCGCCAAGTCACGAGCATACCTTGCCACTACAGACGGTGGATATGTAAGTACTAGTGATATTGAGGATGAATATGTACTTGCGCTAACATTGCGTGGAGGAGACGAGATGATAAAGGATGCCGATGGTGTAGAGGAGCAAGTAGTCATTGCTGACACCGAGTATCATATGAGCCTTGTTGCAACGAGTCTTTGGCGCACAAGTGGAGAGAGCGGAGGAAAATCAACGGCATAACTTGTTTCAAACCAGATTTCTTGTGAAGGATAGAGCCTGCAGAGTCATCATTGATGGAGGGAGCTGCAACAACCTTGCAAGCTCCGAGATGGTCGAGAAGCTTGGCTTGACCACACAACCACACCCCCGTCCCTACTACATCCAATGGTTCAATTCGTGTGGTAAGTTAAAGGTAAACAAAGTTGTGAACGTGCAATTTTCAGCTGGTAATTACAAAGATAGTTCGACTTTGATATAGTACCGATGCAAGGCATGCTCTTTATTGTCGGTTAGGCCTTGGATATATGACAATGATGTTTTGCACCATGGTAGAGCTAATACCTACTCGTTCTTACACAAGGGTAAGAAGATTAAGTTATTGCCTTTGACACCAGCTGAGATTTTGAAAGATGAAGAAGGGCGCGCTAAAAATGAAAGAAACACCGATAAGCATGATTCTGAAAATCAGCAAGTAGCAAAACGTGTTTTCCCACCTAAAAGGGAGAAAGTGGCGTCTAGTCCTAAGTCCGAGGGGATTAAATTAAAGGGATGTGTTATGATTGCCACTAAATCTGAACTTGCTGAAATTAGTGATAATGAGCTGCCATGCTATGCTTTGATATGCAAAAATGCCTTATATTCGTTTGAGGATATAGCTAGCTCTTTGCCTCCTCATTTGTTGCTAACCTTTGCGGAGTATGTGGATGTATTCCCAGCTGAGGTACCCCCGGGATTACCACCTATTCGAGGGATAGAGCATCAAATTGATTTGATCCCAGGAGCGACTTTGCCAAACCGTGCTGCATATAGGACCAATCCAGAGGAGACTAAGGAAATTCAGCGAAAAGTCCAAGATCTTTTGGACCGTGGGTACGTAAGAGAAAGCCTTAGTCCTTGTGCTATTCCAGTTCTTTTGGTTCCTAAGAAAGACGGTAGTTGGCGTATGTGTGTTGATTGCAGAGCCATTAATAACATTACTATAAGGTATCGTCATCCTATCCCTAGGCTAGACGACATGCTTGATGAATTGAGTGGTTCTATTATTTTCACAAAGATTGGCTTGCGGAGTGGTTACCACCAGATTAGAATGAAATTAGGAGATGAATGGAAAACTACTTTTAAAACTAAGTTCGAATTATATGAGTGGCTAGTGATGCCTTTCGGTCTAACTAATGCACCTAGTACTTTTATGCGATTGATGAACGAGGTTTTACGCTCTTTCATTGGAAAATTTGTGGTGGTTTACTTTGATGATATCTTGATTTATAGCAAGTCACATGAGCTACATTTGAATCATATACGTGCTGTTTTTAATGCTTTGAGAGATGCACGTTTGTTTGGTAACCTCGAAAAGTGCACCTTTTGCACCGATCGAGTTGCATTTCTTGGATATGTTGTGACACCACAGGGAATTGAGGTGGATGAGACAATGATTGTAGCCATCCAAAGCTGGCCGACGCCGACCACTGTGTCACAGGTGCGGAGCTTCCACGGCCTTGCTGGATTCTATCGGCGTTTTGTGCGGGATTTCAGCACCATTGCCGCACCATTGAATGAATTGACAAAGAAAGGAGTGCCTTTCCAATGGGGACCTGCGCAAGAGAAGGCATTCAACTTGTTGAAAGAGAAGCTCACCCAAGTATCCCTACTCCAACTCCCTTATTTTGGTAAGACTTTTGAGATTGAATGTGACGCTAGCGGGATTGGAATAGGTGGTGTATTGATTCAAGAAGGTAAACCAGTTGCATATTTTAGCGAGAAACTAAATGGGCCTAGTTTGAATTATTCCACCTATGACAAAGAATTGTATGCTTTAGTTCGTGTACTTCAAACTTGGCAACATTATTTATGGCCCAAAGAATTTGTTATACATGCTGATCATGAATCGCTAAAACATATTAGAAGTCAAGCTAAACTGAATAAACGACATGCTAATTGGGTAGAATTTATTGAGTCGTTTCCATATGTCATAAAACATAAGAAAGGTAAGGACAATGTGATTGCTGATGCGCTCTCTAGACGTTATACCATGTTATCTCAACTTGACCATAAGATTTTTGGTTTGGAGGCCATTAAGAGTTTATATGTCACTGATTTGGACTTTAAGGAAGTGCTTGAACATTGTAAGGAAGGGAAGACATGGAATAACTATGTGCTGAATGATGGTTTGATCTATCGTGCTAACAAGCTATGCATTCCAGCTAGCTCTGTTCGTCTTTTGTTGTTACAGGAGGCACATGGAGGAGGTTTGATGGCGTATTTTGGAGCAAAAAAGATAGAAGATGTGCTGACCACCCACTTCTTTTGGCCAAAGATGAGGCGTGATGTCGAGCGCTACGTGGCTCGCTGCACTACATGCAACCAAGCTAAGTCCCGTCTCCATCCACATGGACTTTATATGCCTCTTCCTATTCCTAGTGCCCGTTGGGAGGATATTTCTATGGATTTTGTTTTAGAATTGCCTAGGACAAAGAGGGGGAGAGATAGTATATTTGTCGTAGTGGATCGATTTTCTAAAATGGCACATTTTATATCTTGTCACAAGAGCGATGATGCTACAAACATAGCTGATTTGTTTTTCAGGGAAATCATTCGCTTACATGGAGTGCCCAATACTATTGTCTCGGATCGCGATGCGAAGTTTTTGAGCCACTTTTGGAGATCGCTTTGGAATAAATTGGGGACAAAGCTGCTGTTTTCTACTACGTGTCATCCCCAAACTGATGGACAAACGGAGGTTGTCAACCGCACGTTATCCACCATGTTGCGGGCTGTTTTAAAGAAGAACTTGAAGATGTGGGAAGAGTGTTTACCGTGATATTGAGTTTGCTTACAATAGGTCAAGACACTCCACCACCAAGGTAAGTCCGCTTGGTAGTGTATGGTTTTAACCCCGTGCTCCTATTGATTTACTACCTTTACCAACCTCCAAAAATAAATCTAGATGCTAAGAAGCGTGCTGCATTTATTCTCAAGTTGCATGAGACCACTAAAGAGAATATAGAGCGTATGACTGAAAAGTATAGGGTTGCTGGAAATAAAGGTAGGAAAGTTGTCAAAATTGAACCAGGTGATTTAGTTTGGGTTCATTTGAGAAAGGATAGATTTCTGGAATTAAGAAAATCAAAGTTGATGCCTAGAGCTGCAGGACCGCTTAAGATAATTAAGAAGATAAATGATAATGCATATCAGTTAGAATTACCTGCAGATTTTGGGGTTAGCCCCACATTTAACATTTCGGATTTGAAACCATACGTGGGAGAAGAAGATGAGCTTGAGTCGAGGACGACTCCAATTCAAGAGGGGGAGTATGATGAGGACATCCCTCCTTCGGACACGCACTACACAAGACCCTCCGATTTAGGTGTTGAACTACAAGGTCCTATGACAAGAGCTAGAGCACGTGACTTAATCTATCCGTAAAATCGCTTCTAGGGTCGAGTGTATTATTTGAGAACTCTATGATGTCGCCTAATGGAGATGATTTACTTGTACTCGTGAATCTAGGATTACGACCACTTCAAGAAGGCCTACGACCAGCTCAAGAAGGTCTCGACCACTTCAAGAAGGCCTACGACTCAGCTCAAGAAGGTCCACGACTCAGCCTCTGCAGGCCTACGACCACTTCAAGAAGGCCTACGACCGATGACTCGTTGGGAGCAATCCACGATCGAGAGGCGAGCACAAGACTCGTTGGACACAATCTATGACCAAAGATAGCATGGACTCCTCAAGACCACCCTAGGACCATCCTACGACTAGATCTTCGACCGTAAATACGCGACACAAGGTGTCACACACCGCTTTAGAAACTAATAAGACTTTGTAAACGTGACGAGGTCGGAGTCCGTGTTGTGTACGCCTCATCCCACTACCGCACAACCCTAGGTCAACCTCCTCACGCCCCTATATATATACGAGTCGCCATAGTTTAGAGGCGGTTTTTCTTAGATTATTCGCCAATTGCGCTTTACGATTATCGGTTTGAGGAACCCCACTTGTAAACTTCATCCATATCCGCAATACAGATTGCATCTACCTTGTTCTTGTGAGTTGCTTCGATTGCTTGCAGGGACAATAACCTTCGTGGTAAGGTCGATCGCAAGCGTGGTCGATAACAACAGGCGTGCGGGTGTAGCGAATTGCGAGGTGACGATCTGTTGGTCGGAAGCCTCAAAGCATCAACGTCCTCACGACGAACCAAATCGAACCTATCGGAAGATCGGGCCGCCGTGACTCATCAAGTGGTATCAGAGCTAAGGTTGCCCGTTAGGTAATTTCGTTTATCCCTTTTTTTTGTGAGTTTTGTTCCATCACCTAGAGTCCAGAAAATTACCCTACAAAAAGTTTTAGATCGTAATTATTCCGCTGTCCAAACCACTTTGTGCCTTCGCAATTGTGTTTTCAGTTTCACGTTGTTGAATTCGAGTCCATCGTCGGTGTCTTTCTTGCTGGTCTAGTCGTCGTAATCTAGTTTCTAGCGTCGAGTCTTTGCTGTTTCGATCATTTAGACACCCCCCATACGACCACAACACCACCCCCATACGACGACCTATTCGGATTCGGCTTCTCCACCCTGGTCGGATTCGATCACCGAGACACCACCCCCATACGACCACCTACTCGGATTCGGCTTCTCCACCCTGGTCGGATTCGATCACCAAGACACCACCCCCATACGACCACCTACTCGGAGTCGGTTTCTCCACCTGGTCAGAAACGAACGCCTGGTCGGATTCGACCGACCACTCGTGTCCGACAACCCTATTTATTATCTTGTTGCTCTCGGACACGCCACCACCTGGTCGGAAATAATCGACTGGTCGGATTTTTTTCCCATAGCTAAAGTTCGAGAGAGAGAGAGTATCTTTAATTACCTTTTACCCCCGCTCTCCTAAAAGTTTGTGACCCATATATATCCATAGACCCAGAAAAGGGTTTTGAAGAGTTTTGAGTCCAGATCACATTCGCAAAAAAAAAGGAAAACCCTAGGTTGGGTTTTTGCAGTCCAAAAAAAAAGAAAGAAAGAAAGCAAAGAGTGCAAAAAAAAGAAAGAAAAGAAGAAGGAGAAAAAAAAGGAAAACAGTTGCTTTGTGATTTTGGATCCGATTGTGTTTGTATCTACCATATCCTTCCGCTTGCTTGAGCTAGTTCTAGGAACGCGCTTGGGCCAAAGAATCGTGATGGTAATCGTGGACTTTTATTCAACTTTACTAATCTGATTTCATTATTGCTATTCCTTGCTACTAAACATTGCCTATCCGAGCTCCACATACTTTCGGCCCTCAGATTGGATCCTCGCATTCGCCTCCGCCGTGGTCGTACATCCCACCTTCTCCGATCGCACCACTGCCAGATTTGGTAAGAAACTCATAAGAGCTTGGTAAGACGCTTATGAGTGTGTGATTCCATCCTCCCACCACGAGTAGTGATAGGAATAATACTTTTGCGTTGTCTTTGTCTACTACTAACCATGTCGTGAAGGATTGGATGCGCAAGAGTGTGTTTTGAGGAAGAGCTCATTACGCTCTTGGATGAACAACACACTCATCATAATGAGGACATCGACAGAAGCTTCAAGCTACCACGATCACATTACAACGCCAATCAACGATAGTATTGCAACGCTAACTACACGCCTCGAAAGAATGGTGAACCGACCACCAAACACCGGTCGTGTGGAACCTCATGGTGCAAACCATGACCATGAGTTTGATAATGAGATGCACGACCACGACCCCTTTGATGCACGATAACGGAACCAAATTAACTTCAACCGTCAAGGTATGAGAGGTAACAACTTTCAAAGAACATAATGCCCATGATGATCCATATGCTAAAATCAAGTTCACTATACCATCTTTGCGGTGCTTATGATGCAAAAATATATCTAGATTGGGAGATGACTAGAGAATGTAAATTGAATGCTCACTTAGTTCCCGGTGCATAGAGTTAGGCAAGCCACAAGTGAATTTAAAAACTTTGCCATCATTTGGTGGAATAGGGTTTGCAATCAAGGATTAGCGCCTACTACGTGGGATGGTTTAAAGGTTGCTATGCGTAATGATTTGTCCCACCTTCTTTTAAAAGTGATTTATGTAATAAATTGCAGCGCTTAAATCAAGGTAATAGATCCGTAGAAGAATATTATCGGGAGCTACAAATTAGCATGTTGCGTTGTGATATTATTGAGGATGAAGAAGCCGCAATAGCACGCTTTTATGGAGGATTAAGACGTGAAATTCGTGACATAGTGGATTACAAAGAATACGATAGTGTCCCTAGATTGTTCCAACTTGCATGTTTGGCGTAAAAGAATTGCAGGACGACAACAGAGGCCAAGGAACAATTTTGGGAGCATGTCTACACCACGACCAAAGGTCGGGCAAGCCAAAACACCCCACTTTCACTACACGGTCTGCCCCCTCCTCGAGTAGGGTGCGTTCAGCAAAGACTCTCCACCACATCACATGCACCCGAGGTAAGCAAATCTACTAGTGTACAGTGCTCCACCAAGAGTTCTTCCTCGATTGCTTCCACCGGTCGTACTACGGGATTATTTGCCACCGCTGTAAGGGAATGGGACACGCCATGAAGGACGCCAAGTCAAACGAGTATACCTTGCCACTACAGACGGTGGATATGTAAGTACTAGTGATATTGAGGATGAATATGTACTTGCAGCTAACATTGCGTGGAGGAGACGAGATGCATGGTGATGCTGATGGTGTAGAGGAGCAAGTAACTGCTGTTGACACCGAGTATCATATGAGCCTTGTTGCGCAACGAGTGCTGAGCGCACAAGTGGAGAGAGCGGAGGAAAATCAACGACATAACTTGTTTCAAACCAGATTTCTTGTGAAGGACAGAGCTCGCAGAGTCATCATTGATGGAGGAGTCAGCAACAACCTTGCAAGCTCCGAGATGGTCGAGAAGCTTGGCTTGACCACACAACCACACCCCCGTCCCTACTACATCCAATGGTTCAATTCGTGTGGTAAGTTAAAGGTAAACAAAGTTGTGAACGTGCAATTTTCAAATGGTAATTACAAAGATAGTTCGACTTTGATATAGTACCGATGCAAGCATGCTCTTTATTGCTCTCAGAGGCCTTGGATATATGACAATGATGTTTTGCACCATGGTAGAGCTAATACCTACTCGCTCTACACAAGGGTAAGAAGATTGTTATTGCCTTTGACACCACCGAGATTTTGAAAGATGAAGAAGGGCGCTAAAAATGAAAGAAACACCGATAAGCATGATTCTCAAAATCGCAAGTAGCAAAACGTGTTTTCCCACCTAAAAGGGAGAAAGTGGCGCCTAGTCCTAAGTCCGAGGGGATTAAATTAAATGGATGTGTTATGATTGCCACTAAATCAACTTGCTGAAATTTGTGATAATGAGTCGCCATGCTATGCTTTGATATGCAAAAATGCCTTATATTCGCTTGAGGATATAGCTAGCTCTTTGCCTCCTGCTATTGCTAACCTTTGCAGAGTATGTGGATGTATTCTCAACGAGGTACCCGGGATTACCACCTATTCGAGGGATAGAGCATCAAATTGATTTGATCCCAGAGCGACTTTGCCAAACCGTACGCATATAGGACCAATCCAGAGGAGACTAAGGAAATTCAATTAAAAGTCCAAGATCTTTTGGACCGTGGGTACGTAAGAGAAAGCCTTAGTCCTTGTGCTGCTCCAGCTTCTTTTGGTTCCTAAGAAAGACGTAGTTGGCGATGTGTGTTGATTGCAGAGCCATTAATAACATTACTATAAGGTATCGCCATCCTATCCCTAGGCTAGACGACATGCTTGATGAATTGAGTGGTTCTATTATTTTCACAAAGATTGGCTTATGGAGTGGTTACCACCAGATTAGAATGAAATTAGGAGATGAATGGAAAACTACTTTTAAAACTAAGTTCGAATTATATGAGTGGCTAGTGATGCCTTTCGGTCTAACTAATGCACCTAGTACTTTTATGCGATTGATGAACGAGGTTTTACGCTCTTTCATTGGAAAATTTGTGGTGGTTTACTTTGATGATATCTTGATTTATAGCAAGTCACATGAGCTACATTTGAATCATATACGTGCTGTTTTTAATGCTTTGAGAGATGCACGTTTGTTTGGTAACCTCGAAAAGTGCACCTTTTGCACCGATCGAATTGCATTTCTTGGATATGTTGTGACACCAAAGGAATTGAGGTGGATGAGACAAAGATTGTAGCCATCCAAAGCTGGCCGACGCCGACCATCGTGTCACAAAAGGAGCTTCCACGGCCTTGCTGGATTCTATCGGCGTTTTGTGCGGGATTTCAGCACCATTGCCGCACCATTGAATGAATTGACAAAGAAAGGAGTGCCTTTCCAATGGGGACCCGATCTTCTCGGTGAGTAACCGTGGATAACTGATGCGAAGTAGACGATGTTGCTAGCTGAACACTCGCGCCAATGCACGAACCCTCAACTCTTTGGAATACGCCCAAAACACACCGAATAGTTGATCGTCGCGAGACCATGAACGACGATCGCCAAGTCCCCAATTCCCAATGGAACGACGGCTTGACCTTGAATTGCAGAACGAATCAATGGATCGCCTAGTCCTCTCTCAAAGTCCTCAATTCCCAATAGAACGATGGCTTGACCTTGAATTGCAGAACGAATCAATGGATTGCCTAGTCCTCTCTCAAAGTCTTCGCATGAACTCTGGTTTTGAAAGAACAAGCAATAGCCATGTTTCTATTCTTATGCATAAACTGGTCTGAGGTTATAATGGGGGTCTAACCCTTAATATATAGTGCCCTTCTCCTCCTCATGGCTGGCCAAGAGGCCCTACTCCTACTCTAATTCGGAATTAGAATTTCTACTCCAATTCCGACTCAATCTAAAACAAAAAGGAAACTCTAATTTTACAACCGTCATATTATTTTGGTCATATCTTTTGACACAAGAGGAATTTCGGAGTTAGGGAGGATCCATTGGATCGGGCTTGAAGTTATCTTTCCAACAGGTCTAAGAACACCCAAATCGGACTCCGTTTGTGAAAGTTATGACCGTTTTACTCTGGACTGTCCTGCTGATTCCGAATCCGAATTTGATTCTGAGTTGATTCCGAATTTGATTTCGGTTGGGGTTGCGGGAGTTATGAATTGGACTTGAAAATCTTATTCAAAACTTGAGCTTTAAGTTCTTGGGCTTCTTTCCCTTTTTCTCTCCCTTCACACGAGCTTCTTTCCTCCTTGATCAGCCGCATGGGCTGCTTGACATTCTCCTTCCCAACCGCTTTGACCTTCTTGTTGTTTATCACTAGGCAACAAATATGGTTACCCTACTCCTTGTGCTCCTCTATTGCTTTGGCTCTGGCCCCCCGCTCGGTTCGCGCACACCATTATCGCGATCAAGAAGTTGCTTTTGTAGCATCCTGCGCAAGCGAGTATACTCCATCCATGTAACTGATAGATCCTCCTGATGACCTGACGTGGCAACAACTCACAAATAGAAAACGCGATTATATCCTGGTTAGTAAAACAAAACAGCTTTCTCTCTACGCTCACAACTCACTGTCCTGAAAACAAGACAAGCTTACCGTTCCAAAGTGAATCAAGGACTGCAAAACGACACTTGTGATAGCGAACGACCTCAACCCGGTAATGTATGAGCGTAACCAAGAGCAAAGGTAGTACACGAACGGGTGTAGGTGGAGCTTGAAGGTATCTGTATAACCTATGCAAACTGATATTCAAGTTGTTGTAAAGCTAAGTAATGATCCAAGCTAGATTCTTTTGCCTATGTGCTGATCCAATGGGTTTACGTGAAAAGGATGAACGCACACGCAAAGACAAATGTGACTCAATGCAAACAACGGAATGAGCTAGCGAGAAGGGATCTCAAAATGAGATCAAGCTAGCTCGTTTTGCACTAAGTACTAAGGGAGAAGCTAGCCAATTGCAATTGAAAATAGTAGGGCACAAGATTGCTCAAAGAAAAAAATGACTACACAATCTGAAAAAATGATGGGTTGGTACTGTAGTAACCAATAAAATGCATGGTACTGTAGCAATCGGCAAAAGAACTATTTTTTTCCTCTCTTTTCTTTCTCAAAAATTATATTTTTGCTCTTAGTTTTTTATACTCTTTTTTTTTCAATGTCGTGGCTCTTGCTATTGTGCGGCTGCCTTCTTTTTTCTTCTTTTCTCAATGGCCAAAAGTGTTTTTCTACCCTCGTCAGTGCATAAGCTCAACAATTCAGCAAGGTGTAAACAATTTTCAATGAGCAGCCCTAATACAGTATCAAATGCTAGTCTCACACGATGAAAGGATATAAATGAAGCTTCTCAAGAATTGTAATACTTAAGAAAATTGTAGGCTCGAACACACATAGAAAACTGCCAAATTTGGATTTGACCAAAACAGTAAAATTTGAGATCTCATTGTAAGCTTTCCAACGAATCAAAGAACACTATAATAGGAGTTCGGACGCAAAAGTTACGACCAATTTACAAAATAGTGTACCAATTGAACTTGGATTTAACGAAAATTGAGTCAGGGACCGAATTTCATTTTTGTATTTTTTTGGTTTTAGGAAGGAAACAAGGAACAAGGTACGCAAAGAAAACACTTAGATCAGCACTAAACAAAAAATTCAAATGGACTAAAACCGAACAACACTCACAAAAAATAATAGTTTGAAACTAGGGTTTGGAATTTTTGTATTACAATTTTTGGTTTAATGGACTATAGGACAGAAAAACGAATCTAAACTAAGCGTAAAAAAGCTATCACCGAGTAAACCTAGAATCTGATACCGTATGATACGGGGGATGCCCGATCTTCTCGATGAGGAATTGTGGATAAATGACGCGAAGTAGACGATGTCGCTAGCTGAACACTCGCGCGCCAATGCACGAACCCTCAACTCTTTGGAATACACCCAAAACACACCGGATAGTTGATCGTTGCGAGACCACGAACGACGATCGCCAAGTCCTCAATTCCCAATAGAACGATGGCTTGACCTTGAATTGCAGAACGAATCAATGGATTGCCTAGTCCTCTCTCAAAGTCTTCGCATGAACTCTGGTTTCGAAAGAACAAGCAATAGCCATGTTTCTATTCTTATGCATAAACTGGTCTGAGGTTATAATGGGAGTCTAACCCTTAATATATAGTGCCATTCTCCTCCTCATGGCTGGCCAAGAGGCCCTACTCCTACTCTAATTCGGAATTAGAACTCCTACTTCAATTCCGACTCAATCTAAAACAAAAAGGAAACTCTAATTTTACAACTGTCGTATTGTTTCGGTCGTATCTTCTGACACAGGAGGAATTTCGGAGTGTGGGAGGATCCATTGAATCGGGCTTGAAGTTATATTTCCAACAAGCCCAAGAACACCCAAATCGGAATCCGTTTGTGAAAGTTATGAACGTTTTACTCCGGACTGTCCAGGTGATTCCGAATCCGAATTTGATTCTGAGTTGATTCCGAATTTGATTTCGGTTGGGGTTGTGGGAGATCTGAATTGGGCTTAAAAATCTTATCCAAAACTTGTGTTTTAAGTTCTTGGGCTTCTTCCCCATTTGTTCTCCCATCACACGGGCTTCTTTCCTCCTTGATCAGCCGCATGGGCTGCTTGACTTTCTCCTTCCCAACCGCTTTGACCTTCTTGTTCTTCATCACTAGGCAACAAATATGGTTACCCTCTTTCTTGTGCTCCTCTATTGCTTTGGCTCCGGCCTCCTTCTCGGTTCCAAAGACTTTAAGCTTGTCGAACCTGAGAATGCACAAAGTATTGCTTTTACGTAGTGTCCAATTCTCATGGAAAACACAAAGAAACTTGTTAAGAAACAATTGCACCTATTGTTTGAGAAGTGTAGCTCTTGCTTCATAAACAGCCTCATAAGTAGCGGGGATATCCTCATCAAGTACTCATACCCCATGCAAAAATTAAGTATCCAAACCATACAAGTCATTCATTAACCAGTCTACAAGCGTACAACATAAGGACATACACGTTCATATTACAAAAGTAGGGCCGACCGGCCAAATGATAGGAGATAACCAAAGTAGCAGCGGAAACATAAGCCATAAGATGGCGATAAACAAAAGCCAAACGGTTTGCCATTACCCACAAGGCAACCGACTGGAAACGTCCAAGCTAGTCGTTGAGAGCAAAGTCGAAGTCGGTCCTTTTCACACAACACACAAACCACCTCCCTGTATGGATAGAAACGATCCGTAAAGCCTCGGTCAACTACCCTCACAGTAGCCTTGTACAACTACTAACACCCGAACGCACAATGTACTAAGTCAAGAGAGGTCCCATATTCCTCTCATGTTGTTAGCACACAAAAATGCTTAGGTCAGTGTCCAAGATGTTCGGTCCTTGTTGACTCGGGCACCATTCACACACCCAATAACCACACCATCAAACCAATGTGCACAAGTCTAAAACATTTCACTTTCAGTTTTAGTTTTCCAAATACAATTACATACATGAGTATCCAGACTCAAATAATTATAGTGGTGATACAAATGTCCATCGCCGAGGCCATGATACCCATTCTACCATTCTAAGCATTTCTAAGCAACATCAACTCGCAAACTATAAGTAAAGTGATTAGAGCCCATCCATCGAACTCTAGATCACAGCGAATAAATCCTAGGCTTAGTGGTAGAGGATGAACATATACCTACAGTTTATACAACTATAGGAACAACTACTCGATCGATAATTTAACAACAAAATAGAGTATGCATACATACACTTTGCAAACATGATAATAGACTTTGAAAGTAATGGGATCAATATGATCAAATGGAAACAACTGCTTGCCTTACTGGAGATAACTTTCTTACTGCAAAGGAACACTCGCGTAATCAATAAAGTCGTCGGAACCTATTCTGAAGAATCGAAGGCACAATAAGAACGAGTGATACCGAAAAGACCCAAAAATACAAATTCATCCAAAAATTATGAAAACTTCACAGAAGGTAGAGCATGATTTTAGATGAATTTACAAACAAAAATCAATTGATTTGGATGCTCCATGAAAAAGTTATGGCAGTTTGAAAGTTGATTTTTTAGAAAATCTAATAAATTGCTAGCTGTCACTATTTATCCGAAAATAGAAGTTTTGGTGAAAATTTCCAGAGAGGTCGTGCATATGAAATTTTTATGGTAGACAGAGCATCACATGAGATGATCAACGAAAAATGATTCACCTCATTCGGAGCTAACATGAATTTTCTATGATTTTTCAAAGACAAGAAAGTAATGCACAAGATAATTATGAAATCAGATTTTCAGAGGTAGAAACATGCTCAAAACCTATTTTACACTAAATTACAGTAACATAGGAAAATAACAAAATTGAGTTTACTAAAATTGGAGCTACAGAGAAATACTTATGTATTTTTGAAGTCGAAATAATTTTAAGAGCAATAAAAGTATTAAACCTAAAGTAATTTTTCCAAAATTATTTTCTAGAATAGTAACAAGATTCAAACTATTTTTATAATAAAGTACATGAAAAAGGAATCTAGCAAAATTTGAATCATCAAATTTGGAGCTAAAATGAATTACTTATGTAATTTTGAAGTTAATGCATTTTTCAGCTCATAAATAAAGCATTTCGGATTTTATAAAACATAAAAGACTTTTTACACCCAGCCGAAGCTAGCTACGGTCACATACTCGTGGGCCCCTTAAACAGTGCCTTACCAAAACTGAAACCCGAATAGAAAATACGGCTGACAGGTGGGGTCCACATGTCATACTCACGACTCATAGAACAGTGCGTAGACTCATGATCCACATCGGTCCACGAGAATCCAGCCCGTGCGCTAAACCCTATGGCCCACATGTCATACACTGACTCAACCGGGATTTAGCCCTCGATTACTGTGTTCGGCCCCACATGTCAATCACACCGTAGATTCGAATAGGACAGCCATTAACTACTAAGCAGTCATTAGCAGTTAATGAACGAGATTTGGCCTTAATGACCTTGCTACAGTACTGTCGGAAATCCAAAAATACAACAAATCATACCTTGGCCTAGAACAGGACGCAACACTTGCGAAGATGAAGAAGTGTGTAGTGCTGAAGACACTAACTGCTTCTGCTGAAAAGATCACGACGATGATTGAGAACGATGGCCTCCCTGGAACTTCTTGGAACCCAGTTGCTGAGAAGACCCACTCCCACCTCCAAAACTCCTCTTTGGCCACTACTAGAACCACCAGAAGGATTCAAATGATGCAAGACTGTGAGTGGTCGTAGACCAATTGGGGGTGGTCGATTTGATTATTCTTCACTAGGGGTGGTCGATATGCTTCTCCTTCTTCTCTCTCTTTTTTTTGACTGTCGAAACCCAACCTAAGGTTCTTTTTTTTTGCGAATGTGACCTTGACTCAAAACTCTTCAAAACCCTCTTCTGGGTCTATAGGAATATATGGGTCAAAAACTTTTTGTAGAAGCCAGGGGTATAAAGGTAATTAAAAGTTACTCTCTCTCTCTCTGAACTTTGACTATGGAAATTCTTCTCGGACTTTGTGTGGCAGGCACGATATGATGAGTACGTGGGGGTGTCCGAGAGCAACAAGAAACAAGTAGGGTGGTCGGGGCGGAAACGAGTAGATAGTCGAACCCGAGTAGGTGGTCGAATCCAACTAGGTGGTCGAACGCGAGTAAGGGGGGTCGAACACGAGGAGGTGGTCGAACTCGAGGAGGTGGTCGAAAGGGGGTTGTTCGAGTAGGCGGTGGCGCGACCAGGATGGTTGGTGCCACGACAGGCGACGGTGTTGACTAGAGAACAAGAACACGACTCTAAACCAGCAACACGATTTAGACAAAATGACACTAATTCAACAACGTGAAACAAAGAACGAAAATTGCAAGACACAATGGGTGATGGGACAGCGGAAGAACACGACGAACAAAATATTTTGTGGGGCAATTTTCTGGAGCTTTAGGACGATGGAAAACAACTAATCTAACAGGGGGGGGGGAATTGTGATTACCTAACGGGCAACTTTAGCTCTGATACCAACTGATGAGACTATGGCCCGATCTTCCCAAAGGTACTGATAAGTCGATTGTGGAGAACTCGACGTTGATGATCCGGAGGCTCAGACCAGAACAGATCAACCTCCCGCAATCACTACACCACTGCTCCATTGGTTATCAACCGTGCCGAACGCGGTTGACCTCGCCAAGAAGGCTATCTCCTGCATACGAATCGAGAACACAAGCAAGAAAGTAGAAGATGCAATCTGATATTGTATTGCGAATATAGATGAAGCTCACAATGTGGGGTTCCTCAACCGAACGTGTGGTGAGACTGCTAAGAAGAATAATCTCAAAGAAAAATCCAAGTTAAACTATGACGTCTACTGTATATATATAGGGGGACGTGAGGAGGCCGACTTATTAGGGTTGTGCGGTCGCGGGAAGAGGCGTACACTACTTGGACTCCGACCTCGACACGCTTACAAGACAATATTAGGCCAAAACGGTGACGCAGCACCTTATTCATTATTTAGGTCACGTATCTCTGGTCGAAGACATGGTCGTATGACTGGTCCCGTGGTGGTCTTGAGGAGTCCATGTTATCTCTGGTTGTAAGCCTTTTTGAAGTGGTCGTAGACCCTGTGGAACTGGTCGTATACCTTCTTGAACTGGTCGTAGTCCTAGATTCCTAAGTACAAGTAAATCATCTGCGTTAGGCAGCATCATAGAGTTCTCAAATAATACACTCAGCCCTAGAAACGAGTTTACCTGATAAATAAGTTGACGAGCACGTGCTCGAGTAATTGGACCTTGCACATGAGGAGTGTTCGTATCAGTAGAAGTGATCTCCTCATCACAATTACCCTGGAGAAGCCTCTGCGTTGAGCACTGTCAGACATGTGCATTCCTCCTCCTCTCAACTTCGTCGCCAACGCGCCACCGTACCCCTCCGCCAGCTTGCACCTTGTCTTTCCATTTTACCACTGTGCTTGCACCCCCCCGGCCTCCCTTCGCTGAGAGCACGGCGAGCTGACGGCGAAGCTGCTCCCCTGCAGTCGAACAGCCAACAACACTATAGCCTGGGGATTAAAACCAAATCCCGGTATTAATTTGTGTTAATGATTACTCATCATTAATAACGTCATAAGGGGGGTAATGAGAATATTACAGGTGGGCCAGGTGAATAGAAAGTGAAATAGTAAACCGGTTGGCTTGTGTCTATGACATATGGGACCGGCCTTTAAGTGGAATTAGTCCACGGGATTGTGGACCGGTGAACCCAATGCATGGGCATCGGTCCATGCACTATTCCCATGAGCCGTCTCTATGACAGATAGGCCCCACATGTCAGCATAGTTAAATCAAATTTCAAAATCAGAAAACTCACTATTCATTGGACACCACGTGTTAGCGACTAAAGCTAGGATAGGGTTCGGTAAGAAAAGTATTAGAGGATTATAGAAATTCTGAAATAGTTATTTATACATTGAAAAATACAATTAACTTAAAAAATGTATTTTAAAAACAGTGAAACCAATTTTGTTTTTTTATTTTAAATGAAATTTATTTTAAAATAGGTTTCATCCTTGTCATTGTGATAGAAAACATAGTTTGTGGAAAGTGATCCAGAATTGAATTACTATTATATTATAAATTGATATTAACTTTGAAAATTCATAATTAATTTATAAAAACTCCAAATGAGATGAACCAAGTTATTTTGGTCGTATAATAATATTCTCTATCCATTTTTGTAATCCTTATCTCCACCACTACTCTAAAAATTTTTGCGAAAACTTTAAATAAGGTGAGCAGTTATATTTAAATTGTATTTTTCTGAAAACTGATTTTCAAACGGCTATAACTATCACATACAAACTTCAAATGGAATAATTTTTTCATCTAAAATCATGATATACTTACTGTATAAATTTCATGCAATTGTGATGATACTGAATTTTAGGATATTTTCATTGTATTCGTTCTTATTCGATGTTCTCATTCATTTGATAGTGTTCGACGATACGAGTGTGATCGAGACTGATATTCAGTAGTACCGCACCATCCCTAACAAAGGCATGCAGTTTTTCCTTTGATGCATGTTGAATTCCTATTACTTTCGCAAATGTATCTGTGTTGTTTTTCAAGTATTCTATGCATTGCTTAATTTCCAATACTTGTATGTCAAATGGGTAGTTTAGCTATCTCCACTTGCTGCATTGGCCCTTCTTTGAATGTTGATTACCCTTTTACCTTGAATGATTAAGGATATATGTTATATGAGAATGTTTGCTAATTTGTAGCATATTGCTTAGCCATGCTAGTAGTTGTAGTCGAAAATGGTTGATGGAGCTAGTCCATCAGCCGATGGATCGAATTCAATCTTGATGAAATTTGAGGATTATATGGATTGAATTATGTTGAATTTGAGGAACATGTCCAGATCATCGAATTTGGTTATTGTGGACTTGTTGGGTAGTGGTTTTTGTGTGTTGGACTTGGACGGGTGATATGGCGATGAAGGGAGGTTGTTCCAGATTCGTGTAGCCCCATCTGGGTATTTGAGGACCGGTATGTGGTGTGATGAACTAAGTCTTACGTACAACCATACGCCGGGATAATGGTAAAGGCTTGGCTAACTAATTTGTTGTGTGTTAGCTATCAGAACACAATTAGGTTGACAAATTTTATTGTTACTGTTTAATTGTTGTGTTGTCAATCTAGTGGGGGATTGTTAAGCGTTTTCTTACTTACCCTTAAGGGTCTTTTGTGTATCTTGGGTTAGGCTGCGCAACATACTTACTTACACAATGAGTACACCTATGGTGACGATAAGCGACTTTCAACCATGGTGTTGTTTCCTCGGGTGGTTTGATAGTTAGGACATGACATTGTAACGGCCTCGTGATGATATCTCAGTCACACTCCTATGGAAGAGTGCATGGCGACAGTATGAGGTATTCATATCGTGTGGAAAAAGTTGTACACCTCTGCAGAGTCAAATAAATATATTTAAATAGCTGTGTCCCCGGTCATGGACATCGCTTGTGGGAAAGCATGCATAGTTAGCTTATCAAAACTTTGGTTTGGGTTGTGGTTGGAAATGTTATGTCATTATGTTATTTTGTTCAGATATGAAATTGTTATCACGAATAGGACGTTCGCGGGTTGATTTTGTTAAAGAATGACTTGTGTCACAAACGGGAAGTTCATGTGTTGATTATTTTTGAAGTATCTACTGTTGTTGATCATAAATTTGGATTACCTACTGTTATATAAAGTTTCTAAATGTTTTACAAATGGCATTTTGAATCTATATCGTTTATCTCAATTGAAAACTTGCTTTATGCTAAAAATGAGCCAAGTAAGCCTATCCTTTTACACTTGAATGCATTTATTATATGTTGTTATTCGTAAGTCTTGCGAGTATATTTTAGTACCCAGCTGCATTGTCCATGTTGCAGGTGAGAAGTCGTTCAAATTGGGTTATGTACTTCAGTCGCTACGACTATAACTCCAGTTGGTTGTTTGTGTGGTTTGGGCATGCCAACTCGGTTTTGTTCCTTTATTTCCTTATTTATCTTCTACTACGATTTATTTGAGTTATGTTTCAATTTGGCCGGTCGGCCCTCTAATGCAAACTTGTACCTTGAGGTTTTAATTAATGATATTGATGCGGACATCCTTAGCTACGTTGTTTCATATAATGTTTTCAATTCATTAAATACCTCAGAACAACATGAGCTTACTAAGAGAGTTGAAAAACAAGAGAAGCTTATCCAACAGGTGAATCTGTTCACTGAATTTACTTTTAAATTAGTTGAGAATTTCATACTACCTAAAACTAGTGTTTTGCTTGTGCTCAGATTGGAAGATTCAATAATGAACGGAGATGAAGGATATGAGGTTGTTCTTGAAGAAAGTTCATCACAATGGAGGAGAAGCTCGTGGGAGACAAGCAAGGGGAGAGAAGCCCAAGAATCCAAGTCAAATTCGAAACTTCCACAAGCCCAACCAAATTCAAATTCGGAATCAACTCAGAATTCAATTCGGATTCGGAATCAGCCTCAAATTCGGATTCGGAATCAGCAGGACAGTCCGGAGTAAAAAGATCATAACTTTCTCATACGAAGTCGGATTTGAGTGGTTTTGGGCTTGTTGGAAAGCTAACTTCAAGCCCGATCCAACGGATCCTCCCTCACTCCGAAATTCGTCCCGTATCAAAAGATATGACCGAAACAATCCGACGGTTGTAAAATCAGAGTTTCCTTTTTTGTTTTGTAATGTACCGGAATTGGAGTAGGACTCCAAATCCGAATTAGAATAGGAGTAGGGCCTCTTGGCCAGCCATGAGGAGGAGAAGGGGCACTATATATAGAGGGGTAGACCCCTATTGTAACCTCAGACCACGTTTAATATATTTTCAAAGCTTTTGCTTGATTCTCCTGTTGTGCTTATAGCCAAAACAGAGGGAATTGGGCATTGAGAACAAGGGGTCGTTCTTGCTTTTCATTTGGAATTGAGGGTTCGACGATCTTCGCTTGTGGTCAGCGAGGATCCAATCAAGTGTGTGTTTGGGCGAATTTCCATAGAGTTGCAAGTCCGTGCATTGGCGCGGGGGATCAGCTGGTGGTTCGTCAGGATACACAAGTTATCTAGAGGTTCTACGTCGAGAAGATCGGGCACCCCGCATCAGATATTGTAATAGCGATTCTATTATTTTATACATTGTGTATGGATGTGAATGCAATGTTGTGTTAGGATATACACATGTTAGCCACTGATCCTAAGGAGCTAGCATGAGACACATATCCGGGCACTTGGAATCATTTTTGTCTCTCATTAAGTGTTGCGCTTTTGGCGTAATCACTTAGTTTGAAACGGATCCGATCCCGGGTCGCCACAATATTCGAGTGGAGTTTGTGTCCAACAAACCATCTATGAAGAGTTGTGTTCTAAACAGCCTAACAGGTAGATCTTTAGAAAGTGTGCCAGTAGTACGAGAATACCCAGATGTATTTCCTAATGAACTACCCGGAATGCCACTAGACCGGGAGATTGAGTTCATCATTAACTTGGTACCTGGTACAACCCCTATATCCAAGAGACCTTACCGGTTACCAGCAAATGAGCGAGCTGAGATGAAGAAGCAGATTGAAGAGTTGCTAGAGAAAGGTTATATTTGACCCAGTTCATCACCTTAGTGAGGCGGGTGCCGCTTCAAGGTAGCGGTGCGGAAGCCAGGCGGCGGCACTGCGAGGTGGCCATGCGGCGGCGGGGCCGACGCCGGAGGCGGACGCCGTTTGAAGGCGGCTGTGTGAAAGTCGGCGGCGGCGCGAGGTGGCCATGAGGCGACGGGCCGACGCCGAGGCGGCGCCGCTTCAAGGCTGCGATGCATCTTGGCGCGGCGGCGTCACGGTGGCCGGTTCGGCAACACTTCGGGCGGCGACTCTTCCCCCCCCTCCCCCCTTTTTTTCTTTCTCTTCTCTTCGCGGTGTCGGTGCACCCGTGTGGGTTCTGGTGGTGGCGCTACGGGCGCACTCGGGTCTAGGAGGCAATCGTGGGGCGGGGCTGCCAGGCCGGCGGAGGAGGGTGCGGCGGGGGCTTCAGTCGACCGGAGGAGGTCTTTGCCGTGGTAATTTTTTATGTTTACTGTTCATGCAGTGTATACTGTTCATGCGATGCGATTATCGTTCATGCAATTACCGATTGACTTGGCCGGCGACTTCAAGTCGGCTCGCGGTAGATTAGAACGAATTCACAATTTTCAATCTACGGTACAATTGACATCCAATCTTTCATGCAATCTACCGATTGACATTGTGCCGCGACTTCAAGTCGGCCCGCGGTAGATTAGAACGGATTTGTACCGTAGAAAACCAATCTAGAAAGCAAATTTACATAATTGAAAGCGATCTAGAAAATACGATTCAATTTTACGGTGTCGTTCTTTGACCGTTACCTTTCGATGCGATGAGAGCGATCATGCTGATAACGTGTTGAGGAACCATCGCTGGTGAGTCCAGTCCGAGCGATTACCTCGTAAACAATTCCCAGAATTGTAAGAACAAAGCAAAAACACAAGAACACAACAGTTAGATTGAACACAGAGATATACGGGGACTTGAAATTTCGCTTTATTGCTCTTTATTAATCGTGTTATAATGGTAGGGTTCTCTCCTATATATAACCTCCTGATCCTACTAGGGTTACCGTGGGGTGCCTATATATGGACCGGTTTATGAGCTAGGCCTAGAGTTTTTAACAGTACTATGTTGGTGGAGGTTGTTGGCCTCGGCTTTTGAGGACAAAGAATTTTAGGACGTCCGTGATGATAATGAAGATCATCGGGGAGAGGAGGTCCTCTTGTCTTTATCTTCGGGCGTGGAAGATTGTCTTGCCAGGTTCTCCATTGAGCAACACCCTGATGCTGGCAGATGAGAGAATAATAGAAACCCAATATCACCATCTGGGTCCAAAGGAAGGGCCAAACAACCGATTTACACCTATGTTACCCGATTTCTGACCAATTTCTATGCTATTTTTTTTTATATAAAATGATTTGATTTAAATCTCATTTTGTACCGATTTATACTGGGAGTGGGTTGGGAACTGCCCAGAACTGTTACACTTGTATAAGAAATATAGTTGTATTTCAAATCGTAAGAACTATAGTTGTATGGAAAATGCAACTCTATTTCAAATGTAAACATATGAACTCGGGTATTATCGTTTAAATTTGGTCTTGACTTGGTAAGAAAGAGTTGGACATTTCTTTTTTTGGTTCCAGACTGGTTTGGTTTTCGACCAATTCTTGGGTTTTTAAAAAAAACATTTTCATTTAAATTTCATTTCGTACCAGTTTATGATCGGAAGTGGCATGGCCAGGTACCGCCAGTACCATCCTCTGGCGTGGGATCAGTGCAGAAACCGAATTAGAAACCTTGCTGCGTTATGTCCTCAAACGTGGACTTTATTGCATAGTGCCGTGCACTTGTACTGAAATTAAGTATGCATGCATAACCGTGGTTTCTCACCATCTTATTAATAAGGAGGGGTAGCTAATCCTTGAAACAGTACACATATAGCAGGTTAACAGCAAAATATCATGGAAGCTTAATTAATCATGCAGTTGAATGCAGCTTCTGGGTCGACAAGGCCTCTATGGCAGTGCCCAACGGCCACGCTGCGTCAACGTAGTACTCACCATACTTCACCTTGGTCACCAGAGTGATCTCTCTCGCCGGCTCCAAACCTGTGCAATCATCATCACATCACACCAGATGTCAAGGCTAATCTAGCTAGTAGTCTTCCTAGATTAAACTTTTCCTTCAGATTCTTCAGAACTCTGGTAATTAATCATTAACTGTAAATGTAAAATCGTTGTATTGATTAACTGTATTAATGCATTGTTTCTCCTTAATTGTACTACTTACCGAAGCCGTCCACGAGCAGCGTGTACTGGTACGTGAGGTCCATGCACAGGTACGGCGCGTCGAAGGCCTCGGGGTACGCCGCTGCGACCTCCTGGGTGCTCAGGGAGCAGACCTTCGCCGCGGCATCCGCGAACGCCGCCGGAGTGGTCTCCGTGCTCGGTGCGTCGTTAGCGACGATCCCGACGTGCGCCGCCCTGTCGTAGAAGTAGGACGCCACGTAGAGGTCGGTCTCGCCAGCGCCACCGCCGCCGTTCCACACGCCATCGAAGGTGCAGTTCATGGCCTCGCAGTGGGCGCCAAGGTTTAGCGCCGCGATTGCGTCCTCCCTGCAGCTGAGGTAGTCTGCTCCTTCTGGTGGGGCTGTCGCATCGAAATCCTCACCATTGTAGCTGTAGTTACCTGCATGGAATGGATACGTCATCAACAAATCCGGACATTCAGAATTGAAATGTATGCCTCCGACTGAAGTGTAAAGGGACCATTTTTTGGCCTGAAAAATACCACCTAAATAGTAGCTGGGTATGACATACCACTAAATCCACGGAGCATGCAGTAGCTGAACGGTCCATTCTTTGTCTTCAGAATCTCTGCGCGAGCAGCTAAAAGCCCGTAGTGCAAATAGCTGCACAGGCGAGATCACTGCACCTCAGTTTCAACGACCGAAAACATTTCTACTTGTTTCCTTAATTTATACGGGATACTACAAATTTACAAGTTTTTAGTAATGCTACCATGCTCAAAACTGCAATCTTGGATGCTTCTCGGTACAACAGGTTTTAACTTTTAATCACAAAAGGTAACAGAACTTGTATGGAGCAGGGGGAATAAGATAAGAACACATAGAATTGTCAATTAAACCTGATACCTGTGAACATAAAGGTTGTAGTCTTTTCCGTTGAGGTGCTCCTTTGTAACATAAGGATCGGCCCCGTCGGGCACTGCAGGAGCGTTTGCAGCAGCATCTGCAGAGAGGGCATAGGCCATTTGCACCGATCCACCCCCGAGATCGATCACGCCTACCGTTTTCGAGTAGTCCCCTCCTAACTTCCCCAAAAGATAGTTCAGAGCAACCTACACCATACCAAGCACATCAAAAAATCGCGAACGATTAGACCGGTCGGCGTATTGTTACTCTCTGAATGAGAATAGCTAGTCTGTTCTTCGTACCCAAAGATAAGAGCCTTCTTGAGACCCCTCAAGAACAGTGATCCATTTTGGGTTGTACTGGAATTTGCTCTTGCTGTGGACAAGATCCCGGACCTGTGTAATTAAGAATCGGTTAGGAACGTACGTCTCCTATTATTTATCCATCATTTTCAACGTGACGCGTGATTAATACATAATCAGTAAGAGAATAAGATGTTTATAAAAAAGAAGAAGGATAAGACAAAACTACCGCTTCAAGAATCTGGTCTGCCTTCTCATCTCCGATTAGTCTTAGACCAGCGGTAGCCTGCAAATTTGTTTATTCCAAATTCAAAATTGGTCTCCAACTTCTTTTTTTTTTTTAATAAATGAAGTTTCAAGAAAGTTAAGTAATTACCCCAAGTTTAAGGGGAGTTCTTTTCTGAAGCCATTTAGGGACGACGCCTTTAGCCTTCTCAAGGAGAGGAGCTATGGAGTTTGCAGCCTCCTGGGGTTGACCAGCATAAGAACTCAGCCCGGGCTTCACCTGCAATTACAATTAAATATAGGCGAGCCTACCGGGTATCAAATCACATGTAGTGGTAGGTAAACAAAATATATGAGTATGCAGTACAATACATGTAAAGAAGCGGATCAAACACATGTTGGAATAGGATTTAAGACGAGAGAAGAAAAGTGCAATCTAGCCTACGCGCTACAAGTTTCATGGGTATAATTAGGTACGAATTAAAACACTACTTAAACGTACGGTTGGTTTTTGTGGGAGCCTTATATTTGTTTTGAAACGTGTCAAGCTGTGTGTATTACAAAATAAAGGGAGTACTTGAGAAAAATACTCCCTAGTTTCGTGGTGCTTTAAAAAAAAACTCCTTTCTTGCCGTGCTATGTTTCCAACTTCCAAGTTAAATAAGTGTGACCACCATTTTTTTCCTGAAGGGATGAGATGGGATCACCAATGTAAACAAACCACCATAAGTACATGTTGCAGTTCTACAGAGAACACCTACATACATACCTGTGCGAAGAACTCGATGTCGTCGCCGATCTTGACGAGGTCCATCTGCTTGTCGAACTTGAAGACGTGAACTCGGCTCCCCGTGCTGCCAGCGTCGAAGATGACGGCGTACCTCCCCGCCCCCTTCACCACCGCGTTCTCTGCGTGGTCGCCAGCATTGCCGGCCTTCCGGCCGAGCACCGCATCTCCGTAGACCGCGCATGGGCACGACAAGGCCAGGAGAAGGAGAAGCACGGTCATGCCGCCACCGACGTGAGCCATTGCCGCTGCTGTAGGCAGCAGTGCTGTCCGGGGTGAGCGAGCGAGCAGGTTTGTGTATGTGAGGGAGCGCCGGGGTTTAAATGAATTGAGATAGGGAGTTTTTTTTTTTTTTCTCAGATGAGTGCCTGAAGAATGGCCGGTATTGAGGTAAACTCTCTGCACATTTTTATAGCCAGCTGGCCTAAGGGGTTGGCATTTTGCACATGTTAGTACAACTTTTAATTTTTTGAGCGAGGAGTACAACTTTTAGCTTGTCATGTTGTAGAAGGGATAACATAAATATGGTGGTATAACCAGGACAATTAAAATTACATTTGAAGTCAATAATTGCTACTTTTTTAGTCAATAAAAGTTTTAGTGTTAAGATAATGAAGATAGGGACGGTTACACCCTAGAACCTTATAGACAACAAAGGTGACATCCGATCCGAGGGGCATGAGGGACAAAAATACAGACAAACTAGTGGCACCCGTCAAAATTTCTATTGCGACTTTTTGTTGGGATAGGGGCATCACGCGCTAGTACGAAATTAAAAAATTTACAATATAAATCAGAAAATCACGTGAGTAAAAAATTTTAGTGTTAGAATTGGGCCTACAAGTGTAAAGAATTATTCATTTATGAAATTCCAAAGTATGAATGGTTTAGTACCCATATTGTCTATCCAAGTGGTGGAAAAGTAATTTATAAGGTGGAGTCCTTGCCATCTATTGGAACATTTGACACATGACATGAGGTGATATGAGGATGATCATAAATAAAATGACAGATATGCACGTATGCACGCGCGCATGTATTTTCACGTGACTTGTGAAGCCTGGCCGTGAACGTGTCCTGAATCTAGTCCACCTTTCTTTTGCTAACCATGCATTTCTCTCCCCCCTTTTAGAATAGTGTGGTCGCAATAAAGTGGTCGAAATACAATATTCGAAAAATAGTGGTCAGATCCATAGACCAGTGTGGTCGAAATACACAAGTCAAAGCTGTATACCGGTGATCGAAGCTGTAGACTAGTGTGTAATCAGGATCTGATAAACAAATGCTTAATTACCATTATTTGGTTTTAAATTAGCAGTTACCAGTGATTTAATATGTGCTTTATTATGCAGTTACTAGAGAGTAATTGTCTCAACCGTAAAAATATATGGAGACGTCCAGAACAGACGATTGATTCACTTCCATTTTCTTCTTCTTCTTCCTCTCTGTTCTATTGTGCTGGAGGGTTGTGCTATCGAACCAAGCCGTCCATTCTCCTTAGCGTGCACCGGAGAGGAGGGTGAGCGGGTATGATGCGGTGTGCCCGATCTTCTCGACGTAGAACCTCTCGATAACTTGTGTACCTTAACGAACCACCAGCTGATCCCCCACGCCAATGCACGGACTTGCAACTATGTGAAAAATTCGCCCAAACACACACTTGGTTGGATTCTCGCTGACCACAAGCGAAGATCGTCGAACGCTCAATTCCCAGCGGAAAAGTAAGAATGACCCCTTGTTCTCAACGCTCAATTTTCTCTATTTTGGCTATAAGCACAACAGGAGAATCAAGCAAAAGCTTTGAAAATATATTAAACGTGGTCTAAGGTTACAATGGGGGTCTACCCCTCAATATATAGTGCCCCTTCTCCTCCTCATGGCTGGCCAAGAGGCCCTAATCCTACTCTAATTCGGAATTAAAACTCCTACTCCAATTCCGACTCAATCTAAAACAAAAAGGAAACTCTAATTTTGCAACCGTCATATTGTTTCGGTCATATCCTTTGATACAAGACGAATTGTGGAATGAGAGAGGATCCATTGGATCGGGCTTGAAGTTATCTTTCCAACAAGCCTAAGAACACCCTAATCAGACTCCGTTTGTGAAAGTTATGACCGTTTTACTCGGGCTGTCCTGCTGATTCCGAATCCGAATTTGATGCTGATTCCGAATCCGAATTGAATCCAAACCTTCCTATCTTCTATTTCATTAATTGAAATGATTTGAATTCGTGTGAAACTTGAGAAAGAGACTCTTGTGAACCTTTAAAAAGTCATGGTATAGCTTGATATCTCCTAGGATGTTGTACAAGCCACGGAATCATCAACTTTGTCAACTCTCGCGTATTGGTCGGTTTGAATGTGCAGCATGTACTCGAATAGCCATAACTTGTGGTAGAAAGCTCCAAATCACATGCCGTTTGATCTATTGGAAAGTAGACTTGATAAGCTTTTCAAATATATATATTGTGTATGCTAGATCCTTCCGAGTTTCTGCGAAGATCATATTGAACTTGAGAAGTATCGTGTTCTTTGTCTTCCAATAAACCTTCTTCTTCAAACCTGAAAACAAGCGATGACCCGTTATTAGGTAGTATAATATTCTCAACTAATTTAAAAGGAAATTCAGGGAACAGATTCACCTGTTGGATAAGCTTCTCTTATTTTTCAACTCTCTTAGTAAGCTCATGTTGTTCTGAGGTATTTAATGAATTGAAAACACTATATGAAACAACATAGCTAAGGATGTCCGCATCATCCTACCTTTCTTCAAAAAAAGCCGTCCTTGGCTTTTGATAGCCTGAAAATGTGCTAGACGAAGAAAACAACGTATATGCATGGTATATGTATGAATCAATTATTGTGTTCTTCTTGTTGTTTTGCACAATCGATAGCTCAAAATCATATTTCAAATTGCCCAACTGACTCATATGATAAAATTTAACATTCCTAACATCAAAGTCAACTAAAGTGGGTGAAAACCAATTGATACCATTCCATGCTTCAACTGCGCTACTCTGATTAGTTATACATTTAAGAGATAAAGAAGTAGGCATCATGTTGCGTTCTAAACAATAGACACTTATATTTAAACCCATCTTAAAGAAACTGTGACATTGCTCTATAGATGGTTTGCGCAAAACATGTAATTTTAAATCAACAAGATTATCACAGGTAATGTATATTCGATAAACTTGAAACATGTTGTTGTCTACACCAAAATCTCTAATCAAATTGAATTTATATGTGTGTATGTAGCTATTTACTAGTGATCTTAAATGTGAAATTTCAAGAACCTTCTTAATAACACTAACTACCTCTTTTGGTTTATCAAATATGATATGACACAAAGAATCATTAAGGGATATTCTAGTAAGAACTTCTGTATGAGTAATCAATTCCAAATTATGCAAATTAAGCATATCAAATTTAGAACTTGGAATCATCAAAGGAATAATGAAGTTCTCAGTTTTACGCACCTTGTCTTGATGATCTATCGATTTAGTACCAATAGTGTTACCTTGATCGTCCTCCTTAGTTGATGTAGGTGCCGCGGGTATCGTAATGTCATCATGTAACCACGGGGTATCATGTATTCCCTCTCCAACCATGGTTATATCTTCATCTTTCTCTTCCAATGGTGAGGGCTCTTGAATATCCAACTCCTTATTTTCTTGGTCCACCTGCACAATGTGTGATACAACACTAGAAATAGAGGGTAAGTTGCTAGCTTCAAAAATAATCTTACTTGTCCTATCATCTATCTCTCTCTTTTCTTTTGGTGTATCTCTCACACTCTCAATTGGGATGCTCTCAACCTCGCATATGGTGGAATCACACAGCTCACTCTTTTTATCACTCTCACTCAATTTGGCTATGTGGCTCTCATTCTCACATGGGTTTTGACACATCTCATCCTTGTAAGACCGTGGGCCAGCAAGGGCACAACTACCACCAACCACGACCTCCTCATGTGTTGCGGGTTGTGACGGGGCAACACTACTCATCACCTCGGTCGAAGAAAAATTTCCATGCTCGATCTTCTTCTCAAGTGACACACCAGTGGATGAATAAGAACTAAAGAGCCGGTGCAGATTTAATTGATGTGATTGCATGTGTTTAAGTCTATTTTCTGCCTTCATAGCATATTTCACAAGATTTTGCAGACTACGAAAATATTCATCTTGAAGTGCAGTAACGATCTGATAATTCAAGTCTGCTTTGAAGTATGTCTTTTCTTGATATGCACTAGTGATATTGGCACGTCGCATTGCATGATTCAACTCAATATAGTAATCTTGAACAACTTTGCATCCTTGTGTAATGCTCTCCATGTGGCGTAGTAGTTCCCGCTCATAATAGGATGGAACAAATTCTCTTCTCATGACCCTTTTTAAATAGACCCAAGATGTAATGAATCGTTTTCCACTTAGTTGTTGCCACCAACTAGAGGCATAGTCCGTAAAAAACAAAGTGGCCACTCTCACTTCCTTGGCTTCTCATTCGAGCTTATGGAATTCAAGCTCGAACTCCATGTTTTGTACCCACTCAAGATACTCCTCTGGATCATTACTACTATCGAAGGGAAGATACGTATACTCGCGATCTGCAATTTTTAGCAGCAAAGCAAAGAATATGTATGTAGGTGTATGTGTATCTCTCAAACTCACTTGTCTTACCGAATTACATTCTTACCTTTCCGAAGTGAATTGAGGTGATAAACTCACACTTGATATTACAGGTTAAAACAACGTGAAAAATGAGCGAATTTCAAGAGCAAGTCAAAGCACGATAACGGGTGTTTTGTGGAGCTTGGTATGGATACCTACTTAATTTGAAAATTCTAGGTATTGTAAGGCTAAGTAAATATCCAAACTAGAATTCAATGCCTAGTTTTCGATCACAAAGATATAAGTGGAAAATCAAAGCAACTCACACACAAAGATATTGGAACTTAGTGCAATCAAGGAATGAGCTATGTAAGATATAAGTGAAGAACAAAATAGCTTGTATTGCACAAGTTATAGAAAGACGCTAGCTAGTTGCAAATAATGAAACTAGGGCACAAGATTGCATAAAATATTGATATTCTAACAATTGAATCAAGAATGGGTGGGGATTTTCACTCAAGTTTATGGTTTGACTATGCGCTTTCTTTTCCTTTTCTCTTTTCCTTTTCTCTTCCTTCTTTGTTTTCTCTTCTCTTTTTCCTTCCTTTTTTTGAACTATTGCCAAAATTCTTGTTCTACAAAAAATGAGCAAAAATTCTTTCCCACCTTTTGATCTTTGAACAATTGCAAGAACACATATATTAATATGCAGCCCTAAGCAACGATTTAGCTAGTCTTAAATAGGTTCAAAGTATTCGCAAAGGATTGAAAAATCCACAAAGGATAAATTGATGTCTCACTTCTTTCTATTTTTTATAGACACGACTATAAAAAAAATCAAACTAGGCTCAAATAAAAAGCAACGCAAAAAAAATTCAAGATCAGCAAACTAAACTTGATTCTAATGGACAAAAACTTAACAAAACTCACTAGAATAACAAATTAAATACTACGGCTGAATTTTTTTTGTATGGCTTTTTCGTGTATGGGAAAAAAAGATAACTGGATAAAGATCCTACCGAGTCAACGGAGCTCTGATACCACCTGATGCGGTGTGCCCGATCTTCTCGACGTAGAACCTCTCGATAACTTGTGTATCCTGACGAACCACCAGCTGATCCCCCGCGCCAATGCATGGACTTGCAACTCTGTGGAAAATTCATCCAAACACACACTTGATTGGATCCTCGCTGACCACAAGCGAAGATCGTCGAACCCTTAATTCCCAGCGGAAAAGCAAGAACGACCCCTTGTTCTCAACGCCCAATTCCCTCTGTTTTGGCTATAAGCACAACAGGAGAATAAAGCAAAAACTTTGAAAATATATTAAACGTGGTCTGAGGTTACAATGGGGGTCTACCCCTCAATATATAGTGCCCCTTCTCCTCCTCATGGCTGGCCAAGAGGCCCTACTCCTACTCTAATTCGGAATTAGAACTCATACTCCAATTCTGACTCAATCTAAAACAAAAAGGAAACTTTAATTTTACAACCGTCATATTGTTTCGATCATATCCTTTGATACATGACTAATTTCGGAGTGAGGGAGGATCCATTGGATCGGGCTTGAAGTTATCTTTCCAACAATTCCAAGAACACCCTAATCGGACTCGGTTTGTGAAAGTTATCACCGTTTTACTCCGGATTGTCCTGCTAATTCCGAATCCGAATTTGATGCTCATTCCGAATCCGAATTGAATCCAAACCTTCCTATCTTCAATTTCATTAATTGAAATGATTTGAATTCGTGTGAAACTTGAGAAAGAGACTCTTGTGAACCTTTGAAAAGTCATGGCATAGCTTGATATCCTCCCAAGATGTTGTACAAGCCACAGAATCATCAACTTTGTCAACTCTCGCGCGTTGGTCGATCTGAATGTGCAGCATGTACTTGAATAGCCATAACTTGTGGTAGAAAGCTCCAAATCACATGCTGTTTGATCCATTGGAAAGTATACTTGATAAGATTTCCAAATATATATATTGTGTATGCTAGATCCTTCCGAGTTTCTGCGAAGATTATCTTGAACTTGAGAAGTATCGTGTTCTTTGTCTTCCAATAAACCTTCTTCTTCAAACCTGAAAACAAGCGATGACCCGCTATTAGGTAGTACAATATTCTCAACTAATTTAAAAGGAAATTCAGGGAACAGATTCGCCTGTTGGATAAGCTTCTCTTGTTTTTCAACTCTCTTAGTAAGCTAATGTTGTTCTGAGGTATTTAATGAATTGAAAACACTATATGAAACAACATAGCTAAGTATGTCCGCATCAGGTTATCTTCGAACCATTGTCGTAGAGTTCACCTGCACGAGGTGACAATAAGGTTTTTGGGTAGCGCATCTACACGACCGCTCGCTTCACTACTGCATCTACGTTCTGCACTGCTTCCTGTTTTTCATCAAGCTCGACTGTAAGTTAGTGGTGCGACCAAATATTATGCTATAATCCTATTATTGTTTATGTTTAGAAGTGCAATGAGTTGCATGTTATTAGTATTGCTTTATGCATCTTTAGTTTTATGTGATCTTTGCCTCATAATAAAATATGGAATTAAAATATTATCCATATTTCCAACACATAGATCATTAGCACTAGACGCGTAGTGAAGCGGAAGTAGAGCTGGAGCAGTATGGTCCAACGTCATGCATGTCAATATATTTGAAGTTGTCGATCGTCCAACGCCCTTGGTCGTCGATCGTCTCCTCCAACAGTCTCTCGCATTCCCTACGTACGTCGCGGACCGTCCTGGATTATCATTGTAATACTTCATTTATCCAGCTAGGTTGTATCGTTTCAATTATCTGGGAATTTTATTCGAAAACGAGATTTACAACTTTCCGGAATCGATTCGGTAAAAAGAAAGAAGTCGGAGGGAGTAAAAGAAACATCTTTCAATGGATTTTTCCAAACAGCGGGGTATTTGTATTTGTACGTCAACCTGGGCCGCAGGCCGCGGCCCAGGTGGCCCAAGAGGGGCGGCCAAAGGGGGCACCACTTTTCCCCCAACCCTAGCCGCCCCTAACTCCTCCCCTCCCCCTTGGCCGCCTCCTCCCTCCCCCAAGCCGGCCTCCTTGCTGCTCCATGGCGCCTCCTCGCGGTGGTGGTGCTATCTCCGGTGATCCCCGACGCTCCTCCTCAAGGTCCCTCCAACATCGCTGTTCCGCCGCCGACGCCTGCTTCGTCGTCTCCCGTGGCCGCCCTAAGAGAAGGAAGAGAGGGGAAGGGAGGAAGGCCGTGTGCAGCGGATCATAGTCGTTCTACGGGTCTTCAAGGGTAACGAAGGTTCCGATTCGCTGTTTGTATTAGTTTTGTTGCTCTTTTGTTCGCTTGATTCGGTTTAGTCTGCGAATCCAGATCTGTCCAGTTTAGAGCAGTAGGTTGCACGGCAGATTGAAGGCCTTTAGAGGCCGAATCTCAGGTCTATGTCTTCTGGAGATATGATCCTGGTCTCATTAGCTTTCTTTTGGCACCTGGATCACGAATTTTCACCCAGTAGATTAAAAGTTATGACTGTTTTACTTCGTGCTGGTCTGTCTGTCAGAAATGTTGGTTATAGTCGGTTGCACCTAGGTTTTGATCTAGTTAGAGTCAGAATCAGGTCGGCCACCCAACTAGGTTTATGAATATAATTTCACCATATTTCCAGGCTGATAAAGATCACTTTATTTGGATCAGTGGTTTAAAAGTTAGAGCCTTTTCTTTAGGGCTGTTCTGAATTCTGGACAGACTGCAGTTATAGTTTTTCATTGGATGGTTAGACCTCTGTTTTGGCCGAATTAGAGTTTACCATCAACTAGAGTTTCGTAGCCTGTTACGTTAAGAAAATCTGGGCACTGGTTTCGTGTCGTTTCGAGTTCCAGATAATTAAATATGTTTTTTCTCGTACCGCTGCTCATAAGGGCTGAAATCTGCGTAATAGTTTATTTTCAATTTGGGTCTATGCGGTATATTGATTAGTCAGGGGTTATTGTAGAACATCGGTAGCAGTGTTATATAGTTGTTCTTATTTTGGGAACATGCTTGTGTAGGCGGTGAGACATCCCGTGTGGGAACACCTCCGTTGCACGCTAACGAGTCACTACGCAAAAGGCAAATCTTGTATGCATAATGAGATGTTGTTTACATGAATGTTTTGTGCCTTGTTCATGATGTTGATATACTGCAAGTAAATTGTATTCTTTGATTGATGCCATGTATGATGAGTGAATGAAGGATTACATTTGCTAGTATTTGTAGATGAACGCCATGTGTTCTTTTCTTTTATGAGTACAATTCAATATTGACATGGGATCACATCATGACATGCATTCATTACTTTTGTAAGACCCATCAATTCCAGTATGGGCACTTGAAATCCCATCAATTCCAAGATGGGTACGTGAGTCCACCATTCCAATGTGGGCCACGTTACGTGAGTCCACCATTCCAATGTGGGCCACGTTGGACGGTCGTATGAAACGTTCTTCATACGATTACTTTAAGTGAACACCGACGGGTGATTCACTCGCTATACCGGTATATGCTACAATATGTCCAATTCCTTCAATGCATCATTTCATTTCATCCATTCAAAAGAATTATTTCCAATGAGTGTTCAATCTGTGATAATGTATATGGTTCAATAGATGTGATTGTTACTTTCAAGTACTTGCTGAGTCTTTGGCTCATTCTTGCTTTGTTGTTTTATTTAGGTAAATGACAAGGAAGATCGGTTTCATGGAGGGTAGCTCAACACGATACACTCACTATTATAATTCTAAACAGTCGAGAACTTACTTTTGTCTTCTATTTATAACTTGTGTTGAATTGTAATAAGCCAACATGGCCGTTTTTACCATATCTCCATGATATGTTTATTTTTCCAATCTGTTGATTAATTTGTTGATGATTTCCTGTTCACGTTAATCCTTGCGGTATGTCAATTCTAGAATTACTGATTGTGGTGAATTTCCTAAGGATTAGTGATTGTAGGTGACATCTTGACTTCCTTATAGTCAGGGTGTTACAGTTGGTATCAGAGCGGGCTTTAGGTCCGTGGTTCATTCAAACATATTAAATTGACACACTGTGCACATTAGGAGGGGTTGGGTAAACAGTTGCTTTCGCATTTCAATTGTTGTGACTCGATTAATGAGTCGTTGTTGAGTTGTTTTGTGCTGTGATGTGTTAAACTATGATATGATGTGTTATCCTATATATATATATATATATATATGGATTAATTTTATGATCGTCAAGAGATGATCCGATATAAATATATATATAATCATAATTGATTGCATTAGTTATGCGTTTCGCTAGTGGGCGTTGATCAGTTGAGTTCGTGGTTGATGTCCTGGGTTTTGCCAGGCTACACCACTGTTTGTAGTATGATATTAGAAAACTTCTTACCTCTGTTCTATAAGCTCTGTATTGAGCATGAGCTCATTGATGAACTTGTTGCCTTTCTTGAACTGATATCTGGTTTCCTGGTTGTGGTTTCTGGCAGTTCGTGAATTCTTTTGAAATTGGGGTTTTAATGAAGAAGACAAGCTCCAGCAGTTCTCTGATTCGTTCTTTAAAATAAATATTGCCCTTTCGATTATTATGATATTTCTGCTCCACGTGAGCATAGTTCAAATGCAAGATTTCTCTTTTCACAAAAGACTTGTTTTTACCCCTGTTGGGGAAATTTAACTCATTCGTTCGTTTGGAATCTCGGTATTGGAAGACTTCTTTTGCAAGTTCTTTATCAAGTGTGTATTGATCTCGCATATTTCTCTTGGGCTGCTTTAGTAAGTCGTTCTCTTCCTTGATTTTCGAATTTGACAAATTCTTGTCCAGTGGCGATTGATGAGTTTCTCTTGGGTTCATGGTTTTGGTAGACGAGTTTAAATAGACCTTTAATGGTACTCCGAAAACATTATTGTTTTTCGATTGTCGAATTGTTTTTACTACGAATGATCTTTGTAAATTGGCAACATTGAAAATTTTCATGGTTGTTCTTTCTTTCTCATTGGAAAAGATTGACTCATTTACTCGTTTGATGGATTGCCTAATGAGAATTCTTGTTGCAAGATCGTTAACACGAGAAAGCATTGGCTCAACGTATTCCTTTTGAAACCCTCTGCTTGTTGAAACTTGATGCATCTCTTTTATGAAGAAAAGCGTTAAAACCTTTTTGGAGTGCTTGGTTATGCTTAAGTCGGGGGTTGCACCCAAACCAAGATCGTGGACTACGGGTTTCTATTAGACCCTATTTGTTTTTCAAAATAGTTTCTTACCTTTCTGGCTGCGGAGCTCTCATTGCTGTTTGTGAACGTTATTCTTGACAAGATCGTTCTCTTTATGTTAGCCCTATCTCTCTTGTTGATAAGGGCAGCTCGGTTATCCGTTTGACAGTTCGGAGAATGAAAATTTCCTTTCACAAAGTTCATTGAAGAAAATTTCGACTATGTTCATTTCTTTGGAATATTTGGAGTGTTGGAGTTTAGAACCTCCCTTTGAAAAGAAAAGTGTCGAAACCCCCTTTCTCTAGAGTTTTGTAGTGCTGGGTGTGACGTTGGTTCAACTTTGTGGTTTTTGTACCAGAATTCTTTTCTAGAATAAGTTGTTATTACAATTCCATTTGATGCTGAAAATTTTTATGATCCGATTTGTCATGTTCCCTTTAGAAGGTTTATTGACACGATCAGTAATGTGAGAGTAAGGTTGATTCTTTTATAGAGAAAGAAGTTTGACCACCTTTCTTGATGTTTCCAAAATGATCCAATTTCGAGTTTTGTGTTCATGACCTATTGGAGGTCCCAGTTAATTATGATAAACGAAGTTTGCCACGTAAAACGATTTGT
The DNA here is from genome assembly GCA_036346395.1 of Hsuehochloa calcarea. Classification (NCBI taxonomy): domain Eukaryota; kingdom Viridiplantae; phylum Streptophyta; class Magnoliopsida; order Poales; family Poaceae; genus Hsuehochloa; species Hsuehochloa calcarea. The sequence goes on along the minus strand of CM070614.1, from coordinate 18,786,344 downwards.
TGCAGAGTTATAATGGTTCTTCAGTGATGCGAGCGCTTTGATATTGAATGCTCGATGTTCTTATCTGCTGAGGTCAGACATTCTCTTCTTTTGAGGCTTATGCATTCAACTGTGGACTCCCCTTATGTTCAATGAGTTCATTGCTTAATTGGTTTTCTCCTTGGTCCGGTGTTTGTGGCGAGTGGTAAATGATTTTCTAGTTGGTGAGAATCATTGTCATGTGCCTCTTCTTTTCAGAAATATTCGACCCATTCTTTTCACATGAGTCTTTCGAGGTGTTTTCTAATTGACGTTGTGAGATTGATGTTGAAACTTGTAGTAAAATAATCACCTCTGTGATATCGCCTAAATGAGAATACTTTAAGTCTAGTTTCCGTAACCTTTTGGAGATCGTGAATATTCTGGTAACTGAAATTGTTTTAAGTAAAATGGTGCATGGAGATATCCTATTGCTTCTTAAGAGTTTTGTGTGATTTAGTCCTAAAGGTTCCTTGGTTTGAGTTCGCAAAGTGAGGTTGCAATCAAAGGAAATTTTCGTCGCTTTCGTTGAGAATTCGTTTGCTTTCCGTGAAGTCCTGTAAAGGAAAATGCTTGTTTTGTGGCTGAGGTCATTTGGATTACATGTTTCATGAGTAGATGAACTGTTTTGAACAAATTTGGCGTGTTGAAAAATTTTATTTGTTCTTAAGTAGTTCCGTGGGTTGAACTAAAGAACTTACTTTGTTCATGTGGCCAGGTGTTATTAGTTCAAGACCTAATTGTTGCGTTAAAGGAAAGAGTGCAGTAGAGTATTTGATAATTTGAGTCAAGTTTTGTAACTTGTGATTATTTGCATTGTTCCTAAATTTGTTGCTCTTTCCGCTCAAGAGATGGCGAATTTCAAACGTAAAATCTTTCTTTCGTGTCGACTGTTATTTGCTATTCTCTTTTGAGGGATGTGTGTCTCCAATTATGAACTCAGCTTTCGTTTTCCAAGATCACCTTTATCAGAATATTTCTTTTGGTTTCCTGCTCGCCGTGATGAGCAACGTCTTTCTGTGTGAATAAACTTATCTTTGTTCGCCTCTTCCATTTGAGAAAGGATCACAGTTTTGGGTTGCAAAGTGTTTGCAAAGGATAAGTTTGGCAATTGTTTAGTGGTGGATGAGTAATCGTAGCGATGATATTTTGCTACCAAGTTATCGGAGGAGTAGTAGAATGTGAAATGGTTTTGAACTGTATCCCTTGGAGGGAAATTGATTCACCTGAAATGTTTGACTTCGAAGTAAGTCTGAATAGTGTTACTACCAATAACACCGGTATAGTGAAATTCTAGAACTTCAATTCAGGATTGAATAGTTAGTGATTATCGGAGGTATGGAAGCCTTCATTGAATTTTTTTAGAGTAACGCAATTGGATAGCGTTGCGAGATGGTGTGGGAGATTTCTGATGATGTCATTGAGTGAGTATGTTAGAATGGTGGTGCTATTGGAGATTTAATTCGATGATTTCACTATCAGTTATAAGAGCAATCTGTTGTAGAGGTTTTGGAAGTTAAATTTGGGTTTGCATTGTTATGTTAGACCTTGGGTCACTCAATGATTATGTGTAGAGAAAGTGGAATAATGGAGTTTCCTGATCAGTAAAATGATAATTGATAGAACCCTTTTGATGTAGTACATGATTGTGCGGGTTAAGGATTCTGAGTTGTTGTTCTTGGAAATTGGAGGTAATGTGATGGTATGGAGCTTTTTCTGTGGTGCCTTGAACGCCTTTTATTAAATCGATTTTGGTTAGTAGAATGAATTGTCTAGAGTATTCGGTGGATTCAATTTAGCCTCTCCACAATTGAGTGGATGATGTCCTTCAGTTTGATCATAATTTGATAATGTTCAATTAAGAGGTTTAATCTCATGTGGTATGCGATGAATTCAAATTAGAGAAATTTTATTCCTGGAGGAGAGAAGCTGTGGAAAGGTATGTTCATCAGATAATGAAGTGTTTTCTTGATTCTCGTTTGAGTGGTTGTTGTTGACCGGTGTTTTCTGCAATTTGAGTTGAGGCTGTGTGGGCAAGTAGATTCTTTCCAATTCAGACAAACTGCAAGTGTTTGGTTTGGGCGTTCCAGTAATTTCTCCTTTGGTTGTAAAATGGATTTGTTTTCGAGATGAATTGTCAAATTTGGAATCTAACCTTTTGGTGAGAGTTAGCATTACGTGGATGCGATGAGGACTCTCTATTTCTAGTTGGATTCTCTTCGTTTTTGAAAGTTGTAAGAATTAGGACGTTGGCTTATCGCGTTGATCGTCCTAGATCCTTATGCGAGGTACGCATCATCTGGTGTGCACGAGTGTTAAGCGAGTATCTGAGCAATTCCAAGCTTGATTTATCGTTGTTTCATTCCAGACGCAGTTTCCTTTCGAGTAGATTGGTGCGTAGATTCGAGGTCGAATCTTTTCTAAGGGGGATAGAGTGTAATACCTCATTTATCCAGCTAGGTTGTATCGTTTCAATTATCTGGGAATTTTATTCGAAAATGAGATTTACAACTTTCCGGAATCGATTCGGTAAAAAGAAAGAAGTCGGAGGGAGTAAAAGAAACATCTTTCAATGGATTTTTCCAAACAGCGGGGTATTTGTATTTGTCGTCAACTTTGGGCATGCAGCCACGCCCAGTGGCCCAAGAGGGCCGGCCGCCCATGTAGGGGCGGCCAAAAGGGGGCACCACTTTCCCCCCCCCAACCCTAGCCGCCCCTAACTCCTCCCCTCCCCCTTGGCCGCCTCCTCCCTCCCCCAAGCCGGCCTCCTTGCTGCTCCATGGCGCCTCCTCGCGGTGGTGGTGCTATCTCCGGTGATCCCCGGCGCTCCTCCTCAAGGTCCCCTCCAACATCGCCGTTCCCCGCCGCCGTCGACGCCCGTTCGTCGTCTCCCGGTGGCCGGCCCTAAGAGAAGGAAGAGAGGGGAAGGGAGGAAGGCCGTGTGCAGCGGATCATAGTCGTTCTACGGGTCTTCAAGGGTAACGAAGGTTCCGATTCGCTGTTTGTATTAGTTTTGTTGCTCTTTTGTTCGTTTGATTCGGTTTAGTCTGCGAATCCAGATCTGTCCAGTTTAGAGCAGTAGGTTGCACGGCAGATTGAAGGCCTTTAGAGGCCGAATCTCAGGTCGATGTCTTCTGGAGATATGATCCTGGTCTCATTAGCTTTCTTTTGGCACCTGGATCACGAATTTTCACCCAGTAGATTAAAAGTTATGACTGTTTTACTTCGTGCTGGTCTGTCTGTCAGAAATGTTGGTTATAGTCGGTTGCACCTAGGTTTTGATCTAGTTAGAGTCAGAATCAGGTCGGCCACCCAACTAGGTTTATGAATATAATTTCACCATCTTTCCAGGCTGATAAAGATCACTTTATTTGGATCAGTGGTTTAAAAGTTAGAGCCTTTTCTTTAGGGCTGTTCTGAATTCTGGACAGACTGCAGTTATAGTTTTTCATTGGATGGTTAGACCTCTGTTTTGGCCGAATTAGAGTTTACCATCAACTAGAGTTTCGTAGCCTGTTACGTTAAGAAAATCTGGGCACTGGTTTCGTGTCGTTTCGAGTTCCAGATAATTAAATATGTTTTTTCTCGTACCGCTGCTCATAAGGGCTGAAATCTGGCAGAATAGTTTATTTTCAATTTGGGTCTATGCGGTATATTGATTAGTCAGGGGTTATTGTAGAACATCGGTTGCAGTGTTATATAGTTGTTCTTATTTTGGGAACATGCTTGTGTAGGCGGTGAGACATCCCGTGTGGGAACACCTCCGTTGCCTGCTAACGAGTCACTACGCAAAAGGCAAGTACTGTATGCATAATGAGATGTTGTTTACATGAATGTTTTGTGCCTTGTTCATGATGTTGATATACTGCAAGTAAATTGTATTCTTTGATTGATGCCATGTATGATGAGTGAATGAAGGATTACATTTGCTAGTATTTGTAGATGAACGCCATGTGTTCTTTTCTTTTATGAGTACAATTCAATATTGACATGGGATCACATCATGACATGCATTCATTACTTTTGTAAGACCCATCAATTCCAGTATGGGCACTTGAAATCCCATCAATTCCAAGATGGGTACGTGAGTCCACCATTCCAATGTGGGCCACGTTACGTGAGTCCACCATTCCAATGTGGGCCACGTTGGACGGTCGTATGAAACGTTCTTCATACGATTACTTTAAGTGAACACCGACGGGTGATTCACTCGCTATACCGGTATATGCTACAATATGTCCAATTCCTTCAATGCATCATTTCATTTCATCCATTCAAAAGAATTGTTTCCAATGAGTGTTCAATCTGTGATAATGTATATGGTTCAATAGATGTGATTGTTACTTTCAAGTACTTGCTGAGTCTTTGGCTCATTCTTGCTTTGTTGTTTTATTTAGGTAAATGACAAGGAAGATCGGTTTCATGGAGGGTAGCTCAACACGATACACTCACTATTATAATTCTAAACAGTCGAGAACTTACTTTTGTCTTCTATTTATAACTTGTGTTGAATTGTAATAAGCCAACATGGCCGTTTTTACCATATCTCCATGATATGTTTATTTTTCCAATCTGTTGATTAATCTGTTGATGATTTCCTGTTCACGTTAATCCTTGCGGTATGTCAATTCTAGAATTACTGATTGTGGTGAATTTCCTAAGGATTAGTGATTGTAGGTGACATCTTGACTTCCTTATAGTCAGGGTGTTACAATCATAGCAACACCTCTACGGTATCCACATGCTCACGGGTGAAACATTGTGCGATGGTGTGGTAGCACCAGTGCGAATGGCTGGGCCTGCTGGGAGGTGGTGGCTAGTGTTTCGGTAGTCGGTGCCACTCTAATCCCAAAAGCCCAATGCCTCTCCTTAGAAAGAGCACATAAAGGATCCAATTCAAACTAGTTTTTTTCCCATCATATTAAATATGTGACCTGTAGGTTCACGCGTAACTGGCCGTGATCCAGAAACTCTTTTCTGATCCATGACTCGGCAGCGGTTCCTAACATCACATAGCGACTACTGACTACAAATAAAGATTATATGGGACAAATCTTATGCAATATGATATGCAACCTGGTCCTTGTCACTCATGACAAGTTTGTAACTCATTATGACCAGTACACATCTAGTCACGACCAGTTCATCGACCAATATGTGATTATGTATAACCAGCTCACGACTAGTTCGTATCCCCATACGACCAGTTCTTATCTGGTCGGAGTAAGCAAGATGCTTGTGTATTCTCATTTTGCCTCACAATATCTGATCAAACTCTAGGAGAGATATATATCATCCATGGACTGTTCAATGTTTTATCGATCTAGTGATGGATAACTTCGTGTAGTCGACTCTTCGACCACTTGTGGCACGAGAATGCACTTCCTTTATCTGAGCACATTGAGCGGCTCATAGATATCTCTCATGTTATACTAGGAGAAAATCACATATCCAACCAGTCAAATTCCTCCGCATGTTTTATAACATACTCGAAAGTTGCCTTGATAACTACTTAGTTATGGAGTAGCATTTGGTAACCCCGAAGTATACTATTACACACATAGAAAATCTTGCCGATCTCAGGTCTAAGGATTATACATAATCATTTCGTGGGACAAACCGATGACACAGAAACACAACAATCTAAATAGTATCTCAAAGTGGTCAATCTAACATTATGTTCTCTAACATGTACTCACAATATTGATTCGATACCTCTGTATCTATAATCGGTGAAACATGGCCATCAATCAATACATGTGCTAGTATGTAAGTCACCAGTGTCCTAACTAGTGACATCCGACCAAGGATCTTTTAAAATGATATCATACAACAATTGAAAAACTTTAACAAGTCACATACTTGCAAATATTTATAAATAATAATTCATCCAAGAAACATAATAATATTTATTTTATAATTCATAATCATACACGTGGTATAATCATATTTGTGATCACCTCTCAGGACATAGCACTAACACTTTTGTTAGAAAAATGGCAATCATCGACAGCTAGGCGTGATACAATACCTGCTAATGGCATGTACAATAGTACAGACAGCTGCTGTCTATAGCAACTCTTCATGTTACTTGTAGACAGCATTATAGACAACTTATACAATGGGTTGTTGACGAAGATCTAGAAATCCTCATTTAATTATTTATTTGTAATCCTTATTATGGATAATGACACCATTATATGGTTCTTGAGTGTACCCCTTAATGTTCATAAGGGAGAAGCTGAAGTCGTAAGATCTTCTACGACTAACTCATGATCGTAAGTTCTTTTACGATCACCTTATGGTCGTAAGTCCTTCTATGACCAGGTTAGCTATGACCACCCTATAGTCGTAAGTTCTTCTACACCTAGCACATGATCATAAGTTCTTCTACGATCACCTCATGGTCGTAAGTCCTTCTACGACTAGATCATTTACGACCACCCTATAATCGATCGAGTTTACAGGCAAGTAGGCCCAATTAATTAGGGCATCTAAACAGTTAGTATACGCTATTATTTTTCAGAATAACTGCACGATTAATCTCTGTCTCGGCGATAACTGTCTGACGACGTGGGAACGTTACTTCTCCAACAGTAATCTTCGGTAACTGCGCCATCATCTGAAGCATTGATAAGCCTTTGGGCTAGAGAAATTGTCGACTAATTCGAGCATGCTATAAAAGAAAGAATCATCAGGCGATAGAGAGGGAGGAAGAAAGACACAATCAGGAGCACAAAACATTGCATTTCGGTCTTTCTCTTAATCTGTAACTAGCATACTCAATATAGATACACAGGAGTAGGCTTGTTATTCTCTCTGGAGAAATCCCAAACCTGTATAAAAATCTCCGTGTCATTCTCTCTGCCTGATTTGAGCCTTGGAGACCTCCGAATCAAACAATCATTACGTAAGTTCAGTTCTAAAACAACGATAGTTGACGCCGTCCGTGGGGATCTTCTGGTCATTAGTCTCCCAACTCTAATGCTTATATAGCAGGAGAGTGGAACGGGGAGAACTGGTTCAACTTGGTTGATTACGTAGATATTGAAATGGATGCCGGCTTCGACTATGAGCTGAGTATTGTATCATTCGATGGTGATGTCACCTCCGGAGATCATTCTCAAGGAGTCCATACCACCGATGGAGTTGAGGAGGGATCCTTATCCCCCACAATGTTACGTCCAAATGAGGAACAAACTTCCTCAAAGGGCAAGGGTCAATCCGACCACAATCAGGACTGCTCCCAGGCAGACCCAGAACATGTCAAGGCCTCCCCCTCCAAATGTTCTAGTTCGCCTAAGGTAGTCCAACCTGACACGACAAGTACTGGAAGCCATCATTCTGGAGCTTCATCAGCACCTGGTGGTACTATCTCTCTGGTTAGCCCCACGGAGGATGGGATCGAACATGCTTTTCACACGAGTTCGACCATCCCATTGCAGGGCTCATTTGCGGATGGAGACGGTTATAACCCTGAAATTCCCCCCTGGAGGGGTTTGATCTAAGTCGCCATATAGTGTCTTTCGACTACTCCTCAAGTGCAAGTGGAGGTCATCAACGGGAGGTCTTTATCCTCCCCTTAGGTGATGATCACTCTCCTAGAGATAGGACTGAGGACATTCCCCGACGATCACACATTGCGACCCCTCGTGGCAATGGTAAGGACACCTTCGGTGATGAACAGGGTCAATACTCTGATGAGTGTGCGAGAACTCCTCGAGATAATTGCACTTCATTGAGGCAAACTCAAAGATCAGACATAGACGATCCTGAGACAACTAGACAAAGAAGAATTGCAGCTCAGAGAAATCCGCCTAAGCGCTTTTAGTATCAGTCAGAGGAAGCTCAAGAACTCCAACATATCAGCCATCTACTTGAGAACCCAACTCGAGAGCTTGCCCGAGCGCCTGGTTACGACCTCTTCTGTAATACTCCGGAAATGTTCGGTAGAAAGAAAGAGGTCGGAGAGAGTAAAATAATTTATTTTCGTCGGAAAATTCTAATCTTCGGGGGGGTTATTTGTTATTGCGGACAACTCAGGCGCGATCTGCGACCAGTGGCCCATGAGGCCGGCGGCCCATGTAGGGGCCGGCCAAAAGGCCAAAGGGGGCACCACTTCCCCCAAAACCCTAAATCCTCCTCCTCCCTCCCCAAGCCGCCACCTCCATCCTCCTCTCCCCACACGGCGCAGCACCTCCTCCTAAGCGCCTCCTCCTCGGTGGTGGCCGCCATTGGTGTTCCCAGAGCTGCACCCCGATCCTCCACGTCTTCACCTTGGTTCTTCCTTCGCCGAAGCTTCCTGGGTCGCTGTTTTGGGGCCGGCCAAAGAAGGAGAGGGGAAGGCTTCGGGAAGTTGTTCCTCGTCGTTCTTCAGGTCTACAAGGGTAACGAGAGACCCCATCGCTGTTTGATTGCATTAGAGTTGTCGATTCCATGTTTTTGGTAGTATCGCGTAATCTCTGTTAATAGATCGGTTCTGTACAGTATGTTGCAACTCGGTTTTGGGTGCCTTAGAGGCAGAATTGGAGGTTTTCGCCTTCTAGAGTTTTGTTTCTTATTTCATTAGCTTTCTTTTGGCACCTGGATCACGAATTTTCACCCAGTAGATTAAAAGTTATGACTGTTTTACTACGTGCTGGTCTCTCTGTCAGAACTGCTGGGTATAGTCGGTTGCACCTAGGTTTTGATCTAGTTAGAGTCAGAATCAGGTCGGCCACCCAACTAGGTTTTTGAAGATAATTTCACCATGTTTCCAGGCTGATAAAAATCACTTTATTTGGATCAGTGGTTTAAAAGTTAGAGCATTTTCTTTAGGGCTGATCAGAATTCTGGGCAGACTGCAGTAGTAGTTTTTCATTGGATGGTTAGACCTCTGTATTGGCCGAATTAGAGTTTTCCATCAACTAGAGTTTTGTAGCCAGTTAAGTTAAGAAAATTTGAGCACTGGTTTCAGGTCTTTTGGACTTACGGTTTTTTATTGGTGAATTTTCTAGTAAAACTGCCAGATTAGGGATAATTGAAATGTTTGGGTAAATTGATCAAATTGAACTTTTATTGGGTTAGTTTGGTTAGAGATTGAGGGAGGACACGTGTAGCATTTCCATACTCGCTTGTCCTCATTTCGATTATTTTATATTGTAGGCGGTGAAGCGGTGAGTGGAGGGTATCTCAATTACCTCCCAACCCGTTGCGGTGTGGCGAGCAAAGTAATTTGTATTCAATGTTTGATGTCATGTATGATGTGTGAATGAATGCTTACACTTGTTCGTATTTGTAGATGAATGCCATGTGTTCTTTTCATTTATGATTACTATTCAATATTGACATGGGATCATCATGACATCCATACATTATTTTGGTAAGACCCATCAATTCCAAGATGGGCAATTGAAATCCCATCAATTCCAAGATGGATGCGTGAGTCCACCATTCCAATGTGGGCCACGTTACGTGAATCCACCATTCCAATGTGGGCCACGTTGGACGATCGTATGAAACGTTCTTCATCTGAACACTTTAAGTGAACACCGACGGGTGCTTCACTCGCTATCTTCGATATATCTTTGCATTATGTCCATTTCCTTCAATGCACCATTCCACTTCATCCATTCATAAATTCGTTTTCAGTAGTTGTTCAAATTATGATTGTGATATATTGTTCATTGTATGCTTGATGGTTACATCTGATTGCTTCTTTGAGTCTTTGGCTCATTCTTGCTTTATTGTCTTATTTAGGTAAATGACAAGGATGAATGATCTTGTGGAGGGTAGTTCATCACGATGCACTCACTATCATATAACAAACAGTTTGAGGACTTCTATCATCATTAATTATGATTTGTGTTGCATTGTAATAAGCCAACATGGCCTTGTTTACCATATCTTGCTGAACTGTTTACTTCCATTTCGTTGATTAAGACTTGAGGATGAATATTTGTTTCCATATATTCATAATACTCGCTTCGCCTTTTCATGCGATTTGATGTTATTCATTTGAAGAGTAGTGATTGTAGGTGACATCTTGACTTCCTTATAGTCAGGGTGTTACATCTTCGTGCAAGAGATCACATGAAGGCTTCGAAGTGTGATGACTAGACTCGAGCACCCTCGCCATCATCATTCCAGAAGTCATAGCAATACGACTCCATCAGCTTCCAGTCATATAAACAACTCACCGCACGGGGATCACGCGCGACAATAGGGTATGTTTTTCTCCTAACCGGAGAAAGGTTCTTCGAATGCTTGAAGATAAACAAGCTCTCAGACGACACAGAGGTATGCAGCAGAAGACGAGATACGAGGAGTATTACCCTCGTAGAATCAAGACTTATCATAAGTCGGGTTCACCCACTAACGGGTATCGTCATGTACGATCACCTGATGACAACAACCCTTCTTTTCTGCAAAGGAGGCGTTATGAAGTAATTACCAGATGTAGGACATTCTCGCCTGACCTCCGAGCAGTTCGCTGGCCACTGTTGTTTCGACCAGTGAATATGGAGAAATTCGATGGGTCTCAGAATTCCATCGAGTTCCTCCATTACACAACCGCTGTCCAAGCAGGAGGAGGAGGAGAGCGTGTCATGGTGAATTACCTTCCGACTGTGCTTGTCTTCGACCAGCTTGTCAAGCGCTTGGGGGCTTGGGTACAAGAATTACCCTTAGTATTATGGGCAATTTGTACGACTGCTAGTCGGGCCATAAGTGAAACATATATTTTCCTAGTTTTCAATGCTGAAGCCATGCTTCCACCAGAACTAAAGATCAGGTCGACACGAGTCGAAACCTTCAACGACTCTACCCAAGAACAACTTCGAGCAGATGACATCAACCTAGTCGAAGAGAAGAGAAATCAAGCCTTAATCCGTTCAGCAGTCTTCCAGCAAGCCCTACGCAAATACTACGATCGTAAGGTCCAACCTTGAAACCTTGCTGTAGGTGACATGATATTAAAGAAAATTCAATCCCAGTCTAATCGGAATAAGCATTCCCCCAAGTGGGAAGGTCCTTACACAGTGGTCGAAGTTACGTGACCAGGTTCGGTACGACTATTAATGGAAGACGGTCGGATTCTCTCGAACTCTTGGAACATCAACCAGTTACGCAGATTTTATGCGTAGCCAACCACCCTAATAATAAAGTATCAGGTTCTTTGTATCTTTATTGTCTTACTTTGAGTAGCGCTTCGATAATTTTTTGACCATCCACTGGTTGTATGTTTTTCTATGACCAGTACCCAGCCCATCTTTACACTGGTTGAAAGGATAGGAACATCACCTAGTCAAAGCCTTTCCTTTCTGCACATGGTCCTAGCCACTAGAAGGAACTTCCTAGTGTCCACTCATTCCTCACTTTTGCCGCCAACACACAAAGCTTGGGTTCAACGAACATGGTCGAAATATTTTCAAGCCAATTCTTAGTACCTTAGTTTATTTCTTCATTCATTTTGAAAAATACTCTAAGCATAGTACACTTTGGTAATTTGCTCGACTAGTGTTGGTAAACTCGGTTGGTTCTAACTGGTTAGAGAAAGACACAACACCTAGTCAAGTCTTTCCTTTCTGCACGTTATCCTGCCCACTAGAAGAAATTTCCTAGTGTCATCCTGTTTCTAACTCTTACTACCAGAGCAAACCTATTGAGTGCACTCGAAAAGGTCGAACGAATTCTAAAGGAACTCCAGACATTTGTCTAACTCACGTTGCCGCTCTTGATTTGATTAATCTAGCCGGAGATAGAAACATCACCTAGTCAAAGCCTTTCCTTTTTGCACGTGGTCTTGCCCGCTAGAAGGAACTTCCTAGCGTCGACTCGTTACTACTCTTACGACCAGTACATGATAATCGGGATCATAGACTATAAGTTAGCCAAACCTCACTTTTTTCAGAAAACCCTTTTAACACTATTTACTTAGTTTATCTAAATAAACTAAGCAAATAGTTGGGGGCTAGGATAAAGTTATTAATATGACTTCATTTCTTAGTCTTAGTCTCCTTTTCCATTCATTATCTTATGAGTTACTAACTACTCGACAAAATGATTTTTCAGGAAGAAGAAATGATCATATATATCAACAAACTTGTCTCTGCAGGTTCCTATCACAAACTTCTATGAAGAAGGCATCCTATCTGCATCTCCTCCATGATTTCCTTGCTGATTGACTGCATATTTTCCATCAACCGCTCCGCTTCTGCTTCAGAGCAGTCGAAGTCAGCTTTGACTGGTTGTAGATTAAAGTTGGGGTTATTAGCTTTAAGTTTTGCCAGAACAAAACTTATTCCGCCTTCGACCGCCTCCTTTATCGAATCAGCTTGCACCAACACTTGCAAAGTCTCGACTTGTTTTCCAATAGTACCTAGGTGAGCAATTATCGTGTCTTCACGAGGATTGACCTCCTCTGCATGTATCCCGCTGAGTATATTGTTAAGGAGATAAATGTTGTCCTGAAGGTTGATCCTCATCGACTTCATCTCCTCCTTATTACAAGTCGAAGCCTCATGTAGTTATTTTATTTCGACTGTTTTCTCTGAAAAGAACAAGGCTAGTTGGATAAAGTGACCCCTAAAGGAAAACAAAACTGATCGCTGGAAAAGACCTGTTTACCTGCCAGTCGAGAATCTAACTTCTTGACTTAATCATCATGAGAGGTAGTGTTTTTTGCATAGCGCTCCTCCCAAGACTTAACCTTCTGATCTTTTTCTTTGACGATATGGGAAATCTCGTGAACAACCATGGTCTTATCTTTGACCTCGGCTTCGAGCTTCCCCATTTCGACCTCTTGTTTTTTTGCAAAATGAATGAGGGTTAGAAGAAGAAAAGAAGGTTATAAGCGGTCTTAAGTTCAACACTTACCATTTATTTGTCCCTGTAACTTTTGAATTGCAGAGTTTGCCGCCTGAAGCTTCTTCAGAAGAGCCTCTTTCTCTTCTCTTAGCTTTTTCGTCTCGACCTTCTTGTAATCGAGCGAATCGGCCAAGGACTTTTTGTCGCTCTTCAACCTACAGAGGAAAAAAGTAGATATGAGCATAGGACAAGGGGTTGTAAGTCTTTTTACAACCGGTACCTAGTTGTAAGTTTTTCTACGACAATCCTCTGGTTGTAAGGTCTCCTACGGCCATTATCCAGTCATAAGTTTTTCTACGACATTTCCCAGGCCGTAAGTTCTTCTACGACCAGCACATAGTCGTAAGATTTTCTACGACAATCCTCTGGTCGTAGGTTCTCTTATGACCAGTATCTAGTCGTAAGTTTTACTACGATATTTCCTTGGTCGTAAGTTCTTCTACGACCTGCACATAGTGGTAAGTTCTCCTACGGCAATCCCCATAAGCATTGTGCAAGTGGTCGAAACATAATTGACTACAAGTAATAGTGACTTACCATCTTTCTGCCTTCTCGCAGAGTTCCGCCTTCTCCTGTCGCAGTTATAGAAGTTTTGTGTTGTATTCTATAACAGTGATAATTTTCTCTAGAGCTCTCTGCATAAAGAAGGACAGTGAGAGGCGAGAGAAGCCACATATATAAATATTGAGTAACAAGCACTTATGTTGATGCTTGTTCGAGCAAACATGGAGAGTACGCATGCACGGTTCTTCAGTTCTTCAAGCTTTTGAACCCAATTCCACCACACCTTTTCGAGATGCACATCATCGAAAATATTCCCCCTGTCAGGAATATTCTTGGGGTATGGAACTAGGGTACGAGACCTGAAAGCAAAAGACCCCAGAACGAAAGCCGAGCTGAAGAATTCAGAAAAGAAGTTAACATATTCTTGTTCTTCTGATTCGGTGACGACAGCTCCTTGGGAACCGGGAGGAACGTCTACGGTGACTTCCTTCCCGACGCGGTGGCCCAACGATCCATCGCCTTAGCCTGATGCCACCGTGCATCATGCACTGTTTTCGTCTCAGAATTTGCGACACTCCTGTGGTCACAGTTGCTTCGGTAGCAATGGCCTCTTCCACCACTCGGATTGTGGACAACCCTTCGACCACCGCAACTGTCATTCTTCCAACTACCGAAGAAATAGCAGTGGATTCCTTGACAGGAGTCGGGCTAAGATCACAAAAAGGAAAACGTGTCAAATGGTAAAAAATAAAAGGTAAATGTTGTTCTTACACTTTTGTCTTTTTACATACCTTCGTGTGCCTGATTTGATCTTGAATCTGGAAAAAACCTTTCCTAAAGAAGATTTCTTCGACTTCTTCTCAACCACGACCACGTTTGGTCGTGGGTCTTGAGCGAGCACTACCGCCCCTTGAGCCTCCTAGCTCTTTGGATGGCCGAGACCTGTCTCGACCATATCAAGGGCAGCATTGCCCTCAACCACAGACAATGCTAGTGTAGCGGTTTCCTTTACAAAAGACATAAAACTCTTTCAGTTCTCATTTAATTGTTGCTTGACAAAGACACGGGAGGTAGAAACTGTGAAAGTCTTATTATCATAGTAAAAGGGTACCTTGATCTTGGAGGCTTTGCATTTGAGTGTTTCAGCCGCTTCGGCCACCTTTGCCTTCTCTGTAGCAGCCATTTCTGCAACGAACCGTGCAAAGGCCCGGTCGGAGCAACAGAGCTCAAGCTTGTGCCTCTCTTGTTGGCGACTTTCACTAGCCGACGCTTTTTGGCCGGAGGAGCCTCAACTTTGTCCATCGTTGTGCCAACGACCATCAATTCGACCTCTTCGTCGTCTCGACGGTCTTCCATGCCTACTTTCTGTAAAAGTCAGAAAAAGAAGTATTACTAAGGGGTCATAAGGTCTTCTACGACCAGAACCTAGTCGTAAGTTTTTCTACGACAACCCTCTAGTTGTGAGTTTTTCCACGACCATTCTCCTGTCGTAAGTCCTTCTACGTCCAGTACCTACTCATAGGTTTTTCTACGACTATATCCTAAAGAAGAAATCAGTCCTTGATTACCTTTAGGCCTTCCCTCCTATCCTTTGTGGTCAAAACCGTGAGCATTTGAGGAGCCTCCACGTTTGGTGGCAGGGATTTCTCACAAACAAGCTTGACCCGAGTTTCAATTTTCGCTTGTGTGAGATCTGAAGGAGCAAATAAATTTTCAATAACCAAGTTTGAAATCAATAGAAAGAGAGCTAAATTGAAGGTTTATTTACCCTGCTCGTAATCTCTGGTCGGGTCTTGCGACCCCGAGTACTTCCACATGGGATGTGCTTATTTCTTCAGAGGTCTAATGCAACACGTGATGAAATCCTTCACCAGGTGCCAACCGGTGAGCCCCTCCTCCTTCAATTCCTTGATGGCTTGAATGTTTGGTGTGATTCGGCCAAGATCCTTGGGAGTCAATCCCATGAAATCTTCTCAGCGGCGTTCCCGGTGAAAGAGAGACTGTCTTCACCAGTCGTCTCCCAGTAGAACCACCTCTTCTTCCATCCTAGCCATGACGGCTTGGTGAACATCTGAATGTACTCCTTCGACTTCCCATCGTGGAGCTTCAGACTACAGCGGCCGGTGACTCCCGCTAGCCACTTCATCCCATAGAAATACTAGAACAACTCCATGTCGGCCGGAATCCCTAGGTAGGCCCCACACAAGTATACAAACACACCTAACATTATGATGGAATTGGAAATGAGGTTCACCAGTTCTACCCCAAAGTGTTCGAGTATGAGCATGCCTGGAAGACGGGGATCTATCCAATCTCCCCCGACAGCCAATGTTACCCAGAAGCCTCAATCCACTTCACAAACTCCTTCTTTGGGATCTTCTCGGTGGCGACTAGAGCTTTCATCTTGGTCGTGTCCATCTCCGATTCGGCCCACTAGGAAGCGGCTCTGGCCATCTTTCTCAAGGGGAGGAGGCTGGGAGGCGTATGATTTGGTTGGCGGTGGAGAATGCAAAAGCTTGATGAATAGTTAGAGTGATTGGGGAAAAGTAAGAACTCTACAATCACACCCGCGGTAAGTTTTTATAACCACACACTTGGGTTAAAGACGTGGCAACCTAACAATTACCACCTCTTTGGGAACCGCTCCAACAGACAGGTCTATGAGAGTCGATTCAGATTCATAAATTTGTCTATTCGAGAAAACCGAGTCTGTATTTACACGTCAAGCGAAATTACCTTCTTGGCTGTTGGGACCCGAAAATACATCTCAGGAACCCTCTGTGTATTCTGAGCTAGTCCCAGATCAGTAGCTTGCTCACATAGGAAACAGTGATGAAATACCATCCATTTATTCGATTTAACTAGAAAGATCTCAAAATAATAATAACTGGACCTTATGGTCAATGTTTACTTAACTTGCCACGCAGGGCTAAAGAAACAAATAAACTCTTGCAGTGGAACGAGAAACTTGGAAAGGCCAATCAACATACCCACAGGCAATCGAGTGGAGAACGCATCCTAATCCGCAAAACCTTCAAAGTCTTGATTCTGGAAGAACTCCTGTGCAGCTTGATATTCTTCAACTAATCAACAAAGGCATGAGCCGTGAGTACATAAAGCACTCAGCAGGCCGTAGGGAAATGTATGCAAATAATATTCATGCAAGGTTTACCAAAGGTTAGCTGTATGGTTCTTTTGCAGAAAACAGCATTTATGTCCAATATAATAAATAGATTGAAATACGTAATTGAAAAGAATAATAAATACATTAAGCAATTTCTTTGAAACAACCAAAGGAACTAACCATTCACTTCTCAACCAAACCAATGACAAGTGAACTCCCCATTCACCCATCGACACAAACCACCAAGTGAATTACCCATTCACCGAACAAACATTATATTCATCAAGTGAACTTCCCATTCACACTCCGACTTATTTTTGGAAGAAACTCTATCTCCCGTGTGAAATTCCGAGCACGTCCATAACCGCGGACACGGCTATTCGAATAGTTTTACACACTCTGCAGAGGTTGTGCAATTTGACCCACAAGACACGACTCCTCTAGTTGGTTTGGCATCCGTCGATACCACCGCTCACTACCTTGGGTAAGCGTGCTAGAAACACGTGACAAAGCCTTTACAAAGCTCCTTCTTAACCCGATTACGCGCTAAGGTTTCAACACCAATGTCTCCATCCGACTGCACGGGGCCCCTCTTGCGCCATAGTGAGTACGTGCCCGTAACTCACTCTTCCAAACAGAACTGAAATAAGATATTGCTAATTAATCGGCCAGTCCCGCCCATACAGGACATGTGGTTGTGCAGTTAAGGCTCGATTCAATGGCGCACAAGATTAAGTCCTTGACAAGTTACTCAGCGATCTTTCCACAAACCCACAACGTGTTAAATCCACACCCTCAATCCACCATCCACTCGCCTTGAGTGAAAACCATTTTGTTTAAAAGAAACCAATGACATCCCCTGTCATGGTACACAAGTTTTAACAACAGTGGCTAACCACCACAATTCCATATATCATTAAGTCAAGATTAAATCATTAAGACACATGTGATGATGAACCCATCGAGACTAGGCTTGACTAAGCACTAATACGATACCCATGTTGGTGATACAAATATGTCCAACTAAAATTATCCAAGCTAGGGTGACAAAGGATTCATGGTATTCAAATGTTCAATGGAGGCATAATGACAACAGGTAATAACTAAACCCAAAACAGTTGATATAAAGATAGTATGCAATTGTATAAAACAATATACTTTTGAAATCATAGGATCAATATGATCAAAGGACTACGGCTTGCCTTGGAATAAATCATGGGATTGATCTTGATCTTGGTGTACTTCTCCTTGTTCCAAACTTCCCGAAGTAGCAACGTCTACTCGTAAAATAAGCAAATAGAATAAATAAATACCAACCAGAGATAAGATCAATTCCAAAAATTAAATAAAAATCATAAATAAATAGAGCTCGAATTTAGATGAATTTACAAATTTGAATGGGCTCAATCGGAGTTCGGATGCAAAAGATATGGGCTTTGGAAGATTGAAAATAAATCAAAACCCTAATTTGGATTTTAATTTAATTTCCTGAATTATTTTTCAACTGAAAAAGATGAATATGACGTCAGGATGACGTCAGCAGGGAATTTCGGCCGATATTAAAATCAACCGACAAGTGGGTCCCACATGGAGGTGACTGGGTGTATGGTGGACTGAGTCCAGGGAGGTTTGGCTCGGGAGGAAACCTGGGCGTGTCACGTGGCGGCTGAGTTGGCTTGACGAGGCTGCCACGCGGAAGAAACAACTGAGGTGGTCACGACTGAAATGCACGACTCGACGCACCTGAGCGAGGGCAAATGGCCGGCGGCAAAACTGGCGGCGGCGACGGCGAACGGCGGTGAGGCAGTGGCGGCAAGGTAGAAAAACGGAAAGCCGGGGAGGTGGCGAAGCTGAGGGGGTGGTGGCTGGGGCTCCGGTGGCGAGGTCTCACCGGCAGTGGAGAAGAGATGACGGCGGTGGCGGCGGTGTTTTGTCGGACGAGCCGGCAACGGAGGAGAAGACGTCGGCGACCAAAGACGAGGGCGGCGCCAGGATGCGGGGGCTAATGCGAAGCCGATGGCGTCGGTGGCGAGGCCGAAGAGTGACTGGAGGCGGAGAATTTCGCCGGCGACGAGGTTGCGGCCGAAGACGGCGGCAATCGCGCGCCTGAGAAGCCGAGGAGAGCAGCGGCGTCTTGGGGCTTCGGAAGAGGGAGGAGGTGGCGAGGAGAACAGGGGCCTCGGGGTGCTTATATAGCGGAGGAGAGGGAGATCCCGGGAGAACACGGCGGCGGCAGCGTGCGGGAGCAGGACTCGGAGTCCAGCTTGAAGACGAAGCTGAGCTGGCGTGCGGCGGGCCCACCGGACAGCGGGAGAGGGAGCGGGCGCGGTGCGGCGAGAGACTACGGAGTGAGGCCCGCTGGCAGAGGGAGAGCGGCGAGCGCGGGAGGCTGGGCCGAGGCGCGGGATGGGCCGAGGAGTTGGGTCGGACTCGGAATAGTAATGGGTTTCGGCCTGTTACTGTTCCGAGGGAATTTTAATATATTCTTCTTTTTATAAAATACTGAAAATCCAAATAGCAATTAGAAAATAGCAAATGCACTCAGAAAAATTCTAGAAAATTCTATAAAATATATATAAGCCAATAGAATCCAAATAAAATTATTTTGATAATAGTTGATGTTGGAATTAATCATGTTAAATTGTTTTGATCTCTGAAATTTCTAATTAAGCTTTAACTTTAGTATAAAAATTCAAATGGTTATTTTTCTTTTAAAACTTTAAAACATACCAAATTTTTGGGATGTTACAAACCTCCCCCCCTTAAAGGAATCTCGTCCCCGAGATTCGGGCTGACTAGAGAATAGGTTCTGACTCGGGGTTTAACTTACCACAAACGACGTTCTGAACTTGCTGGGCTTCTTCTGCAGTGACGTGATTCAGTCTTCCTCTTGCTGTAGTTGATGGAGTCCTGGTTGCTTGATTTGGAGTCTGAGGTATTCCTCTTCCTGCTCCTGGCATAGAAGTCCTGGCTGGGGTAGGTCCCAAATTGAAAGGAATTGGTGTTGGTCCCTGCTTCTGTGGACACTTGTTGGCATAATGACCTGTCTCATTGCAATTGAAACAAGTAACTCCTGCTGCAGGATTGTTGGTCCTTTGATTGTTACTGTTATTGAAATTGGAATTTCCTGAGTTTCCTGCATGCGATCTTCAAGGGGGTTACGAATCCGCAGATGAATTGCTAGCACGAAAAGGCTGCTGGTTATTGGTTCTGGCTCTTTGTAGCTGACTCTGATGAACTCCATGTTGTATCATTTTCCTTTTGCGGGACTCGTCCAACTCACGACGAGAATCTTCTATAAGTACGGTTTTATCCACCATGTGCTGAAAATCAACATAGTCATTCCCGATAACTTGTACCTTCAAACTGGGGTTGAGTCCACGCTTGAATAAGCTTCGGCGTGCATTATCTCGTCGCAACATCTTCCGGGCGTGGCGAGAAAGTTGAGTGAACTTGTTGAGATATTCACCTAAAGACATATTTCCTTGCTTGGTAGTTCACGAAATTCATTCTTCTTCATTTCCACTATACCATCTGGAACATGAGCTTGACGAAACGCCATTGAAAATCCTCCCAAGTAATGGCTTGTGAATTCTCATGAGTCGGTGTAGTTTTCCCACCATTCTGGTGTACCTTCCAATTGATGTGAGGCATAAAGAACTTTCTCATGATTATTGCATTGGGCAATGGCGAGCTTTTTCTCAACGGAGCGAAGCCAATCTCCTGCGTCCAAAGGTTCTGACGAATGAGAAAATGTAGGCGGACGAGTCCTCATAAATTCTGCTAACTTGGAATGATGATGAGCTGACGGTGGAGCAGGGGCTGCTTGATTGTTCTGATTATTCTGATTCAACAAGCTGACTATTGCAATGGCGATCGACTTTCTTTGAGTCATCATACTGTTCATGTTTTGCATCATTGCGCTCATGAATTGAGTTTGAGCTGCTAGTAGTTGTGCCATGCTGGGTTCTGTAGTTCCCGGGACTGGTGACTGGCTGCTAGTGTTGACGTTGGTATGGGCACCATCTGACTGAGTACGGCTCGATGTGTTGCGAGTGTCAACCATCTGCGATGCCTCTCCACAGGTTTGTTAGATAAGATAGAAAAGCAATGTAGACGGGAGGGAATAGCATAATAGATGAGATAAACAAGATAGGGTAGATGGAACAACTTAAGTAGGGGAAACAGGTTAAACCCAAGATAAGAGACAGGAAAGCATAGTTGAAAGGCTATGAAAGAACAAATAAACTCTTCAAATTAAAAGCTTAGTGCGACTGCAACATAATGCTTGACAGCAAAACTACAGCTCCCACTTACACACAACCCAAATAAAGACCTATTTCGACAACGATCTACAAGCGCTACTAAAACACTAATGGGACGGCTCCCACTCTGGAATAGAGAGCGAAGACTCTTCAACTTCTGGTTCTGAATCACTTTAGAACACCCACGAGTTCTGGCTAATCACGAATGCACTGGGGCGAACAAGCGCACGGTGGTGGAGATACTCCTGACGATTGCCGGTGATTCGACGTCCGTCTTCAGGGCTGGGTGGAGTAGGTGTCGGCAATGGAGCCGGTGGTGAAGCAGGGACTTCTTCCAATTCTTCTTCTGGTTTAGGAACGGCTGGTACTGACGCTATTTGCATCACATACTTTTGAACCAATTTGGACAAACCGATCCGATGCAATTTACAAATCCTGCGAACGGCTTTGTGGGCAACTATGACTGCTGACATGTCCTCAAGCTTGTCGTAACACTTCATGCTGTGATGGCGGATGTGGCTTCCAATCCTCACAATGAAATATACCCTTGTCTCGAATCCAGTTATGTGTCCCTTCACTTTCCTTTCCTTGGTGAAGTAAGTTGCACCTCTACTTGTTCCCAAACTTTGTAACAAGCAATGAAGAACTCCAGGCCAATCGCCTCTTTGATCGCGATATACTTGAACCATCTAGAGAAATTAACAGGATAAGGCTGTCAAATTAAGATCATAAAATAAAATTCTGATAAGACAAGAGACAAGATCTCTAGCACAAGATGAGGAGAAATAGAATGTGGTAAGAATAGAACAGACTGAGATGAGATTAGAATAGAATAGATTTGAAAGGAACAACTTAAGTCAAATTCAGTTGATTTAATTTAGAAAATAAGTTTTGAAGCTTAGACTAAAAACGACCATGCTAACTAAGGTTGCGTTCTACAGTCGATATGGCTCTGATACCACCTCTGTCGGGACCCAAAAATACATCTCAGGAACCCTCTGTGTATTCTGAGCTAGTCCCAGATCAGTAGCTAGCTCACACAGGAAACAGTGATGAAATACCATCCATTTATTCGATTTAACTAGAAAGATCTCAAAATAATAATAACTGGGCCTTATGGTCAATGTTTACTTGACTTGCCACGCAGGGCTAAAGAAACAAATAAACTCTTGCAGCGGAACGAGAAACTTGGAAAGGCCAATCAACATGCCCACAGGCAATCGAGTGGAGAACGCATCCTAATCCGCAAAACCTTCAAAGTCTTGATTACGGAAGAACTCACATGCGACTTGATATTCTTCAACTGATCAACAAAGGCATGAGCCTTGAGTACATAAAGCACTCAGCAGGCCGTAGGGAAATGTATGCAAATAATATTCATGCAAGGTTTACCAAAGGTTAGCTGTATGGTTCTTTTGCAGAAAACAGCATTTATGTCCAATATAATAAATAGATTGAAATACGTAATTGAAAAGAATAATAAATACATTAAGCAATTTCTTTGAAACAACCAGTGAACTAACCATTCACTTCTCAACCAAACCAATGACAAGTGAACTCCCCATTCACCCATCGACACAAACCACCAAGTGAATTACCCATTCACCGAACAAACATTATATTCATCAAGTGAACTTCCCATTCACACTCCGACTTATTTTTGGAAGAAACTCTATCTCCCGTGTGAAATTCCCGAGCACGTCCATAACCGCGGACACGGCTATTCGAATAGTTTTACACACTCTGCAGAGGTTGTACAGCTTGACCCACAAGACACGACTCCTCTAGTTGGTTTGGCATCCGTCGATACCACTGCTCACTACCTTAGGTAAGCAGGCTAGAGCACGTGACAAAGCCTTTACAAAGCTCCTTCTTAACCCGATTACGCGCTAAGGTTTCAACACTTTGAATGTCTCCATCCGACTGCACGGGGCCCCCTCTTGCGCCATAGTGAGTACGTACCCCGTAACTCACTCTTCCAAGACAGAACCAGAAATAAGATATTGCTAATTAATCAGCCAGGTCCCGCCCATACAGGACATGTGGTTGTACGGTTAAGGCTCAGTTCAATGGCGCACAAGATTAAGTCCTTGACAAGTTACTCAAGCGATCTTTCCACAAACCCACAACGTGTTAAATCCACATCCTCAATCCACCATCCACTACTTTGAGTGAAAACTATTTTGTTTAAAAGAAACCAATGACATCCCCTGTCATGGTACACAAGTTTTAACAACAGTGGCTAACCACCACAATTCCATATATCATTAAGTCAAGATTAAATCATTAAGACACATGTGATGATGAACCCATCGAGACTAGGCTTGACTAAGCACTAATACGATACCCATGTTGGTGATACAAATATGTCCAACTAAAATTATCCAAGCTAGGGTGACAAAGGATTCATGGTATTCAAATGTTCAATGGAGGCATAATGACAACAGGTAATAACTAAACCCAAAACAGTTGATATAAAGATAGCATGCAATTGTATAAAACAATATACTTTTGAAATCATAGGATCAATATGATCAAAGGACTACGGCTTGCCTTGGAATAAATCCTGGGATTGATCTTGATCTTGGTGTACTTCTCCTTGTTCCAAACTTCCCGAAGTAGCAACGTCTACTACAAAATAAGTAAATAGAATAAATAAATACCAACCAGAGATAAGATCAATTCCAAAAATTAAATAAAAATCATAAATAAATAGAGCTCGAATTTAGATGAATTTACAAATTTGAATGGGCTCAATCGGAGTTCGGATGCAAAAGATATGGGCTTTGGAAGATTGAAAATAAATCAAAACCCTAATTTGGATTTTAATTTAATTTCCTGAATTATTTTCAACCAAAAGATGAATATGACGTCAGGATGACGTCAGCAGGGAATTTCGGCCGATATTAAAATCAACCGACAAGTGGGTCCCACATGGAGGTGACTGGGTGTATGGTGGACTGAGTCCAGGGAGGTTTGGCTCGGGAGGAAACCTGGGCGTGTCACGTGGCGGCTGAGTTGGCTTGACGAGGCTGCCACGCGAAGAAATAAATGAGGTGGTCACGACTGGCCTTGACTCAAGCCGGCACCTGAGCGAGAGGGCAAATGGCCGGCGGCAAAACTGGCGGCGGCGACGGCGGTGAGGCAGTGGCGGCAAGGTAGAAAAACGGAAAGCCGGGGAGGTGGCGAAGCTGAGGGGGTGGTGGCTGGGGCTCCGGTGGCGAGGTCTCACCGGCAGTGGAGAAGAGATGACGGCGGTGGCGGCGGTGTTTTGTCGGACGAGCCGGCAACGGAGGAGAAGACGTCGGCGACCAAAGACGAGGGCGGCGCCAGGATGCGGGGGCTAATGCGAAGCCGATGGCGTCGGTGGCGAGGCCGAAGAGTGACTGGAGGCGGAGAATTTCGCCGGCGACGAGGTTGCGGCCGAAGACGAAGCCGGCGGCAATGCGCGCACAGGAAGCCGAGGGAGACGACGGCGTCTTGGGGCTTCGGAAGAGGGAGGAGGTGGCGAGGAGAACAGGGGCCTCGGGGTGCTTATATAGCGGAGGAGAGGGAGATCCCGGGAGAACACGGCGGGCGTCTTGGCGGGAGCAGACTCGAGTCCAACTTGAAGACGGCCGAGTGGCGTCTGGCCCCACCGGACAATGGGAGGGAGCGAGCGCGCGTGCGCGAGAGACTACTGAGCGGGGCCACCGGCGAGAGGAGAGCGGCGAGCGCGGGAGGCTGGGCCGAGGCGCGGGATGGGCCGAGGAGTTGGGCCGGACTCGGAATAGTAATGGGTTTCGGCCTGTTACTGTTCCGAGGGAATTTTAATATATTCTTCTTTTTATAAAATACTGAAAATCCAAATAGAAATTAGAAAATAGCAAATGCACTCAGAAAAATTCTAGAAAATTCTATAAAATATATATAAGCCAACAGAATCCAAATAAAATAATTTTGATAATAGTTGATGTTGGAATTAATCATGTTAAATTGTTTTGATCTCTAAAATTTCTAATTAAGCTTTAACTTTAGTATAAAAAT
This sequence comes from Hsuehochloa calcarea, assembly GCA_036346395.1. Classification (NCBI taxonomy): domain Eukaryota; kingdom Viridiplantae; phylum Streptophyta; class Magnoliopsida; order Poales; family Poaceae; genus Hsuehochloa; species Hsuehochloa calcarea. The sequence goes on along the minus strand of CM070614.1, from coordinate 18,761,561 downwards.
TCAAATGGTTATTTTTCTTTTAAAACTTTAAAACATACCAAATTTTTGGGATGTTACATTGGCCAAGTCTTTTTCTAGTCAAATGAAATACCAATCGGAAAGAATTTACTTCCGATTACCATACTACGACCACTTTGTAGTCGTAAGATTTTCTACGACAACCTTGTAGTTGTAAGGTTTCCTGCAAACTTCTTGACCAAGTCTGTTTCTGGTCAAATAAAATACCAGTCAACGAGTCTTTCCTCCGACCACCGTTTTACGACCATCTTCTGGTCGTAAGATCATCTACCGCTCCTTCCCCAAGTAGGTACTTTTACTTGAAGCTAGGGGGTGGGCTAGATGACGAGGATCTAGAAATCCTCATTTAATTATTTATTTGTAATCCTTGTTATGGATAATGACACCATTTTATGGTTCTTAAGTATACCCCTTAATGTTCATAAGGGAGAAGCTAGAGACGTAAAATCTTCTACGACTATATGATGATTGTAAGTTCTTCTATGGTTACTTCATGGTCATAAGTCCTTCTACGACCAGGTCAGCTACGACAACTCCATAGTCGTAAGTTCTTCGACGACCAACACATAATCGTAAGTTATTCTACGATCACCTCTTGGTCATAAGTCCTCACGACCAGGTCAGTTACGACCACCCTATAATCGATCGAGTTTACAGACAAGTAGGCCCAATTGATTAGGGTATATAAATAGTCAGTATATGCTATTATTCTCTAGAATAACTGCACCATTGTCACAGCCCTAATTTTATTGATGGGAGTTATATGCATGTCATAAGCATTTCATAACATTTATGAAGCATGATCATAAATTATGAACTTTGAAATTTTCAAATTTAAGGTTAAACCCTAAACTTGGACTTGAGTTCTAAAACAAATGGGAATAAATGTTTTGGATAATCTCTAGAAAATAATTTATTCAAATACTAGAATAATTATCATGGATAAATATGAATTGTATCAAAATTTTGGAATTTAATTTAACCTTGAGAAAAATGCCAACTCCATTCTTAAATAGCTACTGTATATGAATTTTAAATAAGTCTATAAATAATGAACAGTAGTTTTAGAAAATTTATATGAGCTCTACCTTGTCCCAGAAACCCCTCTAAAATTTTTTAGATTTTTATAAATTTATTTGCTATTTTAAAAGCTCAGTCAAAAGGGGCAATTTGAAATTCAAATCGGTCAACTGTTTCGACTGGACCCGAGCCCAACGGAACTGTAGCGACCCAAGCCAACCATCTTGACTGGGATGTGCTGCTTCGCTCTTTTCGACCGCGTAGCTTCTCCCGTGTCGCTGACGGCTTGGTCCAACGCGACAACGCCGCCTTCGTCCCCGCGCCGCTTCGCCATGCCATGCAGCGTTGCTTGCCCGGGAGAGGTGGCGCTGCATCCTCGCTTCTCCACACATGCAAACTCACAGAGTTTTGCCACCGCCATCGCCGCCCAATCCAGAGGTACCATGAGTTGATGTTGTTGAATTTTCCATTGTGGAAGCCTCTCAAAACCTCAGCTCTCTCCTTTCGGCCGCTCAAACGAGCTAGGCGATTTCTTTTCCTTCACTAGGGTACGTTCTTTGGTTCTTGCACCATTCTTCTCCTTCTTCCATGCCGTTTCTATCCTTTTAAGCCAAACCCTTGCTTTATAGTGAATTGGTGGGAGCGTGAGCTTGTCTTTCATCGTGTCAAGAGCGCGCTCTAGTGCATTACAGCCTCAACTTCTTGTTCGGTGAGTTCTATCCTTATTTAAGTGTGTCATCTTGTGTTCTTGGTATATAAAATAGTTTCCCTCAATCAATCTTGCTGATCATCCACATAGATTATTGTATTTTAGAGTTGCTCATTTTCTAGTCGAAGACACCACTTTCGTCCCCATCTCCGGTGTGGTGTGTTACACTACGATTCCTGTTGGTGACATCATCTCTGGGACATATCTAAGCTATCCCGATCACTCTTGGTCTTTCTTTTTCATTAGGTGATCACCTCCACGTTGAGCTCACCGCCACCGCTTCGGGTTTTCGTCGTCGGCCAGCCTCCGTGCTTCTCCAGTCATCTTCTTGGCTCCGGTAGGTTTCTTGAGCCCTGTGTATGCTTATGTGCACGTTTGTTTGCTTGAAGTGTAACCAAAACAGGCTGACCACTTTCGTCGTAGGAGAGTCACTGCCCCTTGCTGTCGTGCCGCCGCTAGAGTTCACCGCCGGTCATGCTCCGATCACCCATAGGTTTGCAAGAGTCCAAGGAACCCATTTCTGCCCTAAGTTCATGCCAGCGTGGACCACAGTGCCGGTGATGCGCTGGGCAAATTAACAGCTGAGGCTCCTCTGTTCTGACTAGAACTGTAGCTGCTAATGATTAACCAAATTGCGGTCGGATTAGCATTAATTGGTAATTACTGTTAGTAAAGCACGTGTTAGATATCACTTAGTAATTCACTATTACGCTGACATGCGGGCCCGATGTGTTTTGTGCATAGTGACCCCCGGTCTATGGACCGAGGCACTGTGCCGTGGACCATTGGCCCATGCGCTATTCCGTGAGCCGAGCCTATGACATGTGGACCCCACCTGTCAGTAGATTTATTTCGGGTTTTAAATAAAAATGGAAGATACTGTGCAATGGTTCCCACACGTCAGCGACTGAGGCTAGATGGGGATGAGTATAAAAAATTTGTTACTACATTTTTAAATTCTGAAATGAATTACTGTGGATATCATGGGAATATGTTCCAGATCTTAGGATGATGTGACAATTGGCAATGGTGTTTATGGTTTGTCGTTTCACGAGTTTTTGACAAAGCTTCAGGCATTCTGGACACGGGCGGTCCGACAGGCCATAGCATGGCGGTCCGACCGGTCCCAAATCGGTCGGACCGGCCATGTGCGTGATCGGACCGGTACTGTGACTAAAAGTGTTTCGAATCGACCGGGCCAAAATAGGTGTTGTAGGCAAGTGAGGGATCCCAATGCACTTGGTCTCATGATTTTGGAGTCTCGATGAAGAAGTTCTATTCAATTTAAGTTTCGAAAGGTTTGAATTTGGGGCATGAATTTCGGCTAAGTCCCTGGGGGCGGTCCGACCGGCTCACAGAGAGCGGTCCGACCGGCCAGAGGGGCGGTCCGACCGGCTCACATGGAGCGATCGGACCGGTTTCTACTTGAACGTCCGCCAACTTCGTGGCGATGTTGTTTTGTTAGGTCAAAGTCATTGGTATCGTGGCATATGGTTTGCATGATGCATGTTTTGACTAACATGGGTCAAGTTGTGAAGAACTTGTTCCTGAATTCGTGTTTGCTTGTCTATGTTTGTGCAGGTTGCTTGGTGGTCAACGACGGTCAACGGCGAGGAGGATCGGGACTAGACTTGGAGAGTTGAGGTTCAGAACGATCGATGATGCCGGGTGAGGTCAATAACTCAAGCGTGACACAAGATGGACAAGGGTGACCTATTGGCAAATCCATGGCGCATGGTGAAGCGGTTTAGGTCAAAAGGTTAAAGACGGCGCTTCGCGAAGCGTGCGTGTGTGATCCGTTTGTTAGTGGGCCTTAACGGGAGCCCAATTGAGTCAAACCCTAGAGAGTTCTAGGCCTCCACTATAAATAGGAGGAGGTGGTGGCTGCACCCTCTCTCTCGCTGTTTTTCACCTCTTTTGTGTTTTCAAAACCCTAATTGGCTTAGGGGGAGTTGAGGTGGAGGCTAGGGCTTTTCATGGTTTGAGGTGAATTTCGTGATCTTGGATTGACCACTGATCCATGATGGTGTGGGTGTAATCCAGCAACGATCATGTTCTTAATCTATGCAAGGTTTGCTTGAGATAAGTCTCTTTTCGTTCTTGGCTTCAATTTCGTGATTTTAGGGCTTTCTTTGATCCGCGAGTTTGTGATTGATTCTTTCACGTGAATTTGCTTGCTGTGATATGTGTGAATCTATCTAGCATCATCTTGATCATCAATCACTCACGAACAAGCATTAGGATCAAGTTTTCGTTCTTGCCTGGTTTTAGACCTTCTGTTATTCAATTGAAAACTGTTCAGGATCTATCCAAGAATTATCATAATATTCGATTGGAATAGGTCCTCAATAGCATAGATAAGGTGTGTGCAAAGTTTCATAAAGTTTGGAGTTGAGAATCAAAAGTTTGACCTAATTGCAACTTCGTCATCGGGCTGATTTTACTGTTTTAGATCGGTTCTTGAGCCGGCCGGTCAGACCGCCCGTCATCACCGGTCAGACCGATTTTGGCGGCCGACCGTCGATACCGCGACAATCAGTTCAACCGTTCAACCGTCGGGTCCAGAGGTCAGACCGCCCGCGCTTTGTGATTCTGTAATCTTAGTTGATTGTGTTATTTTGCTTAGGGGATTTAATTGGATTCAATACTAGTCTTCCGCTGTACTGGTATATTGATCTTCATAGCTTCATCATAGCTATTGGAGTGAAATTGTGTTGAATTCATATTTTGTGAAAAGTGAGCGTGCTCCTATTCACCCCCCCTCTAGTCGCCTTTTCGGTCCAACAACTGGTATCACTCTTGATCTTAACCGGTCACTGAACTTTGGCGATGGATAGGTTCTCTACAAAACCGCATATCTTTAATGGGCACGACTATGCCTATTGGAAGAATCGTATGCGAGTATTCCTTGAGAGCGAGGGACAAGCTATATGGGACGTTGTTCGATCCCCGCTCATTATTCCTGAGGTTGCAACTCCTGCTTCTGCAATTCTTTTGGCTAACAACAACAAGGCCAAGAACCTTTTATATGGTGCGCTTGGTAGACTAGAATATGATAGGATTTGCAATTTTGCGACTGCGCACGAGATTTGAAACACCCTCGAAACCTATCATGAGGGTTCGTCTCAAATTAAGAAAGTGCGCCAAACAATCTATAAGTGTGATTATAACAAATTTGAGATGCGTCCTGGAGAGAGATCGATGACATTTTCAGTCGCTTTAATAAAGTGATTAATTAGATGAAAGCTGTTGATATTGAATATTCTCAATCTGAAAATGCCACCCATCTCTTGGCTGCAATCAACACCAAGGAGTGGGAGATGAAGGCTACTGCTTTAGAAGAGAATGTTGATCTTTCGAGTCTTACTTTAGAATTGCTTTATAGCAAACTCAAGACTCATAAAATTAAAAGAGTTGATTATCCCAAGAAAGATAATTTAGCTTTGGTAGCAGATCCTCTCAAAAAGGCTTTTGATGACTCTTTTGAATCTTCTTCTGGATTTTTATTTGCTTGTTTATCTGCTATTCATGAAGAGGAGCTTGAGAGTATCCCTGAGGTTGAGTTAGCCCTTTTAGCTAAAAAATTCACACGGGCTTACAACAATGTGAGAAATAAAAAGAGAGGTGGTCTGTTACTTGCTATGAGTGTGGAGAGCTCTACCACATCCGGGCCAATTGCCCCAAGCTAAAAGGTAAGGGCAAGCACAGGGAGGAGAAGACAGCCTGGAAGAAACCTCATGAGAACAACTATGAGTATGATGCTGTCAAGCTCATTAAGGCCGCTCACCGGGTCCTTGCCGCTTTTGGAGAGCAATCCATGAGCGATGTGGACTCCGGGAGCGAGGAGGACAAGGAGGAGAAGACCCCTCAAGACAAGAAGAAAGGGAAGGCCAAAGACTTCACCGGCATATGCTTCATGGCTGACACTAACGACATTGATGATGATGAGGTATCTCTTTCTTATGATGAGCTTTCTGCTAGATATGATTCCATATATGAGCAACTGCTTAGTCAAGATGAAGCGCTAGAATTTGTCATGACTAAAAATAAGAAACTAGAGTCAAAAATTGGTAAACTGAAACTAGAACTTGCAAATGTTAAGACTCTTGAACCTGATGAATGTTTATCTTGTCATAATATGCACTCAGAATTGGTTAAACTACAATCTGCTTACAATATTGCTTTGCAACAACTTGAAAATGCTAGAACCGAGCTAATTGAAATTAAATCTGCTCCGTGTGAAAAATGCTTAGAGTCTAGCAAGTTGATTGTTTCTGATGTGATTGATGCTAGCCCTTGCACTTCATGTTTAGAAAAAGAATGTGAAATTAAAGATATCTTAGAAGCTGCTAGAGTCAAATATGCTAAACTTAAGGACAATATTGAAACTACTATTTGTGCTTCTTGTTCCGCTCTTAAGCTTGAAATTGCTTTATATAAGGAGAAATCTATGGATAAAACTTGTGATGCCTGTGTTAATTTGAGAAAAGAAAATGCTTACCTTCATGATACATTAGAGAAATTTTCTAAAGGTAAGAAACAGTTAAACATGATTCTTGACAAGTCTAAAACTCCTTATAAGAAGCAAGGTTTAGGATTCAATTCTTTTCAAGACAATTCAAAGCCAAAAGTCATTCAAGTCTTGGAAAAAGGTTTAATTGAATTCAAAACCCAACCTGCAAAAACTTCTTTTAAATCTGCAGTTTTTGCTCAACCATCTGTTCAATCAAAGGGTGCTTCTTCTAGTGGTATTAAGTATCATTGCACTTATTGCAAAAAGAGTGGGCACTTGATTGAGTTTTGTTGGCGTAGGTTAAAAAATGATAAGAAAATTTTTGCTAATAGTTCATCCACTCAACCTAAAGCTTTTATGAGACATGGTCATTTTGAAAAGAATAAACCTGGGTTAGGATTTGTTTCACATGCTTATCATCATGCTCCTAGACAAGATAATTCTCATGTTCTTGTGACCATTACTCATGATAGGAATGCAAATAGAATCAAGGATAACACTTCTGCTTTGCATACTACTCATGAGACGTGTGTCTCAAGATCTTTGGGTTCCCAAGACTTGTTTAACTAACCCCAGTATCGAGACACATCGTTCTTCTATGCCTTGATTTTTCAGGATTGCCGCGGAAAGAGGAAGGGCACGTGCTTTGTCGACTCCGACTGTTCACGTCACATTACCGGAGACTCAAGATGGTTCACCTCCTTCACGCGGTAGACGGGTTTCAAGCATCTCCGAGAACTTCCCATCGCCAGGCCTTTAAGCTCATATTCAGGTATTTACACTCTACTCTCTTTGTATGGCATTTGATATTTCTTCTCTTTATCTTTGTCCATTCGAGGGTTTTTCTTATCCTGATAGTGCGGGCTGTCGGCTAGATAGGAAGAGTACCTCAGGCGCTTGTCACCCACTAGGCACTTCTCTTGTCGTTTGATTTTATCCTCACCAAATCTTTAGACCCAACTAGGTTTGCCACCTTGAGAAGCGAGTTAGGGGTAATTTATTCCTATGGGTTGGTTTGAGGGGGAGTTTGACCTTTTCTGATCTTTCCTTGTTCTTTTGATCTTTTATTGTTCTTTTTCTGAACTTAGTGATCTTTTTGAACTTTTTAGGTTTTTAGGCTTTTTATTGCATCTCATTGTATCATATTGCATTCATATGAAAAATACAACAGGTGGTATGAAAAATCCAAAAAGATGCATTGTAATATAAGATTTTCCGCTTATCTTTTAAAATTGATGAAGCTTTGCCTATTACCCTTTGGAGCTTTAGTATTTCAATTCTTGCTCAATGTCATGTCTAGTTCTTTAAACTTGCTAGAATTATCATGCCTTTTCATGTGTAGCTAAGTCTTTGCTATATGAGCTAGAACCTTAAAACAACTCGAACTAAGAAATTGCAATTTTTGGATGTTTTAGCGAGTTGCGCAATTAGTGCTCCTCTTGTGACATTGGCCCTGTCAGAATTGCTTTGTTAGCTCTTTGATCTAAAATTGACCATTACTTGAGCTTTTGTGTTCTTGAGATTCTAAAACTTCTGATATGAAAAATGAAAATCAAGATTGTCTTATGCTTAAATTGTGCCAAACTATTCTTACGAGACTGCTTGTCAAATGACATGAACTCGGAGATAGTTTGATGAACCAGACGATCTCATGGGGACTGCTTGTCAGAAATAACATGAACCTCAAGATTTGTCGCCCTGGTAGAAGCTTAGAAAGAGTTTGTGGATGGCTCCTAGTCCAGGATCTTTGTAATACCTCAGTTCGCGACCCAGGTGGCCCATAAGGGGGCCGGCCGGCCCATGTAGGGGCCGGCCAAAAGGCCAAAAGGGGGGGGGGGCACCACTTCCCCCCCCCCAAACCCTAGCCCCTCCACCTCCCTCCCCCTTGAGCCGCCCCTCCTCCCCCTTGAGCTGCCCCATCTCCTCCTCCCCTCCTCCTAGGCGCCTCCCCCTCCATTGGTGGCTGCCATTGGAGATCCCCGGAGCTGCACACCCGTTCTTCCACGCGTTCATCTTCGGTTCTTCCCCGCCGGGCGATTGCAATCCACGCGGGTTCGCTGTTTTGGGGCCGGCCATTGAAAAAGAGGAGCAACCTTCGGGAAGTTGATCCTCGTCGTTCTTCGGGTCTACAAGGGTAACGAGAGACCCCATCGCTGTTTGATTGCGTTAGAGTTGTCGATTCCATGTTTTTGGTAGTATCGCGTAATCTCTGTTAGTAGATCGGTTCTGTACAGTATGTTGCAACTCGGTTTTGGGTGTCTTAGAGGCAGAATTGGATGTTCTCGCTTTCTAGAGTTTTGTTACTTATTTCATTAGCTTTCTTTTGGCACCTGGATCACAAATTTGCACCCAGTAGATTAAAAGTTATGGCTGTTTTACTACGCGCTGGTCTGTCTGTCAGAACTGATGGGTATAGTCGGTTGCACCTAGGTTTTGATCTAGTTAGAGTCAGAATCAGGTCGGCCAACCAACTAGATTTTTGACGATAATTTCACCATGTTTCCAGGCTGATAAAAATCACTTTATTTGGATCAGTGGTTTAAAAGTTAGAGCATTTTATTTAGGGCTGATCAGAATTCTGGGCAGACTGCAGTTGTAGTTTTTCATTGGATGGTTAGACCTCTGTATTGGCCGAATTAGAGTTTTCCATCAACTAGAGTTTTGTAGCCAGTTAAGTTAAGAAAATTTGAGCACTGGTTTCAGGTCTTTTGGACTTATGGTTTTTTATTGGTGAATTTTCTAGTAAAACTGCCAGATTAGGGATAATTGAAATGTTTGGGTAATTTGATCAAATTGAACTTTTTTTGGGTTAGTTTGGTTAGAGATTGAGGGAGGGCACGTGTAGCATTTCCATACTCGCTTGTCCTCATTTCGATTATTTTATATTGTAGGCGGTGAAGCGGTGAGTGGAGGGGTATCTCAATTACCTCCCAACCCGTTGCCGCGCGACAGGCAAGTAATTTGTATTCAATGTTTGATGTCATGTATGATGTGTGAATGAATGTTTACATTTGTTCGTATTTGTAGATGAATGCCATGTGTTCTTTTCATTCATGATTACTCTTCAATATTGACATGTGATCATCATGACATGCATACATTATTTTGGTAAGACCCATCAATTCCAGTATGGGCACTTGAAATCCCATCAATTCCAAGATGGGTACGTGAGTCCACCATTCCAATGTGGGCCACGTTACGTGAGTCCACCATTCCAATGTGGGCCACGTTGGACAGTCGTATGAAACGTTCTTCATACGAATACTTTAAGTGAACACCGACGGGTGCTTCACTCGCTATACCGGTATATGCTGCATTATGTCCATTTCCTTCAATGCACCATTCCACTTCATCCATTCATAAATTCGTTTCGAGAGTTGTTCAAATTATGTTTGTGATATACTTGATCATTGTATGCTTGATTGTTACATACTGCTTGCTTGTCGAGTCTTTGGCTCATTCTTGCTTTATTGTCTTATTTAGGTAAATGACAAGGAAGAATGATCTTGTGGAGGGTAGTTCATCACGATGCACTCACTATATTATATCAAACAATTTGAGGACTTTTAATATCATGGATTATGATTTGAGTTGCATTGTAATAAGCCAACATGGCCGTGTTTACCATATCTTGCTAAACTGTTTACTTCCATTTCGTTGCTTAAGACTTGAGGGTGAATGCTTGTTTCCATATATTCATATTACTCGCTTCACTTTTTCATGCGATTTGATGTTATTCATTTGAAGAGTAGTGATTGTAGGTGACATCTTGACTTCCTTATAGTCAGGGTGTTACAGTTGGTATCAGAGCGGGCTTTAGGTCCGTGGTTCATTCAAACATATTAAATTGACACACTGTGCACATTAGGAGGGGATTGGGTAAACAGTTGCTTTCGCATTTCAATTGTTGTGACTCGATTAATGAGTCGTTGTTGAGTTGTTTTGTGCTGTGATGTGTTAAATTATGATATGATGTGTTATCCTATATATATATATGGATTAATTTTATGATCGTCAAGAGATGATCCGATATAAATATATATATATTCATAATTGATTGCATTAGTTATGCGTTTCGCTAGCGGGCGTTGATCAGTCGAGTTCGTGGTTGATGTCCAGGTTTTGCCAGCTACACCACTTGCTTGTAGTATGATATTAGAGAACTTCTTACCTCTATTCCATAAGTTCTCGTATTGAGCATGAGCTCATTGATGAACTTGTTGCCTTTCTCAAACGGATATCGGGTTTCCTGGTTGTGGTTCCTGGCAGTTCGTGAATTCCTTTGAAATTGGGGTTTTAATGAAGAAGGCAAGCTCCAGCAGTTCTCTGATTCGTTCTTTAAAACAAATATTGCCCTTTCGACTATTGTGATATTTCGCTCCACGTGAGCATATTTCAAATGCAAGATTCCTCTTTTCACAAAAGACTTGTTTTACCTGTTGGGGAAATTTAACTCATTCGCTCGCTTGGAATCTCGGTATTGGAAGACTTCTTTTGCAAGTTCTTTATCAAGTGTGTATTGATCTTGCATATTTCTCTTGGGCCGCTTTAGTAAGTCGTTCTCTTCCTTGATTTTTGAATTTGACAAATTCTTGTCCGTGGCGATTGATGAGTTTCTCTTGGGTTCATGGTTTTGGTAGACGAGTTTAAATAGGCCTTTACTGGTACTCCGAAAACATTATTGTTTTTCGATTGTCGAATTGTTTTTACTACGAATGATCTTTGTAAATTGGCAACATTGATATTTTCATGGTTTTTCTTTCTTTCTCATTGGAAAAGAGCGACTCATTTACTCGTTTGATGGATTGCCTAATGAGAATTCTTGTTGCAAGATCGTTAACACGAGAAAGCATTGGCTCAACGTATTCCTTTGGAAACCTCTTGCTTGTTGAAATTTGATGCATCTCTTTTCTGAAGAAAAGCGTTAAAACCCTTTTGGAGTGCTTGGTTATGCTTAAGTCGGGGGTTGCACCCAAACAAAGATCGTGGGCTACGGGCTTCTATTAGACCCTATTTGTTTTTCAAAATAGTTTCTTACCTTTCTGGCTGCGGAGCTCTCATTGCTGTTTGTGAACGTTATTCTTGACAAGATCGTTCTCTTTCTGTTAGCCCTATCTCTCTTGTTGATAAGTGCAGCTTGGTTATCCGTTTGACAGTTCGGAGAATGAAAATTTCCTTTCACAAAGTTCATTGAAGAAAATTTCGACTATGTTCATTTCTTTGGAATATTTGGAGTGTTGGAGTTTAGAACCTCCCTTTGAAAAGAAAAGTGTCGAAACCCCCTTTCTCTAGAGTTTTGTAGTGCTAGGTGTGACGTTTGTTCAACTTTGTGGTTTTTGTACAAGAATTCTTTTCTAGAATAAGTTGTTATTACAATTCCATTTGATGCTGAAAATTTTTATGATCCGATTTGTCATGTTCCCTTTAGAAGGTTTATTGACACGATCAGTAATGTGAGAGTAAGGTTGATTCTTTTATAGAGAAAGAAGTTTGACCACCTTTCTTGATGTTTCCAAAATGATCCAATTTCGAGTTTTGTGTTCATGACCTATTGGAGGTCCCAGTTAATTATGATAAACGAAGTTTGCCACGTAAAACGATTTGTTGCAGAGTTATAATGGTTCTTCAGTGATGCGAGCGCTTTGATATTGAATGCTCGTTGTTCTTATCTGCTGAGGTCAGACATTCTCTTCTTTTGAGGCTTATGCATTCAACTGTGAACTCCCCTTATGTTCAATAAGTTCATTGCTTAATTGGTTTTCTCCTTGGTCCGGTGTTTGTGGCGAGTGGTAAATGATTTTCTAGTTGGTGAGAATCATTGTCATGTGCCTCTTCTTTTCAAAAATATTCGACCCATTCTTTTCACATGAGTCTTTCGAGGTGTTTTCTAATTGACGTTGTGAGATTGATGTTGAAACTTGTAGAAAAATAATCACCTCTGTGTTACCACCTAAATGAGAATACTTCAAGTCTATTTTCCGTAACCTTTTGGAGTTCGTGAATATTCTGGTAACTGAAATTGTTTTAAGTAAAATGGTGCATGGAGATATCCTATTGCTCCTTAAGAGTTTTGTGTGATTTAGTCCTAAAGGTTCCTTGGTTTGAGTTCGCAAAGTGAGGTTGCAATCAAAGGAAATTTTAAATAAGCTTTCGTTGAGAATCCGTTTGCTTTCCGTGAAGTCCTGTAAAGGAAAATGCTTGTTTTGTGGTGAGGTCATTTGGATTAAATGTTTCATGAGTAGATGAACTATTTCAACAAATTTGGCGTGTTGAAAATTTTATTTGTTCTTAAGTAGTTTCGTGGGTTGAACTATAGAACTTACTTTGTTCATGTGGCCAGGTGTTATTAGTTCAAGAACTAATTGTTGTGTTAAAGGAAAGAGTGCAGTAGAGTATTTGATAATTTGAGTCAAGTTTCGTAACTTGTGATTATTTGCATCGTTCCTAAATTTGTTACTCTTTCCGCTCAAGAGATGGCGAATTTCAAACGTAATATCTTTCTTTCGTGTCGGCTGTTATTTGCTATTCTCTTTTGAGGGATGTGTGCCTCCAATTATGAACCCAGCTTTCGTTTTCCAAGATCACTTTTTTCGAATATTTCTTTTGGTTTCTGCTTTCGTAGTAATGAGCAACGTCTTTCTATGTGAATAAACTTATCTTTGTTCGCCTCTTCCATTTGAGAAAGGATCACAGTTTTGGGTTGCAAAGTGTTTGCAAAGGATAAGTTTGGCAATTGTTTGGTGGTGGATGAGTAATCGTAGCGATGGTATTTTGCTACCAAGTTATTGGAGGAGTAGTAGAATGTGAAATGGTTTTGAACTGTATCCCTGGGAGGGAAATTGATTCACCTGAAATGTTTGACTTCGAAGTAAGTCTGAATAGTGTTACTACCAATAACACCCTTATAGTGAAATTCTAGAACTTCAATTCAGGATTGAAAAGTTAGTGATTATCGGAGGTATGGAAACCTTCATTGAATTTTTAGAGTAACGCAATTGGATAGCATTGCGAGATGGTGTGGGTGATTTCTGATGATGTCATTGAGTGAGTATGTTAGAATGGTGGTGCTATTGGAGATTTAATTCGATGATTTCACTATCAGTTATAAGAACAATCTGTTGTAGAGGTTTTGGAAGTTAAATTTGGGTTTGCATTGTTATGTTAGACCTTTGGTCACTCAATGATTATGTGTAGAGAAAGTGGAATAATGGAGTTTCCTGATCAAGAAATGATAATTGATAGAACCCTTTTGTTGTAGTACATGATTGTGCGGGTTAAGGATTCTGAGTTGTTGTTCTTGGAAATTGGAGGTAATGTGATGGTATGGAGCCTTTTCTGTGGTGCCTTGAACGCCTTCTATTAAATCGATTTTGGTTAGTAGAATGAATTGTCTAGAGTATTCGGTGGATTCAATTTAGCCTCTCCATAATTGAGTAGATGATGTCCTTCATTTGATCATAATTTGATAATGTTCAATTAAGAGGTTTAATCTCATGTGGTATGCGATGAATTCAAATTAGAGAAATTTTATTCCTGGAGGAGAGAGGCTGTGGAAAGGTATGTTCATCGGATAATGAAGTGTTTTCTTGATTCTCGTTTGAGTTTGTTGTTGTTGACCTGTTTTTCGCAATTTGAGTTGAGGTTTGTGTTGGCAAGTAGATTCTTTCCAATTCGCATAAACCGCAAGTGTTTGGTTTGGGCGTTCCAGTAATTTCTCCTTTGGTTGTAAAATGGATTTGTTTTCGAGATGAATTGTCAAATTTGGAATCTAACCCTTTGGTGAGAGTTAGCATTACGTGGATGCGATGAGGACTCTCTATTTCTAGTTGGATTCTCTTCGTTTATGAAAGTTGTAAGAATTAGGACGTTGGCTTATCGCGTTGATCGTCACGGATCCTTATGCGAGGTACGCGTATCGTCCCGTGTGCTCGAGTGTTAGCGAGTATCCGAGCAATTCAAGCTTGAATTATCGTTGTTTCATTCCAGACGCAGTTTCCTTTCGAGTAGATTGGTGCGTAGATTCGAGGTCGAATCTTTTCTAAGGGGGATAGAGTGTAATACCTCATTTATCCAGTTAGGTTGTATCGTTTTATTGGTATGGGAATTCTATTCAAAACGAGATTTGAAACTTTCCTAATCGGTTCGGTAGAAAGAAAGAGGTCGGAGAGAGTAAAAGAAATCGTTTTTAAATCGGAAAATCCAAATCTTGGGGTAATTGTTGTTGCGGACAACCCGGGCCGCATTCACGACCAGTGGCCCATGAGGGGCAGCCGGCCCATGTAGGGGCCGCCAAAGGCCAAAGGGGGCACCACTTCCCCCAAACCCTAGCCCTCCACCTCCCTCCCCTTGAGCCGCCTCCTCCCCTTGAGCCGCCCCATCTCCTCCTCCCCTCCTCCTAGGCGCCTCCCCCTCCATTGGTGGCTGCCATTGGAGATCCCCGGAGCTGCACACCCGTTCTTCCACGCGTTCATCTTCGGTTCTTCCCCGCCGGGCGATTGCAATCCACGCGGGTTCGCTGTTTTGGGGCCGGCCATTGAAGGAGAGGAGCAACCTTCGGGAAGTTGATCCTCGTCGTTCTTCGGGTCTACAAGGGTAACGAGAGACCCCATCGCTGTTTGATTGCGTTAGAGTTGTCGATTCCATGTTTTTGGTAGTATCGCGTAATCTCTGTTAGTAGATCGGTTCTGTACAGTATGTTGCAACTCGGTTTTGGGTGTCTTAGAGGCAGAATTGGATGTTCTCGCCTTCTAGAGTTTTGTTCCTTATTTCATTAGCTTTCTTTTGGCACCTGGATCACAAATTTTCACCCAGTAGATTAAAAGTTATGGCTGTTTTACTACGCGCTGGTCTGTCTGTCAGAACTGATGGGTATAGTCGGTTGCACCTAGGTTTTGATCTAGTTAGATTCAGAATCAGGTCGGCCACCCAACTAGGTGTTTGAAGATAATTTCACCATGTTTCCAGGCTGATAAAAATCACTTTATTTGGACCAGTGGTTTAAAAGTTAGAGCATTTTCTTTAGGGCTGAATAGAATTCTGGGCAGACTGCAGTTGTAGTTTTTCATTGGATGGTTAGACCTCTGTATTGGCCGAATTAGAGTTTTCCATCAACTAGAGTTTTGTAGCCAGTTAAGTTAAGAAAATTTGAGCACTGGTTTCAGGTCTTTTGGACTTATTGTTTTTTATTGGTGAATTTTCTAGTAAAACTGCCAGATTAGGGATAATTGAAATGTTTGGGTAATTTGATCAAATTGAACTTTTTTTGGGTTAGTTTGGTTAGAGATTGAGGGAGGGCACGTGTAGCATTGCCATACTCGCTTGTCCTCATTTCGATTATTTTATATTGTAGGCGGTGAAGCGGTGAGTGGAGGGGTATCTCAATTACCTCCCAACCCGTTCTGTGTGGCGAGCAAGTAATTTGTATTCAATGTTTGATGTCATGTATGATGTGTGAATGAATGTTTACATTTGTTCGTATTTGTAGATGAATGCCATGTGTTCTTTTCATTCATGATTACTCTTCAATATTGACATGTGATCATCATGACATGCATACATTATTTTGGTAAGACCCATCAATTCCAGTATGGGCACTTGAAATCCCATCAATTCCAAGATGGGTACGTGAGTCCACCATTCCAATGTGGGCCACGTTACGTGAGTCCACCATTCCAATGTGGGCCACGTTGGACAGTCGTATGAAACGTTCTTCATACGAATACTTTAAGTGAACACCGACGGGTGCTTCACTCGCTATACCGTATATCTTGCATTATGTCCATTTCCTTCAATGCACCATTCCACTTCATCCATTCATAAATTCGTTTCGATAGTTGTTCAAATTATGTTTGTGATATAACGATCATTGTATGCTTGATTGTTACATACAGTTGCTTGCTGAGTCTTTGGCTCATTCTTGCTTTATTGTCTTATTTAGGTAAATGACAAGGAAGAATGATCTTGTGGAGGGTAGTTCATCACGATGCACTCACTATATTATATCAAACAATTTGAGGACTTTTAATATCATGGATTATGATTTGAGTTGCATTGTAATAAGCCAACATGGCCGTGTTTACCATATCTTGCTAAACTGTTTACTTCCATTTCGTTGCTTAAGACTTGAGGATGAATGCTTGTTTCCATATATTCATATTACTCGCTTCACTTTTTCATGCGATTTGATGTTATTCATTTGAAGAGTAGTGATTGTAGGTGACATCTTGACTTCCTTATAGTCAGGGTGTTACAGTTGGTATCAGAGCGGGCTTTAGGTCCGTGGTTCATTCAAACATATTAAATTGACACACTGTGCACATTAGGAGGGGATTGGGTAAACAGTTGCTTTCGCATTTCAATTGTTGTGACTCGATTAATGAGTCGTTGTTGAGTTGTTTTGTGCTGTGATGTGTTAAATTATGATATGATGTGTTATCCTATATATATATATGGATTAATTTTATGATCGTCAAGAGATGATCCGATATAAATATATATATATTCATAATTGATTGCATTAGTTATGCGTTTCGCTAGCGGGCGTTGATCAGTCGAGTTCGTGGTTGATGTCCTGGGTTTTGCCAGGCTACACCACTGTTTGTAGTATGATATTAGAGAACTTCTTACCTCTATTCCATAAGTTCTGTATTGAGCATGAGCTCATTGATGAACTTGTTGCCTTTCTCAAACTGATATCTGGTTTCCTGGTTGTGGTTCCTGGCAGTTCGTGAATTCCTTTGAAATTGGGGTTTTAATGAAGAAGGCAAGCTCCAGCAGTTCTCTGATTCGTTCTTTAAAACAAATATTGCCCTTTCGACTATTGTGATATTTCTGCTCCACGTGAGCATATTTCAAATGCAAGATTCCTCTTTTCACAAAAGACTTGTTTTACCCCTGTTGGGGAAATTTAACTCATTCGTTCGTTTGGAATCTCGGTATTGGAAGACTTCTTTTGCAAGTTCTTTATCAAGTGTGTATTGATCTTGCATATTTCTCTTGGGCTGCTTTAGTAAGTCGTTCTCTTCCTTGATTTTTGAATTTGACAAATTCTTGTCCGGTGGCGATTGATGAGTTTCTCTTGGGTTCATGGTTTTGGTAGACGAGTTTAAATAGGCCTTTAATGGTACTCCGAAAACATTATTGTTTTTCGATTGTCGAATTGTTTTTACTACGAATGATCTTTGTAAATTGGCAACATTGATATTTTCATGGTTTTTCTTTCTTTCTCATTGGAAAAGAGCGACTCATTTACTCGTTTGATGGATTGCCTAATGAGAATTCTTGTTGCAAGATCGTTAACACGAGAAAGCATTGGCTCAACGTATTCCTTTTGGAACCCTCTGCTTGTTGAAATTTGATGCATCTCTTTTCTGAAGAAAAGCGTTAAAACCCTTTTGGAGTGCTTGGTTATGCTTAAGTCGGGGGTTGCACCCAAACAAAGATCGTGGGCTACGGGTTTCTATTAGACCCTATTTGTTTTTCAAAATAGTTTCTTGCCTTTCTGGCTGCGGAGCTCTCATTGCTGTTTGTGAACGTTATTCTTGACAA
Organism: Hsuehochloa calcarea; assembly: GCA_036346395.1. Taxonomy (NCBI): domain Eukaryota; kingdom Viridiplantae; phylum Streptophyta; class Magnoliopsida; order Poales; family Poaceae; genus Hsuehochloa; species Hsuehochloa calcarea. Next base: position 18,743,754 of record CM070614.1, on the reverse strand, counting down.
GATCGTTCTCTTTCTGTTAGCCCTATCTCTCTTGTTGATAAGTGCAGCTCGGTTATCCGTTTGACAGTTCGGAGAATGAAAATTTCCTTTCACAAAGTTCATTGAAGAAAATTTCGACTATGTTCATTTCTTTGGAATATTTGGAGTGTTGGAGTTTAGAACCTCCCTTTGAAAAGAAAAGTGTCGAAACCCCCTTTCTCTAGAGTTTTGTAGTGCTGGGTGTGACGTTTGTTCAACTTTGTGGTTTTTGTACAAGAATTCTTTTCTAGAATAAGTTGTTATTACAATTCCATTTGATGCTGAAAATTTTTATGATCCGATTTGTCATGTTCCCTTTAGAAGGTTTATTGACACGATCAGTAATGTGAGAGTAAGGTTGATTCTTTTATAGAGAAAGAAGTTTGACCACCTTTCTTGATGTTTCCAAAATGATCCAATTTCGAGTTTTGTGTTCATGACCTATTGGAGGTCCCGATTAATTATGATAAACGAAGTTTGCCACGTAAACGATTTGTTGCGAGTTATAATGGTTCTTGATGATGCGAGCGCTTTGATATTGAATGCTCGTTGTTCTTATCTCTTTGGTCGACATTCTCTTCTTTTGAGGCTTATGCATTCAACTGTGAACTCCCTTATGTTCAATAAGTTCATTGCTTAATTGGTTTTCTCCTTGGTCCTGTTTGTGGCGAGTGGTAAATGATTTTCTAGTTGGTGAGAATCATTGTCATGTGCCTCTTCTTTTGTAAATATTCGACCCATTCTTTTCACATGAGTCTTTCGAGGTGTTTTCTAATTGACGTTGTGAGATTGATGTTGAAACTTGTAGAAAAATAATCACCTCTGTGTTACCACCTAAATGAGAATACTTCAAGTCTATTTTCCGTAACCTTTTGGAGTTCGTGAATATTCTGGTAACTGAAATTGTTTTAAGTAAAATGGTGCATGGAGATATCCTATTGCTCCTTAAGAGTTTTGTGTGATTTAGTCCTAAAGGTTCCTTGGTTTGAGTTCGCAAAGTGAGGTTGCAATCAAAGGAAATTTTCGTCGCTTTCGTTGAGAATCCGTTTGCTTTCCGTGAAGTCCTGTAAAGGAAAATGCTTGTGTGGATTTCATGGGGATATGCTCCAGATCTTAGGATGATGTGACAATTGGCAATGGCGTTTACGGTTTGTCGTTTCACGCGTTTTCGACAAAGTTACTGAGCTTCTTGCTCAGGCGGTCCGACCGGTCCTTGCAATGGCGGTCCGACCGGTCCCATATCGGTCGGACCGCCATCTAAGGCGGTCGGACGGCGATGACCAAAAGTGTTCAAATCGAGCTGGGCCAAAAATAGGTGTTGTAGACAAGTAAGGGGATCCCAATGCACTTGGTCTCATAATTTTTGGAGACTCCAGTAAGAAGTTCTATTCGTTTGTATTTTCCAGAAGGTTTCGGAATTTCCGGGCTTGAATTTCGGCTAAGTCCCAAGGGGCGGTCCGACCGGCTCACAGGGAGCGGTCCGACCGCCATAAGCGGTCCGACCGCTCACTGGAGCGGTCGGACGGTTTCTACTTGAACGTCGGCCAACCGTGGCGATGTTGTTTTGTTAGGTCAAAGTCATTGGTTTCATGGCATATGATTTGCATGATGCATGTTTTGACTAACATGGGTCAAGTTGTGAAGAACTTGTTCCCGAATACGTGTTTGCTTGTCTATGGTTGTGCAGGTTGCTTGGTGGTCAACGACGGTCAACGGCGAGGAAGATCGGGACTAGACTTGGAGAGTTGAGGTCCGAGCGATTGACGATGCGGGTGAGGTCAACGACTCAAGCGTGACACAAGATGGACAAGGGTGACCTATTGGCAAATCCATGACGCATGGTGAAGCGGTTTAGGTCAAAAGGTTAAAGACGGCGCTTCGCGAAGCGTGCGTGTGTGACCCGTTTGTTAGTGGGCCTTAACGGGAGCCCAATGGAGTCAAACCCTAGGAGTCTAGGACTCCACTATAAATAGGGGGAGGTGGTGGCTGCACCACCAAGCTCTCTCTCTCTCTCTCGCCTCTTTTGTTGCAAAACCCTAATTGGCTTAGGGGAGTTGAGGTGGAGGCTAGGGCTCTTTATGGTTTGAGGAGAATTTCGTGATCTTGGATTGACCACTGATCCATGATGGCGTGGGTGTAATCCAGCGACGATCACGTTCTTAATCAATGCAAGGTTTGCTTGAGATAAGTCTCTTTTCGTTCTTGCTTTCAATTTCGTGTTTTTAGGGCTTTCTTTGATCCGCGAGTTTGTGATTGATTCTTTCACGTGAATTAGCTTGCTGTGATATGTGTGAATCTATCTAGCATCTTCTTGATCATCAATCCCTCACGAACAAGCTTTAGGATCAAGTTTTCGTTCTTGCCCGGTTTTAGACCTTCTGTTAATCAATTGATAATTGCTCAAGATCGTTCCAAGAATTATCATAATATTCGATTGGAATAGGTCCTCAATAGCATAGAGAAGGTGTGTGCAAAGTTTCGTGAAGTTTGGAGTTGAGAATCAAAAGTTAGACCTAATTGCAACTTCGTCATCGGGCTGATTTTACTGTTTCAGATCGGTTACGATCGCCGTCCGACCGCCCGTCACCACCGGTCCGACCGATTTCGGAGCGGTCCGACCGCCAGTATAACAGCGGTCCGACCGCCCGGCAATCGGTCCGACCGGTTCACTACAGAGGTCAGACCGCCAGTACTTGTGTTGCTTTGATTCTTGCTGATTATTGTCGCATTGCTTAGGGGTTTTTATTGGATTCAATACTAGTCTTCCATTTGTCTTGGTATATTGATCTTCATAGCTTTCTAATAGCTACTTGGAGTGAAATTGTATTGAGTTCATAATTTGTGAAAAGTGAGCGTGCTCCTATTCACCCCCTCTAGTCGCCTTTACGGTCCAACAAGTGGTATCGAGCCCTGTTAGTTCAATCTTGATCTTAACCGGTCCACCGAACTTTGGCGATGGATAGATTCACTACAAAACCGCATATGTTCAATGGACAAGACTATGCCTATTGGAAGAATCGTATCAGTATTCCTTGAGAGTGAGGACAAGCTTTGTGGGGCGTTGTTCGATCCCCGCTCATTATTCCTGAAGTTGAAACTCCTGCTTCTGTGGTTCTTTTGGCTAACAACAACAAGGCCAAGAATCTTTTATATGGTGCGCTTGGTAGACAAGAATATGATAGGATTTGCAATTTTGCAATGCCGCACGAGATTTGGAACACTCTCGAAACATATCATGAGGTTCGTCTCAAATTAAGAAAGTCGCCAAACAATCTATAAGCGTGATTATAACAAATTTGAGATGTGTCCTGGAGAGAGCATCGATGACATTTTCAGTCGTTTTAATAAAGTGATTAATCAAATGAAAGCTGTTGATATTGAATATTCTCAATCTGAAAATGCCACCCACCTCTTGGCTGCAATCAACACCAAGGAGTGGGAGATGAAGGCTACTGCTATAGAAGAGAATGTTGATCTTTCAAGTCTTACTTTAGAATTGCTTTATAGTAAACTCAAGACTCATGAAATTAAAAGAGTTGATCATCCCAAGAAAGATAATTTAGCTTTGGTAGCAGATCCTCTCAAAAAGGCTTTTGATGACTCTTTTGAATCTTCTTCTGGATTTTCATTTGCTTGTTTATCTGCTATTCATGAAGAGGAGCTTGAGAATATCCCTGAGGTTGAGTTAGCCCTTTTAGCTAAAAAAATTCACACGGGCTTACAATAATGTGAGAAATAAAAAGAGGTGGTCCTTACATTTGCTATGAGTGTGGAGAGCTTTACCACATCCGCGGCAATTGCCCCAAGCTAAAAGGTAAGGGTAAGCACAGGGAGGAGAAGACAGCTTGGAAGAAGCCTCATGAGAACAACTCTGAGTATGATGCTGTCAAGCTCATAAAGGCCGCTCACCGGTCCTTGCCGCTTTTGGAGAGCAATCCGTTAGTGATGTGGACTCGGGAGCGAAGAGGAAAAGAAAGGAAGGCCAAGGACTTTCTTGGCATGTGCTTCATGGTCGACAATCGACGACATTGATAATGATGAGGTATCTTTTTCTTATGATGAGCTTTCTGCTAAATATAATTCTATAGTTGAGCAAGTGCTTAGTCAAGATGAAGCGCTAGAATTTGTCATGACTAAAAATAAGAAACTAGAGTCAAAAATTGGTAAACTGAAACTAGAACTTGCAAATGTTAAGACTCTTGAACCTGATGAATGTTTATCTTGCCATGCTATGCATTCAGAAATTACCAATTTACAATCTGCTCATAATATTGCTTTACAACAACTTGAAAATGCTAGAACCGAGCTAATTGAAATTAAATCTGCTCCTTGTGAAAAATGCTTAGAGTCTAGCAAGTTGATTGCTTCTGATGTGATTGATTCTAGCCCTTGCACTTCATGCTTAGAAAAAGAACGTGAAATCAAAGATATCTTAGAAGCTGCTAGAGTCAAATATGCTAAGCTTAAGGACAATATTGAAAATACTACTTGTGCTTCTTGTTCTGCTCTTAAGCTTGAAATTGTTTTATATAAGGAGAAATCTATGGATAAAACTTGTGATGTTTGTGTTAACTTGAGAAAAGAAAATGCTTACCTTCATGATACATTAGAGAAATTTTCTAAAGGTAAGAAACAATTAAACATGATTCTTGACAAGTCTAAAACTCCTTATAAGAAGCAAGGTTTAGGATTCAATTCTTTTCAAGACAATTCAAACCCAAAAGTCATTCAAGTCTTGGAAAAAGGTTTAATTGAATTCAAAACCCAACCTGCAAAAACATCTTTTAAATCTGTAGGTTTTGCCCAACCTTGTATTAATTCAAATGGTGCTTCTTCTAGTGGTACCAAGTACCATTGCACTTATTGCAAGAAAGGTGGGCATTTGATTGAATTCTGTTGGCGTAGGTTGAAAAATGATAGAAACAATCTTGATAGAATTTCATTCAAGCAACCTAGAGCTATTATGAGACATGGTAACACTGAAAGGAATAAACCGGGATTAGGATTTTTCTCACATGCTAATCATTATGTTTCTACATATTCTAATTCTCATGTTCTTGATTTGCCAGTCGATCACTGGTGGTCACCGGTCGACCGATTTGTCGCCGATCGATCACAAAGACAACGCCGGACCGCCTCGATGCTTTAATTCCCATGTTAACTTAAACATTGCTCATAATGTAATTTTAGATGAAATCAAGGATAACACTTACGCTTTGCATACTACTCGCAGACGTGTGTCTCGATCTTGGGTTCCCAAGTCTTGTTTAACTAACCCCAGATGTCGAGACACATCGTTCTTCCGCAGGCTTGATTTTTCGTGATTGCCGCGAAAGAGGAAGGACACGTGCTTTGTCAACTCCGACTGTTCACGTCATATTGCCGGAGACTCAAGATGGTTCACCTCCTTCACGCGGTTGACGGGTTTCAAGCATCTCCGAGAACTTCCCATCGCCAGGCCGTTAAGCTCTTATTCAGGTACTTACACTCTACTCTCTTTGTATGGCATTTGATATTCTGTTCTTTATCCTTGTCCATTCGGGGTTTTTCTTATCCTAATTGTGCGGTCATCGGCTAGATAGGAAGAGTACCTCAGGCGCTTGTCACCCACTAGATTCTTCTCTTGTATCTTGTTTTTATCCTCACCAAATCTTTAGACCCAACTAGGTTTGCCACCTTGAGAAACGAGTTAGGGGTTATTTATCCTTATGGGTTGGTTTGAGGGGGAGTTTGATCTTTCTCGATCTTTCCTTGTTCTTTTGATCTTTTATTGTTCTTTTTCTGAACTTAGTGATCTTTTTGAACTCTTTAGGTTTTTAGGCTTTTTAATTGCATCTCATTGTGTCATATTGCATTCATATGAAAAATCCAACAAGTGGTATGAAAAATCCAAAAGATGCATTGTAATATAAGTCTTTACGCTTATCTTTTAAAATTGATGAAGCTTTGCCTATTACCCTTTAGAGCTTTTGTATTTCAATTCTTGCTCAATGTCATGTCTAGTTCTTTGACTTGCTAGAACTATCATGCTTTTACATGTGTAGCTAAGTCTTTGCTATATGAGCTAGAATCTTTTAAACAACTCAAACTAAGAAATTGCAATTTGTGGATGTTTTAGCGAGTTGCGCAATTAGTGCTCCTCTTGTGACATTGGCCCTGTCAGAATTGCTTTGTTAGCTCTTTGATCTAAAATTGACCATTACTTGAGCTTTTGTGTTCTTGAGATTCTAAAATGCTCTTGTGAAAAATGAAAATCAAGATTGTCTTATGCTTAAATTGTGCCAAACTATTCTTACGAGGCCGCTTGTCAAATGACATGAACTTGGAGATAGTTTGATGAACCGATGATCTCATGGGGACCGCTTGTCGAAATGACATGAACCTCAAGATTTGTCGCCGGTAGAAGCTTAGAAAGAGTTTGTGGATGGCTCCTAGTCCGGATCTTCTTTACTAAGATATACCTTTAATCAACTTTTGGTCGAAGCTTAGGATGAGTTTGTGGATGGCTCCTAGTCCAGGATCTTGTCACTAAGTTAGATCATTAGTCAACTTCAATATTCAATGCAAATGAGAAAAATGTTGACAATTGGGCGTTTACAAAATATTGAGCAAAATGATTCAATACGGGACTTGATTGACTCTTAATGTGGTCTTTGTTAGATTTTTGATCTCACTTTGACATTTTGACATGGCCAATTTCACTTTAGGATCCCTGTTGATGAACTTGCTGAATTTGAAGCGTTGCTTAAATTGATCAAATCTACTGCTTTACTTTTGAGCCTTTGTGCTTAGCTTTGATATATATGTCTTACCATGATCTTGCTAGCGCTGTCAGGCTTGATATGCTGTTTGTGCAATATTAGAGATACTAGCTTGTTCTTTTGGGTAATCTCCAAAGCTTCTTGTAATCAAAAATTGAAAAATTCAAAAAATGAAGCCACTCCATTGCACTTCATGCATACTCCTGTTTATGCTTCTTTTATTTCTGCTTCTTTCTTTATCATCTATTGGTTATCTCTGGATGAGAGGAAGGCGTGATTCCTTGATGAATCCATTGTCAAAGGGGGAGAAGATGTGTTAATTAATGAGAAGATATTTCTTTGGGAGAAGATGTGTTATATTTCTTTGCTATGTTTATTTGGAGAAGATGTGTTAATGAGAAGATATTTCTTTGTTGGGGGAGAAGATTAAACAAAGGGGGAGTAACTGAAAAGTTAAAAGTTTTTGAAAATCGAGGATCATAGTGAGGGGGAGTTCTTGAGTTGCATTCTTATTGTTTTATTGAATATTCTGAACTTGAATTGCATTCTTTTATCCTCACAATGATCATAGGTCAATTGAAAAATTGTTCTTTCATATGGACCTCATGTGAGAATTTTGACCCTTTTTCTGGAAATCAAAGTTTTTATGCTTTCTTTTGTCTTGTCTCACATGCCTATACTATACTGATGCCAGCTTGGTCATTTTCATTGCTTTTTCTTGCTTATGGACCAAGTTGTGCCTTTGTCTGCAAAAAACGAGTAAACTCGTTTTCAAACTTCTTACTTACATTTTCTGGATAATTGCCAATGTGTTCATCAAGGGGGAGATTGTGGATTTCATGGGGATATGCTCCAGATCTTAGGATGATGTGACAATTGGCAATGGCGTTTACGGTTTGTCGTTTCACGCGTTTTCGACAAAGTTACAGGCTTACTGCTCAGGGGCGGTCCGACCGGTCCCATATCGGTCGGACCGGCCATCTGGGGCGGTCGGACCGGCGATGACCAAAAGTGTTCAAATCGAGCTGGGCCAAAAATAGGTGTTGTAGACAAGTAAGGGGATCCCAATGCACTTGGTCTCATAATTTTGGAGACTCAGAAGAAGTTCTATTCGCTTGTATTTTCCGAAGGTTTCGAATTTCGGGCTTGAATTTCGGCTAAGTCCCATAGGCGGTCCGACCGCTCACGAGGGCGGTCCGACCGCCATAAGGCGGTCCGACCGCTCACCCGAGCGGTCGGACCGGTTTCTACTTGAACGTCGGCCAACCGTGGCGATGTTGTTTTGTTAGGTCAAAGTCATTGGTTTCATGGCATATGATTTGCATGATGCATGTTTTGACTAACATGGGTCAAGTTGTGAAGAACTTGTTCCCGAATTCGTGTTTGCTTGTCTATGGTTGTGCAGGTTGCTTGGTGGTCAACGACGGTCAACGCGCGAGGAAGATCGGGACTAGACTTGGAGAGTTGAGGTCCAGAACGATTGACGATGCCGGGTGAGGTCAACGACTCAAGCGTGACACAAGATGGACAAGGGTGACCTATTGGCAAATCCATGACGCATGGTGAAGCGGTTTAGGTCAAAAGGTTAAAGACGGCGCTTTGCGAAGCGTGCGTGTGTGACCCGTTTGTTAGTGGGCCTTAACGGGAGCCCAATGGAGTCAAACCCTAGGAGTCTAGGACTCCACTATAAATAGGGGGAGGTGGTGGCTGCACCACCAAGCTCTCTCTCTCTCGCCCTCTTTTGTTGCAAAACCCTAATTGGCTTAGGGGAGTTGAGGTGGAGGCTAGGGCTCTTTATGGTTTGAGGAGAATTTCGTGATCTTGGATTGACCACTGATCCATGATGGCGTGGGTGTAATCCAGCGACGATCACGTTCTTAATCAATGCAAGGTTTGCTTGAGATAAGTCTCTTTTCGTTCTTGCTTTCAATTTCGTGTTTTTAGGGCTTTCTTTGATCCGCGAGTTTGTGATTGATTCTTTCACGTGAATTAGCTTGCTGTGATATGTGTGAATCTATCTAGCATCTTCTTGATCATCAATCCTCACGAACAAGCTTTAGGATCAAGTTTTCGTTCTTGCCTGTTTTAGACCTTCGTTAATCAATTGGTAATTGCTCAAGATCGTTCCAAGAATTATCATAATATTCGATTGGAATAGGTCCTCAATAGCATAGAGAAGGTGTGTGCAAAGTTTCGTGAAGTTTGGAGTTGAGAATCAAAGTTAGACCTAATTGCAACTTCGTCATCGGGCCGATTTTACTGCTTTGGATCGGTTAGATCGCCGTCCGATCGCCGTCACCACCGGTCCGATCGATTCGGAGCGGTCCGACCGCCATATAACAGCGGTCCGACCGCTGGCAATCGGTCCGACCGGTTCACTACTGAGGTCGACCGCCAAGATTTGTGTTGCTTTGATTCTTGCGATTATTGTCGCATTGCTTAGGGTTTTTATTGGATTCAATACTAGTCTTCCACAGATCGGTATATTGATCTTCATAGCTTTCTAATAGCTACTGGAGTGAAATTGTATTGAGTTCATAATTTGTGAAAAAGTGAGCGTGCTCCTATTCACCCCCCCCTCTAGTCGCCTTTACGGTCCAACAGCTTGTTTTGTGGCTGAGGTCATTTGGATTAAATGTTTCATGAGTAGATGAACTATTTCAACAAATTTGGCGTGTTGAAAAATTTTATTTGTTCTTAAGTAGTTTCGTGGGTTGAACTATAGAACTTACTTTGTTCATGTGGCGGTGTTATTAGTTCAAGAACTAATTGTTGTGTTAAAGGAAAGAGTGCGAGAGAGTATTTGATAATTTGAGTCAAGTTTCAGAACTTGTGATTATTTGCATCGTTCCTAAATTTGTTGCTCTTTCCGCTCAAGAGATGGCGAATTTCAAACGTAATATCTTTCTTTCGTGGTCAACCGTTATTTGCTATTCTCTTTTGAGGATGTGTGCCTCAATTATGAACCCAAATTTTCGCTTTCCAAGATCACTTTTTTTTCGTAATATTTCTTTTGGTTTCGCCGCCGTAATGAGCAACGCTTTTCGTGTGAATAAACTTATCTTTGTTCGCCTCTTCCATTTGAGAAAGGATCACGCTTTTGGGTTGCAAAGTGTTTGCAAAGGATAAGTTTGGCAATTGTTTGGTGGTGGATGAGTAATCGTAGCGATGGTATTTTGCTACCAAGTTATTGGAGGAGTAGTAGAATGTGAAATGGTTTTGAACTGTATCCCTGGGAGGGAAATTGATTCACCTGAAATGTTTGACTTCGAAGTAAGTCTGAATAGTGTTACGGCTGAATAACACCCGGTATAGTGAAATTCTAGAACTTCAATTCAGGATTGAAAAGTTAGTGATTATCGGAGGTATGGAAACCTTCATTGAATTTTTTAGAGTAACGCAATTGGATAGCATTGCGAGATGGTGTGGGTGATTTCTGATGATGTCATTGAGTGAGTATGTTAGAATGGTGGTGCTATTGGAGATTTAATTCGATGATTTCACTATCAGTTATAAGAACAATCTGTTGTAGAGGTTTTGGAAGTTAAATTTGGGTTTGCATTGTTATGTTAGACCTTTGGTCACTCAATGATTATGTGTAGAGAAAGTGGAATAATGGAGTTTCCTGATCAGTAAAATGATAATTGATAGAACCCTTTTGTTGTAGTACATGATTGTGCGGGTTAAGGATTCTGAGTTGTTGTTCTTGGAAATTGGAGGTAATGTGATGGTATGGAGCCTTTTCTGTGGTGCCTTGAACGCCTTCTATTAAATCGATTTTGGTTAGTAGAATGAATTGTCTAGAGTATTCGGTGGATTCAATTTAGCCTCTCCATAATTGAGTAGATGATGTCCTTCATTTGATCATAATTTGATAATGTTCAATTAAGAGGTTTAATCTCATGTGGTATGCGATGAATTCAAATTAGAGAAATTTTATTACTTTGGAGAGAGGCTGTGGAAAGGTATGTTCATCGGATAATGAAGTGTTTTCTTGATTCTCGTTTGAGTTTGTTGTTGTTGACCGGTGTTTTTCGCAATTTGAGTTGAGGGTTGTGTTGGCAAGTAGATTCTTTCCAATTGCATAAACCGCAAGTGTTTGGTTTGGGCGTTCGAATTTCTCCTTTGGTTGTAAAATGGATTTGTTTTCTAGATGAATTGTCAAATTTGGAATCTAACCCTTTGGTGAGAGTTAGCATTACGTGGATGCGATGAGGACTCTCTATTTCTAGTTGGATTCTCTTCGTTTACTTAAAGTTGTAAGAATTAGGACGTTGGCTTATCGCGTTGATCGCCCCGGATCCTTATGCGAGGTACGCGTCGTGCGGTGTGCTCGAGTGTTAAGCGATTCGAGCAATTCCAAGCTTGAATTATCGTTGTTTCATTCCGCACGCAGCTTCCTTTCGAGTAGATTGGTGCGTAGATTCGAGGCCTAATCTTTTCTAAGGGGATAGAGTGTAATACCTCATTTATCCAGTTAGGTTGTATCGTTTTATTGGGATGGGAATTCTATTCGAAAACGAGATTTGCAACTTTCCTGAATCGGTTCGGTAGAAAGAAAGAGGTCGGAGAGAGTAAAAGAAATCGTTTTTAAATCGGAAAATCCAAATCTTCGGGGTAATTGTTATTGCGGACAACCTGGGCCGCAGTCGCGACCAGGTGGCCCATGAGGGCCGCCGGCCCATGTAGGGCGGCCAAAGGCCAAAGGGGGCACCACTTCCCCCCACCAAACCCTAGCCCCTCCACCTCCCTCCCCCTTGAGCCGCCCCTCCTCCCCCTTGAGCCGCCCCATCTCCTCCTCCCCTCCTCCTAGGCGCCTCCCCCTCCATTGGTGGCTGCCATTGGAGATCCCCGGAGCTGCACACCCGTTCTTCCACGCGTTCATCTTCGGTTCTTCCCCGCCGGGCGATTGCAATCCACGCGGGTTCGCTGTTTTGGGGCCGGCCATTGAAGGAGAGGAGCAACCTTCGGGAAGTTGATCCTCGTCGTTCTTCGGGTCTACAAGGGTAACGAGAGACCCCATCGCTGTTTGATTGCGTTAGAGTTGTCGATTCCATGTTTTTGGTAGTATCGCGTAATCTCTGTTAGTAGATCGGTTCTGTACAGTATGTTACAACTCGGTTTTTGGGTGTCTTAGAGGCAGAATTGGATGTTCTTGCCTTCTAGAGTTTTGTTCCTTATTTCATTAGCTTTCTTTTGGCACCTAGATCACAAATTTTCACCCAGTAGATTAAAAGTTATGGCTGTTTTACTACGCGCTGGTCTGTCTGTCAGAACTGATGGGTATAGTCGGTTGCACCTAGGTTGTGATCTAGTTAGAGTCAGAATCAGGTCGGCCACCCAACTAGGTTTTTGAAGATAATTTCACCATGTTTCCAGGCTGATAAAAATCACTTTATTTTGATCAGTGGTTTAAAAGTTAGAGCATTTTCTTTAGGGCTGATCAGAATTCTGGGCAGACTGCAGTTGTAGTTTTTCATTAGATGGTTAGACCTCTGTATTGGCCGAATTAGAGTTTTCCATCAACTAGTGTTTTGTAGCCAGTTAAGTTAAGAAACTTTGAGCACTGGTTTCAGGTCTTTTGGACTTATGGTTTTTTATTGGTGAATTTTCTAGTAAAACTGCCAGATTAGGGATAATTGAAATGTTTGGGTAATTTGATCAAATTGAACTTTTTTTGGGTTAGTTTGGTTAGAGATTGAGGGAGGGCACGTGTAGCATTGCCATACTCGCTTGTCCTCATTTCGATTATTTTATATTGTAGGCGGTGAAGCGGTGAGTGGAGGGGTATCTCAATTACCTCCCAACCCGTTGCAGCGCGGTAGGCAAGTAATTTGTATTCAATGTTTGATGTCATGTATGATGTGTGAATGAATGTGTGGATATCATGGGGATATGCTCCAGATCTTAGGATGATGTGACAATTGGCAATGGCGTTAATGGTTTGTCGTTTCACGGGTTTTCGACAAAGTTTCAAAGACTGTTCGACTTTACGATAGGGCGGTCCGACCGCCATAGCATGGCGGTCCGACCGGTCCCAAATCGATCGGACCGCCATGTGCGCGGCCGGACGGCCGTGACCAAAAGTGGTCAAAATAGGTGGGCCAAAAATAGAGGTGTAGGCAAGTGAGGGGATCCCATTGTTCTTGCTCCCATAATTTTTGGAGTCTCGATAAAAAGTTCTATTGGTTTAAAGTTTCCAGAGGGTTTGGATTTTCGTGGGTTGAAAATTGGCTAAGTCCTTACGGCGGTCGACCGCCTTTGGCGGGCGGTCCGACCGGCAGGCGGGCGGTCGACCGCCCACGAGGGGCGGTCGACCGGTTACTTGAACGTCGCTCGTCGTGGCGGCGTTGTTAGTTGGTTAGGTCAAAGTCATGAGTTTCATTGCATATGTGTTGCATGATGCATGTTTTGACTAACGTGGGTCAAGTTGTGAAGAACTTGTTCCGGATTCGATTTGCTTGTTTATTGTTGTGCAGGTTGCTTGGTGGTCAACGACGGTCAACGGCGAGGATGATCGGGACTAGGCTTGGAGAGCTAATGTCCAGAACGATCGACGATGCCGGGTGAGGTCAATGAACTCAAGTGTGGTGCGAATAGACAAGGATGACCGAACGGCGATTCGGTGCGATCGTTGGATCAAGCGGCGCGGGGTGGTGCAAGTGCCATGGTGGTTCGTGGGAGCCGGATGGGAGAGACTTGCCGACATGTTGAGAGCCGTTGATCAACCTACACGTGGCGAAGCATGGGAGGTGCTTCACAAGATGGGACTCGGTTTTTGCAAAAAGATCGAGAATGGGTATTTTGGTAATTATACCAAATACCGCTTTGGTGACTTTTGACGACTCGGCGCAAGATGGCGTGGAGAAGCGGAGTAGGTCAAGAGGAGATGAAGACGGCGCTTCAAGATGCGTGCGTGTGTGACCCGCTTGTTTTGGGCCTTAACGGAGCCCATTAGGGTTACTCTTCTAGAAGGTTTAAGTCTCCACTATAAATAGAGGAGGAGGTGGTGCACCCTTCAACTCTTTTCATGCTTGAAACCCTAGTTTTGGCTTAAGTGCTTAGGGAAGGTTTAGTGGAGATTAGGGTTCTAGAGAGAGAGATGTTTTGATCTTGTGTCCATGCGTATCCGTATGAGTGGTCAGAATCGATACATTATCAAATCAATCCAAAGAAGAGTTCTCTTCAAGATGAGTTCATTTGCCCTTCTTCTCTATTTGGTGATTTTGAGTCTTTCTTTGATTCGCATGTTTTTGATTGATTTCTTTGCATGATCTAGCTTGTCGTGACATGTGGGAACACATCTAAGATCATCTTGATCATCAATCACCCACGAGCAAGTTTTTCGATATAGTTTTCGTTTTGACTCGGTTTCAAACCTTCCACCTCTCAAACTGAAAAAGGTCTGAACTTTTCCAAAGATCTTCACGATCTTCGATTGGAATAGGTTCCTGACATCCTAGAGAAGGTGTGTACCAAGTTTCATCAAGTTTGGAGTTGTAGATCAAAAGTTACATCTATTTGCAACTTCATTTTTCGGGCTGATTTCACTGTTCATCGGCTGGAGGTCGGACCGCCCCTCATCAGAGGTCGGACCGCCCATAGGACCGGTCGGACCGCCTTGAATAGAGTCAGACCGCCCCACACTTAGGAAATTCAGTTTCGGTTGTTTTTGGTTGTTTTGCTTCGGGGTTTTGATTGGATTCAATCCTAGTCTTCCGCTGTACTGGTATATCGATCTTCATAGCTTCTATAGCTATTGGAGTGAAATTTGTGTTGAATCTAATCAAGGTTGAAAAAGTGAGCGTGCTCCTATTCACCCCCCCCCTCTAGTCGCCTTTTCGGTCCAACAAGTGGTATCAGAGCCCGGTTAGTTCAATCTTGATCTTAACCGTCACCGAACTGGCGATGGATAAGTACTCGACAAAGCCGCATGTCTTCAATGGGCTCGACTATTCCTATTGGAAGAATCGCATGCGAGTCTTCCTTGAGAGCGAAGGACAAGCTATATGGGAGGTTGTTCGAGCTCATTGCGTTTGTTGAGATTGCCACGCAAGCTTGGCAATACTTTTGGCTAACAACAACAAGGCAAAGAATCTCCTATATGCTGGGCTTGGTAGACAAGAGTATGACAGATTTGCAATCTTACGACCGCACATGAAATTTGGCACACCTCGAAACTTACCATGAGGATCGTCCCAGATTAAACAAGTGCGCCAGACGGTCTATAAGCGAGTACAACAAATTCGAGATGCGTCCGGAGAGAGCATCGATGACGTTTTTACTCGCTTCAACAAGGTTGTCAATCGATGAAAGTCATGACATTGAGTACTCTCAATCGAGAATGCCACTCACCTCTTGGTGCAATCAACACCAAGGAGTGGGAGATGAAGGCTCTTGCCATAGAGGAGAACGCCGATCTCTACTCTCACCTTGGAGCCGCTTTATAGTAAGCTCAAGACTCATGAGATCAAGAGAGGTAGTCTTCCTAAGAAGGACAAACATGGCTTTGGTAGTGATCCTCTTTCAATAGCTTCGATGGTTTTTCCGAGTCCTCTTGGGTTTTTCTCTTGCTGTTTATCCACAATTCGTGAAGAGGATTTTGAGAGTCTTCTGAGCCCGAGCTAGCCCTCATAGTCAAGAAAGTCACACGGGCTTACAACAATGTGAGAAACAAAAGAGAGGTGGCCTGTGACTTGCTACGAGTGTGGTGAGCTTTACCATATTCGCTAATCGCCCCAAGTCAAGGGTAAGGGTAACCATAAGGAGGAAAGCCACTTGGAAGAAGCCTCAAGGAACAAATCAAGGTTTGATCTTTGCCAAGTCGATGAAGGTCGCTCACCGGGTCCTTGCCGCTTTGGAGATCAATCCTTGAGCGATGTGGACTCGGGAGCGAGGAGGACAAGGAGGAGGAGGAGCCACCTCAAGACAAGAAAGGGAAGGCCAAGGACTTCACCCATGTGCTTCATGGTCGACTCACGACGCCGATGATGATGATGAGGTATCCCTATCTTATGATGTCCTTTACGCTAGATGCGAGAACATGTATGAGCAATTGCTTAGTCGATAAGGCTTTAAAATTCATCATGGTTAAGAACAAGGATCTAGAGTCACAAGTTGAAAATTTGACATTAGATCTTGTGAATGCTAAGAGTCTAGACGTTGATGAATGTTCATCTTGCCATGCTTTGCACTCCGAACTGTCTAAACTGCAATCTGCTCTTAATACTGCTTTACATCAACTTGAAAATGCTAGAACTGAGCTAGTTGAGGTCAAATCTGCTCCATGTCTTAAATGCTTAGAGTCTAGCAAGTTGGATGTTTCTGAACCAGTAGAGTCTCGCTCTTGCTCTCGTTGCTTAGAACATGAACGTGAAATTAAAGACATTTTAAAAGCGACTAGAGAGAAATATGCCAAGCTTAAGGACTGTATTAATTCTGCTAATTGTACTTTATGTCCTGCTCTTAAGCTTGAAATTGCTAATTATAAGGAGAAGCTTGCAAAGGTTAATAAACCTAAAATTTGTCAATCATGTGTTGATCTTAGGAAAGATAATGTTTATCTAGAGAACACACTGCAAAAATTCTCTAGTGGAGAAAAACAATTAAACATGATTCTTGACAAGTCTAGAACTCCTTCTAAGAAGCAAGGCTTAGGATACAACTCTGCCCAGAACAAATCCAAGACTAAGGTCATTCAGGTCTTGGAAAATGGCTTAGTTGAATTCAAAACCCAACTTGCGAAAATTGCTTTCAAACCTGCAGGTTCTGTCCAACCTTCTTTTGAGTCAAAAGGTGCTTCTCCCAAAGGGTACAAAATACCATTGCACCTATTGCGAGAAGAGTGGACATTTAGTTGAGTTCTGTTGGCGTAGGTTGAAAAATGCTAATCATGCTAGAACTTTATTTCATCAACCTAGAGCTTGTGTGAAACATGGTCATGAAAAGAAGAAGAAACCCGGTCTAGGATATACTACACATGCTTATCATCATCATGTTCCTAGACAGAATGCATCTCATGTGTTTGTAACCATTGCTCATGATAGGACTTCAACTAGGATCAAGGACACTCATTCCTCTTTGCATACTACTCGCAGACATGTGTCTCGATCTCGGGTTCCCAAGTCTATTTTAACTAACCCCAGTATTGAGACACATCGATCTTTTGTGCCTTGATTTTCAGGATCGTCGCGGAAGGAGGAAGAACACGTGGCTCGTCGACTCCGGCTGTTCACGCCACATGATCGGAGACTCTAGATGGTTCACTTCCTTCACGCGGGCGACGGGTGATGACTTCATCACCTTCGGAGATGATTCACAAGGGCGGATCGAAGGAACTGGATCGATCAGGGTGAACGACAGGTTCATTCTCAAGGATGTCGCTCTTGTGTCCAAGCTAAGGTACAATCTCCTTTCTGTCTCACAGCTTCTTGATGATGGCTATGAGACTAGATTTAAGAAGAACGCTTGTCGGGTGCTTGATTCTTTTGGTGAGCTCATTTTTGGAATTTCTAGAGTTGGTAGAATATTTGGAGCTGATTTTTCAATCTCTTGCGGATCTCTCAAATGTTTAGTTGCATCTTCTTCGATATCGGCTTTGGCACCGACGCTTGGGGCACATTGGTTTTGATCATCTGACACGAGTTAGCGGCCTTGATCTCATGAGAGGCTTGCCTAAACTCAAAGCTGTCAAAGATGCAGTATGTGCTCCCTGTAGGCATGGCAAGCAAGTTGCCGCCTCACACCCTTCATTGACTATGGTCATGACTGACGGACCGGGACAGTTGCTTCATATGGATACTGTTGGTCCTGCTAGGGTTCGGTCAGTCGGTGGCAATTGGTACATTCTTGTCATAGTCGATGATTTTTCGAGATATTCTTGGGTGTTCTTTCTTGCTTCGAAGGATGAGGTCTTTGATCATTATCATGATCTTGTTCTTCGTTTGGCTTCTGAACTTCCTGGTGCCTTGAGAGCAATCCGCAGTGACAATGGCACGGAGTTCAAGAATGCCTCGTTTGCCTCTTTTTGTGCTGAGCGCGGTATTGAGCATCAGTTCTCTTCTCCACACGTCCCTCAACAAAATGGCGTTGTGGAAAGGAAGAACAGGACCTTAGTCTCGATGGCTAGGACGATGCTAGATGAGTATAGCACACCGAGGAGGTTTTGGGCCGAAGCTATTGCTACAGCTTGCCATATTTCAAATCGTGTCTTTCTGAGACCGTCTTTGGGCAAGACTTCTTATGAGCTTCGTTTTGGCAGAAAACCCTCAGTTTCGCACTTTCGAGTCTTTGGATCGAAGTGTTTTATTCTCAAGACAGGGAACCTAGATAAATTTGAATCAAGAACTTGTGATGGTTTATTTCTAGGTTATCCTGCTCATTCGAGGGGTTTTCGGGTTTTTAATGTTGAAACTAACATTGTCCAGGAGACATGCAATGTCACTTTTGATGAGACTAGCCCTGCAGCTAGATCCGATGTTTCAGGTGACTTACAGGTGACAGAGAGCATATTTGTTGAGGAAGATGAGGATGAAATTGATGATGCTCCTCCACTTGCTGCTAATGCTCCGATTCCACTCCGTAACCTTTCTGATCGCTTCACCTCCAATTGAGGCTCTCACGCATCTTCTTCATCAAGAAGACTGCGGAGGTTGAGGAGATACTATCTCCCCCAGGCGCTCCTTTGCACATCCAGAAGCAGCACCCTTCGGATCAGATGATTGGTAGTCTCCATGAGCGAGTCACTCGCTCCAGGTATCATGATCCGAGTCTTTTCTCTCACTCTGCATTTGTAGCGTCTTTTGAACCCAAAGATATATCACATGCTTTATCTGATGCTAGTTGGGTCAATGCCATGCATGAGGAGTTAGAGAACTTTGAAAGAAATAAAGTCTGAACCTTGTAGAACCCCTAGTGGTCATAATGTAATTGGTACCGTTGGGTATTTAAAAATAAACAAAATGAGGATGGTTCTGTGGTTAGAAACAAGGCTAGGTTGGTAGCTCAGGGTTTTAGCCAGGTTGAGGGGTTAGATTTTGATGAGACCTTCGCTCCTGTTGCTAGATTAGAAGCCATTCGCATCATGCTTGCATTCGCTGCATCTAAAGGTTTTAGGTTGCATCAAATGGATGTTAAGAGTGCTTTTCTGAATGGTTTTATAGAGGAGGAAGTGTATGTTAGGCAACCCCCTGGGTTTGAGGATCCCAAGCACCCTGATCGTGTCTTTAAGCTATCCAAAGCCTTGTATGGTCTTAAGCAAGCCCCTAGAGCCTGGTATGATAGACTTAAGACCTTTCTGCTTAAGAATGATTTTAAAATGGGAAAAGTTGATAAGACTCTATTCATTCTTAGGCATGGCAATGACTTCCTGCTTGTTCAGATTTACGTTGATGATATTATCTTTGGTGGTTCCTCTCATGCTCTTGTTTCCAGTTTTTCTGAGACCATGTCCAGGGAATTTGAGATGAGTATGATGGGCGAGCTCAACTACTTTCTGGGGCTGCAAATCAAGCAATGCAAGGAAGGGATCTTCATCCATCAAACGAAGTACACCAAGGATCTTCTCAAGCGTTTTGATATGGGTGACTGCAAGGCGATCGCCACTCCCATGGCGACTTCGATCTTTGGATCCGAGATGAGGAAGGGAAGCCGTGGATCAACGCGAGTACCGCGAAGATGATCGGCTCCCTCCATGCACTGACGGCCTCAAGACCGGACATCCACTTCGCGGTCTGCCTCTGCGAGGTTTCAGGCGTCACCGAGGACTTCACATCGCCAAGCCGTTAAGCGCATCTTCAGGTATTTACATTCTACTCTCCAGTATGGCATTTGGTATTCTTGCTCTTCTTCGCTGTCCATTCGGGGTTTTCTGATTCTGATTTTGCGGGCTGTAGGCTAGATAGGAAGAGCACTTCTGGTACATGTCATTTCTTAGGCACGTCTCTTGTCTCTTGGTCTTCTAGGAAGCAGTCTTCATTGCACAATCCATCTGAAGGTGAATATGTAGTCTTTGCTAGTCAGTAGTCGATTTTGTGGATGGTATCCACTCTTAAGGACTACGGGTTAAATTTTGCTAGTGTTCCTCTTTTACGTGATAACACTTCGCTATTAACATTGCTAAGAACCCCATGCAACACTCTAGGACCAAGCACATAGACATTCGCTATCACTTCCTTAGAGACCATGTCGAGAAGGGTGATATTGTGCTACACTTGTGGAGTCCGAGGCTCAATGGTGATATCCTCACCAAACCTTTAGACCCAACTAGGTTTGCTACCTTAAGAAGCGAGTTAGGGGTAATTTATCCCTATGGGTTGGTTTGAGGGGGAGTTCGATCTTTTCTGATCTTACCTTGTTCTTTTGATCTTTTATTGTTCTTTTCCGAACTTGTTGATCTTTTTGAACTTTTTAGGTTTTAGGCTTTTATTGCATCGCATTGTATCATATTGCATTCATATGTAAAATACTTCAAGTGATTTGAAAAATCCAAAAAGATGCATTGTAATATAAAATTTTCTGCTTATCTTTTAAAATTGATGAAGCTTTGCCTATTACCCTTTGGAGCTTTAGTATTTCAATTCTTGCTCAATGCCATGTCTAGTTCTTTGACTTGCTAAAATTATCATGCTTTTACATGTGTAGCTAAGTCTTTGCTATATGAGCTAGAACTTTAAAACAACTCGAACTAAAAATTGCAATTTGTGGATGTTTTAGCGAGTTGCGCAATTAGTGCTCCTTTTGTGACATTGGCCCTGTCAGAATTGCTTTGTGAGCTCTGGAATCTAAAATTGACCATTACTTGAGCTTCTGTGTTCTTTGAGATTCTAAAAATGCTCTTGTGAAAAATAAAAAAAAATCAAGATTGTCTTATGCTTAAAATGTGCCAAACTATTCTTACGAGACTGCTTGTCAAATGACATGAACTTGGAGATAGTTTGATGAACCAGACGATCTCATGGGGACTGCTTGTCAAAAATGACATGAACCTCAAGATTTGTCGCCCTGGTAGAAGCTTAGAAAGAGTTTGTGGATGGCTCCTAGTCCAGGATCTTCTTTACTAAGATATACCTTTAATCAACTTTTGGTCGAAGCTTAGGATGAGTTTGTGGATGGCTCCTAGTCCAGGATCTTGTCACTAAGTTAGATCATTAGTCAACCTCAATATTCAATGCAAATGAGAAAAATGTTGACAAATGGGCGTTTACAAAAGATTGAGCAAAATGATTCAATACGGGACTTGATTGACTCTTAAATGTGGTCTTTGTTAGATTTTTGATCTCACTTTGACATTTTGACATGGCCAATTTCACTTTAGGATCCCTGTTGATGAACTTGCTGAATTTGAAGCGTTGCTTAAATTGATCAAATCTATTGCTTTACTTTTGAGCCTTGGTGCTTAGCTTTGATATATATGTCTTACCATGATCTTGCTAGCACTTTATCAGGCTTGATATGTTGTTTGTGCAATATTAGAAATGCTAGCTAGTTCTTTTGGGTAATCTCCAAAGCTTCTTGTAATCAAAAATTGAAAAATACAAAAATGAAGCCACTCCATTGCACTTCATGCATACTTCTTCTTTTTGCTTCTTTCTTCATTCTGCAAATTGCTATCTCTGGATGAGAGGAAGGCGTGATTCCTTGATGACTCCATTGTCAAAGGGGGAGAAGATATTTCATGTTGGGAGAAGTTTATACAAAGGGAGAAAGTTGGAGAATTTGAAATTTTAAAATCCGAGGATCATAGTGAGGGGGAGTTTTGAATTGCATTCTTATTGTCTTATTGACTCTTCTGAACATGAATTGCATTTATTACTCCTCACAATGATCAAAGGTCAATTGAACAATTGTTCTTTCATATGGACCTTAAGTGAGATTTTGACTTTTAAAAATTAAAGTTTTATGCTTTCTTTTGCCTTATCTCACTTGCCTATTCTATTCGATGCCGACTTGGTCATTTCCATTGCTTTTTCTTGCTTATGGACCAAGTTGTGCCTTTGAACGAAAAACGAAAGTATTTTACTTTTCAAACCTCCAAATTATATTTTCTGGATTATTGCCAATGTGTTCATCAAGGGGGAGATTGTGGATATCATGGGGATATGCTCCAGATCTTAGGATGATGTGACAATTGGCAATGGCGTTAATGGTTTGTCGTTTCACGGGTTTTCGACAAAGTTTCAAAGACTGCTCGACTTTACGGGCGGGCGATCTGACCGCCATATAGCATGCGGTCCGACCGTCCCAAATCGGTCGGACAGACCATGTGCGCCGGTCGGACCGGCGTGACCAAAAGTGGTCAAAATAGGTGGGCCAAAAATAGAGGGTGTAGGCAAGTGAGGGATCCCATTGTTCTTGCTCCCATAATTTTGGAGTCTCGATAAAAAAGTTCTATTGGTTTAAAGTTTCCGAGGGTTTTGGATTTTGGGGTTGAAAATTGGCTAAGTCCTTCTGGCGGTCGACCGCCTTTGGTGGCGTGTCCGACCGGCAAGGCAGCGGTCGACCGCCCCAGGGCGATCGACGGTTGTTACTTGAACGTCGCCTGTCGTGGCGGCGTTGTTCGTTGGTTAGGTCAAAGTCATGAGTTTCAGTGCATATGTGTTGCATGATGCATGTTTTGACTAACGTGGGTCAAGTTGTGAAGAACTTGTTCCCGGATTCGATTTGCTTGTTTATTGTTGTGCAGGTTGCTTGGTGGTCAACGACGGTCAACGGCGAGGATGATCGGGACTAGGCTTGGAGAGCTAATGTCCGAACGATCGGCGATGCGGGTGAGGTCAATGAACTCAAGTGTGGTGCGAGATAGACAAGGATGACCGAACAGGCGATTCGGTGCGGCGATCGTTGGATCAAGCGGCGCGGGGTGGTGCAAGTGCCATGGTGGTTCTGGTGGGAGCCGGATGGGAGAGACTTGCCGACATGTTGAGAGCCGTTGATCAACCTACACGTGGCGAAGCATGGGAGGTGCTTCACAAGATGGGACTCGGTTTTTGCAAAAAGATCGAGAAAGGGTATTTTGGTAATTATACCAAATACCGCTTTGGTGACTTTTGACGACTCGCGGCGCAAGATGGCGTGGAGAAGCGGAGTAGGTCAAGAGGAGATGAAGACGGCGCTTCAAGATGCGTGCGTGTGTGACCCGTTTGTTTTGGGCCTTAACGGGAGCCCATTAGGGTTACTCTTCTAGAAGGTTTAAGTCTCCACTATAAATAGAGGAGGGAGGTGGCTGCACCCCTTCAACTCTTTTCATGCTTGAAACCCTAGTTTTGGCTTAAGTGCTTAGGGAAGGTTTAGTGGAGATTAGGGTTCTAGAGAGAGAGAGATGTTTTGATCTTGTGTCCATGCGTATCCGTATGAGTGGTCAGAATCGATACATTATCAAATCAATCCAAAGAAGAGTTCTCTTCAAGATGAGTTCATTTGCCCTTCTTCTCTCTATTTGGTGATTTTGAGTCTTTCTTTGATTCGCATGTTTTGATTGATTTCTTTGCATGATCTAGCTTGTCGTGACATGTGGGAACACATCTAAGATCATCTTGATCATCAATCACCCACGAGCAAGTTTTTCGATATAGTTTTCGTTTTGACTTTGGTTTCAAACCTTCCACCTCTCAAACTGAAAAAGGTCTGAACTTTTCCAAAGATCTTCACGATCTTCGATTGGAATAGGTTCCTGACATCCTAGAGAAGGTGTGTACCAAGTTTCATCAAGTTTGGAGTTGTAGATCAAAAGTTACATCTATTTGCAACTTCGTTTTTCGGGCTGATTTCACTGTTCATCGGCTGGAGGTCGGACCGCCCCTCATCAGAGGTCGGACCGCCCATAGGACCGGTCGGACCGCCCTTGAATAGAGGTCAGACCGCCCCACACTTAGGAAATTCAGTTTCGGTTGTTTTTGGTTGTTTTGCTTCGGGGTTTTGATTGGATTCAATCCTAGTCTTCCGCTGTACTGGTATATCGATCTTCATAGCTTCTATAGCTATTGGAGTGAAATTTGTGTTGAATCTAATCAAGGTTGAAAAAGTGAGCGTGCTCCTATTCACCCCCCCCTCTAGTCGCCTTTTCGGTCCAACAGAATGTTTACATTTGTTCGTATTTGTAGATGAATGCCATGTGTTCTTTTCATTCATGATTACTCTTCAATATTGACATGTGATCATCATGACATGCATACATTATTTTGGTAAGACCCATCAATTCCAGTATGGGCACTTGAAATCCCATCAATTCCAAGATGGGTACGTGAGTCCACCATTCCAATGTGGGCCACGTTACGTGAGTCCACCATTCCAATGTGGGCCACGTTGGACAGTCGTATGAAACGTTCTTCATACGAATACTTTAAGTGAACACCGACGGGTGCTTCACTCGCTATACCGGTATATGCTGCATTATGTCCATTTCCTTCAATGCACCATTCCACTTCATCCATTCATAAATTCGTTTCCAGTAGTTGTTCAAATTATGTTTGTGATATACTGATCATTGTATGCTTGATTGTTACATACGATTTGCTTCTTCGAGTCTTTGGCTCATTCTTGCTTTATTGTCTTATTTAGGTAAATGACAAGGAAGAATGATCTTGTGGAGGGTAGTTCATCACGATGCACTCACTATATTATATCAAACAATTTGAGGACTTTTAATATCATGGATTATGATTTGAGTTGCATTGTAATAAGCCAACATGGCCGTGTTTACCATATCTTGCTAAACTGTTTACTTCCATTTCGTTGCTTAAGACTTGAGGATGAATGCTTGTTTCCATATATTCATATTACTCGCTTCACTTTTTCATGCGATTTGATGTTATTCATTTGAAGAGTAGTGATTGTAGGTGACATCTTGACTTCCTTATAGTCAGGGTGTTACAGTTGGTATCAGAGCGGGCTTTAGGTCCGTGGTTCATTCAAACATATTAAATTGACACACTGGTGCACATTAGGAGGATTGGGTAAACAGTTGCTTTCGCATTTCAATTGTTGTGACTCGATTAATGAGTCGTTGTTGAGTTGTTTTGTGCTGTGATGTGTTAAATTATGATATGATGTGTTATCCTATATATATATATGGATTAATTTTATGATCGTCAAGAGATGATCCGATATAAATATATATATATATTCATAATTGATTGCATTAGTTATGCGTTTCGCTAGCGGGCGTTGATCAGTCGAGTTCGTGGTTGATGTCCTGGGTTTTGCCAGGCTACACCACTGTTTGTAGTATGATATTAGAGAACTTCTTACCTCTATTCCATAAGTTCTGTATTGAGCATGAGCTCATTGATGAACTTGTTGCCTTTCTCGAACGATATCTGGTTTCTGGTTGTGGTTCTGGCGATTCGTGAATTCCTTTGAAATTGGGGTTTTAATGAAGAAGGCAAGCTCCAGCAGTTCTCTGATTCGTTCTTTAAAACAAATATTGCCCTTTCGACTATTGTGATATTTCTGCTCCACGTGAGCATAGTTCAAATGCAAGATTCCTCTTTTCACAAAAGACTTGTTTTACCCCTGTTGGGGAAATTTAACTCATTCGTTCGTTTGGAATCTCGGTATTGGAAGACTTCTTTTGCAAGTTCTTTATCAAGTGTGTATTGATCTTGCATATTTCTCTTGGGCTGCTTTAGTAAGTCGTTCTCTTCCTTGATTTTTGAATTTGACAAATTCTTGTCCGGTGGCGATTGATGAGTTTCTCTTGGGTTCATGGTTTTGGTAGACGAGTTTAAATAGGCCTTTAATGGTACTCCGAAAACATTATTGTTTTTCGATTGTCGAATTGTTTTTACTACAAATGATCTTTGTAAATTGGCAACATTGATATTTTCATGGTTTTTCTTTCTTTCTCATTGGAAAAGAGCGACTCATTTACTCGTTTGATGGATTGCCTAATGAGAATTCTTGTTGCAAGATCGTTAACACGAGAAAGCATTGGCTCAACGTATTCCTTTTGGAACCCTCTGCTTGTTGAAATTTGATGCATCTCTTTTTGAAGAAAAGCGTTAAAACCCTTTTGGAGTGCTTGGTTATGCTTAAGTCGGGGGTTGCACCCAAACAAAGATCGTGGGCTACGGGTTTCTATTAGACCCTATTTGTTTTTCAAAATAGTTTCTTGCCTTTACTCGTCATGGAGCTCTCATTCTTGTTTGTGAGCGTTATTCTTGACAAGATCGTTCTCTTTCTCGTTAGCCCTATCTCTCTTGTTGATAAGTGCAGCTTCGGTTATCCGTTTGTGATTCGGAGAATGAAAATTTCCTTTCACAAAGTTCATTGAAGAAAATTTCGACTATGTTCATTTCTTTGGAATATTTGGAGTGTTGGAGTTTAGAACCTCCTTTGAAAAGAAAAGTGTCGAAACCCCTTTCTCTAGAGTTTTGTAGTCTTTGGGTGTGACGTTTGTTCAACTTTGTGGTTTTTGTACAAGAATTCTTTTCTAGAATAAGTTGTTATTACAATTCCATTTGATCTTTGAAAATTTTTATGATCCGATTTGTCATGTTCCCTTTAGAAGGTTTATTGACACGATCAAGAATGTGAGAGTAAGGTTGATTCTTTTATAGAGAAAGAAGTTTGACCACCTTTCTTGATGTTTCCAAAATGATCCAATTTGAGTTTTGTGTTCATGACCTATTGGAGGTCGATTAATTATGATAAGCGAAGTTTGCCACGTAAAGCGATTTGTTGCGAGTTATAATGGTTCTTGATGATCGGCGCTTTGATATTGAATGCTCGTTGTTCTTATCTCACGAGGTCGACATTCTCTTCTTTTGAGGCTTATGCATTCAACTGTGAACTCCCCTTATGTTCAATAAGTTCATTGCTTAATTGGTTTTCTCCTTGGTCCTGTTTGTGGCGAGTGGTAAATGATTTTCTAGTTGGTGAGAATCATTGTCATGTGCCTCTTCTTTTCAGAAATATTCGACCCATTCTTTTCACATGAGTCTTTCGAGGTGTTTTCTAATTGACGTTGTGAGATTGATGTTGAAACTTGTAGAAAAATAATCACCTCTGTGTTACCACCTAAATGAGAATACTTCAAGTCTATTTTCCATAACCTTTTGGAGTTCGTGAATATTCTGGTAACTGAAATTGTTTTAAGTAAAATGGTGCATGGAGATATCCTATTGCTCCTTAAGAGTTTTGTGTGATTTAGTCCTAAAGGTTCCTTGGTTTGAGTTCGCAAAGTGAGGTTGCAATCAAAGGAAATTTTCGTCGCTTTCGTTGAGAATCCGTTTGCTTTCCGTGAAGTCCTGTAAAGGAAAATGCTTGTTTTGTGGCTGAGGTCATTTGGATTAAATGTTTCATGAGTAGATGAACTATTTCGAACAAATTTGGCGTGTTGAAAAATTTTATTTGTTCTTAAGTAGTTTCGTGGGTTGAACTATAGAACTTACTTTGTTCATGTGGCCAGGTGTTATTAGTTCAAGAACTAATTGTTGTGTTAAAGGAAAGAGTGCAGTAGAGTATTTGATAATTTGAGTCAAGTTTCGTAACTTGTGATTATTTGCATCGTTCCTAAATTTGTTACTCTTTCCGCTCAAGAGATGGCGAATTTCAAACGTAATATCTTTCTTTCGTGTCGGCTGTTATTTGCTATTCTCTTTTGAGGGATGTGTGCCTCCAATTATGAACCCAGCTTTCGTTTTCCAAGATCACTTTTTTTTCAGAATATTTCTTTTGGTTTCCTGCTCGCCGTAATGAGCAACGTCTTTCTGTGTGAATAAACTTATCTTTGTTCGCCTCTTCCATTTGAGAAAGGATCACAGTTTTGGGTTGCAAAGTGTTTGCAAAGGATAAGTTTGGCAATTGTTTGGTGGTGGATGAGTACTCGTAGCGATGGTATTTTGCTACCAAGTTATTGGAGGAGTAGTAGAATGTGAAATGGTTTTGAATGTATCCACAGGGGAAATTGATTCACCTGAAATGTTTGACTTGAAGTAAGTCCGAATAGTGTTACTACCGAATAACACCGGTATAGTGAAATTCTAGAACTTCAATTCGAGATTGAAAAGTTAGTGATTATCGGAGGTATGGAAACCTTCATTGAATTTTTAGAGTAACGCAATTGGATAGCATTGCGAGATGGTGTGGGTGATTTCGATGATGTCATTGAGTGAGTATGTTAGAATGGTGGTGCTATTGGAGATTTAATTCGATGATTTCACTATCGCTTATAAGAACAATCTGTTGTAGAGGTTTTGGAAGTTAAATTTGGGTTTGCATTGTTATGTTAGACCTTTGGTCACTCAATGATTATGTGTAGAAAAGTGGAATAATGGAGTTTCTGATCAAGAAAATGATAATTGATAGAACCCTTTTGTTGTAGTACATGATTGTGCGGGTTAAGGATTACGAGTTGTTGTTCTTGGAAATTGGAGGTAATGTGATGGTATGGAGCCTTTTACGTGGTGCCTTGAACGCCTTCTATTAAATCGATTTTGGTTAGTAGAATGAATTGTCTAGAGTATTCGGTGGATTCAATTTAGCCTCTCCATAATTGAGTAGATGATGTCCTTGATTTGATCATAATTTGATAATGTTCAATTAAGAGGTTTAATCTCATGTGGTATGCGATGAATTCAAATTAGAGAAATTTTATTCTGGAGGAGAGAGGTCATGGAAAGGTATGTTCATCGGATAATGAAGTGTTTTCTTGATTCTCGTTTGAGTTTGTTGTTGTTGACCGTGTTTTTCTCGCAATTTGAGTTGAGGCTGTGTTGGCAAGTAGATTCTTTCCAATTCAGACAAACTGCAAGTGTTTGGTTTGGGCGTTCCAGTAATTTCTCCTTTGGTTGTAAAATGGATTTGTTTTCGAGATGAATTGTCAAATTTGGAATCTAACCCTTTGGTGAGAGTTAGCATTACGTGGATGCGATGAGGACTCTCTATTTCTAGTTGGATTCTCTTCGTTTTTAAAGTTGTAAGAATTAGGGCGTTGGCTTATCGCGTTGATCGTCCCGGATCCTTATCGCGAGTGCGCGTCGTGCGGTGTGCTCGAGTGTTAAGCGAGTATCTGAGCAATTCCAAGCTTGAATTATCGTTGTTTCATTCCAGACGCAGTTTCCTTTCGAGTAGATTGGTGCGTAGATTCGAGGTCGAATCTTTTCTAAGGGGGATAGAGTGTAATACCTCATTTATCCAGTTAGGTTGTATCGTTTTATTGGTATGGGAATTCTATTCGAAAACGAGATTTGCAACTTTCCGGAATCGGTTCGGTAGAAAGAAAGAGGTCGGAGAGAGTAAAAGAAATCGTTTTAAATCGGAAAATCCAAATCTTCTGGGGTAATTGTTATTGCCAGACAACCTGGGCCGCAGTTCGCGACCAGGTGGCCCATGAGGGGGCCGGCCGGCCCATGTAGGGGCCGGCCAAAAGGCCAAAAGGGGGGGGCACCACTTCCCCCCCCAAACCCTAGCCCCTCCACCTCCCTCCCCCTTGAGCCGCCCCTCCTCCCCCTTGAGCCGCCCCATCTCCTCCTCCCCTCCTCCTAGGCGCCTCCCCCTCCATTGGTGGCTGCCATTGGAGATCCCCGGAGCTGCACACCCGTTCTTCCACGCGTTCATCTTGGTTCTTCCCGCGAGCGATTGCAATCCACGCGGGTTCGCTGTTTTGGGGCCGGCCATTGAAGGAGAGGAGCAACCTTCGGGAAGTTGATCCTCGTCGTTCTTCGGGTCTACAAGGGTAACGAGAGACCCCATCGCTGTTTGATTGCGTTAGAGTTGTCGATTCCATGTTTTTGGTAGTATCGCGTAATCTCTGTTAGTAGATCGGTTCTGTACAGTATGTTGCAACTCGGTTTTGGGTGTCTTAGAGGCAGAATTGGATGTTCTCGCCTTCTAGAGTTTTGTTCCTTATTTCATTAGCTTTCTTTTGGCACCTGGATCACAAATTTTCACCCAGTAGATTAAAAGTTATGGCTGTTTTACTACGCGCTGGTCTGTCTGTCCGAACTGATGGGTATAGTCGGTTGCACCTAGGTTTTGATCTCGTTAGATTCAGAATCAGGTCGGCCACCCAACTAGGTTTTTGAAGATAATTTCACCATGTTTCCAGGCTGATAAAAATCACTTTATTTGGATCAGTGGTTTAAAAGTTAGAGCATTTTCTTTAGGGCTGATCAGAATTCTGGGCAGACTGCAGTTGTAGTTTTTCATTGGATGGTTAGACCTCTGTATTGGCCGAATTAGAGTTTTCCATCAACTAGAGTTTTGTAGCCAGTTAAGTTAAGAAAATTTTAGCACTGGTTTCAGGTATTTTGGACTTATGGTTTTTTATTGGTGAATTTTCTAGTAAAACTGCCAGATTAGGGATAATTGAAATGTTTGGGTAATTTGATCAAATTGAACTTTTTTTGGGTTAGTTTGGTTAGAGATTGAGGGAGGGCACGTGTAGCATTGCCATACTCGCTTGTCCTCATTTCGATTATTTTATGTTGTAGGCGGTGAAGCGGTGAGTGGAGGGGTATCTCAATTACCTCCCAACCCGTTGCTTGTGTGGCGAACAAGTAATTTGTATTCAATGTTTGATGTCATGTATGATGTGTGAATGAATGTTTACATTTGTTCGTATTTGTAGATGAATGCCATGTGTTCTTTTCATTCATGATTACTCTTCAATATTGACATGTGATCATCATGACATGCATACATTATTTTGGTAAGACCCATCAATTCCAGTATGGGCACTTGAAATCCCATCAATTCCAAGATGGGTACGTGAGTCCACCATTCCAATGTGGGCCACGTTACGTGAGTCCACCATTCAATGTGGGCCACGTTGGACGATCGTATGAAACGTTCTTCATACGAATACTTTAAGTGAACACCGACGGTGCTTCACTCGCTATACTGCATATATGCTACATTATGTCCATTTCCTTCAATGCACCATTCCACTTCATCCATTCATAAATTCGTTTCAGAGTTGTTCAAATTATGTTTGTGATATCTTGATCATTGTATGCTTGATTGTTACATCTGATTGCTTGTTTGAGTCTTTGGCTCATTCTTGCTTTATTGTCTTATTTAGGTAAATGACAAGGAAGAATGATCTTGTGGAGGGTAGTTCATCACGATGCACTCACTATATTATATCAAACAATTTGAGGACTTTTAATATCATGGATTATGATTTGAGTTGCATTGTAATAAGCCAACATGGCCGTGTTTACCATATCTTGCTAAACTGTTTACTTCCATTTCGTTGCTTAAGACTTGAGGATGAATGCTTGTTTCCATATATTCATATTACTCGCTTCACTTTTTCATGCGATTTGATGTTATTCATTTGAAGAGTAGTGATTGTAGGTGACATCTTGACTTCCTTATAGTCAGGGTGTTACAATCTTCTTTACTAAGATATACCTTCAATCAACTTTTGGTCGAAGCTTAGGATGAGTTTGTGGATGGCTCCTAGTCCAGGATTTTGTCACTAAGTTAGATCATTAGTCAACTTCAATATTCAATGCATATGAGAAAAATATTGACAAATGGGCTTTTACAAAATATTGAGCAAAATGATTCAATACAGGACCTGGTTGACTCTTAATGTGATCTTTGTTAGATTTTTTTATCTCACTTTGACATCTTGACATGGCCAATTTCATTTTAGGATCCCTGTTGATGAACTTGCTGAATTTGAAGCGTTGCTTAAATTGATCAAATCTACTACTTTACTTTTGAGCTTTTGTGCTTAGCTTTGATATACATGTCTTACCATGATCTTGCTAGCGTTGTCAGGCTTGATATGTTATTTGTGCAATATTAGAAATGCTGGCTAGCTCTTTTGGGTAATCTCCAAAGCCTCTTGTAATAAAAAATAGAACAATACAAAAATAAAGCTACGTCATTGCACTTCATGCATACTTCTTCTTTTTGCTTCTTTCTCCATTCTGCACTTGTTATCTCTGGATGAGAGGAAGGCGTGATTCCTTGATGACTCCATTGTCAAAGGGGGAGAAGATATTTCAATGTTATATCGTATTGTTGGGGGAGAAGATATTTCAATGTTGGGGAGAAAGTTAAAAATTTAGAAGTTTTTGAAACTTGAGGATCATAGTGAGGGGGAGTTCTTGAGTTGCATTCTTATTGTCTTATTGTATATTCTGAACTTGAATTGCATTCTCTTATCCTCACAATGATCATAGGTCAATTGAACAATTGTTCTTTCATATGGACCTCATGTGAGAATTTTGACTCTTTTCTGGAAATCAAAGTTTTTATGCTTTCTTTTGTCTTATCCCACATGCCTATACTATTCTGATGCCAGCTTGGTCATTTACATTGCTTTTTCTTGCTTATGGACTAAGTTGTGCCTTTGTGCGAAAACTGCGAGTAAACTCGTTTTCAAACCTCTTACTTATATTTTCTGGATAATTGCCAATGTGTTCATCAAGGGGGAGATTGTGGATATCATGGGAATATGTTCCAGATCTTAGGATGATGTGACAATTGGCAATGGTGTTTACGGTTTGTCGTTTCAAGAGTTTTCGACAAAGCTTCAGGCATTCTAGACAGGGGCGGTCCGACCGGCCATAGCATGGCGGTCCGACCGGTCCCAAATCAGTCGGACCGGCTGTGACCTAAAAGTGTTCGAATCGGTGGGCCAAAAATAGGTGTTGTAGGCAAGTGAGGGGATCCCAATGCACTTGGTCTCATGATTTTTGGATTCTCCAGTAAGAAGTTCTATTCAATTTAAGTTTCCAGAAGGTTTTGGAATTTCAGGGCATGAATTTCGGCTAAGTCCCTGGGGGCGGTCTGACCGGCTCACAGAGAGCGGTCCGACCGGCCAGAGGGGCGGTCCGACCGGCTCACATGGAGCGGTCGGACCGGTTTCTACTTGAACGTCCGTCAACTTCGTGGCGATGTTGTTTTGTTAGGTCAAAGTCATTGGTATCGTGGCATATGGTTTGCATGATGCATGTTTTGACTAACATGGGTCAAGTTGTGAAGAACTTGTTCCCGAATTCGTGTTTGCTTCTCTATGTTTGTGCAGGTTGCTTGGTGGTCAACGACGGTTAACGGCGAGGAGGATCGGGACTAGACTTGGAGAGTTGAGGTTCAGAACGATCGACGATGTCGGGTGAGGTCAATAACTCAAGCGTGACACAAGATGGACAAGGGTGACCTATTGGCAAATCCATGGCGCATGGTGAAGCGGTTTAGGTCAAAAGGTTAAAGACGGCGCTTCGCGAAGCGTGCGTGTGTGACCCGTTTGTTAGTGGGCCTTAACGGGAGCCCAATTGAGTCAAACCCTAGAGAGTTCTAGGCCTCCACTATAAATAGGAGGAGGTGGTGGCTGCACCCTCTCTCTCGCTGTTTTTCACCTCTTTTGTGTTTTCAAAACCCTAATTGGCTTAGGGGGAGTTGAGGTGGAGGCTAGGGCTTTTCATGGTTTGAGGTGAATTTTGTGATCTTGGATTGACCACTGATCCATGATAGTGTGGGTGTAATCCAGCAACGATCACGTTCTTAATCTATGCAAGGTTTGCTTGAGATAAGTCTCTTTTCGTTCTTGCCTTCAATTTCGTTATTTTAGGGCTTTCTTTGATCCGCGAGTTTGTGATTGATTCTTTCACGTGAATTAGCTTGCTGTGATATGTGTGAATCTATCTAACATCATCTTGATCATCAATCACTCACGAACAAGCATTAGGATCAAGTTTTTGTTCTTGCCCGGTTTTAGACCTTCTGTTATTCAATTGAAAACTGTTCAGGATCTATCCAAGAATTATCATAATATTCGATTGGAATAGGTCCTCAATAGCATAGAGAAGGTGTGTGCAAAGTTTCATAAAGTTTGGAGTTGAGAATCAAAAGTTTGACCTAATTGCAACTTCATCATCGGTGATTTTCTTGTTTGGATCGGTTCGGGCGGCGGTCGAGATCGCCGTCATCACCGGTCGATCCGATTTTGGGCGGTCCGACCGCGATAACAATGGTCGACCGCCTGCAATCGGTTCAACCGGCTGGGTCCAGAGGTCAGACCGCCCGCGCTTTGTGATTCTGTTATCTTAGTTGATTGTGTTATTTTTCTTAGGGGATTTAATTGGATTCAATACTAGTCTTCCGCTGTACTGGTATATTGATCTTCATAGCTTCATCATAGCTATTGAAGTGAAATTGTGTTGAATTCATATTTTGTGAAAAGTGAGCGTGCTCCTATTCACCCCCCCTCTAGTCGCCTTTTCGGTCCAACAATTACTTTCACACTGAATTTGTTATAAACTTCCAAAAAATTAGTAAGTAATTCATTTTAACTGTAAATTGAATAAACTCAATTTTGTTAGTGTACATTTTTTCTATACTTTAACTTGGAATATATTTTGAAAATGTCACTATTTTAGAAAAATGTGATATTTAAAATACATGAACACTAATGATTTTAACCTTGAAAAATCTATAGAAAATTGAAATGAACTCCAAATGAATTAAAATATTTTTACCTAAATTCATATTAAATCATTGTCTCTGGACTGTGATAGTCTCATGCATTTTTTTGAGCATTTTGGATTTTTTTCTCGGTGTTTATTTGATAACATGTTTTTTTAGAATTCGAGCTGACCGAGGCGAACGAATATCCATCTGAGACGGAATAATTTGCAGTTCAGCAAGGTTCTAGCGTCACTTTTCTTTACTTTTATTCTTGCACACATGTTGATCCCAGTATTTCCTACTTTAGTGGTTTGAAATGCAAATATTACTTGCGTGCATGCTAATTTCGAGTATGAATACTTTGCGAAGTCTAGATAGCTATATCCCAATTCTTGCAGGTTGACCTTGAATTCTCCTTTACAGATATGCCTAAGTTAGTTGATGCGTGATATTACTTATCGTTGGTGAATATGCTTAGCCATGCAAGTCAGTCGTTGTGTAGTTCGTTTGACAGGGTTATCTCGTCAATTCTGGGAGACACTGAATAATTAGTACTTATGTTTTCAGTTCGAATATTCGAATCTGATTGTGAAGTCAAAATTTTGTTCTTTAAAAATGTATTTAGATCTAGACAAGTGGCTAGTAGTGAGGGTCCTTCGTGCAAGAGAATCGGGTACTGTGGAAAGACTTTTCCCGATCATCAAGGACCGAACTTTGGGCTCTCACTCCAAGTATCATGCGTACTTCCACACGTGAGTTGGGAGCCGCTTCGTAACATCCCAATTCTAAGTCCTTGCTTCAAATGTAAGAAAATGAGTAGAAATTAAAAATTTTCTTGCATCTTGAAGTCCTTGAACATTTCTGTAATTCTTGTAAAGGAATTATGGAAATCAAAAATCAAAATCCTCAATTGACTCCAATCAAAAACCTCTTTGGCAAAGATCTTGTGCCAAACCTCTGTGAATATTTTTCTTGAGTTCTAGGGAGGCTTGGTAGCACCTCTAAATTATTTCATGATTTTTAGAAATTATTTGATAATTTTTGGAGGCAACTCAAACCAAGTCAAAGCTTGGTCAAAGCCTAATTCAAACACTCTGGAATTTCTTGAGAAGAATGCAGTGCATGCAAATCTCTGGAAATTTTATGGGAGGTTAATCCTTTAGTCAGCAACATTTAGTTAAAATTTCATGATTTTTGGAGCTAGTTTGCTACCTTAAGAAAATACTTCAAAAATCAGTTGTTTAATTCAAACCCTAGCTGGTTTTCACTGTTCTTGGGCGCGAGTCAGACTCAAGCTCGAGCCAAGTGACTTGGTTCAATCAACTAACTGCACGCAGTGCGATCGCTCGGGCGCGAGCATTGTGGATCGTCGGATCGTCATCGCATGGCCCACGTTGGCGCGGAGCAACGCTGATGCGATCACAGAAGAGCCGTCCGATTTGAAGATAATGGCCTGGATTGAGTGAACGTTCAGACCGACCGATCGCCCCATTCCCTTGAACCGTCCGATTTGGAGATAACGGCCTGGATTGAGTGAACGTCCGGACCGACCAATCGTCCCATTCATTTGAACCGTTCGATTTTGATCAAACGGCGGCCAAGTCATCTCCTTCCTCGCGCTCCCTCGCTTGCGTGCACGCTGCGCCATGGATAGAGGAAGTCGTGGCCATCGCAGCGCCCTGTCCACTCCATGTCATTGCCAACGGCTCCTTCTGCTCGCATTAATTGCTAGACGTGCACCACCCTCAAACGTCCATAGCTCAACTGCTCCCATCACTCTCAGTGCTCCCATGGCAGGATTGACCAGAGGAGGATTTTGCCGTTGCTCTCTGCCATTTCCTCTACTTAAGCAACCGGCTTTCCTCTCTTGGCTTCCTTTAGCATTTCCACAACTCTAGCTAGCACCCACGGGTTTGTTTGAGCTACAGTCACCTGAAACCATTTCGACCGCCATTGCCGAGCTTCAAGCTCACGGTGAAGGCGGCACCACAGTGGCTCTCCCTCTCTATTTCTTGTTCCCTCCGCTCCCTCTTTAATCACTTGAGCTTAACCCTCGCTCAATTTCACTTATTTTCCCCAGGGTCAGGCTGAATTGGAGATTCTCCAATTTTTGGCCGAAAGCACCACATTCGTCGCCGGAGCAGCTCCGACCTCCTCTGTGTCTCTTCCGTACTCAGGTAGCTCCACTTTAGTCCTTAGATGCTTGGCACTTTATTACTTGGACCGCAGCGGAGCTTCTTTGCATTTTTCGTTTTTCGACTGTTTATGTCACCTCTGTCGACTCCGGCTAGCCGGCGTTCTAGACCACCGCAGCCGCAGGAAATGGTCCCATTGTGTGCGCAAAACTATTGCGGACCCGTTTTGGGCTTTAGCTCGCGCCCGTGACCAGAGTCGCTGGCGGTGAGCCTCCTTTCGCCGTCTGTTTTGTCGGACAAACTGTGCGCGAGCGTTTAAACGTAGTTCTCTGGGGACCGTCGATCTTTAGATCAACGGCCCGGGATCGCGTGAACGTTCGGACCATCTGAACACGTCGATCCATGTGTACCGTAGGATTCTAGATCGATGGCTCAGGTTTGAGTGAACGTTCGGACCGCCCGACGTTTCGATCAACGTGGATCGTTGGATCCAAGATCAGCGACTCATGTGCGTGTGAGCGTTCGGACCATCCGAGCGTCTCGATCCACATGGGCCGTTGGATCTAAATCAGCTGTGAATGCATGAGCCGCGAGAACCGCGTGCACGTGCGTGCTGCTCGTGTGCGTGGGCCATCGGTTTCATATCTCGGCCCATACTCGTCCACGTCGATTTAATTTGATTTTTCGAGAAGGATTATTTGTTAACTGAAAAATGCAATTAACTTGTAAAATACATAACTATTTCTCTGTAAACTATTTTTGAGTAAATCCAATTTTGTTGGGTTCCTCTATTAATGAGCTTACAGTGAAAATTAGTTTTGAACATGTTACTTTTCCCAAAAAGATTACTTATGCATTGTACCTTTGCTCATTTCATGGCTTTGGAATATTGTAGAAAGTGCATCATACCTCCAAATGAGATGAATCCAATTGGGTTGTTCATCTCATGATGTGCTGATTCTTGTAAACTTTTCAGCTACACCACCTTTGTAGAAAATGTTGCCAAACAATTTAATTGTAATGAATAGTAGTATTTATGATTTATAAGGATGAGCAGATTTGTTTTACTCATATCTTTTGCATTAAGAATCCAAATTAATTGGTTCTTATTGATAAATTCCTTATAAATCATGCTATTCTTCTTGTAAAATTTTCAAGGCATTCGGAAAAAGTTTCTTTGTTGAGTCATTTTCGTATTAAATCGTTCTTATCGATTCTTTTCACTCTTTCGTTAGGTTCCAATGATTGTGTTAACCACGAGTGACCCTCAACAACATATTGAGCGGCGACAACGAATAAGCGGTTTGATCATGTTAATCCTATTATTTTTCAAGTCTAATATTTTGTTTGTAACTTGTATGTATGCATTGCTATTTTGTTGTTAAAATATGGTTTAATCCTATAGTTGCATAATCTGTAGGTAAATGATATTCCTCTACTACCTGAGCCTATGTTATTTGCTGTGATTCGAGTTTGTTGGATGAGCTCTTGTCACTTAGTAGGTTACGGGTTTATATTGCTTTGACATGCTTAGCTATTGGTAGTTTTTGGGCGGTCATCGACATAGTCGATGATCTTGATCACACAAATCTAATTATTATTCTATTATGTCCAGCACTTGTGCTTTGTTAATTTGTAAAGTCAAAAACTGAAAATAAAAACTGATTTGGACTTGGGCACATTGGAATGTTGGTGTGATCTTTTGGTGTGAATGGAGTGGTGCCTAAGTCAACAAGGACCGAACATCTTGTTACACTAAACTAAGCAATTTTGCGTGCTAACCACGCGAGAGGGATATGGGACCTCTCTTGACTAAGTACTTTGGGAGGTGTTAATTATGAGCTGGTCGGTGAGTATGTTTTAATAAAATGTGTGGTGTGTGTTGTGAGGGGAGCATTAGTAGATCATTGTAAGTGGGCTAATGTGTCCTTCTCTCGTGGGTTCTTGCTCATAATTAGCATCATCCTTTGGAAATATCTCGTAGGACTTAGCTGTGCCGGCATACCTAAGGAAGTGTGCTTAATAGCTTGGTAAAAAGGCGGTCTGACGTGTGGGTACATTGGTACACCGCTGCAGGGTATAAAACTATTCGAATAGCCTCGTCCTAGGTTATGGACACACTTGGGGAGGTCTTCCAAGAGTTAGACTACAACATTTACTTAAAACTTGACATGGGTGGTATGAATGGGTAATTCATGCTATTGTTGTGGTGACTATTGGGTTAGTCACTTCCAGTATGTTGTTGTCATGTATTTATTGTTATCATGTTGTCATTTACTGTTATTTGAACAATAAAAATAGATTGTAAACTTGCTTTTAAATCTACTACATTATTGCAAATAAAGATTGCTTTTGCCGAAAATGAAACATACAGCCTACACTTAAATAAGCTTGCATGTAGCATATGTATAGGTGCATTACTCTACACGTAAGTCTTGCGGAGTACAATTTTTGTACTCATTTGCTTTGCTTAACTATTTGTTGTAGAGGAGGAAGGTGAGCCCCAAGGGCCTGACTTTTGTGAGATGTGCTGCGGGTTTGACGACTAGCTTGGTGGTCGGTCAATGCCTTGTGGGTAAAGGCACACTGATTGGCTCTTTTGTTTATCCCCATCTTATGGCATTTCACTTCCGCTGTCTAATTAGTTATTTGTATGATTTTGGCCGGTCGGCCTCTCTTTTGTAATAACTATCCTTTATTTAGATTAACTTCTTGTTTGTTGCTGTGATTTGGTTCTATGTGAATGAATGGAATTGATACATGAATTTTTGTAAAGGGGTGTGTATACTGCATTCCTGGGAAGTATACATATCCCGAAGACACGGGTTATTTTGTTTATGATGCTTGGGTCAATTGGTGACTAAGCATTACAAGCCTAATAAACCGGGGTCCTCACACGCTTGGTCAAGTAAGGGGAAGGTCGTATTGATTTGAAACACAAGTGGTGTGAGGATATGAGACGGTGAAATCTCATGTTCCTTAGGAACCCAATGTAAGGATATAATGTGCAAGTGAGTGCTATTTTTATTTTGATGTTGGGCGGTCGACCCACATTCTAACTCCTTACATTGGCCCCTCTGACACAACTTGCATGCCCGGTTAGTTAGTAGGCGGTATAGCTAGTATTAAGCGGGATATTATCATGCATGGGTAGTTTACTTCAATATGGTTTTCTTGTTGAAAAATACCGAGTCTTGATTTCCCCGGCTGACACACCAAATGAAGTGTGTTATTATCCGAAGACTTACTGGCAGATCAAGTTATGTGGGTAAAGTTGTACTCCCCTCTAGGGTTATAAACTATTCGAATAGCTGTGTCCACGGTTATGGACATCACTTGGTTCATGACTAACAATATTGTTAGACTCTAAATTAAAACTTGACATGGGACATCTTGGCATCGACATGACGGGTGTGTCATGAGGTTAGTTTATCAAAGTGGGGTTGCCACTTTGATATTGTTTTATATATGTTTATCTTTATGTCGTTTAACTTTCTTTTGATAAACAATCTATTGCTAAAACTGCTTTCTTAAACTAGAATATGTAGCTTGAGTATTGTTGCGTTTATGCCAAAACTAGAGCTACTATAACCTCTCTTTGATCAACCTCTAGCATGTATAAATTTTTCTTTTGTGTAAGTCTTGCAAGTACAACTTTGTACTTTAACGGATTGTCCGTTTGTTCAGGTGAGGAAGATTATAATCTAGATCATTTAGTTAGCCCCAATTTTGGTGGCGCTAACGAGTAGCACTATTTTGGCACACTCGATTGCCATTGGGAAGGGCACACCTTCTTTGGAAGTTTTGCTCTTAATGTTTTACTTTCTGCTGCAACTTATGTTGATGGTTAAATTTGGCCGGTCGGCCTCTTGATGTAAGTTATGGACGTAAGTCTTTGTCTTGTACGGTATTTTGTAATATATATGTATGCCTTGTGTATGACTGTGATCAAGGTTGATGGAGATATGTGCGTGTTAGCCTTGATCCTTGGGAGCTAACACGAGACATATATTCAAATATTTGAAATGCTACTTAATTCATGTAAGTATGGTCTCTGACTCCTATGGTCTGCATGGTTACATGGATTAAGTTGGATTTCGGAACTTGGAGACCTAGAATTATTTATATATGATCTGGAGGACCATGATCCTATGTAAAAATGTAAGGGTCCCCACAACGTTGGTATCAGATCCATGTTGGCTGAAGGTTAGTAATAGCATGGTCGTTAGCTCTAGTGAGTCTTCATTCAAAGCATATTTCGATTAGCAAAATAATTTCTGAAAACTTAATACATATGAATCTTTTATTTCTCATCCATCTTAGAATCATTTCTTACCCCAATTTTCAGTTGGATCTGAAAGTAATTTTCTCACTTACCTTGTTTTTCTTGCGTGTAGATGAGCAGTTGGTCTTTACTAAAGGAGACTCGGGCCGAAG
This sequence comes from Hsuehochloa calcarea, assembly GCA_036346395.1. Taxonomy (NCBI): domain Eukaryota; kingdom Viridiplantae; phylum Streptophyta; class Magnoliopsida; order Poales; family Poaceae; genus Hsuehochloa; species Hsuehochloa calcarea. Next base: position 18,703,037 of record CM070614.1, on the reverse strand, counting down.
GCATTGAGGGGTACCACGTTGCTAAGAGATGTTGTGGAGAGCCAATTTCACCCACCAGCCGGAGTACACCATCTACCGCCGAGGTCGGGGACCAGGGATGGAAGAGTACAGAGTGATGATCAATATTATTGCAAGACATGTGGTGGGAAGTGTTCCCTATAGCTTCCAGGCCTACGATAGCTCAGAGACCATGGTGGTGCAGGAGGTGGCCCGAGTGTCCATGAGTCACCTCCGCCACAGATTGACAGAGTTATCCCAACCGCCCTACAACCATTTTCCACAACGGGACTGTGTCACGGAAAGGGACTTCTTCGCTGAAATCCAATATGGAGAAGATCCCCACATATGTCGATTAGCGAGATTGGTCCATATTATGGACCAAGCCGATCGCTTCAAGACATACGAGTTGTGGGAGACTCGACGCCGCCTTAGGGAAGCCCAGGAGTATGTCAGGATCGGGGTCAACATGAGGTGCGTTCCTCGTAACATGCTTTATGGTGACAACGAGACCTCCCTAGCCACTGCTGCACCCCTAGAGTACCGACTACTGGAGGTAGCGGGACTGTGGCCTACGTATGGGCCACAATGCCAAGCCCGTATTTCAATGTGACGATTTTCCCTTTTCGAGAGGCTAGCACCCCACAGGTCACATTCCCTTATTAGGATCTTCAAGGTGCGTCGTCAGTCCATTGGACCCAGAAGACATGGGATCGCCGAGTTATCATCTTTTAGATGAGTTCCCGGTGAACTTTAACCAGGATGACTTTGCCTAGGGTATGGATGTTGGGAGACTGCTACGCTGAGGTGTAATAGACCAGTAGTTCACCTTGAATAAATATAATAGTATAATATTTATGTAATTACCTTTGTACTGTTGTAAGACTTTTTATTTTGAGCGGTTGCTATTCCGTTTACGGACGTTTATGGATGCAATCGAGTTGGAACACTACATTCTGGATCTTTTATTGGCTTTGAGGTGTTTGAAATTTTACTTGGTGTTCAAAATTTTACTCACATTATAACATTATGCTTGTTAGAATAAATTTAATATCTTACTGTTTAGATTATCATCTTGCGCTCATTCGAAGGGATCCTTCCTGTGATTGCTACCCGTTGTGTGGCAACAGAATGGTAGGAGCTACGACCCGTTCGTGAGTTCAGTAGGGAGAGGGATCACCACCCCAAGGATCCCGCTCCGTCGCTCCCTGTGAGTTACCCCTGCGGGAAGCGCAGGAGGAACATCCTGGCCGCATTAATCAACCAGGTGGCCGATAGGAAGAAGTGCTTCCTGCCCCACCTACAATGGTTGAAGTGCTCGCTCAAATAGAGCAAAATCGTATGGGTCAAACACACATACCTGAACAGACAGCAATCAATACCGCCGTTGCTCCAAGCACATCTAGTGGGGCAGGCCCTCATCGGAACCATGGAGGTCTTGCGGATTTCCAGCGGACCAATCCGCTGGTGTTCTCCAGCTCAGAGGACCCAATGGAAGCTGAAGACCGGCTACAGACTATATAAAAGAAGATGTTTATTGCACAATGCTCATAGATGGAGAAGGTCTTATTCGCCAGTTATCAACTGGATGGCGCTGCAAGTGCCTGGTCGGATAATTTCTATGCTATCCAACCAGCCGAATACGTCCCTACTTGGGACGAATTCAAGGGGTCTTTCGAAAGGCACACATTCCAGAGGGCATTGTGATTATCAAACAACAACAATTCCTCACCCTTAATCAAGGGCGGAAGAGTGTGACCGAGTACTTGCATGAATTTAATTTTCTTGTTCGATATGCACCTGACGATGTTTCCACTGACACCCGTAGGCAGAGCCGTTTCATAAACAGCTTGATGGAGGAAATACAGATGGCACTGGCAGTTCATGATTTTTGTAATTTATAGCACTTGGTCAACAAGACCATAGTGGTCGAGTAAACCAAGCCTTGGAGGAATCGCGAAGCGGAAGAGAGCTGCACAATTTTCAGCAAGCGGTGGTGTTCTGAGGACGCGCGTTTAGCAGCCTAGTCCACCCCGATTCCAAGCTCCAACACCACCACGGCCACCAGCGTTCGCACCTCATCCTCCTCAATAGAATTGGCAGCCAAGAGTTGGTGAGAATCAGCCTAGAAATGTCAGCAACTTCAGGCCAAACGTGACATGTTACCACTACGGACGTCCTAGGCATTTTACGTACCAGTGCTTGGCAAGGGCACGTGGTTTGCCGCGTGTCCACCCCACCCCAACGACTGTGCAACCAGCACCACCCCCGAGGGTGGCACCCAAGTCAAATCCAACTCCACTGCATGGCCGAGTGAACCACGTCACCATCGAGGAAGCCGTCGACGCACTGAACGTCGTTTTGGGTATGTTCCTTGTTAATTCCAATCTAGCTGCAGCATTATTTGATTCTAAAGCATCTCATTCTTTTGTCAAGAAGCATTTTGCTACACTTCATCAATTTGGCACACAAGCACTTCATCCTCCACATTTCATTCAGTCACCGGGTCGGTTTTGCAAATTGATCAAATTTGCCGGGACATAAAGATAGAAATTCAGGGGCTAGAATTTTTGGCAAACTTGATAGTGAAAGACTTTAGAAGGATGGATGTTATCTTAGGAATGGATTGGCTGTCCAAAAATCAAGAAAAAATTGATTGTACCCAGCGGTCTGTTTCTATCACCAACGAGAGGGACAAGCAAGTCGTTTTCGTGCCAAAGACTGTTAATCCTCACTTGTATGATCTGACCATGGATACCACTCCGGAGTTGGAGGAAGTACCAGTGGTTTGTGATTACTCGGATGTCTTTCCCAAGGATCTCCCAGGTGTGCTCCCTGATCGCGAAATTGAATTCGTGATCAAACTTCCACCCAGTACTGCGCCCATTTCTAAGCGGCTGTGTCGCATACCTCCAAATGAGCTTTTTGAATTGAAGAAACAACTTGGGGAATTGCAAGGCAAGGGCTTCATTCAGCCGAGCACCTCGAGCACCTCACCTTGTGAATGTCCGACCATATCTGTGAAGAAGAAAGACAAGAGTTTACGGATGTGTGTTGACTACCGTATGCTAATTGAGGTCACTATCAAAAATAAATACCCACTTCCACGAATTGATGATCTGTTTGACCAACTGAGTGGAGCCCATGTTTTCTCTAAGATTGACTTGCGAATGGGCTATCATCAGATCAAGGTCCGAACTGGGGATATTCCGAAGACATCATTCTCTACTCATTACGGTTTATGCAGTATACCATCATGTCTTTCGGATTGACAAATGCACCTGCGTATTTCATGAACCTCATTAATTCAGTTTTCATGAAGTATCGGGACAAGTGTGTTATCATATTTATTGATGATATTCTCATCTACTCCAAATCCAATGAAGAGCATGAGCAGCACTTGAGGCTGGTGTTGGAAACATTCCGCAAGCATCAACTATACACAAAGTTCAGCAAATGCGAATTCTCGCTCAAGGAAGTAAGCTTTCTGGGTCATGTGTTATCTGAAGGTGCTGTCACGGTTGATCCAAGCAAGGTACAAGATGTACTAAACTGGGGTCGCCCCAAGAGCGTCCCCGACATTCGGAGTTTCCTTGGACTAGCGGGTTATTATCGTTAGTTCATCAAAAATTTCTCGAAGATCGCTAGACCAATGACTCAACTATTGAAGAAAGAGAAGAAGTTCGAGTGGTCGTCGAAATGTGAAGAAAGTTTCAAGATGCTGAAAGAACGTCTGACCACAGCTCCTGTGCTCACTCTGCTGGATATTCAGCACAACTTCGACATATATTGCGACGTATCTCGCCACGTCCTCGGTTCTGTCCTTATGCAAGGAGGTCGAGTGGTGGCGTATGCGTTGAGGAAATTCAGGCCTCATCAAGTGAATTACCACACACAAGACTTGGAGTTAGAAGCCGTGGTCCACGCTTTGAAGATTTGGCGACATTACCTCATCGGTAATCGTTGCGAAATCTATTCTGATCATAAGAGTCTTAAATATATTTTCACTCAAGCTGATCAGAACTTGAGGTAAAGAAGGTAGTTTGAGTTGATTAAGGACTACGATACGGGACTCCATTACCACCCAGGGAAAGCAAATATGTGGCCGATGCGTTGAGCAGAAAGTCTCAATGCAATTGCTTGTCGGTATCATCCACTTCAGAAGGTCTATGTGCTAAATTTTAGTGGCTAAAGCTCGAGATGGTTGAAGAAGGATTTTTTGTTGCCCTAGAGGTGAAACCCACACTAGAGGATTAGATCAGGGATCCCTAGAAAACTGATATGGAGGTATCTCAAATTCGGGAAAGAATGAAACAAGGCAAGGCCGAAGGTTTCATTGAGGATGAGCAAGGCACTCTGTGGTTCAGGAACCGCTTGGTGGTGCCATTCCATCACCCGTTAAAAGAATGAATCCTCTAAGAGGCTCACAACTATCCGTTCTTCATACATCCTGGTAGTACCAAGATGTATCAAGATCTGAAGAATAAGCTTTGGTGGAGCCGAATGAAGCGGCAAATCGCGTTATGTTGTTGAGTGTGATATTTGCCAAAGGGTGAAAGTGAATACTTGAAACCAGCAGACACCCTACAACCATTACCGATTCCCAAGTGGAAGTGGGAAGAGGTTAGAATGGACTTCATCACCAATTTTCCAAGGACTCAAAATGGATCTGATTCCATTTGGGTGATCGTGGATCCTTGACGAAGGTTGCCCACTTCATGGTGAGGACATGACCCCATGGATACAACCACATTTGCTATACTTGCTATTCCAATTACAAGAGCTCGTACACTTCAACTTATTTATCGGGAATCTAGGACTACGATCGGTTCAAGAAGGTCTCGACTAGTTACAGGGATCTCGACCACTTCAAGAAGGCCTACGACTAGTTTCACGATGCTCGTTGGACACAATCTATGACCGGATATAGCATGGACTCTTCAAGACCACTCGAGACTAGTCCTCGACCGGTCTTGGATCGAGATATGTGATATAAATAGTGAATAAGGTGTTGTGTCACCATTTTAGGCCTAATAGGGCCTTGTAAGCATGTCGTGGTCGGAGCCCAGGTTGTGTACGCCTCTTTCTAAAACCGCACAACCTAGGTCGACCTCCTCCGTCCCCTATATATATCTGATAGCTCTCATAGTTTAGGGTGGGTTTTCTTTGAGATTATTACCTTAGCGCTCTCGCGCATACGTTCGGTTGAGGAACCCCACATTGTGAGCTTCATCTATATTCGCAATAAAATATCAGATTGCATCTTCTACTTTCTTGTTTGTGTTCTCGATTCGCATGCAGGAGATAGCCTTCTTGGCGAGGTCAACCACGTTTGGCACGGTTGATAACCATTAGAGCAGTGGTGTAGTGATTGCGAGGGGTTCGATCTGTTTGGTCGGAGCCTTTGGATCATCAACGTCGAGATCTCCACAATCGACTTATCAATACCATTCGAAAGATCAGGCCACAGACTTATCACTTCATTCCTATCAAAACCACTTTCAATGGGAGTAAATTGGCTGAGCTATACATTTCAAGAATTGTATATCTCCACGGTGTACCGAAGGTCATTTTTTCAGACCGAGGTTCTCAGTTTACCTCGTATTTTTTGGGATGTCTACACAGAGCAATGGGGCCCAACATATCTTTTAGCCCTGCTTGCCAACCTCAAACAGATGGGCAGACTGAAAAGGTGAACCAAATATTGGAAGACCTTCTCCGAGCCTGTGTGTTGTCTTATAGCAACAATTAGGAGAAGTGCTTACCATATGCAGAATTCTCCTACAACAATAGTTTCCAATCAAGATTACAGATGTCACCTTTTGAGGCACTATATGGGAGGGACTGTAGAATACCATTGAACTGGTCCGAGTCTGGGGAGAGGCCATTCTATGGTCCACACTTGGTGAAAGACACCAAAGAACAAGTTCGGTTAATCCGAGATCGTTTGCGGACCACACAGTCTCAGCAAAAAAGCTATGCTAACAATCGTCGTCGAGAGTTGAGCTTTGAGGTAAAGGGTTATGTTTACCTTAAAGTCACACCGATGAAGGGCATGCACTGTTTCCAAGTGAAGGGCAAATTGGCTCCTCGTTATATTGAACCATTCTAAATTGTTGCAAAATGAGGAGCTATGGCATATCAACTGGAGCTGCACACCTCTATTTTAGGGGTACATGATACCTTTCATGTCTCGTAACTAAAGAAATGTCTTCGCGTTCCCACTAAAGCAACTCAGTACGAGAACCTAGAATTGCAACCTGATCTATCTTACTGGGAGCACCCAATTGGTATTCTTGGTGAGATGGAGCATAAGGCGAGGAACCGTCTTTGTCAAATTTACGAAGATTCAGTGGAGTAACCACATAGAAGAGGAAGAAACTTTGGAATGTGAGGACTAGATGCGAACGGAGTATCCTTTCCTTTTTCCCAAGATGCCCGAAGCTCAGGAATGAGTCTCTTTAGTTGAGAGGTTAAGATGTATGTAATGTTTTAGAATTAAGAAATAAAGGTTAAACAAAGCAATGGAAAAGAAAATGTATTAGTAATGCTTTGTTGCCTCGTTAGGATCTTTCATTACTGCCTTTGAAGGAAATCAAGGCAGCGCATGTTGTAATGAATTATAATAAAAAGAAATCTTTTTGTTTTGGTTGTGAATTCAGTTAAGATAGTATCAGAAATAAGATCTGGTAATTCTTCCTATCTTCGGTTCACCCCAATGTTTCCAATCCTTGTTTGTACACACCAGGAATCTCGGGGCACGATTCTTTTAATGGTGGGAGGTTTGTCACAACCCCAATTTTATTAATGGGAGTTATATGCATCTCATAACATTTATGAAGCATGATCATAAATTATAAACTTTGAAATTTTCAAATTTAAGATTAAACCCTAAACTTGTATTTGACTTATAAAACAAATGGGAATAAATGTTTAGGATGATCTCCAGAAAATTATTTATTCAAATACTAGAATAATTATCGTGAATAAAAATAAATTTTATCAAAATTTTGGAATTCAATTTAACCTTGAGAAAAATGCCAACTCCATTCTTAAATAGCTACTGTAAATGAATTTTAAATAAGTATATAAATCATGAACAATAGTTTTAGAAATGTTATATGAGCTCTACCTTGTCCCAGGAACTCCTCTGAAATTTTTTAGATTTTTATAAATTTATTTGCTATTTAAAAACCTCGGTTAAAGGGGGAAATTGAAATCCAAATCGGCCAACTATTTCGACAAGACCCGAGCCCAATGGGCTATGCGACCAGCGGCTGTTTTGGTGGACCGCCGCTTCATAAGTGTTGCTGGCGGCTTGGCCTCACGTGACAACACCGCCTTCGTCCCCGCGCCGCTTCGCCATGCCACGCAGCGCCTCATGCCCAAGAGAGGTGGTGCTGCGTCCTCGCTTATCAGCGCATGCAAACTCACAGAGTTTTGCCACCGCCATCGCTGCCCAATCCAGAGGCACCACGAGTTGACGTCGTTGAATTTTCCATTGTGGAAGCGTCTTAAAACCTCAGTTCTCTCCTTTCGGCCGCTCAGACAAGCTAGACGATTTATTTTCCTCCACAAGGGTACGTTCTTTGGTTCTTGTGTTGTTCTTCTCCCTCTTCCATGCTTTTTCTATCCTCCTAAGCCGAGCCCTTGCTTTATAGTGAATTGGTGGAAACATGAGCTTGTCTTTCATTGTGTCTAGAACACGCTCTAGTGCCACTACCGCGTCAACTTATTGTCCTCCAGTAAGTTCTATCCTTATTTAAGTGTGTCATCTCGTGTTCTTGGCTACATGAAGTAGTTTGCCTCAATCAATCTTGCTTTTCATCCAAAAAGATTATCAGATTTTAGAGTTGTCATTTTCTGGACAAAAACACCACATTCGTCCCTATCTCCGGTGTGGTGAGTCACTATTCGATTCCTCTCGGTGATATCATCTCCTAGACATACCTAAGCTATCCCGATCACTCTTGGTCTTTCTTTTTCATCAGGTGATCACCTCCACATTGAGCTCATTTGGAATACCCTGATATTGAATCGGAAAACTAGAAATAAATTCGGGAGAGAATAATAAAATAGGGAGAAGGACCAACTAGAAAATACATTTATCGTGATTAGAGAGGATTTACGCAAAACCTCGGCAACTGGGCTGGGCCTTGGCCAAGAGGGTTTGTGGTGGTCGGCCATAAGGGGAGGGGGAGGCACCACCCTCCCAAAACCTAGCCACCACCCCTTCCCCTTCCCCTTCTCCCCACTTGTGGCCGCCACCCCCATCTCCCGTTGGCCGCCACCTCTTGTGCATCCTCCCTGCATCTCCAAGACCACCAGGGCGCAATTACCCCTGGTGAAGCTCCTTCTTCTGCCCATTTGGGAGGAAGGAGAAGAAGATCACCATTGGAGGCGGCCAAGAGGAAGGAAGAAGAGAGGAAGGGAAAGAAGGGGAAGACAAGGGAGGGATCATAGGGCGGGTTCGTGTTCTTGATGGTTCATCAAGGGTAACCTCGATTCCCATTCGATTGGTGATGTATTTCATTAGTTTGGCGGCGTCGGTAATATATACATTTAGGACACTCGGTATTGGCCGGCGTTTTTGAGAAAGCTAAGTGCAGTTCTGATGCGGGCGTCTACTAGAGAATTGTGGGCAACATCGCTAGCTTTTTGTAGAGTATTGGATCAAGTCATTTAGATGGCGGATTGGCGATATGATTTTCATAGCGTTGCTTTTACTGCGATTCTATCGTAATGCTAACAAGTAATAGTAATATGTCGATGTGATTAGTTAATGGATGAATTACGGGATCTCACCATAACTAATATTGTAGAAATTTTTACAAGCTCTCCGAAAGCTAAAGACCATAAAACTTGGACTTGTGTACTAAAAGTTACATTGGATTTAGTGTCATTGTCGAAACCACGACGAGAATTATACATTCTATAATCTGTTTGGTAAGGATAGAAGATGGCCGACTCTGGAAAGCTCACCAACTAGATTTAGATGGGGAATTTGATAAGCTTTCTAGAGAGACAAAGAACGCCTCATTTGGACTTCTAGTCACAAATTTATGAATTTTTAATGCGATTATGCATCGAGGGACATATCGGTCTTACGAGTTAAAAGCAGAGGTTAGGTGATTTAATTTGAAGTCTTGTTAATCTAAGACAATGTGGGGGATTTTATGAAGAATCCAGAAGTGGACGGTTTGCCATGATCAGACTTTTGAGTCAAAGCTTACGCTCGTTTTAGTACCAGGACAGCAAAGTATAACTGTTCGGTACCGGGGAAGCGTGGTGGACTTGGAGACGTGTAGGACGATGTCGATTGATTATTGTTATTATGTTGTTGTAGCTTGTATTAAAATTTTAGTATTTATTGTAGGAGAGACGTCGTGCTTGTTGACATCTTCTAGCCAGACCGTGCGTCGCAACTAGTAAAGGCAAGTGCATGGTAGACAGCGATCAATGATTGAACACTGTGATTCTTTTTCTTTTAATACCATTATTGTGGTGCTTTTATTTTTATTTAATTTCAAGCAATGGAATGGTATGACTTTATCTTGTTGTCGAACATGAGGAAAATTGGATATGATGAATATGATGAAATTTTGTATTTTGCATTCATAAGCATCTTTGCATATGAGCGGTGATCATGATTGATCACAACTCCACGGAAGTAGAGGAGGTCTCCGATCCTTGAGGAGGAATGGGCTTGAGTGAATGTTGTCATGAGCATTCACTCGCGATATCTGATATCTGTGAAAGAAGTTCATGTGGATATGTAGAGTAGAGTTGAATTGATATATGAGATGAATGGGTGTGAAACAAAGAGAAGAGAACAACATGAGAATAATAATAGAAGTACATCTGATGATAATGAAGTTATTGAATACTATTGATTTATTATTGTTCGTTGTATATTGATATATTTGCTGAGTCGTGGACTCACCCTTGCTCCTCTATTATTTTTAGGTGATCGTTGAGGGCGTCTTGATTGAGAGGGACTAGCGCATATGGGCTAGTTTCATACCTCAGACACATGATTATCTGCCATGAGAACCATTTGATCTCATTATTGCTGGACTACTTTTAGGACATGTTAGTACTTGAATAAGCTTAGATGAATGCTTTGGACTAGTCTATTTTGTTCCAAGGTTGTGGATTTACTGCTTTGGCACTATTTTAGATTTGTTATCTGGCTATGTTTCCATCACTTATTTATTCATGCTTGATCAATCTTTATTCATGCTCTATTGTGACCCGTGGTTGGGTTTTATTAATGTTTTTGCTTGCTGAAATTTCATAGTATGTTGATGTATATTAGTTGGAAGGGTAGTTTAGTGGTATTCCAGGCTTAGTGTTGGGCTGGGGTGTTACAGTTGGTATTAGAGCGGGCTTTAGGTCCGTGGTGAATGGATTAACAACTTAGGTAAACTAAAATTGTTAAAATTTATTTTAGGTTTAGTAAAACATCTAAAATTTGCTAATGGTTAACCAATCTAAAATTTAACACACTAGTGCCTGATGGGTTAGAGAGTGGTACAAGTTCCATTTTACGCTTACATTATGTTGTTTATTGATGCATGATTTGATTCTTATCTTTGAACTTATTGTGTATTGTTGATTGTGGTGATAGCTATCTTAGGGGTAGAGGGCGTGGTCGTGTTGGCGTAGTCGTGGAGGTCGGGGCCGTGGGCGTGGTTACGTGGGGCCACCTCTTGAGGCGATTAGTCGGTGGTTGAGGGTTGCTATTGACCCGCCTCGGTTGGGGCGAGGATGAGACACCGCTTTCTTTGAGAGAGTTGGTGGGAGAGATCCGTGCTCTCCATCAATAGCCTTGGTAGCCCACTTCTTTTGCCGCATCTGTTGCTATTCCTATCGCACCTCCACCTTTTGAGATCGGATCACACATCGAGTGGATAGGGTTGAGGTTGGATCCGTTGTGAGTTGGGCACACCGGTCGAGCGGTGGATGGTTGCGCTATATGGAGAGCGGTTTGGAGCCTTGTAGATGTCCTCTGTGAGAGGGTCCGTTTTGTAGCCTTTAATTTGAAAGGGCAAGAGGACATTTGTGGGGCGACGTGTTGTCTTTGAGGACCACCACCGAGGCGATCACTTGGGAGGACTTTGTTGATCGGTTCAAGGCAAAATTCTATCCCTACTCCTTCGTTGAGAAGATGGAGGTTGCCTTGATGACTTTTGCTCAAGGAAGAGTTCCATTCGGAATATGAAATGAGTTCAACAACTTGGTTCGCTTTGTCCCTTCGTTGTGACGATGATCTTGAAGGCCAAGAGGTTCCGTCGGGGTCTCAACTCTGAGTACCGACATGTGTTGGGAGCTACTCCACTCCGTGACTTGAGCTCTGTTGTGGAGCAAGCCAGGGGAATGGAGTAGGAGATGCAGCTCACTAAGGGGTAGCAAGCCTCTGGTGGGCTGGTTGCTTCTGGTGGTGACGAGAAGAGGAGCTCTAGTGAGGGAGTGGAGTGCATTCGGTGACCTGCTTTCAAGAAATTCAAGGGAGGACTGCAGTCCTCCAAGTCTAAGAAGTCGAGGCCGTTTCCTTCTTCGGTGCCTCGTCCTTTTGCAGGTACTCTAGCCCTTCGTCCAGTCCCAGGGCAGGTCATGCTTTGTTTTAAGTGTGGTGATGGACACCGCGCTGCTGAGTGCTCTTGGACGGGAGAATGGCGTCAGTGTGGCCGACCGGGTCACAAAGAGCTGGTGTATCGCCAGAACCCCGCTAGTGTGATCAAGTGGGAGCCAGTGCCATCTTCTTCTTAAGTTGGTCCCGCTCGAGGATCTTTCCTGATACTGGCTGCTCCTCTTATGCCGCCATTTCCTTCATCTTGGGCGCCTCCAGTAGGGTACTACTAGCAGCCGCCACCTCCTGCACTGCTTCAGGTTGCACGGCCAACTTTACCTGCACTGCCACAGCAGAATGTCGGGGCTCTCGCCGCCCCGGCGTCGTCTTCTTTCGCCCTGGCGCCACTTGGAGTATATGCCATGCCTACTTTGCTTGTGGATTCATTTGCTGCTTTAGTCCTTTTTTATTTAGGGGCTACCTATTCGTTTGTCTCGACGGCATTTGCTAGGAGAGCGAACTTGAGTATGCAGTGGATTTCTCAGTCAGTGTTGGTTAGTTCTCGTAGGGGTATTATTGCGAGCTCTAGTTTTTGTCCCGGGTGCTCTATTGTTATTGATGGAGAGAAGTTCACCGTGAATCGATAGTCATGCAAATGGGCTGTTGACGTTATCTTGGGCATGGGTTGGTTGCACTCTTCTGAAGCCGTGATATCTGTTTACATAGGGCCGGTCTCTATCTGCGACCCGTCTGGGAGACTTTGACCTTCGAAGTGTGCCTCCGCGCTCTCTTTTAGTGTTACTGGGTGTTTCTAGGTCGTGTATTTGTGGCGGGCTTCTTTTAGCTCTTCTTTGGCGGCGTGACTTCACAGTTGAGGAGATTCGATGGTTAGTGATTATCCAGATGTGTTCCCAGCTAAGCTTCCTGGCTTACCACCTGCGTGAGACGTGGATTTTCTCATTGATCTCGTTTCGGGTACTCTGCCCACTTGATGTCTCCATATCGACTGGCACGTCCATTTCAGGATGATTTGAAGAAGCAGTTGGATGAATTGTTGCCTAAAAGTTTGATCAGGCGGAGTGTATAATCGTGGGAGCTCTGTTACATTCACGAGAAAGAAGGATGAGTTGGCGCATGTGTGTTGATTACTGTGCGCTTAATGCAGTCACAATCAAGAATAAATATCCATTACCCCGCATTGAGGACTTGTTTGATCAGTTGAATGGAGCCCAAGTGTTCTCCAAGATCAATCTCCAGTCAGGGTATAAACAAATCCGTGTGTGTGTGCAGGATGTAGAGAAGACTGCTTTCTCCACCAGGTATGAGCATTATGAGTATAAAGTTATGTCTTTTGGATTGACTAATGCACCTGCCATTTTATGGAGACCATGAACAACATGTTGCACGAGTATTTGGATGACTTAGTGGTAGTGTTTATTGATGATATTCTTATCTATTCTAAGACCAATGAGGATCATGGCGTCATTTGAAGTGGTCTTAGAGATTTTGAGAAACACAAGTTTTATGCTAAGTTAAAGAAATGTGAGTTACGGATTTTAGAAGTGCATTTTCTGGGTCATGTGATAAATTCTCAGGGCATTGTTGTTGATCCAAGCAAGGTCTCCATAGTGGTGGATTAGAAGAGGCCGACAAATCTGAAGGAGCTGAGGAGTTTCTTGGGTTTGGCTTGTTACTATCGGTGTTTTGTGTAGAATTTCTCTATCATCGCTAAGCTGATGTCTCAGCTTACTCAGAAAGGTGTGAGACTCCAGTGGACTGATGAGTCTGAGTGCAGTTTCTGCACTTTGAAGGAGAGGTTGGTGACCTCTCCTATTCTCACTCTTCCCAAGCCAGGGAAATGGTTCACAGTCTTTTCAGATACGTCTCGAGTGGGTCTTGGCTGCATTCTTATGCAAGACGGTAAGGTGATTGCTTATGCGTTGAGGCAGTTAAAGAAACACGAACAGAATTATCCCACTCATTACTTGGAGTTAGCTGTGGTTGTCTTTGCTCTCAAGATTTGGAGGTATTATCTGTACGGCGAGTCTTATGATATTTTCACAGATCACAAGAGTCTCAAGTATATCTTCACTCAGAAGGATCTGAATTTGAGGCAAAGGAGGTGGTTGGAGTTGATCAAGGATTATGATCTTACTATTCAGTATCATCCAGGCAAGGCCATTGTTGTTGCTGATGCTCTTAGTAGCAAGGCGACTCCCGCTACTCTAGATTGCCCTATTGCTGATTTTGATCGTATTGGTATATCTTATTGTTATGCGGGCACAGCACATGTTGAGACACAATTGATCCTAGAGTCAGCTATTCCAGACCGTGTGCGGGAAGCACAGCAGAGTGACCGATTATTGCAGGAGGTCAGGAAGAGTTTGGATGAGTGCAAAGAGGGAGATTTTAGCATGAATGATTCTGGTGCTTTGAGGTTTAAAGGCTGCCTTTGTGTGCCACAAAAGGCGGAGGTCAAAGATGATATCTTGATGGAGGCTCATCACACTCCGTACACTGTTTATCCTGGTGAGACTAAGATGTATCGCGATCTGAAAAAGAATTTCTGGTGGTAAAGGATGAAGTTGGACATTGCTAATTATGTGGCTTCTTGTGGTGTTTGTTAGCAAGTAAAAGCTGAGCAAGAGCGTCCTGCAAGGTTGTTGCAGCCTCTGGAGTTTCCCTAGTGGACATGGGATGATATCTCTATAGACTTTGTGGTGGCGTTACCTTGTTCGCCGCGAGGGAAGGATGCAGTTTGGGTGGTAGTGGATCGTTTCAGCAAGTCTGCACACTTCATTCCTATCCGAACGACAAATTCAGCAAGCGATTTGGCTCTTATTTATGTGCGTGAGATTGTGAGACTGCATGGTGTGCCAAAGACCATCTTTTCAGACAGGGATGCAAAGCTTGTCTCTAAATTATGGGAAAGTCTACAGAGTGCACTGGGCACACAGTTTTGTCTTAGTACAACATTTCATCATCAAAGAGACAGGCAGTCAAACCGTACTATTCAGACATTGGAGGATATGTTGCGGACTTGCGTTCTGTCTTGGAAGGGTAGTTTGGAGGACCAGTTGCCACCTGCAGAGTTTGCTTATAACAATAGCACCATTCTAGTATTAGAGCTGCACCATTCGAGGTTCTGTATGGGCAGAAATGTAGATCACCACTTTGTTGAGATGCAGTGGGTGAGAAGGCAGTTTTGGGTCCGGACTGGATTGACGGCGGCCAGGTGGCGTGGCCATGGCGAGGTAGAATCATTAGTAGCTCGAGTGGGCATAAAAGCTATCAGGATGTGAAGAGCGTGACTTAGATTTTGCGGTGGGTGACTAGGTGCTCTTGAGAGTGTCTCTCACTAAAGGCATTGTCAATTCGATACCAAAGGAAGCATAGCCCAAAGATGCGTTGGTATGTTCCCGATTATTGCAAAATTGGGAAGTTATCTTACCGCTGGATCTTCCTTAGTCCATGCGTGGAGTTCACAATGTATTTCACGTTTCAATGCCGAAAGTTTTGAGAGACCCGAGCATAAGATTTCATTGGAGCGTGACTATTAAGCAAGACCTCACAATTGAGTTGCATCGGTGCATATTGCGGAGAGGTCGGAGGCGATCTTGAGGCACAAGGCGTTGGTATCGTCATGGTGTTGTGGACACATCAGTCAAGAGAGAGAGACTTGGGAGTTGGAGTCTCGCATCGCGAGCAATATCTGAATTATTCACATCGGGTATGTGATAATCTTTGGTAAAGTTTTTAGTGGTTTTTATTTTAGCGTAGTAAGCTTGGTTAGAATTCAGGTTCGAATTCCATTTAAGGGAGGTAGAATGTAATGCCCCGAAATTGAATCGAAACTAGAAATGAATTGGGAGAGAATAATAGAATAGGAGAAGGACCAACTAGAAAATAGATCTATCGTGATTAGAGAGGGTATTTTTGCAAAATCCTAGCAACTTGGGCTGGGCCTTGGCCCAGAGGGCTTGTGGTAGCCGACCATAAGGGGGGCGCCACCCTCCCCAAAACCCTAATCGCCACCACCCTCCCCCTTCTCCCCACTTGTGGCGCCACCCCATCTCCCCCTTGCCGCCACCTCTTGTGCCTCCTCCCCTGAGTCTCGAGCACCACCAGTAGCGCAATTACCCCCTGGTGAAGCTCCTTGCTGCTGCCATTTGGGAGGAAGTAGAAGAAGATCGCCATTGGAGAGGCTGGCCAAGAGGAAGGAAGAAGAGAGGAAGGGAAAGAAGGGAGAAGAGAAGGTGAGGGATCGCGAGGCGAGTTCATGTTCTTGATAGTTCATTAAGGGTAACCTCGATTCCCATTCGATTGGTGGTGTATTTGATTAGTTTGGCGACGTCGATAATAGATCAGTTTAGGACAGTCAATATTGGCTGACCTAAAAAATTGTGGGCGATGTTGCTAGCTTTCCGTAGAGTATTGGATCAAGTCGTTTGGATGAGCGGATTGGGGATATGATTTTCATAGCGCTGCTGTTGTGCAGTTATGTCGTAATGTTGACAAGTAATATTAATCATCGATGTGATTAGTTAATTTATGAAATAGGGATCTCACCATAGCGAATGTTGTAGAAATTTTCTGATATTTTCAAAGCTAAAGACCATAAAATTTAGCCTTGAGTCTTGAAATTCGTTGGATTTAGTCTTTGCTGTCCGAATCCCTAACGAGAATTATATGTTCTGTTAATCTCTTTGGTAAGGGTAGAATATGGCCGAATCTGCAAAGCTCACCAACTAGGTTTAGATGGGGAATTTCCTAAGCTTTCTAGAGAGACAAAGAACGCCTCATTTGGACTTTTGGTCAAAAAGTTATGAATTTTTAAATCATTGTTTGTCGAGGGGACAGATCACTCTTACGTGTTAAAAGCGGAAGGTTAGGTGATTTAATTAGAAGTCTTGGTAATCTAAGAAAATATAGGGAATTTTATGAAGAATCCAGGACTTGTCGATTTGCCATGATCAAACTTTTGAGTCAAAGGTTACGCTTGTTTTAGTACCAGAACAACAAAGGGTAACTGTTCGGTACCGGG
Organism: Hsuehochloa calcarea; assembly: GCA_036346395.1. Lineage (NCBI taxonomy): Eukaryota > Viridiplantae > Streptophyta > Magnoliopsida > Poales > Poaceae > Hsuehochloa > Hsuehochloa calcarea. Next base: position 18,686,424 of record CM070614.1, on the reverse strand, counting down.
GAAGCGTGGTAGACATGGAGACGTTTAGGAGCGATGTTGATTGATGATTGTTCTTATGTTGCTGTAGCTTGTATTTAAATTTGAGTATTTATTGTAGGAGAGACGTTGTGCTTGTTGCCATCTTCTAGCCAGACCGTGCGTCGTAACTAGTAAAGGTGAGTGCATGGTAGACAGCGATCAATGATTGATCACTGTGATTCTTTATCTTTCAATACCATTATTGTTGTGATTTTATTTTTATTTAATTGCAAGCAATGAAATGGCATGACTTTATCTTGTTGTTGAACATGAGGAAAATTGGATATGAAGAGTATGACGAAATTTTACATTTTTGCATTCATAAGCATCTTTGCATATGAGCAGATGATCATGATTGATCACAACTCCACGGGAGTGGAGGAGGTCCCCGATCCTTGAGGAGGAACGGGCTTGAGAGTGAATGTTGTCACGAGCATTCACTCGCGCTATACTGGTATACGTGAAAGAACTACTTTTGGATATGTAGAGTAGAGTTTCATTGATATATGACATGAATGGGTGTGGAACAAAGAGAAGAGAACAACATGAGAATAATAATAGAAGTACATGTGATGATAATGAAGTTATTAAATAATGTTGATTTATTATTGTTTGTTGTATATTGATGTATTTGCCGAGTTGTGGACCCACCCTTGCTCTTCTGTTGTTTTTAGGTGATCGTTGAGGGCGTCTTGATTGAGAGGGACTAGCGCACATGGGCTAGTTTCATACTTCGGACACATGATTATCTGCCATGAGAACTATTTGAATTCATTATTACTGGACTACTTTTAGGACATGTTAGTAATTTAATAAGCTTAAATGAAAGCTTTGGACTAGTCTATTTTGTTCCAAGGTTGTGGATTTACAACTTTGGCGCTGTTTTAGATTTGTTATCTAGCTATGTTTCCCTCGCTTATTTATTCATGCTTGATCAATCTTTATTCATGCTCTATTGTGACCCGTGGTTGGGTTTTATTAATGTTTTTGCTTGCTGAAATTTTATAGTATGTTGATGTATATTAGTTGGAAGGGTAGTTTAGTGGCATTCTAGGCTCAGCGCTGGTCTGGGGTGTTACATCATTGCCGCCGCTTCTGGTTTCCATCGCCGGCCAACCTCTGTGCTTCTCCGGTCATCTTGCTGGCTCCGGTAGGTTTCTTGTGCCCTATGTATGTTTATGCGCGAGTTTGTTTGCTTGAAGCGCAACCAAAATGGGATGGCCACTTTCGTCGTAGGAGAGCCGCCGCCCCTCGCTGCCGCTAGTGTTCACCGCGGTCATGCTCAAACCACCCATAGGTTACAAGAGTCCAAGGAATCCATTTCTGCCCTAAGTTCACGCCGGCGTGGACCACAGCACCGGCGATGAGCTGGGAAAATTCACGGCCAAGGCTCCTATGTTCTGGTTGGAACTGTAGCTGCTAATGATTAACCAAATCGCGGTCGAATTAGCATTAATGGGTAATTACTGTTAGTAAAGCACATGTTATATATCACTTAGTAATTCACTATTACGTTGACATGCGGACCCGGTGCGTGAAGTGCAAGGTGACCTCTGGTCTATGGATTGAGGCACTTTGTCGTGGACCATTGGTCCATGTGCTATTCCGTGAGCCGAGCCTATGACATGTGGGCCCCAAAAAATACTATGCAACGTGTCCCACACATCAGCGACTGACGCTAGATGCAGATGAGTATAAAAAGTTTGTTATTACATTTTTAAATTCCGAAATGAATTACTTTCGCCCTGAAATTGTTATAAACTTCAAAAAAATTCATTTTAACTCCAAATTGAGTAAACTCAATTTTTTAGTTTACATTTTGCTGTACTTTAATTTGGAATAGGTTTTGAACATGTTATTATCGTAGAAAAATGTGATATTTAAAATACATGAACACTAATGAATTTTACCTTGAAAAATCTATATAAAATCGAAATGAACTCCAAATGAATTAAAATTTTCACCTAAATTTATATTAAATCATTGTCTCTCCACTATGATAGTCTCATGCATTTTTTAGCATTTTGGATTTTCTCAGTTTTCTCGATGTTTATTTAATAACATGTTTTCTTTAGAATCCGAGCTGACCGAGGCGAATGAATATCCGTCTGAGAGCGAATAATTGGCAGTTCAGCAAGGTGCAAGTGTCACTTTTTACTTTTATTCTTGCATACATGTTGATCCTAGTATTTCCTACTTTAGTATTTTGAAATGCAAATATTACTTGCGTGCATGCTATTTTCTAGTATGAATACATTGCGAAGTCTAGATAGCTATATCCCAATTCTTGCAGGCTCACCTTGAATTCTCCTTTACAGATATGCTTAAGTTAGTTGATGTGTGATATTACTTATCGTTGGTGAATATTCTTAGCCATGCAAGTAAGTATTCATGTAGTTCGGTTGACGGGTTTATCTCGTCAATCCTGGGAGACACTGAATAATTAGTATTTATGTTTTCAGTTCAGATCTTCAAGTCTGATTGTGGAATCAAAATTTTGTTATTTAAAAATGGATTTAGATCTAGACAAGTGGATAGAAGTGAGGGCTCCTTTGTGCACGAGAATCGGTACTATGGAGAGACTTGTTCGGATCATTAAGTACCGAACTTTGGGCTGTCACTCCAAGTATCATGCGTACTTCCACCAGCGGGTTGGGAGCTGCTTGGTCAAGTAAGGGGAAGGTCGTATTGATTTGAAACACAGGTGTTGTGAGAACATGGGACCGTGCAATCTCATGTTACTTAGGAATCAATATAAGGATATAATGTGCAAGTGAGTGTTATTTTTATTTTGATGTTGGGCAGTCAACCCACATGCTAACTCCTTACATTGGCCCCTCCGACACAACTTGCATACTCGGTTGGTTAGTAGGCGGTATAGCTAGCACTAAGTGGGATTTTATCATGCATGGGTGGCTCACTTCAATATGATTTTCTTACTGAAAAATACCGAGTCTTGATTTCCCCGGCCGATACACCAAAGGAAGTGTATTATTATCCGGAGGCTTACGTGCTGATGAAGTCGTGTGAGTAAAGATGTACTCCCTTACAGGGTTATATACTGTTCGAATAGCCATGTCCACGGTTATGCACATCACTTGGGTCTTGACTGACATCATTGTTAGACTCTAAATTAAAACTTGACATCAGACAATTTGGCATCGACATGATGCATGTGTCATGAGGTTAGTTTATCAAAGTGGGGCTGCCACTTTGATATTGTTTGATATATGTTTACCGTTATGTCATTTAACTTTCTTTTGATAAACAGTCTATTGCTAAAACTATTTTCTTAAACTAGAATGTGTAGCTTGAGTATTGTTGCATTTATGCAAAAATTAGATCCACTATAACCTCTCTTTGATCAACCCCTAGCATGTATAAAATTTTCTTTTGTGTAAGTCTTGCAAGTACAACTTTGTACTTTAACGGATTGTCCATTTGTTCAGTTGAGGAAGATTATAATCTAGATATTTTGTTAGCGCCGATTTCGTGGCACGCTAACGAATAAGCGCTATTTTGGCCTCCACTCGGTTGCCTTTGGGAAGGGCACACCTTGCTGGAATTTTTGCTCTTAATGTTTTACTTTCTGCTACGAACTTACGTTAATGATTAAATTTGGCTGGTTGGCCTCTTATTGTAACTTATGGACATAAGTCCTTGTCCTACACGTTATTTTCTAATATATCTAAATGCTCTGTATATGACTGTGATCAAGGTTGATGGAGATATGTGCATGTTAGCCTTGATCCTTGGGAGCTAACACGAGACATATATCCGAAGATTTAAAATGCTACTTGTCGGTGTATTAGAACCGATCTTACGTAAAGATTGTTTGATTCGGGGGGTCTCCTAGAGATAAGATCATGCAGAATGGATTGACACGGGATGTTTAGGCGAGTTCGAGGCCTTCTCAGGAGAGAATAATAACCTAATCTGTGTGTATGGTATTCTTGATGATCAAGTAAAGACTAAGACTCTTCTGAGAGAATAGCACTTGTGTTCCTACTTGGTGGCTCTTGTTAGCCTTCCCTATCTCTCGATTGATGCCCTTATATAGTCGTGAAGAAGTAGCCGTTTAGTCCCTCACGGAAGATCGCCTAATTAATGTAATGTGGCGCATGATGGTAGTAATTACGGCGCCTTGACTTCTTCACGCCGTCGGCAATTATCTTCGGAGATAATGGGGTATTTACACACCATTAATCTGGCGGAATAATAGTGCGTGTAGACCGTTCAGTTCCTTAATCAATTGGACCTACCCGTCGTAGGTTTGATTATAAGGTGGTCGTAGTTTTCCTGGTCGTAGAAGGACTTACGATCGGTGCGATTGTAGAATAACTACGACTATGTAATGGTCGGTAGAAGGACTTACGACCATGATGTAGTCGTTAGAAGAACTTACGACTATGGGGGTGATTGTAGAAGAACTTACAATCAAAGGTTAGGCCTCTCCCTTATAGAAATAAGGGGTATACGGGGACTATGTGACATCATATTTACCCATAATAAAATTACAGATAAAAGATAAAATGAGGATTATTAGATCCTCGTCATCTAGCCCCACTTCAAGTGAAAGTAACTTACTTGGTGAAGGTTTAAGTAAATGGTCTTACGACCATGAAAATGTCGTAGAACAATAGTCGAAGGAAGAACTCTTCGATATTTGAATGCTACTTTGACCGAGAATTTGTTTGGTCAAGAAGGTTACTTACAACTATCAAAAGTCATAAGAACCCTACAAGCTGTGTAGTAGTCGTAGTAGGGCGATTGGAGAAAAACCCTTCCGATTGATACTTCCTTTGACCGAAAGACTTGGTCGGAGAGTAATTTTACTTGGAGATGATAAAACAAACATAACTTTCTCGAGCAGGCCCGTGCAGGGAATTGCAAGCGATCTCTGAGATCATTGATGAGGCGGTTCGAAGTGATCATAGCCGTGAAGATTGTTTACAACTTAAAAGTCGTAAAACCCCTACGACCGTCGGTGGTCGTGGCGAGGGAATCGGAGAAAAAGCCTTCCGATTGATACTTCCTTCGACCGAAATACTTGGTCAAGAATGTAATTTTGCTTGGGGGTGACGATCGCACCTAATTTTTCTCGAGCGGACCATCTGGGAATTGCAGCGGCTCTCTCGGACTTGTCAGATGAAGCGGTTCAAGGCGGTACAACCATCTATCATAGACCTATAGCGGGGCGGTTTCCGGCGGCGGAGATCGTCTTGATTATAAAAACTTACGGGAGGTAGACTTGGATTTTACTTTTCCCAAATCACTCCATTTGTTCTTGAGCTCTTGCTTTCTCAGTCTTGACTAGGTTTCATCTTCTCGCCGCCAACCCAATCAAAAAACTTCTTACGGCGAAATGGCCAAGAGAGTTTGAATGGGAGGAATCGGAGATGGATGCGGCTAAGATCAAGATCTTGAGTCGATCTTGGGAAGATCGAAGAAGGCTACGGTGAAGTGGATTCGGCTTATCGGGCGACATTGGCCATCGGGGAAAATGGGCAAATCCGTCTTCCAAGCGTATTGTGAGTGCGACCTTGATTACACCCACCCCTTTCTTACGATAGTACTCGAACACTTTGGGGTGGGCGGTGAACTTAGGTCCCAATTCCATTACCATGTTGAGTGTGTTCGTGTATCCATGCGAGGCGTGCACAGGGATTCCGGCGGATCTCGAGTTGTTCCAATATTATTATGGGATGGCTCGACAAGCCGAATCGCCGGAAGGGCATGGTCTGAAGCTCCACGACTCGAAGTCGAAGGAGTACATTGAGCTTTACCGGTCTTCGTGGCGAGTGGAGGAAGAGGTGGTTCTCTTGGAAGGTCACCTCACGAAGATGACCTTTCTTTAAATGGGGAAGGTCTGCTTGAAAGAAATCTTCATGGGATTCAACCTCGAAGATATCGGTAGGATTAGCCCTTATATCCAAGCCATTAAGGACTTGAAGGAAGAAGGGTTGACCGGATGGCATGTGGTGAAGGATTTCATCACCTGTAGAATCGATCCTCTGAAGAAGCGAGCATCTCCTATGTGGAGGTACTCGGGAGAGAGACCCACCGAGACTACGAGGAGGGTAAGCAATTGTCGACTTAGTTCTCTGTTTGGTTTTCCCAACCTTGTCTAATATTTTTATCTGTTTACGAGATCTTTCACAGTGAGGTTGACTCAGTCGAGACTCATCAGTGAGAAGTCCCGCCACTCAGAGGCGGTTCCTCAAAATCATTCTTGCTTTGTCCGCAGATGAAAGGATAGGCGCCTAAAGGTAATCAAAAGTCGATTCTTTCTTTAGGACTTTATAGTCGTAGAAGATACTTACGACTAATGGTGATCGTGGAATATCTTACGATCAATAAAAAGTCGTAGAAAAACTTACGACTAGGTCGATTGGTTGTAGAAGTACTCACAACCATTCGGTGATTTTATCTCCGTCTCTGTCCTTTGTAGGTTAAGTGATTCAAAGACCTTAGCGATTAAACTCGACTATGAAAAGAGGAGTCGAGGAGGCTAAGGAATGAAGTATTAACCCTCTCGGATAGACTTGAGAGGTTGTCTCTGCATCTAAGAAATTGCGGGAAAAAATAAGCGATGAAGTCTTGAACTTAAGACATGTTTTTGAGTTTTAACCTTTACCTAACTCTCATTTCTTCTTGGATAAAGAAAATGAGATGAGAAACTCGGATGAAGTTGGAGACAAATCTTTGGTCATTCGGAGTTTTCCGCATTAGCAAGAATAAGGATCAAGAACTTGAGGTTACGAGAACTCAAGTAATGTAAGTAACTCTTTACTGTTGTCCTTTTGAGTGTTTTCCCTTTTTAATGTCAATTCCTTGTTCGAAATTGCTTTGCCCAATTGAGAATCCTTGAGGTGAAATCCAAGCAAAGACCTTGATCTACAAATATCTTTGTGTTATGTTCCTCTAGAAGTATTTTTGTTTGACCAGGTATTATTCTTTTGAGAACAAGTGGTCGAGAACAAAATGCTTGCGAGGCTTCGACTTGTACCCAACGGAGATGGAGTCGATGAAGACTAGTCTTCAAGGCACATCACTCTCTGAACAATGTGCTTAGTGAGCTACATTACGAGGAAAAACTCCTCGAGAAGATACTATAGCTGCTCACACAAGTACTATTGGAGAACAAGTCGGAAAATTGCAAGAAATGGTGACCACTCTGAAGGCTAATCAAAATTTGAATCAATAAGGGAGGCGATCGAAGTGCTATAAGTTACGCTTTAGCGAAACTTAAAGCTCAAGATCCCATGTAATGTTAAACCAATCGAAGCCGACTTGATTGTCACGAATCGAGAGGCAAGTCGTCGATTGTGGAAATCTGATCGATTGGCAAAAGGTGGCGAGGAAATGCAAATAGGCTCTCCCCTTGAGTAATCTTGTAACTACTTTGTAAGGCGGACAATTTTTGTTGATGAGTAATATATGATCCGCCTTATTTCAAAAATCATCTTGTCGAGTAGTTAGTAACTCAAAAGATAATAAGCGAATGAAAGGCGAATGAAAGACTAAGAATTGAAGTCAAATTAATAACTTTATCCTAGCCCCGACTATTTGTTTAGATTGTTTAGACAATCTAAATAAATAGTGTTTAAAAGGTTTTCGAAAACAAAGAGAGGTTTATTTAACTTATAGCTTTTATTACGGTTGTCAAGCGGTCGAAAGAGTAAAAGCGACTCGACACTAGGAAGTTCCTTCTAGTGGGCGGGACCACGTCTGTAAAGGAAAGGCTTCGACTAGGTGATGTTTTCATTTCCGACTAGTTTAATCGAACCAAAACGACAACTTGAGTTAAGCAGGCGTCTTAGAGGACTTTAGTAATTGTTCGTCCTTTTTTGGTGGACTTGATAAGTCTTTTCGATAGCAAAAGTAGGAGGCGAGCGGCTAGGAAGTTTCCTTCTAGTGGGCGAGGACCACATGCGGGAGGAAAGACTTGACTAGGTGTGTTCTTCCTTCGACCGCTTAAAACAAATCGAGTACATCAAAGGTGGTCGAACAAATGTAAGAAAGTGTACTCTACTTAGAATATTTTTGAATTAGTGAAAAAATAGACTAAGATTGAGAGAGTTGGCTTTGAGAACATTTATTGGATAGAACCGGGCTCTTTGTCTTGGCGGCAAAAATGAGTAACGAGTCAATGCTTGAAATTCCTTCTAGTGGGTAGAACCACATGCGAGAGAGGAGAAGTTTCGTCGGATGACGTTTCGCTTTTGGCCGATGTAAAGAAAAGCGGGTGCTTTCATATCATAGTCGAAAGATTAAAAAGCACTACTCGAAAATAAGGCAAAAAGAGGTAGAAAGAACACGGACTTTTATTGCACGAGAAACTGGTCACACATAGAATTTAAATGGCGGTCGATGTTCCAAGAGTTTGAGAGAACTCGTCCATCTTCCATTGCTAGTCGTCCGACCACGGCGAGTTACATCGACCACTTGTGTAAGGACCTTCCCATTTAGGGAAAGTTTATTCGATTAGACTTGGATTGGCGAGCCTCAATACCAAGTCACCTCTGACAAGGCTGCGAGGTTGGACCTTACGATTATAGTATCTGCTTGAGGGCTTGTTGGTAGGCGCGAACGGATTAAGGCTAGGTTTCTCCTCTCTTGAGTAGGTTAATGTCATCTGCTCGAAGTTGTTCTGATCCGAGTTGTTGAAGGTTTCAACTCGTGTCGACCGCAATTTTAGCTCGGAGGAAGCATGGCTTCGCTCAAAACTAGAAAAATGGTGTTTCTCCTGTTGCTCATTGGTGGTCGTCTGAACCGCCCATAATATGGAGGTAATTCTTGTACCCAAGCCCCGGAGCGCTTAACAAGTGGTCGAAGACTCGAGTTTTAATTCCTCGCATTATTTGGCGTTTACGTTCGACCGCCCCATTGCTTTGGGATGTGCAGCGAAGCATAGCATAACTTGGTACCCAACTCGTCGCAAAATTCACGAAATTTTGCACTTGCGGTGTTTACCATTATGCGTAATTATCCGACTTCGGAACTCCAAATCGACTAATTCGCTTCTCATCATGAACCTTTTCTTTGCTTGTTGTTATCGATTCTGAGTTCAACGATCCATTTGTGAGCGTGTCAATAGCCACAAAAGGAATTGAAACCTCCGGAGCTTTGGGAAGCGGTCCTAGGATGTCAAGCCCCAGTGCAAAAAGGCCAAGAAAGAGGTATTGTTTGTAATGCTTGAGTGGTTGGTGTATCATCTACCATGGAATTGGCACTAGACACACTTTTTAACCACCTCCATAGCATCGTGCGGTATGTAGGCGGTAAAAACCTTGTCGAAAGGCTTTACCAACCAATGTTACAGAGGAGGCATCGTCCCACGGATGCCACTTGTGTATATCGTGAAGGTGTTATTCCTTCGTTTTGCGGAATGCATCGCATGAGTATCCCTTAGGTTCCTCGTTTATAGAGGACTCCTTCAACCAAAGTATACATTTTGGCTTTTCGGGATAATCGATCGCCTCAAGATCATCTTGGTCTGGAACCCTTGCAAAGATACTCGTAGATGGGAGTCATCCGGTATCCTCGTAATCTAATGAGGCCATCTCAAGAGGAGGTGTCTCGGTTCTTCGACCGAGGCGGTTTTGGAGGTTGCTCCAAGAAAACTCCTTTTGGTATTATGGATCGGGAAGAAGCCATCCGAGCAAGTTGGTCTGCGAGGAAATTATCCTTCGAGGATAAATTGTACCTCGAAACCTAAAAATGTTTTCTAGCTTACGTGCTTACGATAAGTACCGAGCCATTGTTGAGTTAGAGCATTGGTACTCTTTCCCAATTTGATTCACGACTAGTTGAGAGTCTCCTCTCACGAGTAGTCGACGAATCGAGAGTGCTTTCGCAGACTCGTATGCCGACTAGCAAACCTTCGTGATACGCCACATTGTTAGTGGCACGAAAGTTTAATTGTATGGCATACTTTAAGGTTTCTCCGTTAGGAGATACGGGACCACCCGACCCGAGCCACTTAAAGTAAGTGACCCGTCAAAGTACATCATCCAGCGGTGCGTGGGAATCGTCTTGGGGATCGAGCGAGTTCGAGATTTGTCCATTCGGCGACAAAGTCTGCCAAGATCTGGGATTTTATGGCCGTTCGGGACACGAAATGGAGGTCGAACTCCCCAAGTTCGACTGACCATTTTGCCATCGTCCATTGTTTCCTTATTATGGAGGATTGCTCCCAAAGGAAACTCGGGCAACCTGACTATTTTGTGCTTTGAAAATAATGCATGATTTCCTCGAAGACATGAGGAGGGCATATAGAAGTTTTGAACACGAGGGTAGCGCTCCTTAGGCCGTGTAAAACTTGGCGTAGTAAACCGGTCGTTATGCGTTTTCACGTTCTCGACCAAGATCTGCGCTTTCTTTGCTGTGGCGTGGCGACTAGGTAAATTAAGGCGTCTCTTATGGCTTTGGAGAAACCAGAACAGGAGCACTCGAAAGATACCTCTTGACATCCTCAAAGGCAATGTTTGCCTCGTTCGACCACTCAAAACCTTCATGTCTCCTGAGAAGTTTAAAGAAAGGTAGTCCTTTTTCTCCTAGTCGTGCGATGAAACGACTTAAAGCCGCCATGCACCCAGTGAGTTTCTGGACTTCCTTTTTTGTGTTTGGAGGTCGCATCTGGAGGATGGCCTTTATTTTTCAGGATTTGCTTCGATTCCTCGTTCAGATACTAGGAATCCAAGCAATTTTCCTGAAGAAATTCCAAACACACACTTCTCTGGATTAAGTTTTAAATGGTGCTTTCTGAGGTTGTCGAATGTTTCTTGTAGGTTAGTGATATGATTAAGTCTCTTAATGCTTTTTACGACTAGGTCATCAACATAGGCTTCCAAATTCCGGCCTAATTGAGATGAAAAAGTCGATTGCATTAAGCGTTGAAAAGAAGCACCGGCATTCTTTAGACCAAATGGCATTTTGATATAACAAAAGGTACCAAATGGAGTAATGAATGCGGTCTTCTCTTCATCGTTTAGACACATATTGATCTGGTGATATCCGAATATGCATCTAAAAACTTAATATTTCACAACCATGATAGAATCAACGGTGATCAATACGAGGTAAAGGAAATCATCTTTTGGACAAGCTTTATTAAGATCGGTAAAGTCTCGCTTTATCGCCATTTGCCGTTTGACTTTTGACCATTCGAGGTTAGCCAACCACTGCGGGTGATTGACTTCTCTTATAAAGCACGCCTTAAGTAGCTTATCAATTCGATTTAATAGCATCTCGTCGATCGGGGCAAATCTCCGTAATTTTTGTTTCTGGGTACTTTATCGGTAGTAAAGCTAGCCTGTGCTCGATCACCTCCACAGGGACTCGGGCATGTCGGATGCTTGCCGCGAAGACATCTGCGTTAGCTCGGAGGAAGGTAATGAGGCGTCTTCCTATTTGGGATCGGAAGTCTCCCCAATGCGAGCAGTCTTGAGGTTTCTCTGCGTCGGAGGAACCTCTTTGACTTGGTCGTTCGGCTTTGGTGCAGACTTTGAAGCCCGACTTGCTAGTCGAAGGTGACTTTCATCTCGAGTTGGTATTTGACCAACCATCTCGAGGATCGGCGGTCGCTGACTATCGCCATCTTTTGTCACATTGAATTGTGATCACTCCTTTGGGACTGGCATCTTAAGACATTGATACCCATAATGAGTAGCCATTAAGAATTTTGCCAAAGTTGGTCGTCCGAGTATGGCGTTATATCTTGTGTCGAAATCGACCACATCAAAGGAGACTTTCTCGATCCGAAATTACTTAGTGAGCCAAATGTTAAAGGAAGAAAACTTGGCCAATGGGTTTGGTGAAGACCGATGCGATTCCATGAAAGGAATATCGTCACCTTGCCTTTGTCCCGGTACTTGCATCTCGTCCGGGGCTTTAGTAAATAATATGTTTAAAGAACTACCACCATCAACTAACACTTTCGATTGACCCGACGGTTGTTGATGGTGGGTTCATTCTAATCGAAATCGACTGATCGACTCATAGTGATCGGCGATCGTCCTTCTCAAAAGAGATGGTAACTTCCGACCACTTGGTAATTTATTGACAAGAGGAGTATGTATGGAATTTACCTCTCGTCCGTGACTTTAAGTTGTCGTTTGGAGTCGTATCTTGATGATCCTCCATAGATATGCTCAACGGTATGGTGCGGATCTTGGAATGGCATCTCCTCATCATCGGCGACTTTTGACCACTCGTATGTCCTACGCTTTCGAGTAGGGAGGCGGTGCTTTCGTTGTAGTAGTCCTCGAGCTTTCTTTGGAAAACTTCGGCGATTCTTGGAGGTCATGTCCTTCCTTTTTATGAAAGGGACACCATCTTGGTTTGTCGTTCCTACGATCGGGTAGCTTACCTTTGCCTTGATCGGGGTTCGACTTGGTGGTTTGGGGCTCTCTATCTTTTTCGGCCAAGACCTCCTTGAAACCACTAGTTTGTGGTTTTGACTTTTATTTTCTTCTTGGACTTTTTGCTTTTTGTCCTTACCAACCTCACGGCTCTCTAGGCGTGTGTTTCTCGATCGATAGTGTTATTCCACTCGGCGCCTCGAAGCGATTGCATATCGATCGGCCATCTCAAAGAGCTCGAACAGCGGTGTTGGGAGGATTTAAAGCAATATCCTCTGTTATTCTTCTACTACGGACTCCTTGCTTAAAAGCCACGATCACGGAGAAGTCGAAATTTCGAATTGAGTTCTGAACGACTAAAGCGTTTGATGAATTGGCGCAAAGTCTCGTTGTTGTTACTGTTTGATCCGGTGGAAGTCGTCTTCCTTTCGAGGCGGTTGTATGTGCCTTGGAAATTTGCACATAGAAGATCACGGAGGTGTTGCCAAGAGTAGATCGACTCAGTGGTTGGTTTAATAACCACGATCGGCGGATCCTTGAAACACGATTGGAAGGTAATTAGCCATTCGTGCTCTCCTCCTCCTGCTGCTCGGACGGTGTTGTATAGATCTGAAGAAACTTCGATGGGATTTTGAGATCCATCAAATTTCTCCATGTTCCTTTGGTCGAAAATGAGGTGGCGGTGAGCGCTTTCGAAGGTCGGCGAAAATGCGGCATCCGGTAATTACTTCTTAGCGCCTTCTTTGTAGGAAAGAAGGGTTAATGTCGCGGTGATCGTATCTGACGATACCGACAGCAGGTGACTGATACATTGTAGGTCTCAGTTCTTCGAGGGGAATACTCCTCGTAATCCACCCGTTGTGAATTTCTTTGCCGGAGTAGTGATTGATCACCTCCTCGGAGGGCTACTTGATCATCAGCCGATTGAAAAGTATTTCTCCGAATAGGAGATCGATGTGACTTATGACCGTGTCGATTCCTCCGAGAGAAATATTCGATTGGTTGGTAGTTGAAGAAATCGCATTACTCGACTACGAATGTTGTTGACGAGTACTTCGGTCTTGTCATCACGATTCGAAGCCTTTGCGCAATCTCCTCAGCAAAGAGATCGTATCCTGGCGTTCGAGCAAGCTCTTGATTGGGATTCTCAAGCAAGTCGTTGATGTCCTGGAGTTCTTGTACCTCCTGTGACTGATATTGAATGCGCCCAGGCAGGTTCTTCTGGGCTGCAATTTTCTTTCTTCGGATGACCTCAAAATCCTCCCCGTCAGATCTTTGAGGCCTTCTCAGTGGAGTGCGAGAATGTCGAGGATTTCTCTCGCGTTCATCAGAGTGTTGGTTCTCTCTGTGCGGTGGTTCCCTTGCCATTACTACGAGGCGCGGTCGTGATCTTGGGGAGGTTCTCATTTCGACCTCCATGAGGTTGACTCGATTTGAGGAAGGGCGAAGACCTCCGTTGATGATTCTCACTTGCGCTTGAGGCCTCCCGCTTGAGGAGTGCTCGAGAGACACCATCTGGCGACTTGGAGTAATCCCCTCGGTAGGGAACTCGGGTTATAAGCATCTCCGTCATAAATGAGATCTGCGGAGAGCAGTCGTATTTGTAGGAAAAGCATGCTTGATCCACTATCTCTGGAGTTACCACGAGAGATAGGATCACAAGATCTTTGGTGGAGTCTGGAATGGTGGCTTCGGGACTTGTCTCACTGAGTCGGACCGCCTTAAGGGAACTTGGACACTTAGAGGAAAAACTCTCATTGTGTCGTGAGTCCTCACAGGTGCGGTTACGGTCGGATTGACCCTTGTCCTTGGAGGAATTGGCTCCTCTGTTGGGCGTATCGTTGTGGGGATAAGGATCCTCCTCAACTCCATTGATGGGATGGTTTCTGGAGAATAATCTCGGAGGAACATCACCATCGTGGATGCATCACTCGGCTCGTAGTCGAAACGGCATCCATGTCGGCGTCTGCGTGTCTGCCAAGTCGAACCAGTTCTCCTCGTTCCATTCTCTGCCATGCTAGCATGAGATTGGAAAAAGAGAGTATGTTGACAAAAGATTACGGAAGATCCCCACAGACGGCGCCAGCGCCGGTGTATTAGAACCGATCTTACGTAAAGATTGTTTGATTCGGGGTCTCTAGAGATAAGATCACGCAGAATGGATTGACACGGGATGTTTAGGCAGAGTTCGAGGCCTTCTCGGAGAGAATAATAACCTAATCCTGTGTATGGTATTCTTGATGATCAAGTAAAGACTAAGACTCTTCTGAGAGAATAGCACTTGTGTTCCTACTTGGTGGCTCTTGTTAGCCTTCCCTATCTCTCGATTGATGCCCTTATATAGTCGTGAAGAAGTAGCCGTTTAGTCCTCTACGGAAGATCGCCTAATTAATGTAATGTAGGCATGATGGTAGTAATTACGGCGCCTTGACTTCTTCACGCCGTCGGCAATTATCTTCGAGAGATAATGGGGTATTTACACACCATGTCTGCGGAATAATAGTGCGTGTAGACCGTTCGGATTCCTTAATCAATTGGACCTACCGTGCGTAGGTTTGATTATAAGGTGGTCGTAGTTTTCTGGTCGTAGAAGGACTTACGATCGGTAGCGATCGTAGAATAACTTACGACTATGTAATGGTCGTAGAAGGACTTACGACCATGATGTAGTCGTAGAAGAACTTACGACTATGGGGGTGATTGTAGAAGAACTTACAATCAAAGGTTAGGCCTCTCCTTATAGAAATAAGGGGTATACGGGGACTATGTGACATCATATTTACCCATAATAAGAATTACAGATAAAAGATAAAATGAGGATTATTAGATCCTCGTCACTACTTAATTCATGTAAGCATGGTCTCAGACTACTATAGTATGCATATTTATATGGATTAAGTTGGATTTTTGAACTTGGAGACCTATAATTATTTACAGATGATCTCGAGGACTATGATCCTATGAAAAAAATTTGGAGTCCCCATAGCCATCATCGATGCATCGATCGCCATTTGAAGTGGAGAAATTGTCGACCACTTTGAGCATGCTATAAAAGGATGAATCACGGATGATGAGAGAGGAGGAGGAAGGCATTTGGACCGAAAAGGCGACTAGAGGGGGGGGGGTGAATAGGAGCACGCTCACTTTTTCCCAAATAATGAATTCAACACAATTTCACTCCAATAGCTATGATGAAGCTATGAAGATCAATATACCGATCTGTGGAAGACTAGTATTGAATCAATTAAATCCCTAAGCAAAAACACAAAATCAACTAAGATTGCAAAGACTCACAGACAGGCGGTCGACCTCTGTACCCAACCGGTCGGACCGATTGCAGGCGATCGGCCGGCGTTGTCTTTGGCGGTCGGACCGCTCCAAAATCGATCGACCGGTGATGACGATGATCGGCCGGCCGACTCGAACCGATCTGCATTGATAAAATCGGCCGATGCGAAGTTGCAATTAGGTGAAACTTTGATTCTCAACTCAATCTTTATGAAACTTTGCACACACCTTCTATATGCTATTGAGGACCTATTCCAATCGAATATTATGATAATTCTTGGAGCGATATTGAGCAATTGCCAATTGATTAACGAAGGTCTAAAGCAGGGCAAGAACGAAAACTTGATCCTAATGCTTGTTCGTGAGAGATTGATGATCAAGATGATGCTAGATAGATTCACACATATCACAGCAAGCTAATTCACGTGAAAGAATCAATCACAAACTCATGGATCAAAGGAAGCCCTAAAATCACCAAATTGAAAGCAAGAACGAAAAGAGACTTATCTCAAGCAAACCTTGCATAGATTAAGAACGTGATCGTCATTTGGATTACACCACGCCATCATGGATCGATGGTCAATCCAAGATCACAAAATTCTCCTCAAACCATGAAAAGCCCTAGCCTCCACCTCAACTCCCCTAAACCAATTAGGGTTTTGCAAGCAACAAAGAGGTGAAAAAGCAGAGAGTGGGAGCAGCCCCACCTCCTCCTATTTATAGTGGAGGCCTAGAACTCTCTAGGGTTTGACTCAATTGGGCTCCCGTTAAGGCCCACTAACAAACGGGTCACATACGCACGCTTCGCAAAGCGCCGTCTGTAATACCTCGGAATCGAATCGGGTAATTAGACTATCAGCCGGGAGAAGAAAGGGCAAAGAAAGGAGTACAAATTCTGAAACAAGAAGGGGTTTTTCACATTATTTCGACAACCTGGGCCCTGGGCTGCAGCCGAGAGGGGCCCAGAGGGGCCGACCATGAGGGGATCCCTCCCAAAACCCTAAAACCCCTCCCCTCCTCCCCCTATTCCCCCTAGTGGCCGCCGCCTCTCCCGACCTCTTCCCTGCGCCACTGTTGATCATCAATTTTGGGTAAGTTCTGTACGTTTTCTCATCTTCTCACCTTTTAGAAAGTTGTAGCCCTTTGTCTTAGCTTTCTTGTGGCACCGAGATCATCTGATTTGGAGTTACGGTTTAGGAGATATGGTAGTTTTACCGCGACTGTCCAGGAGAGCTGACGTGATTTGGCATATTTTTTGTCGGACCATTTTGATTTACTTAGAAGCCGAATCTGTTATTTTCGTCTTCTAGAGTTTTGTTCCTGATGTATTTCTCTTTCTTTTGGCACTGAGATCACTAGATTCCGCCTTACGGTTTAGGAGATATGAATTTTTAATCGCGCACTGTCCTGTCTGCCTGAGAATTTGGAACTGCTGGTTTGCCCCTCGGTTTTGATCTAGTTAGAGTCCGATTCAGAACTTCCACCCAACTAGGTTTTTGTAGCCCTTGAAATTATATTTCCGAGTTGATAAAGATTACCTCAATTGGATCAGTATATTGAAAGTTACATCATTTTCTTTGCTACTGTTCTGTAATCTGGACAGTTATCTGTTTGTGTTTTCATCTGTTGTTTAGGCTACTGTTTTGGCCGAATCAAAAGATCCAGTCAACTAGAGTTTCGTAGTGTTATGCGTTAAGAGTATTTGAGCACTGGTTTCAAGTCATTCGGAGTTACAGATATTTAATTACGATTTTTTTCGTACTACTGTTCAGAAGGGCTGATATTGGCTGATTAGTTAATTCGTCATTTTGAGTTTTTGGTTTTGTTGATTAGATAGAGGGTTATGGTAAAACGCTTGTAGCCACGTCCTGTCTTGTTATTCTTATTTCGAATGAATATTTGTGTAGGCGGTGGGGCAGGGAGTGGAGAAATTCCATCGTTGCCTCCTAACTCGTCACAGCGCGGAAGGCAAGTACATGGTAGAGTGGTGAACAATGGGTTGTTCACCATGATCATTGTTGTTACTTATCATGCTATTTATTATGCTTTCGTTCAGCTTATTCTTATACATGATATTGATGACCTTGAGTGAATGAGATTATGATATTGAGAAAATGAGGAGGAGATATTGAGTTAATGAGACGGACTATGTTGATGAATAAATAAAGATATCGTATCATTTACATTCATCATGACGGGGGTTGCATGAGCAGTCGGTGAGAAAGTCATGTAACTATTACGGTGAGGTCGGTGAGAAAGATACATGACTAGTCCGGAGAGCTCTAGATAAAATCCTACTTTGGTGGGGACTTCACGGCAGTGAAGGATAGAGTGTGTCATCGACGGGTGAACACTCCGCTATACCTGTATCAGCTGATGAGATGCATATGAGCATGAGCATGTTAGTGCATTCGCATATCTAAGTAAATTGTTAAATTGTGCAACTTTACCTATATGGAATATGGCTTGGTTGTTTGAGAATGACAATGGCATTAACTAAATGGATGATGATGATAACTTTGATTATGGTTAATAAACTATTGTTTATGGCTTTATTATGTATTTGCTGAGTCTTGGACTCATTCTTGCTCTATTGTTGTTTTTAGGTGACCAGTGATGACGTTTTACTCGGGAAGAGCTAGCGCACTTGGAATCATGCACTTCACCCAATTATTTGATTCATTGAACATGAGAAACTTTTAGAATAACATGAATATTTATATCTAGGACATGATGGTATTGAATAACCATAGATGCTTGATTTATGTTAATCTTGGTTTATTATTTTGCTATGCTCCTAGGTCTAATTTATTTATGATTGTCATAGTGTTATGCTTATGTTAATGCGACCCGTGGACGGGTTTTAATGTTGTTATGCTTGCTGAAATTTCATAGTATGTTGATGTATAATAGATGATAAGAGTAGTTTGGTGGCATTCCAGGCTCAGTGTTGGGCTGGGGTGTTACACCGTCTTTAACCTTTTGACCTAAACCGCTTCACCATGCGCCATGGATTCGCCAATAGGTCACCCTTGTCCATCTTGTGTCACGCTTGAGTCGTTGACCTCACCCGGCATCGTCGATCGTTACGGACCTCAACTCTCCAAGTCTAGTCCGATCCTCCTCGCCGTTGACCGTCGTTGACCACCAAGCAACTGCACAACCACGGACAAGCAAACACGAATTCGGAACAAGTTCTTCACAACTTGACCCATGTTAGTCAAAACATGCATCATGCAAATCATATGCCACGATACCAATGACTTTGACCTAACAAATCAACATCGCCACGAAGTTGGCGGCGTTCAAGTCAATACCGTCGGCCGCTCGGGTGAGCGGTCGGACCGCCTATGGCGGTCGGACCGCTCCTGTGAGCGGTTGGACCGCCTTGGGAGTTAGCCGAATTTCAACCCCTGAAAATCCGAAACCTACTGGAAACTTTAAACCAATAGAACTTTTCTTGGAGACTCCAAAAATCATGAGACCAAGTGCATTGGGATCCCCTCACTTGCCTACAACACCTATTTTTGGCCCATTCGTTTTGACCACTTTGGTCACCGCCGTCCAAACCGCCCCACATGGCCGGTCCGACCGATTTGGACCGATCGGACATGGCCCGTGCAAGGACGGTCGGACCGCCCCACATCGATAAGCACAGTAGCTTTGTCGAAAACATGTGAAACTACAAACCGTAAACGCCATTGCCAATTGTCACATCATCCTAATATCTGGAACCTATCCCCATGAAATCCACAATCTCCCCCTTGATGAACACATTGGCAATTATCCAGAAAATGTAAGTAAGAGGTTTGAAAACGAGTTTACTCGCAGTTTTCGCACAAAGGCACAACTTGGTCCATAAGCAAGAAAAAGCAATGAAAATGACCAAGCTGGCATCAGAATAATATAGGCATGTGAGACAAGGTAAAAGAAAGCATAAAAACTTTGATTTCCAGAAAAGGATCAAATTTCTCACATAAGGTCCATATGAAAGAACAATTGTTCAATTGACCTATGATCATTGTGAGGATAAAAGAATGTAATTCAAGTTCAGAATATTCAATAAGACAATAAGAATGCAGCTCAAGAACTCCCCCTCACTATGATCCTCAATTTTCAAATTTTCAGTTTCTCCCCTTTGTATAAACTTCTCCCCCAACAAAGAAATATCTTCTCATTAACACATCTTCTCTTCTCATTTAACACATCTTCTCCCCCTTTGACAATGGATTCATCAAGGAATCACGCCTTCCTCTCATCCAGAGATAACAAATAGAGAATAAAGGAAGAAGCAGAAACAAAAGAAGCATAAAGAGGAGTATGCATGAAGTGCAATGGAGTGGCTTCATATTTTCTTTTGTATTTTTCAATTTTTGATTACAAGAAGCTTTGGAGATTACCCAAAAGAACAATCAGTATCTCTAATATTGCACAAATAGCATATCAAGCCTGACAGCGCTAGCAAGATCATGGTAAGACATATATATCAAAGCTAAGCACAAAGGCTCAAAAGTAAAGCAGTAGATTTGATCAATTTAAGCAACGCTTCAAATTCAGCAAGTTCATCAACAGGGATCCTAAAGTGAAATTGGCCATGTGAAAATGTCAAAGTGAGATAAAAAATCTAACAAAGACCACATTAAGAGTCAATCAAGTCCGTATTGAATCATTTTGCTCAATATTTTATAGCGCCCATTTGTCAACATTTTCTCATTTGCATTGAATATTGAAGTTGACTAATGATCTAACTTAGTGACAAGATCTGGACTAGGATCCATCCACAAACTCATCCTAAGCTTCGACCAAAAGTTGATTAAAGGTATATCTTAGTAAAGAAGATCCTGGACTAGGAGCCATCCACAAACTCTTTCTAAGCTTCTACCAAAAGTTTATTAACGATATATCTTAGTAAAGAAGATCCTGGACTAGGAGCCATCCACAACCTCTTTCTAAGCTTCTACCAGGGCGACAAATCTTGAGGTTCATGTCATTTTTGACAAGCAGTCCCCATGAGATCGTCTGGTTCATCAAACTATCTCCAAGTTCATGTCATTTGACAAGCAGTCTCGTAAGAATAGTTTGGCACAATTTAAGCATAAGACAATCTTGATTTTTCATTTTTCACATGAGCAGTTTTAGAATCTCAAGAACACAAAAGCTCAAGTAATGGTCAATTTTAGATCAAAGAGCTAACAAACCAATTCTGACAAGGCCAATGTCACAAGAGGAGCACTAATTACGCAACTCGCTAAAACATCCACAAATTGCAATTTCTTAATTTGAGTTGTTTAAAAGGTTCTAGCTCAAATAGCAAAGACTTAGCTACACATGTAAAAGCATGATAATTCTAGCAAGTCAAAGAACTAGACATGACATTGAGCAAGAATTGAAATACAAAAGCTCCAAAGGGTAATAGGCAAAGCTTCATCAATTTTAAAAGATAAGCAAAAAGACCTATTATACAAATGCATCTTTTGGATTTTTCATACCACTTGTTACCACTTGTTGTAACCACTTGTTGGCCACTTGTTGGATTTTTCATATGAATGCAATATGACACAATGAGATGCAATTAAAAAGCCTAAAAACCTAAAAACTTCAAAAAGATCACTAAGTTCAGAAAAAGAACAATAAAAGATCAAAAGAACAAGGAAAGATCAGAAAAGATCAAACTCCCCCTCAAACCAACCCATAGGGATAAATTACCCTTAACTCACTTCTCAAGGTGGCAAACCTAGTTGGGTCTAAAGATTTGGTGAGGACAAAAACAAAAGACAAGAGAAGAGCCTAGTGGGTGACAAGCGCCTGAGGTACTCTTCCTATCTAGCCGACAGCCCGCACAAACAGGATAGGAAAAACCCCCGAATGGACAAGGATAAAGAACAGGAATATCAAATGCCATACTAAGAGAGTAGAGTGTAAGTACCTGAATAAGAGCTTAACGGCCTGGCGATGGGAAGTTCTCGGAGATGCTTGAAACCCGTCGACCGCATGAAGGAGGTGAACCATCTTGAGTCTCCGGTCATATGACGTGAACAGCCGGAGTCATCAAAGCACGTGCTCTTCCTCTTTCCGCGGTAATCCTGAAAAATCAAGGCACAGAAGAACGATGTGTCTCGATACTGGGGTTAGATAAACAAGATTTAGGAATCCAGTACTGAGACACACGTCTGCAAGGAGTATACAAACCAGAAGTACTATCCTTGATTTCATTTAAAATTCGGTTATGAGCAATGTTTAAATTAACATGAGAATTAAACTGTCCATGGGCGGTCTGACCGGCGTTGTTAAGCGGTCGGGAACGGCGACCAAACGGTCGGGCCGGTGACCACCAGTGATCGGGCCGTGACTGAAGAACATGAGAATTAGGATATGTAGAAACATAATGATTAGCATGTGAGAAAAATCCTAATCGAGTTTATTCTTTTGGTGTTACCATGTCTCATAAAAGCTCTAGGTTGCTGAATGAAATTCTATCAAAATTTTCTTATCATTTTCAACCTCACGCCAGAATTCAATCAAATGCCCACCTTTCTTGCAATAAGTGCAATGGTACTTGGTACCACTAGAAGAAGCACCATTTAGGAATCCAGTACTGAGACACACGTCTGCAAGGAGTATACAAAACAGAAGTACTATCCTTGATTTCATTTAAAATTCGGTTATGAGCAATGTTTAAATTAACATGAAATTAAAGCGTCCATGGGCGATCCGACCGGCGTTATTCAGCGGTCGGGCCGGCGACCAAACAGTCGGATCGGTGACCACCGTGATCGGGCCGCAACTGAAGAACATGAGAATTAGGATATGTAGAAACATAATGATTAGCATGTGAGGAAAATCCTAATCCAGGTTTATTCTTTTCAGTGTTACCATGTCTCATAAAAGCTCTAGGTTGCCTGAATGAAATTCTATCAAAATTTTTCTTATCATTTTTCAACCTCACGTGAGAATTCAATCAAATGCCCACCTTTCTTGCAATAAGTGCAATGGTACTTGGTACCACTAGAAGAAGCACCATTTAGGAATCCAGTACTGAGACACACGTCTGCAAGGAGTATACAAACCAGAAGTACTATCCTTGATTTCATTTAAAATTCGGTTATGAGCAATGTTTAAATTAACATGAGAATTAAAGCATCCATGGGCGGTCGATCCGGCGTTGTTACGCGGTCGGACCGGCGACCAAACAGTCGGACCGGTGACCACCAATGATCGACCGTGAACTGAAGAACATGAGAATTAGGATATGTAGAAACATAATGATTAGCATGTGAGGAAAATCCTAATCCAGCTTTATTCTTTTCAGTGTTACCATGTCTCATAAAAGCTCTAGGTTGCCTGAATGAAATTCTATCAAAATTTTTCTTATCATTTTTCAACCTCATGCCAACAGATTCAATCAAAATCCTACCTTTCTTGCAATAAGTGCAATGGTACTTGGTACCACTAGAAGAAGCACCATTTGAATTAATACAAGGTTGGGCAAAACCTGTAGATTTAAAAGATGTTTTTGCAGGTTGTGTTTTGAATTCAATTAAACCTTTTTCCAAGACTTGAATGACTTTTGGCTTTGAATTGTCTTGAAAAGAATTGAATCCTAAACCTTGCTTCTTATAAGGAGTTTTAGACTTGTCAAGAATCATGTTTAATTGTTTCTTACCTTTAGAAAATTTCTCTAATGTATCATGAAGGTAAGCATTTTCTTTTCTTAAACTAACACAAGCATCACAAGTTTTATCCATAGATTTCTCCTTATATAAAGCAATTTCAAGCTTAAGAGTGGAACAAGAAGCACAAGTAGTATTTTTAATATTGTCCTCAAGCTTAGCATATTTGACTCTAGCAGCTTCTAAGATATCTTTGATTTCACGTTCTTTTTCTAAGCATGAAGTGCAAGGGCTGGAATCAATCACATCAGAAGCAATCAACTTGCTAGACTCTAAGCATTTTTCACAAGGAGCAGATTTAATTTCAATTAGCTCGGTTCTAGCATTTTCAAGTTGTTGTAAAGCAATATTATGAGCAGATTGTAAATTGGTAATTTCTGAATGCATAGCATGACAAGATAAACATTCATCAGGTTCAAGAGTCTTAACATTTGCAAGTTCTAGTTTCAGTTTACCAATTTTTGACTCTAGTTTCTTATTTTTAGTCATGACAAATTCTAGCGCTTCATCTTGACTAAGCACTTGCTCAACTATAGAATCATATTTAGCAGAAAGCTCATCATAAGAAAAAGATACCTCATCATTATCAATGTTGTCGGTGTCAGCCATGAAGCACAGGCCGGTGAAGTCCTTGGCCTTCCCTTTCTTGTCCTCTTCGCTCCCGGAGTCCACATCGCTAATGGATTGCTCTCCAAAAGTGGCAAGGACCCGGTGAGCGGCCTTTATGAGCTTGACAGCATCATACTCAGAGTTGTTCTCATGAGGCTTCTTCCAAGCTGTCTTCTCCTCCCTGTGCTTACCCTTACCTTTTAGCTTGGGGCAATTGGCCCGGATGTGGTAAAGCTCTCCACACTCATAGCAAGTAACAGGACCACCTCTCTTTTTATTTCTCACATTGTTGTAAGCCCGTGTGAATTTTTTAGCTAAAAGGGCTAACTCAACCTCAGGGATATTCTCAAGCTCCTCTTCATGAATAGCAGATAAACAAGCAAATGAAAATCCAGAAGAAGATTCAAAAGAATCATTAGAAATCTTTTTGAGAGGATCTGCTACCAAGGCTAAATTGTCTTTCTTGGGATGATCAACTCTTTTAATTTCATGAGTCTTGAGTTTACTATAAAGCAATTCTAAAGTAAGACTCGAAAGATCAACATTCTCTTCTATAGCAGTAGCCTTCATCTCCCACTCCTTGGTGTTGATTGCAGCCAAGAGGTGGGTGGCATTTTCAGATTGAGAATATTCAATATCAACAGCTTTCATTTGATTAATCACTTTATTAAAACGACTGAAAATGTCATCGATGCTCTCTGCAGGACGCATCTCAAATTTGTTATAATCACGCTTATAGATTGTTTGGCGCACTTTCTTAATTTGGGACGAACCCTCATGATATGTTTCGAGAGTGTTCCAAATCTCGTGCTTGATGTAAAATTGCAAATCCTATCATATTCTTGTCTACCAAGCGCACCATATAAAAGATTATTGGCCTTGTTGTTGTTAGCCAAAAGAACAACAGAAGCAGGAGTTTCAACCTCAGGAATAATGAGCGGGGATCGAACAACGTCCCACATAGCTTGTCCCTCGCTCTCAAGGAATACTCGCATACGATTCTTCCAATAGGCATAGTCCTGTCCATTGAACATATGCGGTTTTGTAGAGAATATATCCATCGCTAAAGTTGGTGACCGGTTAAGATCAAGATTGAACTAACCGGGCTCTGATACCACTGTTGGACCGAAAAGGCGACTAGAGGGGGGTGGGGTGAATAGGAGCACGCTCACTTTTTCCCAAATAATGAATTCAACACAATTTCACTCCAATAGCTATGATGAAGCTATGAAGATCAATATACCGATCAAAAGAAGACTAGTATTGAATCCAATTAAATCCCTAAGCAAAACACAAAATCAACTAAGATTGCAAAGACTCACAAAGACAGGCGGTCGACCTCTGTACCCAACCGGTCGGACCGATTGCGCGGTCGATCGATGTTGTCTTGGCGGTCGGACCGCTCAAAAATCGGTCGACCGGTGATGACGGGCGGTCGACCGCCCGACTCGAACCGATCCGCAATATAAAATCAGCCGATGTGAAGTTGCAATTAGGTGAAACTTTGATTCTCAACTCCAATCTTTATGAAACTTTGCACACACCTTCTATATGCTATTGAGGACCTATTCCAATCAAATATTATGATAATTCTTGGAACGATCTTGAGCAATTGCCAATTGATTAACAGAAGGTCTAAAATCGGGCAAGAACGAAAACTTGATCCTAATGCTTGTTCGTGAGAGATTGATGATCAAGATGATGCTAGATAGATTCACACATATCACAGCAAGCTAATTCACGTGAAAGAATCAATCACAAACTCGCGGATCAAAGGAAGCCCTAAAATCACCAAATTGAAAGCAAAAACGAAAAGAGACTTATCTCAAGCAAACCTTGCATAGATTAAGAACGTGATCATCGCTGGATTACACCCACGCCATCATGGATCAGTGGTCAATCCAAGATCACGAAATTCTCCTCAAACCATGAAAAGCCCTAGCCTCCACCTCAACTCCCCCTAAACCAATTAGGGTTTTGCAAGCAACAAAAGAGGTGAAAAACAGCGAGAGTGGGGGAACAGCCCCCACCTCCTCCTATTTATAGTGGAGGCCTAGAACTGTCTAGGGTTTGACTCAATTGGGCTCCCGTTAAGGCCCACTAACAAACGGGTCACATACGCACGCTTCGCAAAGCGCCGTCTTTAACCTTTTGACCTAAACCGCTTCACCATGCGCCATGGATTCGCCAATAGGTCACCCTTGTCCATCTTGTGTCACGCTTGAGTCGTTGACCTCACCCGGCATCGTCGATCGTTCTGGACCTCAACTCTCCAAGTCTAGTCCCGATCCTCCTCGCCGTTGACCGTCGTTGACCACCAAGCAACCTGCACAACCACAGATAAGCAAACACGAATTCGGGAACAAGTTCTTCACAACTTGACCCATGTTAGTCAAAACATGCATCATGCAAATCATATGCCACGATACCAATGACTTTGACCTAACAAATCAATATCGCCACGAAGTTGGCCGCGTTCAAGTCAATACCGGTCCGACCGCTCCGGTGAGCGGTCGGACCGCCCTGGCGGTCGGACCGCTCCACAATGAGCGGTCGGACCATATGGGACTTAGCCGAATTTCAACCCCGAAAATCCAAACCCTCTGGAAACTTTAAACCAATAGAACTTTTCTTGGAGACTCCAAAATCATGAGACCAAGTGCATTGGGATCCCCTCACTTACCTACAACACCTATTTTTGGCCCAGCTCGTTTTGACCACTTTGGTCACCGCCGGTCCGACCGCCCCACATGGCCGGTCCGACCGATTTGGGACCGGTCGGACCGCCGTGCAAGGACCGGTCGGACCGCCCCTGTCCAGTAAGCCTGTAGCTTTGTCGAAAACACGTGAAACTACAAACCGTAAACGCCATTGCCAATTGTCACATCATCCTAAGATCTGGAACATATCCCCATGAAATCCACAAAGACACAGTCAGGAGCACAAGATATTGTATTTCAGTTTTTTCTCTTGGTCTGTAACCAGCATACTTAATATAGCCGCACAGAAGTAGGGTTGTTATTATCTCTGGAGAATGCCCGATGCTGTATAAAAATTCTTTTGTCATTCTCTCTGCGTGATTTGAACTTTGAAAACACCCCGAATCAAATAATCATTACGTAAGTTCGGTTCTAAAACACCGACAGTTGTCTTTTCATTTGTATTTATAAACGACACAATCTTTTAATGATTTCATGGAAATAAGACATTTCCTCCTTGGTTCTGAAGATACAGTCAACTACAAGATTGTAGATAACACATTTCTCTCTCTTTATTATCTTTTATCTATATCAGTTTAAATCCTACATGATAGAGATTACAGACAATTGATGTAAGTCCATTGTACATGACCTAAGGCCCGCTATTGTTTGCATGACCAGTTTTTTTGGATGATTTGTTTTTTAGGTGAGTTTTTTTATATACTTCTGTCTACTGGTATTCGGACTTGGAGGTACGAACGTAAAAAGCCAAAGAGTCTGTCTCCATGTGTTGCACGAGGCATTTGTTTTTTCCTTTATGAGATGAGATTTGAGTATTTAATCATCACTCATGCTTGAGTGCTTCATGTTTTTTTTTATGGTTGATGGCGATCTGGATTTGTGGCCATCATGCGCAGCAGTGCTCGGCCAGGAAATAGGAATTATTCCGCTTTTATTTATGGCCTTCCCGTTTTCTAGTTGGCCAGATTTTCGCTATCTTTCTGGTGGCCGCGCAACGAGGTTTTTTTCCTGGCGTTTTCCTTGGATTCGACACAGATAACGTTGTAACCTTTGGATACATATTAACCATACTAGTAGATTTGCTCTATAATATATACATAGACTCCAAATCCATCACAAAGTTGTGTGATACACTAGAGTACAAATATCGAAAGCTGAGGCTGGTTCTGGCTCTACATATGCGAGCAATTTTCGACTAAAGTATGGATAATACTAAGTCGATAGTTGCACAGGCTCACGAGCTTCAGCGACTGATTGGCGAGATTGCGCATTTGGATTGTGTTTTGCCTCCTAAGTTTGTGGTTACGGGCATTGTTACCAAACTTCCTGCTTCATAACAGGATTTTGCCACTAGCTTAAAGCACAACAGGAAAGAGATATCTATTGAGTATCTTATTATTGCTCTTGATGTGGAAGAAAGGGCAAAAAGCAAAAGATGCACCAAACACTTTCAATCAGAACAATAAAATCAATGAAAATGTCATATAAAAAGTTATGACAGGAAAAACAAATGATTTAAACCAAACAAGATAACTAGTTTTAATAAAAAAAAATTGAGAAGAAAGACATGAGGAACATCACTTGCTTTGTGTGTGAAAAAAACGGTCAAATAGCAAAAGACTGTTAATTCTGTAAGATCAAGGATGCTGAACAGTCAAAGAAAAAGACTGTCAACGTGATCATAGACGAAGCGTCAACAAGAGGGTATGATAATCCACTTGCTGTTTTTTTTCAGCATGTCAATCTACTGATTGGTAGGTTGATACTTGTCGTAGAAAAAAAATGAGCTATACAGTAAAAGAAGGGGGGCGTACAGGCCTAGAAGGGCTCCGGGGATTTTCGAAAGAAAGGACTAGCCAGTGACAAGAACGAGGTGACTGTTATTGTTCTGGGAAATTCGTGCGGATTTTTCTCCCCTTTTACAGGAGGGGGTGGCCTCCTATTTATAATCTTCTGCGAGAGGGTCTTGTACATTACCATTCTAACCATATGACAATATTATACACGTAGGGGCTGCAGGGACATTCCCCCCTACGCCTAGGCCTGGTCCATGGTGGGCGCTCCTGGGCCTGGTCCATCCTGTTGGTGCCCCCGGTCTAGCCGCGCTAGTAAGGGCTTCGGGTTCACCCCGGGGACGACCTGGGGGGCCGGCTGCTTCGTGCCTCGTGGGACTCCGGGGACCCTTCGGGGATGCTTCGGGCCCACCTTGGAAGTGGCTCGGAGGACCTGCTGCTCCGGGGACTCTTCGGGGATGCTTCGGGCCCACCCCGGAAGTGGCTCGGAGGACCTGCTGCTCCGGGCCTCGCGGGGCTCCAGGGACTCTACGGGGATGCTTCGGGCCCACCCCGGAAGAGGCCCAGAGAACCTGCTACTCGAGGCCTCGTGGGTCTCCGGGGACCCTTCGGGGATGCTCCGGGTCCACCCTGGAAGTGGCCCAGAGGACCTGCTGCTCCGGACCTCGCGGGGCTCCGGGGACCGAAAGTGACCCGGAGGGCCTTCTTCCTGGGGAGGCTTCGCCCGGGGTCCGCCACCCGGGTCTTGACGATTGTTTTGCTTGGGCGTTGGGGCCGGTGTGGCCGCCCTATGACAATACTGGAGCTAATGTTCATGTATATTATGATATTTCCTTGTTTTCTTCTTATCAAGAAGTCGGGGCTTCCTCCGTCCTAATGGGGAACAGGTCGCATGCTTCATTTCTTGGTGTTAATACGGTGGATTTGAGGCTTACTTCATAGAAGATTGTCCACTTAAAGAACATGTAGCATGTGTCAACAATAAACAAGAACTCCGTTAGTGGATCTCTCCTATGCAGGGATGGTTATAAGCTAGTATTTGTGTCAAATAAAGTTGTAATGTCTAAGTGTCTAAGTTTGGTAACTTTGTTGGTAAATGCTATAAGAGCGGAGGCTTGTTCTATATAAGTACTTTAAAGTACTCTTAAAAACACAATGCTACAACTGGTTTGAATAAATGCGAGGCTGTCGAACCCGAGAACGAAGGATCCCGAATTCTCTATGTTCATACACTAGTCCAGGATTTCCAGTGTACACAGTCACAAAAATCTTATTACAAACATATCCAGCGTGTTTATTAATAAGCATAGAGTTATTACAATTTGGGCCTGAGGCCAAATAAAACATTAAGCGAAAGCAAAAGATAATGGTAAGCCACACGATACGCCACAGGCAATCGTCTAAAGGTCGCTGCCTAATCGTCCCGCTCCTCACCTTCCGGATAGTAGTCTTCTCCTGAATAATAATATTCAGCAAGAGTGAGCACTACAACCGTGCTCGCAAATTACACCCAATACAGAATTTTAGAATGCATGCATAAGTTATTCAAAGGAAGGTTGTAGAGTTTATTTGCGTAAATCAGCGTTTTTGGGTTTAAATAGTTATACTAAGTTTCAAGGCACATTTTTATTCCATAGCTAAAATCAGATTTTAAAATTTATCATTTTATGGTGGATAACCTCCATACAAAACATGGTGAAGGATACCCTCCTATCACGAGGCTACCCGCCCAATTTTACCACAGGATTAACCATCCTCCAATCATGTCCAAAGTTATTTTAAAACCAAAAATAAGTCTAACTTAGAGTGGCTTTGCTCAGCATGTCCATGACCGTGGACACGGCTATTCGAATAGATTTACACTCTGCAGAGGGGTACAACTTTACCCACACGAGATAATTTGCCCGTTATGTTGGCCAATGCACGCTTCCTTACGCGTGTGACTAGGCAATTATCACAAGGCGTTTCCAATGCACTACCTCAATACCAATATGCCCGCTAAGGTTTCACTTCCATTAGGCTAACCACCTGCCGGAAGCCCCATCTTGCGCCAAGTGGGAATAAAGTCTAACCGACACCCACACAACAAAAATGGCATAAACAATTATGAGGTAAGACAAATTATTAAGCCTGGTTCTGCCCATACAGAACATGTGGTAGTACGGTGGAGCTTTGCAAGATGCGGCTCAAAGACCGGTCCTTAACCTACTTGGGCAACTTTCAATAAAAACCCTGGGCCTCAATCCTAACCAGACGAGCCCGTGCATAAACCTGCACCCACCAACAGTCCATTTTTGCCCAAGTACAAACCATTTTTTTCTTTTATTTTTATAATTTTCAAAGATATTTGCAAAAGTCCACCATGACAAAACAATGTCATAGGCTCTTTATCAAATTTTGAAATTTTGGCTAAATTCTCCCAAAATCAAATATTTCATGGTCTAAGCATTTGCTAAGCATATATTTATTTTTAAATTCACTTGACTAAGGTGACAAGGAATTGGTGATACAACATTCAAATGTGGCTATACAAAGGAATTGGAATAATTAAGTATTTAAAATAGGAATTTAAAATAATTAAATACAATTATGCCTGCAATAATATTTTAAAATAGAAATTAAATAATTTTAAATATTGGGGGCAAAATAATTTTAGAAATTTGAATCACCTAGATCGGAGTTCGTATGAAGAAATACGAGCTCCTGGAAGTTTAAATCTAAATTTAATTACAAAATCAGAATTTCCATATTTCCCGAATTAAATTTCCAAAAGAAATTCCATTTATTGCGTCAGCGTACTGTGTACAGAGGCTGACATGTGGGCCCGCACAGTCGTGGACTCAGTCCACGGCGAGGCACGAGTCCGTGGTGGACTTGGTGCAAAGACAAAGGCGATGGGGATCTTGTCTTGCGCGGCGGTCTTGGTCTTTGGCGTCCACGCGGCTGCCACGCACGCGGCAGGGGTGAGGTGGCGCTGGTGTGGCGTTGAGGTGGCGAGCCACGTCGGCGCTGGGAGGAGGAGGCGCTCGGGAGCCGAGGGCTCCGGCGAACGTCGGCGCGGTGAGCTCCGGCGAAGGTCGCAAATTGTTCAGGAGGTGATGCTGAGTGCGATGCGCTACCTGGCGACGGCGGAGAGTGGCCGGAAGGTCGTCGGCGACGAGAGCAGGTGGCGGCGAGGTTCGGTCGTTGGCGGGGAGGGAGCTCCGGGGGTCTTCAGGCGAAGCCGAGGTGCTCCAGAGGATCGCCGGAGGACGCTGATGCCGAAGGTGCAGTCGAGGGGGCCGGGGAGAGCTTGCTGTCGCCGGAATTGGAGAAGAGGGAGTTTCGGCCGCCGACGGGGAACGGCGAATTGCGGGCAACTGAGGGCGATCGAGGGGACAGGAGTTGGGGGAATGGAGTGAAGGAAGAGAGGCGCAGCTGAGGGTGCCTTTTATAGGCGAGCGGGAGGGCAGGAAGTGGTGAATGCGTGCGGTTGTAATGGCGGAGGCGAGAGGCGCGGGGGCGTTACCAGCGTTAAGAAGGGGGGGTAATGCCGGGGGTGAATGCGGGAGGAGCTGGCGATGCTAATGCGCGTAAATGCGGGGGTTAAGGCGGAGGGAAACGCGGCGCTGATGAAGCTCCGCGTGCGGCATCAATGGCGGCAGGTGGGCGACGCTGCGGAGAAGAAGGGGACGGGGAAGAAGCACAGTGCCGAGGGCCCACCTGTCGGCGAGACAGAGAGGGAGAAGGGCGCGGGTAGGATTGATGTCGGCCGTTCGATTTCGATAGGATGGCCCGCATTAATCATACGTGGGGAGAATGGGCCGAGGCGCGCACAGTGCTGGGCTTCGGCCCAGTACTGTTGCCGAGGATTTTAAATTCTTTTTCCAATTTATTTAATACTAGAAATTGAAATAAGCTTTAGAAAATATCAAATAAAGTCCAAAATTTTTGAGAAAATTCACAGAAATTCTCTTGGACATTCTGGACTTAAATAAAATAGTTCCAAATTTTATTTGGTAATAGATTTTGCACATAAATTAATTTAGCTTTAAAATAATTAGGAATTTTTTAAAATATCCAGAAAATCCACAAAAATACATAAAGTTTTATTTTCAACTGAAATTTGAATTTTGGGCTGTTACAAACCTAACCCCCTTAAAGGGAATCTCGACCCTGAGATTCAGTCTGGGTTAGCAAAGAGGTGGGGGTACTCGGCTCTTAAAATTTCTTCTCGCTCCCAGGTAGCTTCTTCTTCTGAATGATTGCTCCACTGAACTTTGCAAGAATGGATGACTTTGCTTCTGGTGACGCGTTCTGCCACATTGAGAATCTTGATTGGCTGCTCCACATAAGTGAGATCTTCCTGAAGCTCGATGCTCTCGAGCGGTGTTTCTTCTGTTGGTACTCTGAGATATTTATTTAACTGGGATATATGGAAGACATTGTGAACAGCTGACAGAGATGCTGGTAGTTCCAACTGATAAGCAACTTCGCCTCTCTGGGTGCGAGTTTTCCTTTAGTCTGAAATCTCCTCAATCCTCGGAGTGAAGTTACCCTGAGATAGACAAAATCTCCTATCTCAAAGGATAGTTCTCTCCGACGATTGTCGGTATAACTCTTTTGTCGGGATTGAGCCACTTTCAGACATTCTCTTATTGCTTTTACTTTACTTTCATTTTTTTTATCAATTCTGGTCCGAAGAATTGATGTTCTCCTACTTGATCCCAAAGGAGAGGGGTTCTACACTTTCTGCCATACAATGCTTCGAATGGCTACATCTGCAGGCTAGCTTGAAAGCTGTTGTTGTAGGAGAATTCTGCATAGGGTAAATTCTTATCCCAACTTCTTCTGTAATCTATAGCACAAGCTCGAAGCATATCTTCTAGGACCTGATTTACACGTTCGGTCTGGCCATCTGTTTGGGGATGATATGTCAGTCTTTGAAGTTGAGTCTGTTCCCAAAGCTTCATGTAGACTCGCCAAAATCTTGATGTGAATCGAACCTCATCGGACACAATTTTTTGGGTATACCATGTAGAGACGATCCCGCCATGTACAATTCTCGCTAACTTATCGCTTCGTAAGTGGCCTTGATCGAATAAAATGAGCCACTTTGGTTAATCGGTCAATTATCACCCAAATGGAATCACATCCCGCTTGGGTCTTAGGAAGTCCGTGATAAAATCCATACCAATCTCCTCCCATTTCCACTGGAATTGGTAATGGTTGTAATAATCCGCAGTCTCGATGTTCGCTTAACACGCTGACATACATCACAACGTGCAACAAACTCAGCGATCTCTCGCTTCATACTGACCCACCAATACTTTTCCTTCAGATCCTGGTACATCTTGGTACTCCCGGGATGGATAGAGTAAGGTGATTCATGAGCTTCTTTCAGAATCAGTTGTCTTGTTTCATGATGATTAGGTACACAGATGCGGTTGCCAAACCATATTGTGCCTTGCTCGTCCTCAGAAAATCCTGGGGCTTTGCCTCTTCTCATGTTCTTCATGATTTCTTTGATGTCTTCGTCTTCTAGTTGTTTCTCTCTGATCTGACCTTGTATGGTTGGTTGGACTTCCACTGTGTTGATACAGCCTTGACTGACAATTTCCAGGTTCAGGTGCTTCAGTTCTTCATACAATTCTGGTTGATTTTCTTGAACTAACACCGTGTTGCAGTATGCCTTCCTACTCAGAGCATCTGCTACCACGTTGGCTTTACCCGGGTGATAATGAATTCCAAGGTCATAATCCTTTATCAGCTCCAACCATCTTCTTTGCCTGAGATTAAGTTCTGACTGGGTGAAGATATATTTCAGACTCTTATGATCTGTGAAAATCTCACAGCGGTTACCAATGAGATAATGCCGCCAGATTTTCAAAGCATGCACGATTGCCGCTAACTCTAGATCATGAGTTGGATAATTTCCTTCATGTGGCCTTAACTGACGAGATGCATAAGCCACGACCTTTCCTTCCTGCATCAGTACACATCCTAGCCCTTGGCGGGATGCGTCACAGAAAACTTCAAAATCCTTACGTATCTCAGCTCTTGAAAACTATGTTCACATGCACTTGTCCATTCAAATTTCTTTTCCTTCTTCAGAAGTTGAGTCATGGGTTTGGCGATCTTGGAGAAACTTTCAATGAATCTGCGGTAGTACCCAGCTAAACCGAGAAAACTTCTCACTTCTGTGACAGACTTGGGTTGCTTCCAATCCATTGCAGCTTCAACCTTTGAGGGGTCTACTGCAACTCCTCCTGCTGACACAATGTGTCCAAGAAAAGCCACTTGACTGAGCCAAAATTTACTTTTGCTGAATTTGGCATAAAGTTGATGTTATCGGAGTTTGTCCAAAATAATTCTGAGATGTTTTTCATGCTCTTCCACATCTCTTGAGTAGATGAGAATATCATGTATGAATACTACCACAAACTTATCCAAGAATTCCATGAATACTTTGTTCATCATATTCATGAAATAAGCAGGGGCATTTGTTAGTCCAAATGACATTACTGTAAACTCGTACAGTCCATATCTGGTGGTGAAGGCTGTCTTCGAAATATCTTCCGGTCTGATTTTTAACTGATGGTAGCCTGACCTCAAATCGATCTTGGAGAAAACACTGGCTCCTTTAAGTTGATCAAACAGATCATCTATCCTAGGTAACGGGTACTTGTTTTTGATTGTTACCTCGTTGAGTGATCTATAGTCCACACACATTCTCATACTATTGTCTTTCTTTTTGACAAATAGTACTGGAGCTCCCCAAGACGATGAACTTGGTTGAATGTAACCTTTACTCTGTAGTTCTTCGATCTGCTTCTTCAACTCTGCTAGATCATTCGCTGGCATCCTATAGGGTCGCTTTGAAATTGGAGCAGTCCCTGGGACTAAGTCAATTAAAAACATTATGTCCCGGTCCGGTGGCATACCAGGTAATTCCTCCAGAAAAACATCTGGATATTCTTGTACCACGGGTATATCTTCCAGTTTTACTTTCTTTAAGCTGGTCAAGATAGAACTTCTTCCCGTAGAAGTCTTGGATCTGAACTATACTGAAATCCCTTGTTCATTGGTGAGGTTGATAGATCTACTAGCACAATCTATCCTGCCTTGATTTTTGGCAAGCCAGTCCATTCCAAGAATTACGTCCAATCCTTGCGAACGCAAGACTATTAAGTTTGCCAAGAAAGTTACTCCAGAGATTTCCAAATTTGTTTTCGGCAAAAGAAACTAGCTCTCATTTCCGAGCCCGGGAAATGGATTAACATGGGGTTAACTAAGGGGGAGATAGATAACCCATACTTTTCCACAAACTTATTTGACACAAAAGAATGCGAAGCTCCGGAATCAAATAAAACTGATGATGGTACTGAGTTGACAAGGAACGTACCGAGGACAACATCTGGTGCTGCATAGGCTTCCTCTGCGGTCCCTTCATGAACTGTCCAGCTGGTTTTGAGGGACCGCCGGACACTGAAGCTCCAGGAGATGGCTTGACGAGGGTGGCAGTCTGCTGCTTCTTGGGACACTTATTGGCATAGTGACCCAACTCATTGCAGTGAAAGTAAGTGATTCCCGCCAAGGAAATAGTAAGCCTCACTGAATCGACCTCCGATGAACTACTACGAATCCGGAGTATTTGGGCGCCGCTTGAGCCGAACTCTCGGTGTAGTAGGCTGGAATCTTCCATGCTGAGGTGGCTGAGACTGAGTGAAACGAGGCTTGGGCAGTCCTCTTGAGTTAAATTTCTGAGCGGCCATCCTCCGCTTACGGTTATCCATTTCTTGATGTTTGCCTTCCTAGCATATGGCCTTATTTACTAACTGCTGAAAGTCGGTGAAATCCTGAGAAATCAAACGAACAAAGAGTTCGTCATTCAACCCTTCCAAAAATCGCTCTTGCTTGTCTCCATCTCTGGCTACATCCTCGGGGGCATAGCGAGCAAGTTGGTTGAACTTATGCAGATACTCACTGACTGAACGGTTTCCTTGGCGAAGAGAGCGAAACTCTTCTTCTTTAGTGTAATCATGCCAGATGGAATGTGAGATCGGCGGAAAGCTTGCATGAACCCATCCCAAGTGATTTCTTAGGCATTAGCATGGGACATGCTGAAGTTATCCCACCATTCTGATGCGGGACCAATCAACTGATGAGAGGCAAACAAAACTCTCTCACGATCTGTGCATTGAGCAATATCCAGCTTCTTACCAATAGCCCTGAGCCAATCATCTGCGTCCATGGGTTCCGTGCTACTAGAAAACGTCAGCGGACGCATCCTCATGAACTCTAACAAAGTCACTCTGGCTGGAGGTGGAGGAGCATGATGAGCTGCTGACGCTTGAGTACTCTGGTTGCTGTTGAGAGACTGGGCTAGCAATTCAATTAGATGAGTCTGATTGGCCATCATTTCGCGCCAGTCGGGGGCTTCAGTTGGAGGAGGTGGTGGCTGTTGTACTGGGTTTTCTTGATAATCAGCATTCTCATTTCCTTGCCCTCTGGCACTGCCACTTCCAATGCGGGTAGTCACCATCTGGTGGACTCTTCACAGATTAGACAAGAGAGACAGAAATTTCCAAGGGGTATAGGTCTGAAATAGCCCAAATTTAACAAACACAAGGCAAGAACACTTCGGCAAAATAATTTATTTTATTTTATTTTATTTTATTAATTCATTACGGCTACCACAAAGGTATTGTAGCTCATAATTCGCAACTAAAGGACAATTTAAGGACATATCTATGGTGTTACTAGGGTATAATCTGGCTCACTAGAACTAGCCTCACGCCTTGTAGTAGGCCGCTCTTTTCTCGCAGCTTCAATTTTTCTTCATGTCTTGTAATTTCCCACATGTATGAGAGACACTCATCTAGGTATTTCCGTAGGCATAATCCATGGCTCGCCGATCCACGATGCGTGAGATCGGAATGTCTTCATCTCTAGTTGAGCGGAAGGTATCGTATCGGGTAATAGTGGAACCCAGTGCCGTTGAGGCGGTGATTGTAGATGTAGCGAAGTCGGCGGGTTTCTTCCCTGGCTGCATCCTGGATGCCTTCGGCGAAGGTGTCTCGTCGCATTGGGGCATTGAAGATATGGAAGTCCGTGTTTGGCGTTAGGTTGGAGTAGAGGATCACTTCTACCCTCCACCGACCCTGATTTCCCACCTTATACTTGTATCCTTGATACGTCGGTCTTTCTTCAAAGTCCAAGTGCTGCATGATCTTCTAGAGAACTGCGGCCCAATGACCAGCAAAAACACCATGGGAAATGGCATTCGGAACTTCAGCCATCTACAATTTTTGAGAAGGAGATGAGTTAATAAATATTTTTCAAGAGAAAAGTTGAGAAATGACTCCAGAAGACCAAGTTATTTTTAATTTTCAAAAATAAATCCTTAAGGGTTTGATTTCCTTCTAGGTCACGACCTACAGTCGATATGCTCTGATACCACTTTTGTCAAACCCGAGAACGAAGGATCCCGAATTCTCTACGTTCATACACTAGTCCAGGATTTCCAGTGTACACAGTCACAAAAATGTTATCACAAACATATCCAGCGTGTTTATTAATAAGCATAGAGTTATTACAATTTGGGCCTGAGGCCAAATAAAACATTAAGCGAAAGCAAAAGATAATGGTAAGCCACACGATACGCCATAGGCAATCGTCTGGAGGTCGCTGCCTAATCGTCCTGCTCCTCACCTTCTGGATAGTAGTCTTCTCCTAAATAATAGTATTCAGCAAGAGTGAGCACTACAACCGTGCTCGCAAATTACACCCAATACAGAATTTTAGAATGCATGCATAAGTTATTCAAAGGAAGGTTGTAGAGTTTATTTGCGTAAATCAGCGTTTTTGGGTTTAAATAGTTATACTAAGTTTCAAGGCACATTTTTATTCCATAGCTAAAATCAGATTTTAAAATTTATCATTTTATGGTGGATAACCTCCATACAAAACATGGTGAAGGATACCCTCCTATCACGAGGCTACCCGCCCAATTTTACCACAAGGATTAACCATCCTCCAATCATGTCCAAAGTTATTTTAAAACCAAAATAAGTCTAACTTAGAGTGGCTTTGCTCAAGATGTCCATGACCGTGGACACGGCTATTCGAATAGATTTACACTCTGAGGGGTACAACTTTACCCACACGAGATAATTTGCCCGTTATGTCGGCCAATGCACGCTTCCTTAGGCGTGTGACTAGGCAATTATCACAAGGCGTTTTCAATGCACTACCTCACTACCAATATGCCCGCTAAGGTTTCACTTCCATTAGGTTAACCACCTGCCGGAAGCCCCCTCTTGCGCCAAGTGGGAATAAAGTCTAACCGACACCCACACAACAAAAATGGCATAAACAATAATGAGGTAAGACAAATTATTAAGCCTGGTTCTGCCCATACAGAACATGTGGTAGTACGGTGGAGTTTTGCAAGATGCGGCTCAAAGACCGGTCCTTAACCTACTTGGGCAACTTTCAATAAAAGCCCTGGGCCTCAATCCTAACTGACGAGCCTGCATAAACTCGCACCCACCAACGGTCCATTTTTGCCCAAGTACAAACCATTTTTTTCTTTTATTTTTATAATTTTCAAAGACATTTGCAAAAGTCCACCATGACAAAACAATGTGATAGGTTTTTTATCAAATTTTGAAATTTTGGCTAAATTCTCCCAAAATCAAATATTTCATGGTCTAAGCATTTGCTAAGCATATATTTATTTTTAAATTCACTTGACTAAGGTGATAAGGAATTGGTGATACAACATTCAAATGTGGCTTTACAAAGGAATTGGAATAATTAAGTATTTAAAATAGGAATTTAAAATAATTAAATACAATTATGCATGCAATAATAATTTAAAATAGAAATTAAATAATTTTAAATATTGGGGGCAAAATGGTCAATGGTATAACTTACCTTGCTCAAAATCTTGGTATTCTACTTCTTCAATAGGGTCAAGCTCTCCGGAGTCGTCAAAATCTATACACGAGAATAATCCAAATTCAAACAGGATTCAAATGAACTCAAATAAATTAAAATAAAAATACAAATTAACCCCAAATTAAATAATTTGGGTTTAGTTAGCTATATCTTGATTTTATACAAATTTAGAAATTTGAATCACCTAGATCCGAGTTCGTATGAAGAAATACGAGCTCCTGGAAGTTTAAATCTAAATTTAATTCCAAAAATCAGAATTTCCATATTTCCCGAATTAAATTTCCAAAGGAAATTCCATTTATTGCGTCAGCGTACTGTGTACAGAGGCTGACATGTGGGCCCGCACAGTCGTGGACTCAGTCCACGGCGAGGCACGAGTCCATGGTGGACTTGGTGCACAAAGATGCTGCGAGAGGGAGACCGTGGCGGGCGCGGCTTTAGGTCAAGCGTCCACGCTACCGCCACGCACGCCAGCGAGGTGAGGTGGCGCTGGTGTGGCGTTGAGGTGGCGAGCCACGTCGGCGAACGGCAGCGCGGTGAGCTCTGGCGAACGTCGCAAATTGTTCAGGAGGTGATGCTGAGTGCGATGTGCTACCTGGCGACGGCAGAGAGTGGCCGGAAGGTCGTCGGCGACGAGAGCAGGCGGCGGCGAGGTTCGGTCGTTGGCGGGGAGGGAGCTCCGGGGGTCTTCAGGCGAAGCCGAGGTGCTCCAGAGGATCGCCGGAGGACGCTGATGCCGAAGGTGCAGTCGAGGGGGCCGGGGAGAGCTTGCTGTCGCCGGAATTGGAGAAGAGGGAGTTTCGGCCGCCGGCGGGGAACGGCGAATTGCGGGCGACTGAGGGCGATCGAGGGGACAGGAGTTGGGGGAATGGAGTGAGGAAAGAGAGGCACAGCTGAGGGTGCCTTTTATAGGCGAGCGGGAGGCCAGGAGGTGGTGAATGCGTCCGGTGGTAATGGCGGAGGCGAGAGGCGCGGGGGCGTTACCGGCGTTAAGAAGGGGGGTAATGCCGGGTGAATGCGGAGGAGTCCGGCGATGCTAATGCGCGTAAATGCGGGGGTTAAGGCGGAGGGAAACGCGGCGCGGATGAAGCTCCGCTTGCGGCATCAATGGCGGCAGGGGGGCGACGCTGTGGAGAAGAAGGGGACGGGGAAGAAGCATAGTGCCGAGGGCCCACCTGTCGCCGAGACAGAGAGAGGGAGAAGGGCGCGGGTAGGATTGATGTCAGCCGTCCGATTTCGATCGGACGGCCCGCATTAATCATACGCGGGGAGAATGGGCCGAGGCGCCGACAAGGTTGGCTTCGCCCAAGATCACGCCGAGGATTTTAAATTCTTTTTCCAAATTATTTAATTCTAGAAATTCAAATAAGCTTTAGAAAATATCAAATAAAGTCCAAAATTTTTGAGAAAATTCACAGAAATTCTCTGGGATATTCTGGACTTAAATAAAATAGTTCCAACTTTTATTTGGTAATAGATTTTGCACATAAATTATTTTACCTATAAAATAATTATGGAAAAGTTTTTAAAATATCCAAAAAAATCCACAAAAATACATAAAGTTTTATTTTCAACTGAAATTTGAATTTTGGGCTGT
The DNA here is from genome assembly GCA_036346395.1 of Hsuehochloa calcarea. Taxonomy (NCBI): domain Eukaryota; kingdom Viridiplantae; phylum Streptophyta; class Magnoliopsida; order Poales; family Poaceae; genus Hsuehochloa; species Hsuehochloa calcarea. The sequence goes on along the minus strand of CM070614.1, from coordinate 18,645,420 downwards.
TACAGAGGCCAATAGATGACATTCTCGTTTCTCATATTGGTTTTGATAGTATTGCTCGAATGCCCATATTAGATTTAATTCCAAAATATGAAATTATCAAAGAATCAAAGTGCTAAACTTATATGCAAGCAAAACAACCTCAAAATCCTTTAAGGGGTTACAGGAGGAAAATAACATGACACTATTATATCTTGTCCATTTTGACTTGTGTGAGATGAATGGATTGTTGACAAAAAGAGGCAAAAGATATTTCCTTTAAGGGGTTACAGGAGGAAAATAACATGACACTATTATATCTTGTCCATTTTGACTTGTGTGAGATGAATGGATTGTTGACAAAAAGAGGCAAAAGATATTTTCTACCTCTTATTAGTGATGCATCTCGATACTGTTATGTGTATCTACTGATAATAAAAGATGAAGTTTTAAATTACTTGAAAATTTATACGGACGGGGTTGAGAACCAACTAGAAAAGAAAATTAAAAGACTAAAGTCTGATCATGAAGGAGAGTATATCTCTCATGAATTCTCACAATTCTGTTCTAAACATGGAATAGTCCATGAATCAAACTGGGCGACTGAGAGAAAAAAGTCGGACACTAACAAACTTGGTGAATGCAATGTTGGAGAGTGCCGATATGTCTAAGATGGGTGGGGGAAGCTGATTTGATAACAACTTTCGTTCTAAGAAGAGTAGTCACTAAAAGGTGTGAGATTACTCCGTATGAGGGATGGAAGGGGAGAAAACCCAATGTTAGTTTTCTGCGAACTTAAGGGTGTTTGGCAAAAGTCAATAAACCATTGCAGAAAAAGAGAAAACTTAGACCTAAAATAATCGATTGTGTCTTACTGGGATATGCTTATAACTTCACAGCCTATAGATTTTTAGTAGTCAAATCAGAAACTCCTGAGATTGTTGCTAATACAATAATGGAGTCCAGAGAAGCTGCATTTTTTGAGGATATTTATCTTATGAGAACTGCAGGCAGTTCTTCTCAAACTAAGGATAACCAAACTATGAATAATAGTAATTTTGAACCTACCACCATCTCTGAACCAATGATTGATATACCACCAGTCTGTGATATTCCTGATAAAGATAACAATTTAGTTGAAGAGCCTCCTCATAGGAGTAAGCGACAAAGGGTTGAGAAAGCCTTTGAGGGAAGACTTTATTGTATATCTTGTAGATGATGTGCCAAAAACTCTTTAAGAGGCTTATGCATTACCTGATCTTGACTATTAGAAAGAGACAGTCCATAGCGAGATGAATTCCATGATGGCTAACAGGACTTGGGATATCGCTGATTGTCCTAGTGGGTACAAACCTGCTGGATGCAAGTGGATCTTCAAAAAGAAAATGAGGCCAAACGATTCTACTGATAAGTACAAGGCAAGACTTGAGGCCAAGGGTTATACCCAAAAAGATGATGAGGATTATTTTAATACTTACTCTCCTGTTGCTAGATTAACCACCATTCGAATACTCATTGCATTAGCCGCTTCCCATAGTCTACACATCCATCAAGTGGATGTGAAGCTAGCTTTCCCTAATCAAGAGTTGAACGAAGAAATTTATATGGAGTAACAGCATGGTTTTGTGAATTCTGGACAGGAAAATATCGTGTGCAAATTAATCAAATGGTTCTATGGCCTAAAGCGAGCACCTAAACAATAGCACGAGAAATTTTATAAAACTTTAACATCTGCTGGTTTTACTATGGATGAAGCAGATAAGTATGTATATTATCGTTATGGTGGGGGTCAATGAGTGATTTTGTATTTTTATGTGGATGACATACTTATATTTGGGACAAACACTGTTGTTATTGATGATGTCAAATCTTTCTTATCTAGATGCTTTGATATGAAAAACATAGAAGAGCTAGATGTTATTTTGAATATTAAATTTATAAAAAATGAGGGTGAGATCACATTGAACCAATCACATTATGTTGAGAAAATATGGAGTCCTTTCGGCCTCGAGAACTGCAAGATTGCTGCAACTCCTTATGATGCTAGTGTTAAGCTTCAAAAGAATCAGGGATTAGGCAAAGATCAATTGAGATATTCAAAAATTATTGGGTCCCTTATGTATTTATTTGGTGCTACAAGGCCTGACATATCATTTGTTGTGAGCAAATTAAGTCGGTTTACTTATAACCTAGGAGATGATCACTGAGAGGCACTTGAGAGAGTGTTGCGCTACTTGAGAGGCACAACCTCTTATGGAATTCACTATACTGGGTATCCATTCGTATTAGAATGATATAGTGATTCAAATTGGATCTCTGATGCAGATGAGATCAAAGCTACAAGTGGTTATTATGTATTTACCCTAGGAGGTCCTACAGTACATGGAGATCATGTAAACATACCATATTGACGAGGTCAACCATAGAAGCAGAACTGGTAGCACTAGTCACAGCCACCGTTGACAGTGAATGGCTTAGAGAGCTACTATTGGACTTGCCACTGGTTAAGAAACCAAAACCGACCATCCTAATGTACTGTGATAACCAAACAGTGTCCATTAAGGTTACAAGTACTAAGGATAACATGAAGTCCTCCAGACACAAGAAGTGTATGCTTAAATCATAAAACCAGAGAACTCCGAATGATTACTGGAATTATATTCACACTAAGAAAAATATGGCGCACTTTTCACAAAGGGGTTAGCACGAAAGACAATTTCGGTTGCGTCTGTGGACATGGGAATGAAGCCCCTTGGAGTTACAACTTAACAGTTACCCATACCTTTTTGATGGGAGATCCTGTGACTTAGGTAATAGGAAAAAATAAGTTAAAATTGTAACATGAGAGTATAATTAATAATATTTGTACATGTGTCCTAATAGACAAAGTACTCTCAACGGTATGGAAGTGTGGCTTAAAGCCTTAATGTATTCTAGTGTCCAATGAGGGTAAAATGTATTAGCCTACAGGATACCTAAAATGAATACACCTACTTGAGCTTAACTATGAAGTCGCATTCATTTATAATAGAGCATTCTCTAGAAAGCTCATAAATGATACGGAGCATGACCAAATAATGCTTCATTTAGGTGTGGTTCTTTGATACCCTAGTATTAGTTGAGAATTCAAGTGAAATCCAATCACAGAAAACTGTGAATTCATGATATAGTCCATTCATCAGCTCTGAGAAGATTAATCTTGTTATTCTAGGTGCAAGTTCAACCCGTACATGGCTTACACTGAAAGACTGATATATTAACAATACTTCAACATAATAGTCCTTGTCATCATTTTGTTGCTTGCCTTGGAATTGGTGGGGAATTGTTAGAATTGGGCCCATAAGTGTAAAAACACATTCATTCCTAATATTTCAAAGCATGCATGGTTTAGTCTCATATTGCCTAGACAAGTGGTGGAGAGCAATTTCTAAGGTGGAGTCCTTGCCACCCATTAGAACATGTGACACACTATATCTAGTGATGATACGCACGGATGCGCGTATTTTTGCGTGGCAATTGTGTGACTTGTGACTTGCGACTTCGATGCCCGTCGCTGAACGTGTCCCTGAACCTAATCCACCTTGGTTTGCTAACCGTGCATTTGTCTCTCTCTCCTTTTAGACTAGTGTGGTAGAAACACAGTGGTTTAAGCCATAGAGCAGTGTGGTCAAAATAATATGGTCAAGTAATAGACAAAGTGGTCAAAATACTATGATTAAAATAAAGTGGTAAAAACAAAGGTTGGATCCATAAATTAGTGTGGTTGAAATACACTAGTGATCGGTTGTAGACCAAAGGTGTAATCAGATCGATAAACACAAACTTAATTACCATTAATTGGTTTTGAATTAGCAGTTACCAGTGATTTAATATGTGCTTTATTATACAGTTACTAGACATTAGTTGTCTCGACCTTAAAAAGATCTGGAGACATCCAGACCTGACGATTGATTTGCTTCCATTTTCTTCTTCTTCCTCTTTGTTATACTATGCTGGAGGGTTGTGCTATCGAACCAAGACGTCCGTTCTCCTCGACGTGCACTGGGAAATGGGTGAGCGGGTATCTTTGAACCATTGTTGTAGAGTTCACCTGTACAGGGCGGCGATAAGGTTTCTGGGCTGCGCATCTGCTCGCTTCACTGCTACATCTACGTTCTGCACTGCTTTGAGTCTGCGCTGCTTTTTATTCTTTATCAACCTCGACTGTACTATTCTACTATAATCCTATTATTTTGTATGTTTAGAAGTGCAATGAGTTGCCTGTTGCTAGTATTCCTTTATGCATCTTTAGTTTTATGTGATATTTGCCTTATGATAAAATATGAAAGTAAAATATTGTCCATATTTCCAACATATAGATCGTTACCACTAGACGCGCTCTACAGCGGAAGTAGAGCTGGAACAGTCTCGTCTAACATTGTGAGCGTCAATATAGTGGAAGTAGTCGATCGTCCGACATCCTTGGTTGTCGATCATCTCCTCCTATAGCCTCTTTATTACCTACGTACATCACGGATCGTCCTCGATTAGCTCAGCCGCGATCGTAGCAGCGCCTTTATGGTATCCACAAGTCCAGGTGTGAAACGTTGTGCGCTGTGTGCTAGCACCAACATGCACGGCTAAGCCTACGGGGAGGTGGTGGCTAGGGTTTTGCTAGTTGGTGCCACTCTAATCCCAAAAGCCCAATGCCTCTTATAAAGAGCACATAACATATCCAATTTGAACTAGTTTTTTCTATCCTATTAAGTGTGTGACCCTGTAGGTTCACACGTAATTGGATGTGATCCAGAAACTCTTTTATGATCCACAACTCGGTAGCCGTTCCTAACATGACATAGTGACTACTGACTATAAAGATTATATGGGACAAATCTTATGCAATGTGATATGCAACCAGGTCCATGTCACTGATGACCAGTTCGTAACTCATTAAGACTAGTACGCATCTTATCATGACTAGTTCATCGACTAGTTTGTGATCATGTACAACTAGCTCGAGACTAGTTCGTTTCCCCATACGACCAGTTCGTATCTCGTCAGAGTAAGCAAGATGCTTGTGTATTATCTTTTTACCTCATTATATCTGATCAAACTCCAGGTGAGATATATATTTCCATGGACTGTTCAATCTTTTTATCGATCTAGTGATGGATAACTTCGTATGATCGACTCTTCGACCACTGGTGGCATGACTATGCACTTCCTTTGTCCGAACACATCGAGGGGCCTAGAGATTTCTCTCATGTTATGGTAGGAGCACGGGATTTCTGAACACTACGGGTAGGCTATGCTACAAATTAAAAAAATCTACTCCGTAAATAAGGAACCTCTGTTAGTAATAGATAACAAGATTTCCACTAGAACCGCAGACTCGTAGCAAAAGTAGAGTCGATGTAGCGTCTTGGTGCGGTGGTAGTCATACTAGCCGCACGTCTCCTTCTCCAGCTGCTGGTGATCGTCACGAGTTACGGATCGTTCGAGTGTTGATTCTTCGCATCAACATCTCCAAGGTATCCACACGTGCGGGTAGGGACACCAACACCGGAGTGCTAGCGTCACCGCGTGGTATTGGATGTGGAAGGTGCTTGTGATTGTCGGGAGTTGTGGATCGTCTTAGTGCCGATGCTTCGATCAACGCCTCAAGGTATCCATCAGAGGCGCCTGAGGTATGCAACCCCGAGATTCTCTGTGCATTCCGAACTAGTCCCATGATCGATAGCTAGCTCGCACAGCTTGCAACAATGATGTTATCATATCCATACAACAACGAAGCTAATGAAGCAAACAAAGTAATATTAATTACCAGCAAAAGGACCTTATGGTCAAGTTTTACAAAAGTTGCCACGCAAGGCTTAACAACAAAAGAGTAACTTGCAGCAGAAGTCGAAAACATCGTGGAGGCCAATCGACATGCCCATAGGCAATCGAGTGGAGGACGCGACCTAGTTCGCAAAGTCTTCGAAGTAGTCTTCCTCGTAGAACTCGTTGTTCATTGGTTCTTTTGCAGGCACTAATCAGCAAGTGGCGTATAGCCGTGAGCACATAAAGTACTCAGCAAGTCATAGGGAAATGTATGCAAATAGTATTCATGCAAGGCTTGACAAGGATAGCTTTATAGTTATTTTGCAGAAAGCAATATTGACAGTAAATACAGTAAGTAGATAGCAAGCATGGTTTAAAAGATTAATACATAAGTAGACAAGTTTCTTTGAAACACTAGTGAACTTCCCGTTCACTCCCAAACAATTCCAACCAACCATTCCATCGATCCAATCCATATTTTTGGAAACTCTACCCTTTGCGTGAAAGAATACGGGCATGTCCATAACCGGGAATACGGCTATTCGAATAGATTTATGACACTCTGCAGAGGTTGTACAACTTTTCCCACAAGATACGACTTCTCTAGTTTGTTTGGCATCTGTCGATACCAATGTGCCTCTCGCACCCACACTCACCACCGCCCACTCGCCCAGACATAAATCATTGTTGGTTCATCTCGACCAAATGACAACCCTTGCCATGGCACAACATCTTTTAACAACAGTGGCCACGCCATAATTCCATATTTCCATTAGTCAAGTTCATTCATTCTTTCAGTATGTGATCGTGAATCCCATCGAGCAATTAAAGCATTACTAAGCATAATATGCGTCCATGTTGATAGTACGAATATGTCCAACTAATAATTAACCATCCTATGGTGTACAAGGATTTATGTCATTCAAGGGGACATGTCATTCTCAATTTATCAAGAAGGCATAACGTCAAATAGGTAATTAACTATTCTCGAAACTATTTTTATATAACTAGCCATGCATGTTGATATAAAATAATATACTTTTGTAAAATGGGTAGAACATGATCAAAGGTCTACGACTTGCCTTCATTGAGGAGTTGCGATGCGTCGGTTGCCGGGTCGAAGATTTCTTCCGAAATGTCAGAATCTATACGTGTGAAAAGAATAAAATAATTTGAATAGTACAAAATAAAATCCAAAAAATTACCAAACAAGAACCAAATGAAAGATACTGATTTTATATGAATATAGAAACTTGGATCACCTAAAACAGAGTTCGGATGAAGAAGTTATGACCTCCGAAAGTTTGAAATCACATAAAATGATAGAAATCAGATTTTCTGGATTTTTTTGAATTACTTTCATAAGAAAAATAAAAAAACCGTCAGCTGACACGTGGCGCTACGTGGACTGCCATGTTGACACGCATGGTAGTTCCGCGGGACTAGCAGCTTGTTCGGCAGAGGAGAGCGTAGTTCCGCAGGCAACTCATGCAGTAGTACCGGGGAGTAGGAGGGCGGAAGTACCAGGGGAGGTGGAGCGCGGCAGTACCAGCGGTGGTAGAGCGGTAGTTCCGGTGAAGAAAAACGGTAGTGCCGACGTAGCAAAAGCGGTACTACCAGCAGAAATCAAAATGCCCGAGCTTCGGTTTGATCTCGGTTGGGAGGGGGAAAGAGAGGAGGGAGAGCTCGAGGTTGGCAATGGAGGAGGTAAAGCTCACACTGGAGGAGAGGGAGAAAGAAGAGAGGGAGCTCAACAGTGCTGGTGGCTTGACTGAAAGAAGAGAGAGAGGAGAGCTGGAGGTGCTTTAGCTAAGGGAGAAAAGGAGGAGAGGAGGGAGCTGGGTGAGGAAGAAGGAGGGAGGAGTGTAGAAGGAGGGAGGACAGAGGAGAGTAGGAAGGGGAAAGGAGCTCTGGAGCTACGGTGGCTTTGCTTAAATAGAGGAAGGAGGGAGAGAAGGAGAGCAGCACGGGAGAGAGAGGAGCGGCTGGGAGGGCGGCAGCAGCAGCCAGGCCAGCGCGGCCACGGGAGGGGGCGGAGGAGCGGGGCATGGGGCTCGGGGTTGGAGGCGCCAAAAGTACACAGGCACGGGATGGCACAGGAATACCCGGAGCATGGACGACGCAGTGTAGGGGGGAGGCGCGGTAGTTTGGCGGAGAGGGGCGGAAGACCGGGAGAGGGGGGAGAGGGAGAAAACGGCACGCGAGCGGGCGCGCGCAGGAGCGGAGCGGGCCGGAGGGAGGCGCACAGTAACAGGCCGGATTAATTCGGCCCGTGAACAGTGCGAGGGATTTAAAGGTTTTTTTATTTCCAAAAATACAACAAATCAAAATGCTTTTAGAAGATATCAAATAAAGTCCAAAAATTCTAGAAAAGTACACATAAATTCCTTGAATTATTTGGAACTTAATAAAAATAGTTTAAACTTTAATTGATCTATAAATTTTACAAATAAATACTTTTAATTTTTGAATAATAGGAAAATCATTTTAAATTCCAGAAAATACATAAAATAATAATAGGAGTTTGATTAATTCAAATTAAACTATTTTTATTTTCTGAAATTCCAAATTTAGTTTAGCAATAAAAGCAAAGGGTTATTTTTATATTTGAAAACTTTCAAGAACTCTTAAAATTAGGATGCTACATCAACACGTGTGGGCGGGGACAACGCTACCGGAGTGCTAGCGCCAGCTGTCTGGTATTAGACGAGGAAGGTGTGGCCACTAGGGTTTCGGGAATTCCGAATATGTAACCCTATGCCACTGCCCCTATATATATGCATCCATGATGGGTCTTGAACTTTGAGGCACAACGAAACTCATGGCCCACAAGAATTCGGATCAGTATCTCGGGGTTGGAATTTACGTTTTGCTGAGGAAATCAAAAGGTTTGGTTTTATCAAAAACAAAGAAGAGCCTTGTGTTTACATGAAGGTTAGTGGGAGCACACTTGTAATCCTAATCTTATATGTGGATGATATATTATTGATTGGGAATGACATTTGTATGCTGGAATCAGTTAAGGTATCATTGAAAAATAGTTTTTCCATGAAAGACCTAGGAGAAGCAGCATATATCTTGGGAATAAAGATCTATAGAGATAGATCAATAAGGCTAATTGGATTAAGCCAAAGTACTTATATTGACAAGGTGTTGAATCGGTTCAACATGTAGAATGCCAAGAAATGGTTCTTGCCTATGTCACATGGCATAAGTCTTAGCAAGAGTCAGTGTCCTTCGACCCCTGATGAGCGAGATCGTATGAATAGTATTCCATATGCTTTGGCCATTAGATCTATTATGTATGCCATGATTTGTACCCGACCACATGTATCATATGCTCTAAGTGTTACGAGCAGATACTAGGATGATCCCGGTTAAGGTCATTGGACAGTTATGAAAAATATTCTTAAGTACTTGAGAAGAACTAAGGATGTATTCCTAGTTTATGGCGGTGATGAAGAGCTCGTTGTAAAGGGTTACACCGATGCAAGCTTCCAAACCGACAAAGATGATTATCATTTGCAATTTTGTTTTGTATTCATTTTGAATGAAGGAGTAGTGAGCTTGAAAAGTTCCAAGCAAGAAACGGTTGCTGATATGCAAAATTCATACGGATTCAAATGTTGCTGATCCGTTGACTAAGCCTCTCACACAGGCAAAGCATGAGGCGCACACAAGAGCTATCGGTATTAGATACTTAAATGATTGACTCTAGTGCAAATGGGAGACTGTTGGAAATATGCACTAGAGGCAATCATAGAGATGATGATATTTCGTTATGTTCATGACTTTGATAATATGTTATCGTGTTCCTTCAATGGATCATCTGTTATAGATAAATAAGTATGTGACTTGTTGGTAGAATTCTTTAACTTATATGATGTCATTATAAATGTATCCCTGGTCGGAGGTCACTGGTCGGAACACCATGTTTCACCGGTCAAGGATATAGGGATATCGAATCAATAATGTGAGCACATGTTAGAGAACATGAGGCTGGATAGACCCATCATTGAGATACTATTGAGATTATTATGAATCTATGTGTCATTAGTTGGTCTCTAGTAATGATGATGTATAATCCTTAGACCTGATATCAGCATGGTTCCCTACATGTGTAATGTCACTCTTAGGGGTTGCCAAACGCTACTCGTAACTAGGTAGTTATAAAGGTAGATTTCGGGTATGCTATAAAACATGCAGAGGGATGTGACTAGTCGAGATGGAATTTGCCCCTTCTAATATAAGAGGAGAGATGTCTCAGGGCCCCTCATGGTGATCGGATAAAGAAAGTGCTTGGCCATGCCACTAGTGGTCGAAGTATCGACCACATGAAGTTATCCGACACTCGATCGAGAAAGTATTGAACAGTCCATGGATGACACCACATCTCACCTGGAGTTCAACCAGACATCATGAGGTAAAGGGAGAATGCACGAGTAGGTCGCTTAGTTTGATCAGTTACGGACTAATCGTATGGAGATACGAGCTGGTCGTAGATTGGTCGAACGTAATCACAGAATGGTAAGAACCTGGTCGTGACCAAATACAACCTGGTCATATAGAGGTACGAACTGGTCGTAAGTGAGGAGGACCTGGTCATAGATCATATTACATCAAGGTTTGTCCGATATATTCTATGTGTATTTAGGAATCGTTATGTGCTGCTAGGTACCGCTAACGACTAGTGGTCGAAAAAGAGTTTCCGAGTCATAACCGATTACACATGAACCTGTAGGGTCACACACTTAAAGGGCTAGAATCTGTTTTGGATGGTGATCCAAATTCATATAGGTCACGAGTACCTAATGGGCCTCAAGGCCGAGACCCATCATGGTTGCCTATATATATATAGGGGCGGTGGCATAGGGTAATGATGATTTTTCGGATGATCTTTGGAAGAACTCCCAAAACCCTAATAGCCATGCCTTCTCAACCACACCGCCGGTGCTAGCACTCCAGCAGGTGGTGATCCTGCCCCGTATGTGTGGATACCTCGGAGGAGTTGTTGCGAAACATCAGCACTAGGACGATCCGCAACTCGTGACGATCATCGGTGTGAAAGGAGAAGTCGTGCGGTGAGTACGACCACTCGGAGGAGCAGACGTGCAGTGACTACGACTACGACTGCATCAACTCGCTACAACGACTCTACTTCCGCTACCAGTCGGCGCGTCTAGCGGTAATCTCGTGATCTATTTCTAGCGGAGGTTCCTTGGTTGTGCGGTAATTTTATTTATGCTATCATAGCCTTTCTCGTAACCCTTCATAAGTGTACAACCCTATAGATTCACGTAAACTTGGACTCACGTAAACTTGGACATGGCCCGAGTAGTCCTATTCGTCCACTAATCGGTAGCGGCCCCTAGCAAAACATGTCATGATGAGGGCATCACTATCACTCCATCTTCTCCTTCTGCACAAGCACATAATGAATATATTATAATAGACTTGCCTCCAAGACCTATCACCGAGCTCACGCTATGAGGTCGCATGATCAGTGGGCTTGTTTCTTAAGAGTATGTCATTAATTCCAATGAAGCGTTTTATACCACCTAACGTTTATACTTTGCTTATTCTCAGATTTGAGGAATGAGAAGAAGAGACATCGTAGGTGGTACAGAAGTAGGCATCACTGTGCCTATTGGCGATTCCAGCACGAGTACAAGAAGGCGGGAGACGAGCTCGGTGCTGCCCTGAGTATACGCGTCGAGGTCGTCAACCGTGCAGCCACGACATGATTCTTGGTTATCGCCAAAAGGAAGCATTTTTGTCGTATCATGTACTGGTCAAAAAGGAAAGCATTCTTGTTGTATCTTGTTCTGGCCAGAAAGGAAAGGAACCAGCCATGACTTGAGATTACCTGTGCGCCATGCAGCAAGCCGAACCAACAAGGTTAGTTGTATAAGTTAGGCAGGAATTTTATTTTTGGTATTAATTGTCCAAGGTTTTGGAAACCATAGGAGGAATTTTATTTTTGGTATTAATTGTCCAAGGTTTTGGAAACCATAGGAGGCCCTGCCGAGCTGCTCCTAGCCCATTACCATGATCCTTTAATTAGCGAGCAAAAACATATATTGTGTTAGACCCATTTGAGTTGAAGAATAGAACACAAGGTTCTTGCCTGTTCTTTCGTACCATAATTTCATGCGAGAATTTTTGAGAGAGAATTAGGCGATCTGTTGTTCGTTCTGTAAGTCAAGGTCAAGTTTGTTTTTCTACTGGGAATTGAAGGCTTGACGATCTCCTCTCGTGGTCTAGCGGCGATCATTCCGGTGTGTGTCGGTGAATATCTATAGAGCTGCAAGTTCGTGCACTAACGTGTAGTGTACTGTTGAGCGTTTTTCGTTGTCAAACACAAATTATCCATGGTTCTACTCGAAAAGATCGAGCCACCCTGTATCATCATGGTATCAGATTCCAGGTCACTTGGTAGAATCTCTTTTTACCCGTAATTTCGTAGATTATTTTTCTGTCCTATATATCGAAAAAGCCACACTAAAAATCATCTTCATTGTAGTTTAATTCATTATTTTTAGTGTGTTTTTGTTAGGTCTTAATCCACTGAAAGATCTAGACCCGCCATTATGAGTTAATGGAGTGTTTTGGTGATTAATGACAAATCCAAATATGAGACTAACTCTTTTATCTAGTATTATCTTTGTGTAGTCTCATTTGGATATAAAGGTGAAACACAACGAGGTATGCAATAGACATCTCAATCTTATATATTGTTGCATTTCTCGGATCCAAAATATAGGATTGAACTCAACCATAAGTTGAACTTGAATATGTGCATATGATCTTATTACACATTTGTGTATGCACACATTTAGGGGGAGTTTTATCCTATACTTTGTAGTTTCATTAGTATTGATCCATATTCCATTCTCCATATATATTTGTGATCTTTACTTTGAAACAAATCCCTTTGAGTATACAAAACTTGTGTAGTTCTTGTATACTCATGTTAGAGTATATATAACTTGTGTAGTTTATATATACTCATTTGTTCTCTCATTTATCATCATTAAATTTATGAGAAATTAAGTGGTTATCATCAATTACCAAAGAGGGAAAGATTGAGGTATCTTTTCCCGCCATTATGAGTTAATGGTTTGGTGTGGTAATTAATGATAATCACATTGTGGAACTAACATTTTCCATGAGTTGGATATATAGGTTATATTTCAGGATGATGAAGACTTGGGATGATCATGAGTTGATCATCAAGTCAAGAGCTTGGTGTAAATGATGCATCATGACTTGATGCTTATCAAGAAGAGATGATCATGAGTTGATCATCAAGACAAGAGAAGACCAATCATCATGTGTTGATGGAGGTCAAGTGAAGGAATGCATTATGTGTTGATGCATGTGAAGACTCGGGATGGAGAAATCATCACGTGTTGATGAGGTTCAAGACAAGATCCCGAAGTGAAGAAATCATCATGTGTTGATGATTGTCAAAGTCAAAGACCCGGACTTGAAGTGTTGATGTGCGTCATCAAGCTTCAAGAAGATGCAAGGCAAAGGTATGACTAGCTAGGGCTAAGGATGTGTTCCTAGTCTTTTACCGGTCTTGGTGTTTGGTTGGAAGACCGGATTGCTAGTATAGGTTGCCGTACTATTAAGAGGGGTCTTAACTAGTAGTTTGAGTTAGTCATGTGTTGATAGCTCATTATGTCTGCTCTAGCTCATCTAGGCATGATGCTATTTATTTGCGAATGTGTTTTGCAAATAATCGAGGCTCATGCATAACCCTTGTAGCATGTGACTTAAGTTTGCAAATGCGTTTTGCAAATGGTGTAAGTCCATGTACCTTATTCCTTGTGATGAGTATTCTAAGGGTTAGCAAATGTGTTTTGTAACCTACTGAGAATATCATCTTTGAAACCTTGTCGAAAATTGCATTCAAATGAGCGAATGTGTTTTGCCATTTGAAGTGGAGCAATTGGATTTGGCTCTGTACTCTGCCGGTCGGACCGGCAGTGGTCACCGGTCGGACCGGTGGCAAATCGGTCTGACCGGTGTGCTACGGGCGGTCGAACCGATTTCACTTGATCCGATTTCTTTGTGCGGAAGTTCCGCAGTTGTAAAAATCAGAACTTCCGCTGTGAGGAAGTTCCGGAGATCGAGCGGATCGTTTTTCCAGAGAGCTCCCTTTGTGGGACTTAGCCAAATTTGCGACGGGCGGTCGGACCGGCCAGCACGGGCGGTCGGACCGATTTAGCGGCAGTCCGACCGGCCAGTGCATGGCGGTCAGACCGGCCGAAGGCCCAACGGCTATTTTTCTAGCCGTTGGCGCATGGGGCGGTCCGACCGGCCATTGGTTGGCGGTCAGACCGGCCCTGGGCTATTTTTGAGGAAATCTTCTCCCAACGGCTAGTTTTTGTGTGTGGGCTATATATAGCCACCTTGGCTGGTTGGGAGAGGTTGCTGGTGCTATTGTGAACTATTTGTGATCCTCTTGAGCTAAGAGCAAGCCTCTCCTCTCTTATGTGCATGTGTTGCACTTGGTGAGCTTGGAGAGTAAACCCTAAGTGCATGTGTTGCCTTAGGTAGTGGATTGTGTATCCACGTGAGCGTTGACACTTGATTAGTTCAAGTGAAAGTTCGGAGTTGTTACTCTTGGTGTTTGCCGGCACCTAGACGCCGTGGAGGCGTCGTGCGCGGTGATCTTCTCAAGAAGCTTGTGAGAAGACCCGGCGATTTGTGAGTGATTTGGTGCTCACCATCTCCGGAGTGGAGGAAGAGCAACCCTAGTTGTGTGAGGTGTTGGTTCGGTTAGGAACCGGTTCAAGTGTTTGGACTTACCTCGGAGGTATTGGCTTAATTAGTGGAGTCGGTCCAATTTGTTTGGGCTAATCTCAACGTGGATTAGGGGAGACCGGCAAGTCTCCGAACACCACGGTAAAACATAATATTAGGGGAGACCGGCAAGTCTCCGAACACCACGGTAAAATATAATTGTGTCATCTAGTTTTTACTTATGCTTTACTTTGAGCAATTTACATTCTTGCTTTAATTGCTTATATATCTTGTATGATTGCTCATATTGTATTGTGTTCATATTGTCGGTGCACTTAGTTGAGCCTAATTGATTTAGGTTTTAATTGAGCATAACCAATTCGCTATTAGCTTCCGCATTTATATATTGGTTTAGCGAGAAAGATTTTTAAAACCGCCTATTCACCTCCCTCTAGTCGGCCACCTCGATCTTACAAGTGGTATCAGAGCTTGGTCTCTCATTTATTAGACTTAACCGTCTAGAGAGTAAAGGATGGCAACTAGAGATTTAGTGCACCTAGGTGAAGCACCTCTATTTGATGGCACAAATTATGCTCAATGGAAAATCGGCATGTCTTGTTATTTTAGGGCCATGAGTCCAAAAATATGGCGGATTGTAGATGTAGGCTTTTCTCCTCCATTGGATTATATTGCTCCAACTATTGAGGAAGAGAAATGCTTACATCTCGACGCTCAAGCTACTAACGCCTTATTTAGTGCTTTGAGTGTAGATATATTTGATAAGATATGCAATCTCAAGAGAGCTCATGAGATGTGGACATATATTCAAGATCAATATGAATTGTCCACTTCCACTAGTGATGATTGCACACAAGAATGGATGTCGGAAGAAGAATGCTCAACTTCAAGCTCCGACAACGAAAATGAGGACTCCTCAACTCCATCTTCATCAACTCAATGCTTTATGGCTAAAGGTAATAATGAGGTAAATGATAACGATGAGCCTTCATATGATGAGTTGATGGATATGCTAGAAGAGCTAAATGAATATTTAGGAAAGGAGAAATTAAAATTCAAAGTTTTGAAGAAAGAGTATGTCTCGCTTCAAAATGATTATGATGTTTTAAAAGGTGAACATGAAGCTCTCCTCCTAAATAATCTAAATAGCTCTAAGGTGGATATAGGCATTGAATGTAATTTATTAGATGATTTGCCATGTATAGCTTCTACCTCATGCATTTCATCTAAGGTTAGTGTATCCACCTCATGTGAGGATTTAATTGATATGCCTTGTTGCTCTAAAGTGGATACTCCTATTTCCTCCATATCTTGTGATACTAATCTTGTAGAGGAAAATAATGAGCTCAAGGCCCAAGTCAAAAATTTGAAGAATGACTTGGAAAGAAGCCAAAAAGGAAAGGCCACTCTTGACGAAATATTGAGCAAGCAAAAACGCTTGCAAGATAAGAGTGGAATTGGTTTCACTCCTAAGAAGAAGGAAAATAGCAAAACAAGGCACAACGCAAGGCACACGAAGAATATCAAGTGCCATGGATGCAATGGAAAGGGTCATTTCGCCTCGGTGTGCCCTAACAAGGTGAATGACAAGCAATTGTCATCAAAGAAGAGGCGAACCGGCAAGGAGCAAGTAAAGAAGGTAAAAGATGAATACAAACTTCGAACTTGCTACAATTGCCGGGAAAAGGGACATATGAGTAAGGATTGTCCCAAAGGTATCTCTCCTAAGCCATTTATATATAATGATCATTATTCGCTTAGGAAAGATAAAAATGGCAATGTGTTTGCTAGAATAGTTAGTTCACATAAAACTAATACAAGGGCCATTTGGGTGCCCAAATCTATTGTGACTAACATTCGTGGACCCAACCAAGTTTTGGGTACCAAAATGCGCTTAAATGCTTAATAGGTACTTGGAGAGGCATTGGAGGCTTGGCTTATTCATATGAAGATGAATTTCATCATATATCAAATTGGAGCCAAGTTCGAGAATAATCGTTTCACATCAAGAACCAATGCCATCTCGGTAACAAGTATTTACATTGAAGTATCTAGCCCCTTATGCCTTGTGTAGGTTGCATTTCATGAAAATCATTTTAAAAGGGGTGCTCTTGCTCTATGTTCTTATTGTTCATAATTAATATCTTCAGCAAGATGGTAGTGGCACATTAAGGGGGAGTGCTAAATCATTATCATGTATTTCACATCCCTAAGTGTGCCCAAATAAATTTAGTGCTAGTATTGTTTTTCAAAAAATAAGCCTTTTAGCCAAAAGTCAAAAATTTCACAATTATTAGTAATTCCTTGAAAAACTAGTTGCAAAAGGTATACAAATGCTTTTCAAATATTTACCAAAGGTTTTGGCTTTAGAAAAACCTATTTTAAGTGAAAATGAGTTTCTAGCCAAAATCCTACATTATAGTATCTTGTTTTTGACATAAACTAGATTTTTATGTAAAATCTATTCTAAAAGGAATTTGAAAATCTTGCCAAAAGGAAAATCCTAGAGTTGGTTATTCTAAACATTTTTGGTATTCAAAGGATTTTCAAAAGACCAACCTAGAAAAAGATATTTGATTTTCAAACTCGTCCAAAATACTACCTTGACCTAAATGGTCAATTTCTAGCACTTAAGTGAGTTTTGCCACATGAACCAAAATTCTGCACATGATTAAGTTCATAATGGTATTTATGACTCATTCATGCAATTGGATGCTTTAAATTTCTTCATTTGCTCTTTTTGCATGTTTTGATGAAAGTTCATGGAAATATGTTTCATTTCCGAAAACCAAAAGCTTAATTTATAAAAAATATTTTAAATTTTATTCTTATGGGCTATATAAGTTGGAAATACTCCAAAGATGTTTATTTGATTGATTGTGCAAAGATTCGGAGTAAAATACAATAAATTTCTCTTTTTCTCATCTCCTCACTGAAACTGTGTGTCAGCTTCAGACCTAACCGGTCCGACCGGCCTCTATCGGAGGTCCGACCGGAATCCCAACCGGTCCGACCGGCGTTGGCCTGGCGGTCAGACCGGTTTTGCGTGAAAGGCATAAAAACCCTTCACCCGAGAGCTCTTCTCTCACTTCACCTTTCTCCCCAAACCGAGCCCTTCTTCTTCTCTCCTTCCTCAGGCCGCCAGCAGCTCCTCCCCTTCGGATCTCCTCCTCCGGCCATCCATTTGGGGATTCAAGGTATCTTTTTGCTCTCCCTCATCTCCTCTTCCATTCCCTCCAATTACTTTGTGGATTGATTGCCTATCTCTCCCACATTTTGGAACCCTAGGTGAGGGAAGAACTTGCAACTTTCGGATTTTTGGCTCTCCTTTCTCTTCAAGGAGGCATCCCCTGTGTTATTCCTCATCTTTAGAGCCAGTAAGCTTCCTCAATCTACTTGCATTATCCTCATTTTGTGATTTGCCCCAAATTCTAGGGTTTGTCGAAAATCCTACCTTGTATACTAGATTTTGTGGCAAAGCTTTGTCCTGCAAGTAGTTTGTAAATAGACAAATGAATGCACTTGATGCCATTTCATGAATGATGAAAACTTGTGAAAATCACAAATTTTTGTTCACTGGTTCTTGTAACCAGCGGTCCGACCGGCTCCACACGGCAGTCGGACTGGCCTCTGTGGCAGTCCGACCGGCGCCACAACGGCAGTCGGACCGGCCTCTGTGGCAGTCCGACCGGCCGTGGACAGCAGTCAGACCGCCTGTGTCCAGAGAGCATGTCAAAATGGCACCATTGTATATTCATAAGTTTATTATCTATTATTCCTTGTTTGATCCTTTGATTGTCTTCCCAGGAGCTATGCCGAACAAGCGTTTGGCCAGTCGTTCGGGTGGACCCCCTCCTTCTCCTTCTCCATCCAGAGGGAAAGATCCAGTTGAGGACGACCTTGAGGACATTTCTATGGAAGAAGTGGAGGAATCAAGTTCAGATAACAACAGCAACGATAATGACTTTGATGAGTCCGCTGGCAATGACGTTGAGGAGGAGGAGGATGATAATGAGGACGCACCTGATGAGTCTCAACTTGATGTCTAAGGAGTGAACAATATACTATTTTGAGACATGTTGATCAGTTTCAGTTCCCAGAGTCTGCGACAATGGGTATGTTCCACACCAAGTTTCAGCAAGATGTATTCAAGATCATCTATGCAAAGAAAAAATTTGCCAATCACAGATTTGTCAAATGGAACTACCTGGCACAAAATCCAACCTACAATGGACTTTTCAGACTTTTTAAACATGTAGGTTTGGATTCCTTGGTTTCTCTGAACTGCAGCTTTCACTCTAAGGTCATCAGACAATTTTATGCAACAGTTTTCGTGTCTCCGGATTACGACAAACTAACTTGGATGACTGGGCATAGAAAGTTAAAAGCTACAAGAGAGCAGTTCATGAAGGCCCTAGGATTGAAGGAGTCAAGGGGTATAAGGATCCACTTGCAGGAACCCCTAAACCTTTCTCAAGTAGATGAATTTTATGATCAGAATAATCATCACTCTTGCGGTAAGGTGACCGGACTCCTTCCCCTCCCTAGTATTATTAACAGAATCATGAGATCATCATTCTTCCCTAGGAGTGGGAACAATGATGAAATCCATGGGAGGGCATGGAATGTGATACAATACATAATGGAGGGCACCCGCTTTGATGTCATGGATCTTATTTTCAGAGAAATTGACACCTCCAAGGGAGATAAGACTAAAAGTATTTATTATGCTCCCTACATAATGAAGCTTATCAAGAGCAGGATTGTATTCAAAGTTCCCTGTGATATAGAGCATAAAGAATACAGACCCAGGGATGCTCCTCCTGCTCCAGCTGCTCCTCCTGCTCCAGTGGCTCCTCCTCCACCTCCTTAGTATCAGGGACAGGGCTCCTCTTCTCAGGGTCCTCAGGCACAAGACCCTGTCCTAGCAGCGATGCTTCATCTCCAGCTGAGTGTGGATCAGATTCGTTCCTCTCAGGAAGCTTTTCAGGCAGCTGCATTTTCTCGGTTGGATGCGTTTGAGGCTGCTACCACCTCCAGGTTTGATGCGCTGACTGCTCAAATGATGATTTGCGGCGAGATTTCATCGCCTTTCAAAGCGGCGCAGTGCCTCTTTACTATCAGCGATCTGGACGTGGACCGCACCTACCCTCCTTCCTTCAGCGTAGAGATCAGCCTTCATCTTCTCAGGATCCTCCAGAGCAGTAGCCTTTAGTTCTATTTAGGTCATTAGACCTTGTATAGACATCAATTGTAATATCTTTTATGACTACTTGGTTGTATGACCTTGTCTTTGCCTATGCTATTTTTTGTTACTCTGTGTGAGAATGTTGATCCTTTATATTATGAGTTGTCTTTATATGATTTGTGGATGAGATATGATTGGATGATTACTGTTATTGATTATTGTTGTTATCAATTGTCATGCTCCTTGGATCCATTGTTTACAAAGGAAATTCTGCCAAATTTTTATGAAAATCTCTCACAAGCATAGATCCAAATGGGAGAATGTTATGATCAATAGGTTTGTAACCCATCTTTGTTTCTCCTCTCATATCTTGAGAACAAAATCCCCCCTTGGTCATATAAGTTCAATTCATACTTTTTGTGACCAACCTCAATTTTTTTTTGCAAGTGGTATCGATTTGCAAAGGCTCCTTTTGGCTACGGTTTATCTTGTGTTTTTTGGTGATTTATGCCAAAAGGGGGAGAATGTTTATCAATACTTTTCATTTGGATGTTTGGTTTGTTTAATAATGCCAAAAGAGGGAAAATGCATTAGTTGAGTAAGCATATATTTTCATATGCATTTTGTTTAATGCTTTATGTTTCACCTCATATGATGCATAGACATAGTTCATTAGTTTAAATTCTTATCTTATGTCCTTGTATATCCAAATGTTGTTATTGATAATGGATTTGTCATCAATCACCAAAAAGGGGGAGATTGAAATATCTAGACCCGCCATTATGAGTTACTAGAGTGTTTTGGTGATTAATGACAAATCCAAATATGAGACTAACTCTTTTATCTAGTATTATCTTTGTGTAGTCTCATTTGGATATAAAGGTGAAACACAACGAGGTATGCAATCGACATCTCAATCTTATATATTGTTGCATTTCTCGGATCCAAAATATAGGATTGAACTCAACCATAAGTTGAACTTGAATATGTGCATATGATCTTATTACACATTTGTGTATGCACACATTTAGGGGGAGTTTTATCCTATACTTTGTAGTTTCATTAGTAGTGATCCATATTCCATTCTCCATATATATTTGTGATCTTTACTTTGAAACAAATCCCTTTGAGTATACAAAACTTGTGTAGTTCTTGTATACTCATGTTAGAGTATATATAACTTGTGTAGTTTATATATACTCATTTGTTCTCTCATTTATCATCATTAAATTTATGAGAAATTAAGTGGTTATCATCAATTACCAAAGAGGGAAAGATTGAGGTATCTTGTCCCACCATTATGAGTTAATGGTTTGGTGTGGTAATTAATGATAATCACATTGTGGAACTAACATTTTCCATGAGTTGGATATATAGGTTATGTTCCAGGATGATGAAGACTTGGGATGATCATGAGTTGATCATCAAGTCAAGAGCTTGGTGTAAATGATGCATCATGAGTTGATGCTTATCAAGAAGAGATGATCATGAGTTGATCATCAAGACAAGAGAAGACCAATCATCATGTGTTGATGGAGGTCAAGTGAAGGAATGCATTATGTGTTGATGCATGTGAAGACTCGGGATGGAGAAATCATCATGTGTTGATGATGTTCAAGACAAGATCCCGAAGTGAAGAAATCATCATGTGTTGATGATTGTCAAAGTCAAAGACCCAGACTTGAAGTGTTGATGTGCGTCATCAAGCTTCAAGAAGATGCAAGGCAAAGGTATGACTAGCTAGGGCTAAGTATGTGTTCCTAGTCTTTTACCGGTCTTGGTGTTTGGTTGGAAGACCGGATTGCTAGTATAGGTTGCCGTACTATTAAGAGGGGTCTTAACTAGTAGTTTGAGTTAGTCATGTGTTGATAGCTCATTATGTCTGCTCTATCTCATCTAAGCATGATGCTATTTATTTGCGAATGTGTTTTGTAAATAATCGAGACTCATGCATAACTCTTGTAGCATGTGACTTAAGTTTGCAAATGCGTTTTGCAAATGGTGTAAGTCCATGTACCTTATTCCTTGTGATGAGTATTCTAAGGGTTAGCAAATGTGTTTTGTAACCTCATCGAGAATATCATCTTTGAAACCTTGTCGAAAATTGCATTCAAATGAGCGAATGTGTTTTGCCATTTGAAGTGGAGCAATTGGATTTGGCTCTGTACTCTGCCGGTCGGACCGGCAGTGGTCACCGGTCGGACCGGTGGCAAATCGGTCTGACCGGTGTGCTACGGGCGGTCGAACCGATTTCACTTGATCCGATTTCTTTGTGCGGAAGTTCGCGAGCTGTAAAATCGGAACTTCCGCCGTGAGGAAGTTCCGAGATCGAGCGGTCGTTTTTCCAGAGCTCCTTTGTGGGACTTAGCCAAATTTGCGACGGGCGGTCGGACCGATTTAGCGGCGGTCCGACCGGCCAGTGCATGGCAGTCAGACCGGCCGAAGGCCCAACGGCTATTTTTCTAGCTATTGGCGCATGGGGCGGTCCGACCGGCCCTGGGCTGTTTTTGAGGGAATCTTCTCCCAACGGCTAGTTTTTGTGTGTGGGCTATATATAGCCACCTTGGCCGGTTGGGAGAGGTTGCTGGTGCTATTGTGAACTATTTGTGATCCTCTTTAGCTAAGAGGAAGCCTCTCCTCTCTTATGTGCATGTGTTGCACTTGGTGAGCTTGGAGAGTAAACCCTAAGTGCATGTGTTGCCTTAGGTAGTGGATTGTGTATCCACGTGAGCGTTGACACTTGATTAGTTCAAGTGAAAGTTCGGATTTGTTACTCTTGGTGTTTGCCGACACCTAGACGGCGTGGAGGCGTCGTGCGCGGTGATCTTCTCAAGAAGCTTGTGAGAAGACCCGGCGATTTGTGAGTGGTTTGATGCTCACCATCTCCGGAGTGGAGGAAGAGCAACCCTAGTTGAGTGAGGTGTTGGTTCGGTTAGGAACCGGTCCAAGTGTTTGGACTTACCTCGGAGGTATTGGCTTAATTAGTGGAGCCGGTCCAATTTATTTGGGCTAACCTCAATGTGGATTAGGGGAGACCGGCAAGTCTCCGAACACCACGGTAAAACATAATTGTGTCATCTAGTTTTTACTTGTGCTTTACTTTGAGCAAATTACATTCTTACTTTAATTGCTTATATATCTTGTATGATTGCTCATATTGTATTGTGTTCATATTGTCGGTGCACTTAGTTGAGCCTAGTTGATTTAGGTTTTAATTGAGCAAAACGAATTCGCTATTAGCTTCCGCATTTATATATTGGTTTAGCGAGAAAGATTTTTAAAACCGCCTATTCACCCCCCTCTAGTCGGCCACCTCGATCTTACATCCACTGCTCATTATGTTTAGTTGATGGTCGTGTTCCGCTCGTGCAAGTATATGTAAAGATCATATCGCATTTAACCTTAACAAAACTTATATGCATTTCCTTTTACCTCACGATATTGGTCAAGCTCAAGGCTAGTACGTGCCATCCTTGTTGGTTTGCTTAACCACTCTTTGTCGATCACGTGACTCAAATTCCCTGACTACGGATAACTCTTTAACCGTGAGTAGCATGGTCATGCATTTCTGGAATCTAGTCACTCGAGAGGGCTAGAGATATCTCTCCCATTACATGGAGGAGCAAATCCTATATATCTTGATCGACCATATCTCGTTGCATGCATCATGACAAAACCCGAAAGCTAACTTTATAACTACCTATTTACTGAGTAGCGCTTGATAACTCCTAAGTGAGCCATTACGCATCCCGAGCACGCGCGATGGCCTCAAGTCTAAGAACATAGCATACACATTGTAAATGAGACCAATCGATGATATGTAAGAAAGCAACGTTCTTGCATGTCTCATGGTCGGTCGATCTAACCCCATGTTCGCTAACATGTATCTATATTATTGATTTGACGTCACCATATTTATGACCCGTGAAACATGGTCATCAACAAATACATATAGTAGTCTATTCATATGTGTATCCTTATATGTTTCCGACTAAAAAACATTTAAGAATAATCATTGCAGATATATAGAGTTTTACAATTAAGTCACATACTTGATAATAAATATTAACGATATTATTCTTGAAACAAGGTAACATATTATCCAATGAAATATAAACATAACGAAATAAAATCATCTCTATAATTGCCTCTAGGGCATATGTCCAACATAATCATCTCCATAATTGTCTTTTAGGACATAGCACTGATACTTTGTAAAAAAAAAATTGGTAATCACCGACAGCCTGGTGCGATACAGTACCGGCTAAGAGCCGGTATTGTTTCGATGACTAGTTTTTTTGGTGATTTGTTTTTTTTTCATGTGTTTTTTTAATACTTTTGTTGCTACCAGTCGTCTGGACTTGGAGGTACGAACGTGAAAAGCCAAAGAGTCTGTATCCATGCGTTGCACGAGGCATTTGTTTTCTCCTTCATGAGATGATATTTGAGTATTTAATCATCCACCATGCTCGAGTGCTTCATGTTTTTTTTTATGGTCGATGGCGCTCTTGACAAAAGGATTTGTGGCCTTCATGCGTAGCAGTGCTCTGCCAGGAAATATGAATTATTCCGCGTTTATTGACGGTCTTCCCGTTTTCTAGTTGGCCAATTTTTCGCTACTAGATCAGTGATCTAAGCTGTAGACTAATGTGTAATCAGATATGATAAATACTGTTTAATTACTATTAATTAGTTTTGAATTTGCAGTAACTAGTGATTTAAGATGTGCTTTATTATGCAGTTACTATAGAGTAATTATCTTGACTTAAAAAGATCTGCAGATGTTCAGACCTAACGATTGATTCACTTCAATTTTCTTTTTTTCCTCTATTTTGTTGTGCTGGAGGGTTGTGCTATCGAACCAAGTGTCCCTTCTCGTCGGCGTGCACTGGGAAGGTGGATGAGCGGGTATCTCTGAACTATTATCACAGAGTTCACCTGCATGGGGCGACGATAAGGTTTCCGGGCAGCACATCTACGCGGCCGCTCGCTTCACTGCTACATCTACATTCTGCACTACTTCGAGTCTGCGCTGCTTCCTGTTCTTCATCAACCTCGACTGTACTATTCTGCTATAATCCTATTATTGTGTATGTTTAGAAGTGCAATGAGTTACATGTTAGTAGTATTGCTTTATGCATCTTTGGTTTTATATGATCTTTGCCTCATAATAAAATCTAGAATTAAAATATTATTTATATTTTCAACACATAGATCGTTACCACTAGATATGCAGTGCAGCGGAAGTAAAGCTGGAGCAGTCTGGTCCAACGTCATGTGCATCAATACAGTGAAAGTAGTCGATCGTTCAACGTCCTTGGTCGTCGACCGTCTCCTCCAACTGCTTCTCGCATTGCCTACGTACGTCGCGGGATGCCCTTGATTAGCGCAACAACGATCGTAGCAGAACCTCTATGGTATCCACACGTCCATGGGTGAAACGCTATGCACCGGTGTGCTAGCACCAGCACACACGGTTGGGCCTGCCGGGAGGTGGTGGCTAGGGTTTCGGTAGTTGGTGCCACTCTAATCCCAAAAGTCCAATGCCTCCCCTTATAAAGAGCACATAACAGATACAATTTGAACTAGTTTTTTCTATCCTACAAAGTGTGTGACCCTGTAGGTTCACGCGTAATTGGCCATGATCCGAAAACTCTTTTCTGATCCACAACTCGGTAGCAGTTCCTAACATGACATAGCAACTACTAACTATAAATAAAGATTATATGGGACAAATCTTATGCAATATGATTTGGAACCAGGTCTTTGTCACTCATGACCAGTTCGTAACTCATTACGACCAGTATACATCTAGTCACGACCAATTCATCGACCAGTTTGTGATCATGTATAACTAGCTCACGACTAGTTCGTATCCTCACACGACCAATTCGTATCTTGTCGGAGTAAGCAAGATGCTTGCGTATTCCCATATTGCCTCACAATATCTGATCAAACTCTAGGAAAGATATATATCATCCATGAACTGTTCAATCTTTTATCGATCTAATGATAGATAACTTCCTCTATCATAACACATCGAGGGGCCGAGAGTAAACTTTTATAGTCCTGACGTTTTACTTTTTTTTTTTGTATGCCTGTCACTTTCTGGGAATGCTTCTGTGCTGCCGTTGCTGTATCTAGCCCTGCTTCTTCCTTACTGCCTCGTCTGCAGGTGAAACTTTTTACCCCCGAACGCCTTGCTATGCGTTTCGTCCTACTATTTGTTTGCGTAGCCTCATGTTTACGTTTGAGTTTGATCCATGTCTATGCACCGGTGGGTTACACCTGTTGCGCCGTTGCCGTAGCAACACTGTAATATTCACATTTTACAAAAGCAATTAGACTTGATTTCAAATTTTCCAAATGAATTTCATTCGATTTACTTCCATACCATGATTTTAGGCCCTGATCTCAGCCCAGTCTCCCCCTGGCCCAGCCCGCTTAGGCCCAGCTCAGCCGGCCTCCTCCTCCTCCTCCCCCTCCCTGCTCTCTCCCGGCGCCGCCGCCGCCTGCGCATGCGCCATGAGAACGTCGTCGCTCCGCCCGGACCCACTTTCTCTCCTTCTCCCCCAGCGCGCAAGCCGCCCCCAGCTTTGGCCGTTGCCCGGACCCCCCTCGCCTCCTTGCCGCGCTCCGGGCTGGCGCGCGCTGACCCCCCTCCTCCGCTCCCAGCGCTCGCGCCGTGTGCCCGACTAGCCCGCCCCTCCGTTCCGTCGCCCGACCACACCAAAGATCCTCCGCCGTGACACGCCACCCGCATCATCCGCCGCCGGTGTTGCGCGTGCCCCTCGCACCGCGCCTCCTCCTCCCCACCACTCCCGGCCGCCTCCTTCCCGCCACGCCCGGCTCCCCTCGGCTATAAAAGCCGCCCGCACCCCTTCCTCTTCTCCCCTCCCACCCCACCTCCTCCTCTCTTCTTCCTCAGAGCCGTTGTCGTCACCATCACCTCTGCCTCTTCTTCTCCGCCTCCAGTCGTAGCCGCCCCGCTGGATTCGCCGCTCCCGAGCAGCCGTCGCGTCCACCTCCGGCTTCCCCCTCGCTCCCAGCGCCACCGGAGCTCCGCCCCTTCTCCCTCGCGCCGTCGCTCGCCGCCGCCACCCACGCTCCCGTGTGTCCCCTCTTCTCCCCCATCTTTCTCCTGCGCGCGAAGAACGCTAGGCGTTACGCCCGCGCGTCGCCGTCGCCTCTTAATCCCCACGCGCCATCACTAACAGGTGGGCCCGGCTAATCTAGTCGTGGCGCTCATTGCAAGATGGACTCGGTCCACGCATTGTGCAATGGACCGTGACACTATGTAGAGGGCCCATATGTCAGCGTTGGGATTTTTCGGGTTTTCTAATTTTTTTTCAATTAAAAATTCGTTTGAAAATCTTCAAAAATTCATATCTCCTTCGTTATAACTCCAAAAATTATGGAACTTGTTCCTAAAATTTTCTAAATTCAAGATCTTGCTAATGGCACTAGTCTTGTTAAATTCGGAGTTCATTTGTTTTGGATTTTGTATTTATTTGCTCTATTTACTGTTGTACCTTTTTCAGTACATTCGTCCGATTATGGTTCGAAGACGCGGGGGACCTCTACTTCGATCAAGCTCAAGAATAGTAAGACCCTACTGCCTTTAACCAAGGCAAGTTAATATTTTGATCATTTTGAGCCTACATTTTATGCAAATTATATTTATTTAAAATATCAAAATTGCATACTTTAATTCTGTAATCAAATGTATGTTAAAGCTTAAGGTAGTGAAACACCCATTTGATGATTAATTAATTATTATCTATCCTTTATAATTGAATCTATTATTCCATGTCACCCTAGTAAGTATATGGTAAATACTAGCATATGTTGTACTTCAGTGATATGCCAGTCTTGTTTAAGTACTAGGACAATAAATGTCCTAATCATCATCCTTTAATTATGAAAGTGGTTTTTGACAGTCATTGTGAGTAAATGACTGGCGTGTTGTGATAATTAGTTTTTCCTCCCTAAAACCCTAAACAACTAGCTTGTACAACATCTGTGTGGATGGAAAGAGTGGTTGGTGCCGTAATGCACGAGATTGGTTAGTATGTGGTATGAACCGTTCGGATGAATTAAGAACTTAATCTTGTCATGACCTCCCGTGTAAAACAAATACAACTGTAAGTCTGCAAAGTGCAACTTGGCATGGTAAAATTATTAAACCCTGAATGTCATCCCACTGGTCGGTGAGTGGGAATGTGCAAGCGGCGGATGTGTTCCGGCTTGAAAAGGACATCGTGGTAAGGTGAAGTTGCCAGCTGCGCTAGTCGTTGTGGCCGAGGCCAGCTGCGTTAGTCGTTGTGGTGAACATCCCGCACAACGTATGGGTGTGGCCTATATGGGTGAGATGACTGAAGGGGTGAGGTAGTTTAAAAAGTTACTGTGACGATCGCTCAACTATATGACTACGGAATCATGTGGGGTAACGAGTATGATTATCTCTTGTGGGTACAATGTACAACCTTTACAGAGTCTAAATTGTTCAAACAGATGTGCCTACGGTCTAAAGCGGACATGGGAACTTAACTTGAGTTAGTTCTATTTCAAAAGCCTTTGTGGGTGGTATGACAATCAGGTCGACTCATCTAGCATGAGGTTGGATTTTTCCTGAGCCGTCGAGCTCAGTGGTATGGAGGAGCGGAGGTAGCTCCAATCAAATGATGCATGTGTAGAGTTTTCGATGGAGGGAACCTCTACTGTTAATTAATATTGCAATATCTCTCTTTAATAAAATGCAATTTGTTTAAAATGCTAAGTCATATGAATTTGTAATTATAAAAATTAAAAATATTACTTTAGCAAATAAAAGAACATGAGCCACCCTTGTTAAGCCATGTATGTATATTATTGCATCTTGTGTGTTGGCTCACGAGCACGGAAGTTATGCTCATTCTCGCTCTCCCCCAAACTCTCCTGATGATGTGGATCATGGAGACTATGTATACTATGAAGACCAAGAAGTCGACGGATAAGGAAACGATAAAGAGTGGTCTAGTCTATAGTCTAGATCTCGCCTCAGTCTAAGTGGACTCGTTGGTACTTGCGTACAGCAGATATTGTCCAACCCCTTAGCAATATCCGTCGTACACAGGTTACCCCAGTCGCTTGCCTGTGGAGAGATGAGCTCTACTTCTTTTGATTCCACTGTAGTTACGTTGTTTTTATGTACTGTAATCAATTTGGCCTGCCTGGCTATTTTGTAAAACATGACCCGACGTGGTCTATGTTACTCTAAAATTGTAATATATTGAATGGTTTAGTTTACGTTTTGTATAAAATGATTCAGTAATGTGTTTGTGAGTGCTATCTATTGATCCAGAGAATAGCACAGTAATTTTACAGAGGATTCAGGATTAGAAAATCCGGGTACGACAAACACTCGGGTTGTTCTCACACGGTCCTTTCGCTTTATATTTCGCTACTGGTAAGGTACTTTCAACTTAGATTATGTTTGCTGTTAACTGCGTGTGTTCTTCGTCTGACCTTTCATCTGCTTCGCGTATTTACGATCGTTCCACTGCGATATACTTATTTGTTTTTTCACTTAGCTGTATGGGGTTTTACAGGCTGTTTATGCAGGAATTACTGGGTCACCGTCGTCTTTCCTAATCTGCCCTTTTATTTGTAGTGACCTTCGGGTATTTCTCGCCGCGTGTGCCTAACGGCCTAGTCGTTTCTGACTTTCCCTCACACGTCGCCTTTGCTGCTGTTTTATTGTTTCCTGTTACGAATCTACCTTCATATTCTGCCCTTTTTAATGTTTTTATTCTTGGATATACGGTTTTGCATCACGTCTTCACGTCCTCCTGTCTTTGGTTAGTCCCTGGCACACACCATATGTTAGTCTATATCTCGTGAATTGAACCGTATGTGGCCATGCCGTGCTCACTGATCGTTCTTTCATTTTCCTTGGTCATACCACATTTGTTTTAATTGCTTTAAGCCAAACCACCTGTAACAGAACAAACACACTCGATCCAATCATTCCCAGTCCAAAACAAAACACACAGTAAAACACCACAACAGTTCCTCTATCCTTTTTCCACATCATACGGATGCCTTTCCAAGGCCTTCACTCTCACAGTTTTCTTCAAACAGCTAACAAGCAAACTATTTAAGTGTAAATTCTCAAATTTTCAAAAAAAAAAAGAAACAATTTGATTTTTGGTTTCAAAATCTCAAATTCAAATTTGAACTTGAAATTTGATGTTACCTGGGCTTTCGGCCCGTACGGCCCGGTCTCCCCCTGGCCTAGCCCGCCCCGTTCGGCCGGTCTTCCGACGCCGCCTGCTGCCCGTGTTCCCCGCACCTCGTTCCCCCTCCCCCGGATCCAGCGCCATGCCGCCCACGCTCAGCGCTTGCGCCTGCACTACCCATGCTTGGCACCGCTCCACTGTCCCGTCCCGTCTTCTCCGCTGCAGCACCGGTCGCCCGCCTGCCACCCGCACCGCCCGGACCTCCTCCTGCCTTCCCGAGGTCACACCCTCCTCGCTCTCCCCTCCCTCACCTCCCACTCGAGTATAAAGCCACCCGCTCGCCTTTTCTCCTTCTCCCCCTACACGCCGCTCTCTCCCTCCTTCTCCACCGACGTGCCACCTTCATCTTTGTCGCCAACGCTTCGCCACCTCCTCCCGAGCTTCGGCAACCGCCGCCTCCACCGGCTTCGTCCTCGCCTCTGGCCCCGCTCCGGCGCTGTCGCTCCCTCCCTCTCCCTCCTCCCGCTCCCGCCGCGTGCGCCTCTCCCCACCTCTTCCTCTCCTCCCCTCTTTCGTTTTCTCCACGCGGTGCAGGAACGAGGCGACAAGCCAAACGGGCCGCCTCCCATCTTAACCCGCGCCTGTGTGGCCGTGGCGGGTGGGCCCCATTCACAGTGCCCCCCGTGACTGACAAGTGGGGCCTACACGGTACTGTGCGGTGGACCCGCGCACCCGTGCATGAACCCGGACTATGCACTGTTCCGTGCACCGGGGGCCACGTGTCAGCACTGGGATTTTTTTGGTTTTCTGAATTTTTTTTCAATTAAAAATTGTTTATAAAGCTTCAAAAATTCATATGTCCTTCGTTACAACTACAAAAATTATGAATTTTGTACATAAAAATTTGTAATTTTAAGACCTATATTTTGGTATTAGTTTGGTTAATTTTAGAGTTTATTTATTGAGAATTTTGTATTTATTTGTTTTGTTTGCTTGTCTTTTGGTTTCTGGCACGATCGTCCGAGTAGAGTTCGAAGAAGCCGGATGTCCTCACTTCGACCAAGCTCAAGATTACCAAGATCCCGTAGCCTTTGACCCAGGCGAGTCAACACATTGATAATGTTGAACCTACATTTTATGCAAATTATATTCTTTTAAAATATCAAACTACATGCTTTAATTTCTTATACAAATGTATATCAAACGGTCCTAAGGTAGTTAAATGCCAACTTGATTATTAAATAATTATTATACATTGTCCTTGATAATTGAATTCCCTAATCCTTATCACCCTAGTAATTATATGGTAACCTACTAGTTATAGTCCGTACTCAAGCACAATGCTAGCCTTGCTTGAGTACCAGGGTATTAACCACCCAACCATCATCCTTTAAATTTAAAGATTGTTTTGGGCAGTCATTAGGGTAAATGACTGAAATAGTTGAGTTAATTTGTTTTACTCTTCTCAAAACCCTAAAAAATTGCTATTACCCCATCTGGGCGGATCGTATGTTGCTGGGTATGTGGTTGGGTACTAATGTAGCCCAGGGTATGTTGATATGTGATTGGTATGTGGTATGAACCGCCCAGATAACTTTAAAGGCTTAATCCTGTGATGACCTCCTAATGTAAAATAGTACAACCATAAGTCTATAATGGTGTCAACCTGGCCAAATAATTTGCATCCGTCAATACGAGTTGCACCAGGTAGATGACTCACGACGCCGTAAGCCTTCGTAGCGAAGGGTCAGAGTGCCCGGCGAAGGCCGTTTGATGGCGCAAGGGGGTTTTGGGGCAAGGGTTGACGCGGGTGTGAGAGCGTAACCCACCTTAGGTGAAACCTCAATGGGTGTAACAAGTACAGAGGGATGCATTGTAAAGGCCTTGTGGGAATCTCCCCTTGATTCACATGTCCAAGGAAACGTGTGATTATATCAAGCCGATTATCTCTTATGAGTAAATTGTACAACCTCTACAGAGAAATAAACTATTCGAACAGCCGTACCCACGGTCACGGGCAGACATGAGAACTTACAAGAGTTAGTTATGTTTATAAAACTTTGTGGGTGGGTTGAAAAATGTGACGGACTCATCTTGCCTTGTTTTGGATTTTCCCTGTGTAGTCTTACCCATTGCTGATAATAGGTGGATGTAACCGCTATAAAAAATAACCATGAAGTGGAGGTAACCTCCGCTGTTATTGATATCGCACACTTAATCTCCTTAATAAAATATGATTTGGTTAAAATGCTAAGTGATAGGGTTTTCTATTATATGTAATCATAAATGTTGCTTTGCGCAAACAAAAGAACCCGGGCTATCCTTGTTTAGCCTTGCATATTTATTATTGCATCTGTTGTGTTGACTCGCGAGCACGGAAGTTGTGCTCACCCTTGCTCTTCCCCCCAAACTCTCAGAATCCGCTGATCAGGACGACTGTGCCTACTACGAGAATCCAGGTGTCGACGGTCAAGACTAAGGCGTAGAGTAGTTAGTTTCGTAGTCTAGGGCTCGTCGCAGTTTAGTTGGCTCCGCTGGTACTTGTGTACAACCAATATTTTCTAAATCCTTAGTTAATATCGGTTGTACAGAAGGCACCACAGTCGCTTGCCCGTGGGGAGTCGTGTTGCCCTTTTTGCTTCTGTGCCTATTTCTGTATTATGTGTAATGAACTCATTTGGCCTGTTCGGCCCTCTTATGTAAACCCGACCGACGCGGTCTATTTAACTCTGATGGTTGTAATATTATGTTTGATTCGGTCTACGATGTGTATCAAATGATTCAGCGATTTACACTGTGAGTGCTACCTACTGATCCAAGGAGTAGCGTAGAATTTTCACTAAGGATTCTGGATTAAGAAAATCTGGGTCTTAGACTGAGAGTCCTGGAGCATGGAGGTTTTCCTCTATGCCATGGAGGGTGAGTTCAAGGCTCACACCTTCAGGGCCCCCATACCTCGGAGCAGTTGTTCTAACGCAGTTCAGGACACCACACGCTTCGCCTGCTCCTTCCTTTGCTGGATACACAAGGGCTTATTGCTGAGCTCACCTTTCCGCCACCATCTGTACCTCCCCGATGGAGAGCGCCACCCTGAGGTCTTCGACACTCGGGATGACAATCCCCACTGGACGCACCAGGTGCAGCTGACACAGGCGATGTCAACTACCATCAACGCCGCAATGGACAAAGTTG
The DNA here is from genome assembly GCA_036346395.1 of Hsuehochloa calcarea. NCBI lineage: Eukaryota > Viridiplantae > Streptophyta > Magnoliopsida > Poales > Poaceae > Hsuehochloa > Hsuehochloa calcarea. The sequence goes on along the minus strand of CM070614.1, from coordinate 18,612,270 downwards.
CTCAGCTTCAGATGCTCCTCACCTCCAGCTATGAGCACTCCGACACCTTTCGCAATAACTTGTTCAGGGAAGGTGAAGCCCACCGCGAGACGAGGCGCGAGAGGGATGCCACCCTCGCGGAATTGGCACAGATCACTGCAGCAACAGCAGACTCTACCCCAGTGCCTCCCCCACAGCTAGATGCCGCCTCCACCAACCGGGCGCCCATTTGACCACTCTGCCCCAGAGGAGCCCGCACGAGGATGATCGCGCGCAAGAGCGTGCGACGCCCCAGTCCGCTGCTCGTCCTCGAACTGAAGGACCCACCACGGCATAACCTTAGCCACTCCGCTCCTGCTCCCGGTCGCCCAAGATGGCGCCGACCGCTCTGCTCCAACTCGCCGAGTCGCTCCGTTCCGCTCCCGAGCATCAAGACCACTGTAGTGGCCGATTTTGATGGAGGAGTGATCAGGATTAGTTTAGGTTAGCTTGTGGTGCTTGCTAGGGAGTCTTTTGTGTTGCAAGTACATTTTCTGTTTTCCATCTTTTGTAGGCGTTGTGTTTGTATTCGTGTCATGGCTTAGCATAGCCTATACGCTATGTTCTAGAAGTCATGCAAACACTTAATCCCCATATTATTAATGTGTTGTAGCCAATTAAGGCTTTGTGTGGCAATTGTTGTTCTTCTCGTTTGGTTTATGATTTTCTGCGTGTCTTAGAGGGCAAGTGGACTCTCATATGTACCCTTTAGTCCTAACCTAGGTTGCTCTCTCAAATGTCACCCAAGAGAGCCGCCCCAAGCCATGGTGCTTTTGCAACAGTAGAGGAAGAGGCGTGGTCATGGCCAAGGCCAAGTGCGGACTTGCCTCCCCACGGCCCGCCAACCCAACCATGGCGTAGGTCATGTTCCAACAGACGCAGATCCTTGAGCATTGCTCACTAATCGGCAGTCGAGCAAATGGTCACCATTCCAAGTTGGCGGACTTTCTGAACTGCACCTCTTACCTTCGCTCATGCACCGAACCCTTGGAGACAGAAGATTGGCTCCGGGACACAGAAAAGAATCTTCGTTTTGCGAGATGCTCACAAGAGGACAAGGTGGACTTCGCCACCCACCAGCTAAAGGGACCCGCCGCGGCCTGGTGGGAAAATTATCTCGCTACCCACAGCGAAAGTTCGATGGTCGATGTCCGCAAGACAAGGAGAGACAATGCGCGAAGCTCAACAAGACCACGCCACGTAAGAGCTTGCAGAAGCCCATATAGCAGTTGAAGAAGAGCCAGCTTGGCATTCCATTTCTTAGAGTGAGTTCAAGCTTGCATTCAGAACTAACTTCATTCCATCTGGAATGACGAGGTTAAAGAAGAATGAGTTTAGATCCCTCAAGCAAAAGCATATGTCAGTCAACGAATATTTGACAAAATTCAACCAGCTCGCCCACTACACCCCAGAGGATTGTTCTTGAAACCATAGATAAATATGAATTTCTAGTGATTTTGCTAAGTTTTAGTCCAATGGTATTTGATTTTTGGTTACTGTTCATAATCCTTTGCGTAGCTTAATCTTTGTTTTCAATCTATTACATTGGGTTGAATTCTTTCTCGGGCCGAACTAGAGTTTTGGATCACTGTTCACGCACGCGGTGCACTGTTCACGCACGCGGGTACAGTTCACCGAGAGTTCTCGAGCCTTTTGAATTGGATTCAATCTTTAAGCCCTAAGCTTGCTTCGGATTTGAAGCTTGAGCCGTGTGCCACTACAACACTTGCAAACCGAAGCCAATTCTGGCTGATTTTGTCTTGCCGCAAGCAACTAAAATCCCTTGCCGAGTGCATGCTTGCTGTCTTGGCCTTGCCGTGTGCAATACAAACAATTGCTTTTGCTGTTTTGTATTGCTTGCTATATAGCTTGAACCTTGCTATTTTGCTTTGCCGAGAGCTAAAGGAGCTGTAGTGCTTGCTTTTGGTGGCGTTAGCTTGAAAGGAAAGAAAGAAAGAAACCGAGTGCATGCTGTCATCTAGAGAGAAAATCAGAGCGGATGAGATTGAAAACCTTAGCCGGCTTCTTGAATTAAATCTGTTTTTGCGTTGTTTCCTCTTCGTGCAAACCGAAGACAGAAGACCACATACCTTCGTTGCGAGCCAATTCTGTTTTTGGCAAACACTTTGATCCTACAAGACTAGCTTTTCGTGTTGCTTAGGGCTGCACATTAAATTTGCAATTTCTTCTTGAAACCAAGAGTTGGACACTTGTGAAAGCTCCCTGATTTATAGGTTTTTGTGTTTGGCTACTAGCCAAAAAAAAAAAAGCACTAGAACAGACAGGGTAATTACAAACAGTTTTTGAACTGTCTAATTTTTGTGTCTGTGATAACAGACGGTTATCACAGACGGTTCAAAGGGTCATCACAAACGGTTCAGAACCGTCATCATAGACGGTTTTTGAACTATCTGAATTTGTGTGTCTGTGATAACAGACAGTTATCATAGATAGTTTTTGAACCGTCTGTGATAAGACAAACACAAACGGTTTTTTTGTTGAAACCGTCTGTGAAGGTATACTATCACAGACGGTTTCAACAAAAAACCATCTGTGATCGTAGGATATTACAGACGGTTCTAAGATAGAACCGTCGTAATATCCTACGATCCTGGCAGTTTTTTTGTTGAAATCGTCTATGATAGTATCCCTTTACGAGCGGTTTCAACAAAAACCATCTGTGATAATTCTTTAACCTAACTAAATTTTTTGTGATTTTCGACTAACCTCAGGAATTGCTAGCCATGCCCTCTCAAAAGAAGCAAGTAGAAAACAGATACATCACAGATGAATCAATTGTTGACAACTCAAAGTGATCATTTACAACTCAAAATCAATTACAAAAGATTATGTTCAAGTATTGTCGCTAGAGTTGTAATTGAATTACAACTACTCAAAGTGAATTACAATTGAATCAATTGTTTGAAGGTCGTTCTGCGGTGTCAACGGAGTGAAACTCTCCGCTAGCGTTAACGATCTCCACCTTGATGAAGCAACAGAGCTTCCCTCGAACATCCGAGATCTCTTTCATAATGAGTGCATGTAAATCTATGTTCAAGCTACCGCGTTAATGAGTAAATTAGTAAGAATATATATTTAAATTTATAATTAAAAAATAATTATTGTGAGATTGACAAACCTCGAGATCCTTCATCTTTGTACTCATGATTTGCTGCATATGACGGCAAGCGTAGAATGCACATAGATGATCTTGTTTTTGCTGACGGCGCTGCAGAAATAGAATTACATAAATAGGTATAGTCAGTTCGAGACATATTATTACGAAGTATAATATAAAATTATTGTGTTGTAGCATATATCTTCGAAATTGCATCTGTGTTGCAGTGTGGCTCTCAATCCCTTGTATGGCCCTCCCTCGGCAATATAGACGATGAATGACCTACATGATTCCGAAAAGTTACCATCGGCCATTTCAAACAAAGGAAGACTACAATGAGTTATGCATAGAGAAAATGAGCGTACTTGTTCCAGACGGGTGAAATCGTGGGTTTTGTTGAGTAGGGAATCAAGATATATTAGTTTGTTCCTCTTTGGTATAATGACTAAAAGGATCCAGTGGTACCTACTCATGTATATTGCTATAGTCATTAAACCTAAGTTCGTGTTGCGTATAATGTATAAATGAAATTTGTATAGCAAGTAGTGAAACAATTACTTCTGGTTGTAGGACACTATTATGTAGTCTTTGTTGTCCTGAGCAAGCAATCCCGTCGTTATGTATTTGATGATGTAGGATGCGTCTTCGTTGATGATTTGCTCAGAGAGCACTTGTGGGTCGAGGAAACCCACCGGTTCGTTCCATCTCCGTGCATTTTTCATCATGTATCTATACATAAGTAATGAGTTGTGATATTTTATTGGTATTACATGAATATAGAACTTGATTGTACACACTTACAGTGTCCATCATCGTAGAAGTGAGGCGTTGATGGGCAGTGAGGTTGAATAAGTCATCGAAACGCACGACGAAGTGGTCAGCTCGTGGAGGAAATGCTCCTTCATGTATCTGATGATGAATCCAGTACCACACCCTTTCTCTTTGGTCTTCCGCATGTACCAGACATGGAAAGATTGGCAACCTAATCCAGCGCGGGCTAATGCTGTGTCGGGGGCCAACAGACTTCCCAGGGAGTATTTTTCGGGCTTGGGAGGTGCCTTAATATTTTTTGATTTCGATTTGGTGAACGACTACTTTCTGCATGTCTTTCTGTGAGACAACTCGGGAACCGATTCAGTGACACGCTTTTCTTGTTCCTTGATATCTTCTCCACGCGAATCGATGAGCGCCTACGAAGCGAAGGTTGAGGTGGAGTCATCGAGGTCTGTTGGAGAGGCATGGTCATGTCAAGATCGCGTCCTTTGTAGGGTTCAGGTGATGTCCTTCTTAGCCACTTTGGATAAAAGTGTCTTGGCATCCCCTAGTGTTATGATATCTTCGTTCGGTGAATCTCCAGTGAGCGGCCATGAAATTGTCATGTAGCATTATAGGCTGGACCACGGTGTAACCCTACATCAACTGGGCACCGTGCTACACTGTCCCTTCCTGGCAGGGATACACCATCCTCCGCCCAGCCTCAATAGAGATGGACCCAACCATCCTCGCTTGGAGCTTGCAGGGCGTCAGCTCCTACAAAACAATACACAATTAGCTAAGATGTCCTATAGGTCTATCTTTGAAGCATTCTAGAGATGTACATTACCTTAATGTCGTCGACAGGTAATTGGGCGTTGTCATGTTCAGAATTTGGCGTGGACGCGATGCTACTCCAATGTTGAGGAGGATTGGCTGCCAAAACAACGAGGGCGGCTTCCGACTAGTAGAGTAGTTGATTCATTTGATCCTGCAATCTTGTTATTTATCCTTGAAATTTTGACGTAAGCACCTGTTCCAACCGGGTGTCGTGCTCGGCCTTGGATCTCTTCTTACTCCTATACGTGTCGTAGTCATGTCAGAATCCATCCCTCCAAGGTACGTAAACCCCAACGCCTCGCGTGCGATCCGGGTGCTCCTTGTTTCTCGGGCCGTAGATAGTATATCCTTCTCCTATCCGCTTGAAGCGACCTTGGGAGCATCGAAGTCAATGCTTGCTGCAAAAGGTCATCATGTTATTATAGACACTATGAAGTTATAGACTTATTAACAACTACGTAGTTTGACATATTTACCAGACGTTGGGACACTGCCTCGTTTGCCGGGTTTGTGAAAGAGATGCCGCTTGAAGATGTGACTGATACCCTCGCTCTTAACCAGGTTCGAGCGCGCTCGTCTGTGATCTTAGCAAATGGTTTGGTTGCGTTCTCATCCTCCGTCGCCCATTCTGTGTTTTTACCCGCGTACTCAACGATGTTGAGTTTGTGGGGGTGGGTATTTTGTGCCTCGAGAGCTTTGTGCATCACACTTTGTTGCTGAAATTCAGCCGTCATCTTCATCCGTACAAAGGATTCCCATATATCCCGCAACAAGAATTTATACTTCGTGAAGGGCGTTCGACTCGTGTTCATGTACTTCGTGACAAGAGTGCTCTTGAAGGTCCTTCACACGTGTCCCATTGCGAGCAACGCCTGTTGTTGCACGTGTGCCTCGTCTGCTTCTGGGATAGTGAAGGAGCCTGAAATTTCAGTCCATAGCTGGCCTCTCTGTACATCCACTAAAGACTTCCAGTTTGGTGTGGTGATGGGGACCCGTTCCCTTCCATGTATCCTATAGATGGTCCAGAATCTCGCCGCTGCTTTCTTGGGACTCAGAGGGATCCCAACGTCACTGACCTCCGTAATAGTCATTCGGCCTGCAGGCAATTTTGATATTTCTCGCCATCTAAACACATACCACTTTGCTCGAGGATCCAGATGCATTTGACGATGTCGATGACGGCGGCGAAGACAGTGCCTCTACCATCTCGCTTACTTGCTATCTATATAAGTTACATACGCAATGAACTAAAATTTCATAGATTGCAAGTTGATATCCACTAGGTATTTTTGAAGATAATTTCTCTTGGAATCATATTTTATACAGAAAAATAAAAGTTTCCCAACCAATTAACGAAAATTACCTTGTAAACACATTAATTATATAAACAAATAGAAGTTACCCATTGAACTTAAATATAGAATACATAGTAAAGAAAATTGAAAGTTGAAAAGGTACTCATTGGATACTAGGCACACAATCAAGAGAATAGATAAAAACACTAACTGTACACTTTCCCAAAAATATACGTAAGGAGTATGATTAGGTCTTAATAACAAAAATTATGCACGAAGCACATGACTCAGGTACAAATACCATTAATTGTAATACCCCGAAATTTATTCGGGCGAATAGGAGAGTTAAACAGGGATTACAATTTTCAATGATCTCAAGGGGGTTTCCACGAATTCCCGACAACCTGGGCATTGGGCCACGGCCCATGTGGCCCAACATGGGGCTGGCCAAAGGGGAGATGACCTTCCCTCAAAAACCCTAAACCCCCTTCCCCCTTCCCCCTTTCCCCCACTTGGAGCCGCCACCCTCCTCCCTGCCGGGCGCCACCTTCTCCTTCCCCCTGCACCAGATTTGTTTCTTAGATTTGGGTAAGTTCCGTACGTTTTCTGATCTGTCCACCTCTTAGAAAGTTGTAGTCCTTGGTCTTAGCTTTCTTTAGGCACTGAGATCATCTGATTTTGAGTTACGGTTTAGGAGATATAACCATTTACGTGCGACTGTTCAGGAGAGCTGACGGGATTTGGCAGTTTTTTTTATCTGGCCATTATGAATTATTTAGAGGCCGAATCAGAAAGGCTACCCAAAATGAATGTTGTAGAGAATTCAGTAATATTTTCAAGTTGATAAATAAAACAGTTTTTAGAGTTGTTAATCAAAAGTTATGGAATTTTAACCACGTCTTTCATGCATACGAGAATTAGGGACTGTCGGTTTGTTCCTCGGTTTTGGTCTAGTTAGATTCAGATCCAGGACGACCACCTAAAACGGTTTTTGAAGGTACCTTCACCATGATTCTAGTTTGATAAAGATCACCTCCGTTGGATTAGTAGAATGAATGCTATGCCATTTTATCTATTGTTGTTCTGTAATATGGACAGATGTTTGTCAGTTATTTTCAACGGCTGTTTAGCCAACTGTTTTGGCCGAATCAGAGAACCCCGTCAACTAGAGTTTCATACCCTGGTTCGTTATGATTCATTGAGCACTAGTTTCAAGTCATTCCGGGTTATAGATATTTAATTATGGTTTTTATTGTAACGCTGCCCAGTAGGGCTGTAATCTGCTGATTAGTTAGATTGTCAGTTTGAACCCGTTTATTGTGTTGGATAGTTAGAGGGTTATGGTAGAACACTTGTAGTTTATCTTACCTTCTTATCCTTATTTTGAATAAATATTTGTGTATGCGGTGAAGCGGTGAGTGGAGGGGCACCTTCGTTGCCTCCTAACACGTCACAACGCGGAAGGCAAGTACCTTATCTTATCATAATGAATGGTGATGATTGTGTGTGGTTGAATTGTTAGTCTTTCTATTCATGTTCGTATGCCATATATATTTCTTCATTATGATGTGATAAGAGTTCATTGCATGAAGTTCATTCCGTTCACGCATTTGTTTCATGTTGACCACGGAAGTAGAAAATTGTAAGTCCCATCAATTCCAGTATGGGCACGTAAGACCCACCACTCCAATGTAGGCAATGTTGGACACCACTCCAATGTGGGCAATTTGGACACCGTATGAAACGTTCTTCGTAGGGTGATTGGATCCCTGACTTTGTTAAGTCTGAGCTTAAGTGAGCAAGCCAGATTACATCACTCGCTATCTGCAGTATAAGTCGTTGAGCGATCCATTCCTTCAATGCATCCTTTCATTCCATTCATTCATGTCTTCATTCCATTCATTCATGTATGTGTTCCAAGAATTGTTCATACTTCAATTGAGTTGGCTTGTCCACTCTATGCTTGATTTATCTTGTATGGTACTTGCTGAGTTTCGACTCATTCTTGCTTTCTGTATTCATTTAGGTGAACGTTGATGATGACCTTGTGGGAAGGGATTAGTCAAGCACATTTCACTCAGTTCACAATTATTCATCTTCCTTGTTAAGTTCGATTATGTCTTTCAATTGTCAAATGAGGAACTGTAATAAATAAGGTTAAGACTACATGTTATTTAGTTCTGGTAATTGCTGTTAGTGGCTTCTCTGAAGTTCTCACTGTTTATATGCTGATGGATTCGTTCTTTATTCCTGTTATGGTAGTATTACCATTGAACTCTTCAATTAATTATAGAAGTCCAGATTAAATTCTTCCGCATTGTGGTTGTATGTAGATTCTTTAGGTAATATTTTGGCTTAGAATAGCGGTGTTACATTAATATTAAAGAATTTGCACATAATGCGGATACAACATAAAAATTCCATAAGGGTAGTAAAATAACCTACATATAATACCAATAATTGGCATACACCTAGCGATGTCTGAGATCACCCGATATGAAAACTAAATCTACAAAGAATAACAAAATCACCAGCCAACTAAATGGATCAGCATAACCATATTGCCATGACATATAGAAACCAACCCATTTACCCTTCAAGCCTTCGTAAAAAGAAAAATATCTAGCAGCTTGAGCAACATTATACTAATTAGCAGTTAGCTTTCCTACATAGGAGATAATTTGAATATGGAATCTAATAGGCACTGCACATGTGTAGGATTAGCTTAACCCCGAAACATGTCTAAGATAAATTGTTAATCCAATAAACTCATAGGCATTTAATGACATTAAAGTAGAAAATAACATTATAGCTTCTTTTTCATTTCTTGCGCCCTCTCCTACACGCAGATGCACAAACATACATCACAAACAATTGAGGACTAATAAAGACTCACCACAATAGAGCAACAACAATATAAAATATGATACTCGATACTAGACTGGAAGCTTGAATTATGCATCTGTATATGACATAATGCAAGTCTGTTATTGACTTAGTGCTTAATTAAATGTGCCAAGTAGTTATTTTCAATCAAGTACACCTAAGAATGCGCAAGTCTGTTAGTGACTTAGTGTACTGCTCTATCAGTTTTAGTAGCGCTTCACAATGTCAGCCGCTTGAGAGGAGTGAATCTGGAGGACCGGAGGAGGCGCGAGGAGCGGAGACGTACCTTGGGAGGTGGCTATAGATGGCGGTGGGGGAGATAGGGGGAGAAGGAGGCCAGGCGGCGTCGAGGTCGGGGAGGTAACTTCAGAGGCGTCGGAGAGGAGGCTTCGGGTAGCGTCGAGGTCGGGCGCGGCGGCGTCAAGGTCGGGGAGGTAGCTTCAGAGGCGTCGGAGAGGAGGCTTCGGGTAGCGTCGAGGTCGGGCGCGGCGGCGTCGAGGTCAGAGGCGAACAAGGACGTTTGGGAGGAGGCTTCGGGCGGCGGCGTCGAGGTCGGAGGTGAACGAGCAAGAGCAAGGGGCTAAGGCACTAGGGAAGTGAATAGGGGAGAGTAAAAAAGAGTGAAGAGTAAGGGCGCACAAACCCTAGCAGTTCCGTCCTAATAAAGGGATATCATAGACGGTTCTATTATGGAACCATCTGTGACAAGTAATCACAAACGGTTCCATAATAGAACCGTCAATGATATCAACTATGTGATTGGTTCATTCTATTTATCCACATGAACCTCATGACAAGTCCATAATACAACTCCAAACCATTTCATCGAAAAATTAATTTTGTCCATTGAAAATTCATTGGACTTCAAAAATTCATATATAATTCAACTCAACTCCAAATAAAGTGAAATCAATTTTGTTCTTGATAATTCAACTCAACTCCAAAATTCACATTGACATCTATATCGGAGATGACAAGTCTATAACACATTAACTAATGTAGCGGTGGCGATCTTAGAAAGGTCTTGATAAGTCGATTGTGGAGAACTCGGCGTTGATGATCCGAATGCTCGACTAGAATAGATCAAACCTCATGCAATCACTACTCCATTGCTCCGATGGTTATCAACCGTGCTGACGCGGTTGACCTCGCAAGAAGACTATCTCCGCATGCGAATCGAGAACACAAGCAAGAAAGTAGAAGATGCAATCGATATTGTATTGCGAATATAGATGAAGTACACAATGTGGGGTTCCTCAACCGAACATGCGGCGAGGCGCTAAGCGAGAATAATCTCAAAGAAAAACCCACCCTATACTATGACTGCTCTCGATATATATAGGGGACGTGAAGAGGTTGACCTAGGGTTGTGCGGTTGTGGAAAGAGGCGTACATAACTGGACTCCTACCTCGACACGCTTACAAGGCCCTATTAGTCCTAAAGCGGTGTGCGACACCTTATCCTCTATTCATGTCACGTAACTATGTCGAAGACCTTGTCGTACAACCGGTCTGGGGTGATCTTGAGGAGTCCATGCTATCTCTGGTCATAGATTGTGTTCAGCAGTCTTGGCTCACCGAGTCTTGGTGAAACCAGTCGTAGGATTTCTTGAACTGGTTGTAGACCTTCTTGAACTGGTCGTGGTCCTAGATTCCTAAATACAAGTAAATCATCTCCATTAGGCGACATCATATAGTTCTTAAATACTATACTCGACCCTCAAAACTAATTTACGATAAATAAGTTGGCGATACGAGCTCTTGTAATTGGAATAGCAAGCATAGCAAATGTGGTTGTATCCATAAAGGTCATGTGCTCATCATCCTCCCTTCTTGAAAACAAAGCCGTCCTCGGCTTTTGATAAAATGAAAATAGGGTAACAAAGAAGCCAAGGTGTATGCATGGTATATGTATATATCCTCTGTTTTAAGCTTCTTCGTTGTTGCACAATTAATGTTATAGAACAGAGCGATTATAAAAGCTCATTGTATTATTAGGCCAAGAATAATCATATATGTTAATGAGCAAAATAAAATTTCTCATACAACAATTATTGCAACTAGTTTTGCAAATTAAAAGGGAAGCATTTATACAATTCAAATCCACGAAGTTGTAAATTTGTAGTGCTAGCACATATGAGCAAATCTACAACCTTTGGAATCAAACAAAGTTCATCCATATAATCATATTTCAATTGAGCATTAGCAAATTCATCTAGCAAGGGTGAAAAGATTTGAAAGTTCTTCCATTCTTCAACATTATTATGCAAATTGTCAATACTAGATGATGCAATAAGAGATGAACACATAGGAATTGGCTGATCACTTAAGTTTATTTTCTTCTCATAATGAACAAGATTCGGTTCATAAGAATTGTTGTTCAAATTAGTAAGCTTCAATTCATCTATGTGATCACAAGTTATGCATATTCGATACACATGAAATTGATTGTCTACACCATAATCTCCAATCAAGTTAAACTTATATCCAGGGATGTACGCACTAGACAAGGATTTCAAACATGCAATTTCAGAAACTTTCTCCATAGCATGTGATAATTTCATCGGTGGCTTCAACAAAATGTAACATAAAGAATCAGTAGGAGAAATTCTAGTTAAAAATTCTTTATGTCTAACCAATTCCACATGATCATTATATGTGATTAACTCATCATATGAATCGCTCAAAATAGTAGGCAATTCAATTATGTTATCACATGGTAAATCAACAAGTTTATCACATGGTGCACTAAAATCAATGCAGTCTGAATTCTCTTCGTGAAATATGTGCATATCAGAATTGTTTTCCACTAATTTTTGCTCGAAAATAGCATGAACAGTGGACAATTGTAGTTCTTCACAAACATACTCACCTTGAGTGATGATAGCATCATGATCTTTACCTTTTTGGCTCGCCTCAGATAAATTAGGTGCATCCATCTCCTCATCTTCTTTCTCAACCAATGTAGTCAATGGTTCAATCAGCTCATTCTCCTCTTCAGCATGGTTCTCTAGCTCTCTTTGAGTGCTCAATACTTCTTTGCAAAATTATAGTTTTATAATTCTCCATAGCAATGCATCTAAAATTTCCTCACCATCGCTATCTACCTCATGATCATCATCATCACACGCAAGGTTAGTCTGCAAGAGCATATTTATCCTCAACATCACTAGCACTTACATAACCACCATCCTATGTTGCAATTACGCCCGTTGACTTGGGCAATCTCTCATGAAGTGGTCCATCCCTTTACAACGGTGACACACAAGGTCTGTCGTACGGCCCGTGGAAACAACCGATGAAGAGCTATGTGCTGGTGCTTGCACACTAGTAGATTTGCTCGTCTCGGGTGCGGCGTGGCGGTGGTGGCATTGCTCTTGAGCGCGCTCTACTCACTAAGGGGTAGCGGATCAAAAACAGGAGGTGGGGCTATCTTTGCTTGTCCCAAATCGATCTCGATGTGGACATACTTCCAGAGTTGCTCATTGTCCTTTGTTGCCTACCCTGCAATTCCTTTTCTACCAAACAAGCAAGTTGGAACAACCTATTAATATCATTATAGTCTTTGTAATCAACTATGTCCTGAATCTCACGCCTTAAACCACCATAAAAATGAGCCATCTTAACCTTCTCATCATCAACAACATTACAATGCGATGCGCCTATTTGTAGTTCTTGATAATATTCCTCGACAGATTTATTACCTTGGTCTAAGCGCTGTAATTTCTTACGCATATCATGTTTAAAAGCAGGAGGAACAAATATAGCACGCATAGCTACCTTCAATCTATCCCATGTATTAGGTGTTAAGCCAGAATTAACCACTTGATTCCACCAAATGATAGCAAAATCTTTAAATTCACTAGTAGCTTATGCGAATCTATGCACTTCGAGAACTAGATGGGCATTAAATTTTTGTTCAACTGTCATCTCCCAATCTATATGTAACATCCCAGTTTATTAATGATTATTAGTATGCATTTCATGACATGAATGTGGTTTTGAATCTTTGCATAACGTTTTGCACTTGGAAAATCACAAAACAAATTAAACCTACAACTCAAAGTGAACTCCCAAAAGAAATCAGTAATAAAAACTTATGAAAACCTTATGGAAATAATTTATTCAAATAATATATTGATTATCATAAATTAATATAATTTTTACTAAATTTGTCGACTTGAATTCAAACCACAGAAAATTCAAACACAATCAACAACCTATTTTAAGTTTGAATTTGAATTAAGCAAATAACCCATGGACAGTGGGTTATCAAATTTTATTTGGGTACTATGTCGCCCCATGAACACCCATGAATTATTTTAGAATTTTTAGAATTTTTTATATATTTTTAAAACTCAAGTCAAACTGGTAATTTATTTGGTCAAATCTGGATTTTACAACCTAGCACTTTTCATCGGGCCCGAGCGAACTGCATTGCCTCGACCGAGCACGATGCACCACTTGGTCGACTGAGCCACTTGGCGTTAGGATTGCCGATCCGATCCGATGATCTGATCTAACTTCTTCGTAACCCCTTCACTGAGTCGCCGACAAGCGGGGCCCACGCCGCAGATGCTTCTTCCACCTCGGTCAGGCTCGCGCAGGAGCTGAGCTCCACGTGGCCGTTGCATGCTGCCGCTCACCCGTCTACGGAGTTACCCCACCGCCCTCCGCGACAAACCTCTGAGCATCGCCTCTTGACGCCGCCTATTCCTTCGTCCTCGCTCTGCTCAAAACCAACTCTATGCCCCTCTCTCAACTCACTTCTCCTCTCGGTTGCCGAGGAGGGGAAGCTTCGCCACGAGCATTTCTCCGGGTAAGTTTCCACCACGGTGTCCCTCGGCTCCCATTTTCGCTCATTGGGGCGCTTGTCGTTGCTTGTAGACCCGGAGCAAGTTCTTGTCCTCACTGCCTCCAGAGCGCGCCTGCGACTCTGCTCCTTCGGCCATTGTCAACTCTGGTGAGATTCTCCCCCGATCAATTGCGTCATCTCGTGCCCTTGGCGTTCTCATGATTTACCCTCAACCTATTTGGCGATGCATCACGGGGGCGTCGAATTTTGAGTTTCCCCAATTCTCGGCCGACAACGCTGTTCCCAGTCCAATTGTCAATCGGGTGAGTCCATTGTCGATTCCCTTGGTTTACACCATCTACACTGTTCCCAGTGACCACCTCTGTAGCTTATGCGCCCTTCGGATGAATCGGGTTTTTGCGCGACCTCCACCACCGATGATGCACAATCGTATGCATAGCTCATTCCGACCCTTGCGCAGACCGCCATGGCGGAGAGGCAGCCGTGAGCGGCCGGCAACAGCGTCGCGAGAGCCAACGCCTGTTGTTGTCAAAGCAGAGCGATCTTGTGGAAATATAATTAGTGTATTAATTAGTATTAATGGCGGGATCCTTGCCGAATCCGGGTTAGCACATTAAATGCTTAGCAAATGGTCTATGACATGTGGGCCCCTTAGCGGCTAAGTGGTAGCGTAGACTTAGTTGAGTACGTTTTCCCTTAAGCAAAGTGTATTCCCTACACCTTTGAAACCGAGAGTATGCGTTTTGTTATCAAGGCGTATTTCAAGTATGCCTCAGACGCCATTCTCGTGGTAGGTCAAAGTTGACCAGTCAACTATTGATGGGGTCCCTTTAAAGTAACTGCAGACTAGAGTTAAGGTCCGTAAGAAAAGTAATAATGTATTTAGAAAATCCGAAATGATTTATTTGTTAATGAAAAATACAATTAACTTTAAAATGCATAACTAATTCATTTTAACTTCAAAAGCAGTGAAACCACTTTTGTTATTTTTCATTTTTAATGAACTTTATTATATAATAGGTTTCAACCTTGTCACTATCACAGAAAATATATTTTGTGGAGAGTGCTCTAAAATTAGATTTTAATATGTTATAAATTGCTTTTAACTTTGAAAATTCATAACTAATTCGTAAAAACTCCAAATAAGATGAACCAAATTATTTTGGTCTTGAAAAATATTATCTATCCATTTTGTAATCCTCATGTCCACCTTTACTCCAGAAAATTTCACGAAAACTTTAGATGAAGTGAGCGATGTCAATTCTAATTTATTTGGATTTTCTGGAAAACTGACTTCCAAACTGTCATAAATTTTGAATAGATCCAAATCAATTGATTCTCATTGCTAAATTCACCTAAAATCTTGCTCTACCTTCTGTGAAGCTTTCATGATTTTTGGATGACTTTGAATTTTTGGGTCTTTTCGATATTATTCGTTCCTATTGTGCTTTCGACTCCTTTCGGTAGGTTCCGACGATCCTATTGTATTGAGAGTGATCCTCTGCAGCAAGATAGTAATCCTCAGCAAGGCAAGCAGTTTGATCATGTTAATCCCATATTTTCAAGTCTAATATATGGATTTCAACTTGTATGTATACATTGCTATTTTGTTGTTAAATTATGGTTTGATTAATTGATCCTATAGTTGCATACTCTGTAGGTAAATGATTACTCTCTACTACCTGAGCCTAGGTTATTTGCTATGATTAGAGTTTGTTGGATGGGCTCTTGTCACTTAGTAGATTACGAGTTAATATGCTTAGACATGTGTTATATCCCGAGTCTCAGTTCGAGAGAATTGTTATTCGGATGAAATAACTAATGGGAAATTTCAGTTCTTTGGGGGTTTTCGGGGGAAAATCTTAGACCCTGGGCCTCCGGCCCAGGCTGGAACACCTTTGGCCAGCCAAGAAGTGGGCCGTGAGGGGAGGAAGGCGCACCAGGCCAGGCCCATGCGCCCCCACCTCTCCCCTCTAACCCTAGCTGGCTCTCCCCCCTCTCCCTCCTCCCTCATTTCCTCCCCAAGCAGCCGCCACCCCCCTTCCTCCCAAGCCGCCGCCCCCTGCTCCTTGGGCGCCACCTCCTGCCTGGCTCGACCCTGTTGCCCCTGGTGTTGCCCCTCCCTGCTATTGGTGCCAATCCTCCCTGCCATTGGTGCTGCGATCTTGCTGCCGGCTTTCGCGAGGACGAGAAGAGGAGGGCAACACTTTTTCGGCCAAAGGAGAGAAGGAGAAGGTGAGGGGAAGTGGGGATCTTCCTCCCCAAGCCTCGTTCATCACCCTCCTGGGTTCTTCAAGGGTAACGAGTCATTTCCCCCGCTGTTTGTTGTTGTTCAGATACGAATTGGATTAGTTTGATTGGATTGAATTAGCGCTGTCAGAAAGTTGAGATCTGTCCAGTTCCTTGCGCGGCCAGTTTCGCCCCTTTAGAGGCCGAATCTCGGGTTTACCTCTCCTAGAGATATGTTCCTGGTTTCGTTAGCTTTCTTTTGGCACCGAGATCACGAATTTTCATCCAGTAGTTTAAACGTTATGACTGTTTTACCACGTACTGCTCTGTCTGTCTGAAATTCTGGGTTTAGTCGGTTGCACCTAGCTTTTGATCTAGTTAGAGTCAGAATCAGGTCGGCTACCCAACTAGGTTTTTGAAGATAATTTCACCATGTTTCCAGGCTGATAAAAATCACTTTATTTGGATCAGTGGTTTAAAAGTTAGAGCATTTTCTTTAGGGCTGTTCAGAATTCTGGGCAGACTGCAGTTGTAGTTTTTCATTGGATGGTTAGACCTCTGTATTGGCCGAATTAGAGTTTTCCATTAACTAGAGTTTTGTAGCCAGTTAAGTTAAGAAAATTTGAGCATGGGTTTTAGGTCTTTTGGACTTATGGTTTTTTATTGGTGAATTTTCTAGTAAAACTGCCAGATTAGGGATAATTGAAATGTTTGGGTAAATTGATCAAATTGAACTTTTATTGGGTTAGTTTGGTTAGAGATTGAGGGAGGACACGTGTAGCATTTCCATACTCGCTTGTCCTCATTTCGATTATTTTATATTGTAGGCGGTGAAGCGGTGAGTGGAGGGGTATCTCAATTACCTCCCAACCCGTTGCAGCGTGGCAGGCAAGTAATTTGTATTCAATGTTTGATGTCATGTATGATGTGTGAATGAATGCTTACATTTGTTCGTATTTGTAGATGAATGCCATGTGTTCTTTTCATTTATGATTACTATTCAATATTGACATGGGATCATCATGACATGCATACATTATTTTGGTAAGACCCATCAATTCCAGTATGGGCACTTGAAATCCCATCAATTCCAAGATGGGTACGTGAGTCCACCATTCCAATGTGGGCCCGCGTTACGTGAGTCCACCATTCCAATGTGGGCCACGTTGGACGATCGTATGAAACGTTCTTCATACGAATACTTTAAGTGAACACCGACGGTGCTTCACTCGCTATCTCCGATATATCACGACAATATGTCCATTTCCTTCAATGCACCATTCCACTTCATCCATTCATAAATTCGTTTCGATAATTGTTCAAATTATGTTTGTGATATATTGCTCATTGTATGTTTGATTGTTACATACAGTTGCTTGCTGAGTCTTTGGCTCATTCTTGCTTTATTGTCTTATTTAGGTAAATGACAAGGAAGAATGATCTTGTGGAGGGTAGATCATCACGTTGCACTCACTATCATATATCAAACAATTTGAGGACTTTTATTGTCGTTAGTTATGATTTGTGTTGCATTGTAATAAGCCATCATGGCCTCGTTTACCATATCTTTCTGAATTGTTTACTTCCATTTCGTTGATTAAGACTTGAGGATGAATACTTGTTTCCATATATTCTTAATACTTGCTTCATCTTATCATGCGATTTGATGTTATTCATTTGAAGAGTAGTGATTGTAGGTGACATCTTGACTTCCTTATAGTCAGGGTGTTACAACATGGTTAGCTATCTTGATCACACAAATCTTATTATTACTCCATTATGTTCAGCACCTTGTGCTTTGTTAATTTGTAAATCTAAAACTAAAAATAAAATTGTTTTAGACTTGGACATAATGGTATGTTGGTGTGATTGTTTGGTGTGACAAGGAAATGTGCCTGAGTCAACAAGGATCGAATTACTTAGCCATTGATCCAAGCACTTTTAAGTACTAACCACCGAGGGTATTGAGAACCCTCTTGACTTAGTACTTTGGCGTGTGTTAGCTCAAGTCGCGGGAGGTGGGTTATGTAACACCCGGTAACATTGAGCCAGGATGCCACTTAACTACTCTAACCGTTTAATTTACATCAACTTACTATAAAATTATAGCAAGCATATCAACGATAAAACCCATCCATGGGTCACAATAGCACAAGTATAATGATATAACAATCGTAGATAATTTAGTACTAGGAGCATAGCAAGATATTAAACCAAGATTAACGTAAACAAGCATCTAAGGTTATTCAATACCATCATTTCCTAGATATAAATCATCGTATTATAATAAAAGTTTCTCATGTCCAATGAATCAACTAATTGAGTGTAGTGTATGATTCCAAGTGCGCTAGCCCTTCCCAAGTCAAACGTCATCAACGATCGCCTAAAAACAACAATAGAGCAAGAATGAGTCCAAGACTCAGCAAATACATAATAAAGCCATAAACAATAGTCTGTCAACCATAATCAAAGTTATCATCATCATCCATTTATTTAATGCCATTTTCATACTCAAACAAACAAGCCATATTCCATATAGATAAAGTTGCACAATTTAACAATTTACTCATATATGTGAATGCACCAACATGCTCATGCTCATATGCATCTCATCAGCTGATACCGGTATAGCGGAGTGTTCACCCGTCGATGACACACTCTATCCTTCACTCCCGTGAAGTCCTGATGTAAACGAGGTGTCCGATCTTTCGATGAGATTGATAACTATCGATTTTGGTGGCGGTGACTCTCACGATCCGACTACAACCGTACGACGACGCTTGCGCCTTAGCAATCGTTGAACCAACTCCAGTGTTATTGACCTCGTTTGGCGCGATCAACTGAACACGGTTCAATCCTGCGAGCAATCGAAGAACTAGCAAGAATAAGACATAGGCAATCTGATATTGCGAATATGAAGGAAACATAAATTGTATTGTGAATAGCAAAGATGGGATCCCGAAGCTGTCTTGACAGGTGGTCGTTTGACACAATCAAGAACGAGTTTGCACAATGGCTAAACCTAAACTCAACGAAATCCAAGTTCAAGCGAGGAGGCGGCGTCTCTATATAGGGAAACGACCAGGTGGCGGCCAGCGAGGTGGGCGACGCCCTAGGGTTACAAGGCCGTGGGCCAAAGTAGAGTGGCGCGGCACCCTTCGACTAGGACTCTAATACGGATACGGACTCCTTTGATAATTTCGGCGGCTCGGATAGAATTTGATGATGAGGTTGGATCCGTTAGAAAGTAGACTTGATAAGCTTTCCACGAAGTCGAAGCGCCCCAAGCGGAGTCCGTATGAAGAAGTTACGCCCGTTTAAAGTTAGTCTTGTGCGACGCAGTAGTCCGAATCGACTTGAGCAGGCCCATCTCGAACTCTTGCTTGTCTTGGACCCAAAGTGACGTGATGATCTCCATTATGCCTTCCATACATCTCCACGACTCCATGCCTCTCCATTGTCCTTTCCCATATTCCTAAGCACAATTAAATCACTTGCATTAGGTAGCGGTCTATTCTCGAGTATATAATCCTAGGAGCAATTCACGATAATTAAGTTGGCGAGCACGAGCTCGGGTAAGAGGTCCTTGTACTGGTTGTGGTTGAGTTGTATGTGTAGGCACGGTTATATCCATGGTAGGGATGTCCTCATCATCCTCCCCTTCTTGCATTTGAGTCGTCCTCGACTCAAGCTCATCCTCTTCCCCCAAGTATGGCTTCAAATCTGCAATGTTAAATGTGGGACTAACCCCAAAATCTGCAGGCAGTTCAAGCTTGTATGCATTATCATTAATCTTTTCTAATACTTTGAAAGGACCATCAGCTCTAGGCATCAGTTTTGACTTTCTCAATTCGGGGAACCTATCTTTTCTCAAGTGCAACCAAACAAGATCTCCTGGTTTAAAAGTTATGTGTTTTCTCCCCTGACTACCAGCAAGTTTATATTTAGCATTCATGCGCTCTATATTCTCCTTGGTTGTCTCGTGTATTTTTAAAATCAGTTCAGCACGTTGTTTTGCATCAAAGTTCAATTTCTCTGAAGGTGGGAGAAGCATTAAATCAATAGGAGCACGAGGCACAAAACCATAAACAACTTCAAAAGGGCACATCTTTGTAGTAGAATGCAATGACCGATTATAAGAAAACTCAATATGAGGCAAGCATTCTTCCCACATTTTTAAATTCTTTTTCAACACAGCCCTAAGCATGGTAGACAAAGTTCTATTCACAACCTCAGTTTGTCCATCAGTTTGGGGATGACAAGTAGTAGAAAATAACAGCTTAGTCCCCAATTTAGCCCATAAAGTTCTCCAAAAATGGCTAAGGAATTTAGCATCACGATCTGAAACTATAGTATTAGGCACACCATGCAAGCGAATAACTTCACGAAAGAATAAATCAGCAATATTGGTAGCGTCATCGCTCTTATGACAAGGTATAAAATGGGCCATCTTAGAAAATCTATCAACAACCACAAATATGCTATCCTTTCCCTTCTTTGTCCTAGGCAATCCTAAAACAAAGTCCATCGAAATATCTTCCCATGGAATGCTAGGGACGGGTAAAGGCATATATAAACCATGAGGATTAAGTCGTGACTTAGCTTTTTGACATGTAGTGCAGCGAGCAGCGTGGCGCTCGGCGTCCGTCTCATCTTTGGCCAAAAGAAATGATCGACAAGTATGTCCTCTGTTTTCTTCACACCAAAATGTCCCATTAACCCACCTCCATGTGCTTCCCAGTAACAACGTGAGATTTAGCGGAACTAGCGAGGAATGCACAACTTGTTAGCTCTAAACACAAATCCATCATTAATGACAAATTTATTCCACATTTTCCCTTCTTCACAATTCAACAATATTTCTGCAAAATCAGCATCGTGCACATATTGCTCTTTAATAGTCTCTAATCCAAAAATTTTGAAGTCAAGTTGTGATAACATGGCATATCTCCTAGACAAAGCATCAGCAATAACATTCTCTTTTCCCTTCTTGTGTTTTATGACATAGGGAAAAGACTCAATAAATTCAACCCACTTTGCATGTCTACGGTTCAATTTACCTTGACTTGAATATGCTTTAGAGATTCATGATCGAATGTATAACAAATTCTTTGGGCCATAAATAATGTTGCCAAGTTTCTAAGGTTCGAAAGAGGGCATATAACTCTTTATCATAAGTAGAATAGTTCAAACTAGGCCCACTCAATTTCTCACTGAAGTATGCTATCGGTTTACCTTCTTGTAACAACACGCCACCTAAACCAATTCCGCTTGCATCACATTCTAGCTCAAAAGTCTTATTGAAATCAGGGAGTTGGAGTAGAGGTGCATGTGTTAACTTATCTTTCAATGTGGTGAAGGCATTCTCACTGCGGTGCCCCAAACAAATGGCACGCCCTTCTTGGTAAGCTCATTCAATGGTGCGGCGATAGTGCTGAAATCCTTCACAAAGCGGTAGAACCCGCCAAGTCCTAAAAGCTCCGCACCGTGCAGGCCGTGTTAGAGTCGGCCAACTCAGTATTGCTTCAACCTTGGCTTGATCAACTTCAATTCCAATGGAGTAACAACATAGCCAAGAAACGCAACTCGATCGGTGCAAAAGGTGCACTTCTCAAGGTTACCAAATAGGCGTGCATCACGTAAAACCTTAAAAACAACACGTAAATGGTCGGATGTTCCTCTAATGATTTGCTATATATCAATATATCATCAAAATAAACCACCACAAATCTACCAATGAAAGCACGCAAAACCTCATTCATTAGTCTCATGAAAGTACTAGGAGCATTAGTTAAACCAAAAGGCATTACTAACCACTCATATAACTTGAACTTAGTTTTAAAAGCCGTTTCCATTCATCGCCTAATTTCATGCGGATTTGATGATAACCACTCATAAATCAACCTTGGAAAAGACAACGAGCCACTCAATTCATCAAGCATATCATCTAACCTAGGAATAGGATGATGATACCTAATGGTGATATTATTAATCGCTCTACAATCCACACACATGCGCCATGATCCATCTTTCTTTGGTACCAAAATGGCCAGGAATAAAGACAAGGGCTAAGAGATTCACGCACATACCCTTTATCAAGCAACTCTTGAACTTGGCGTGAATTTCTTTAGTTTCTTCCGGATTGGTCTTATATGGTGCTCGGTTGGGCAATGATGCACCGGGATTAAATCAATTTGATGCTCAATCCCACGAAGCGGTGGCACCCGTGGGATGTCCTTTGGAAAGACATCTTTGTACTCTGCAAAATGTTAGTGACGGTGGCAAAGAAGAAGGTATATCCTCAAATGAAAACAATGCTTCTTTGCAAATTAATGCATAGCAAATGAATTACTAGCATCCAGTTGAGTCATATCGATTTGGTAGCAAGAAAACTAGCACCTTTCAATTTAATTTCTTTATTTTGTCATGAACAGTTTAGGTTCTTTCTTTTATGTTGCTCAAGCTCTTTTGCTACAATCGATTTTCGCTCTTAGTATTCTCCTTCTCTCTTCTAGCTCTAGCAAGGTCATCTTTAACAATTTGTTCAGAGTCATAGGATGCGGCAATTTTCTTTCCCTTGAACATGAGAGAGTATTGATTATTCTTACCATGATGTATACAATCAGTATCGTATTGCCAAGGTCTTCCTAATAATAATGAACAAGCTTGCATAGGAACAACATCGCAATCAACATAATCATGGTATGAACCCATAGAAAAATGTATTCTAACCATCCGTGTTACCTTCAACTTACCATTGCTGTTGAACCATTGAATATGGTATGGGTGGGGATGAGGTTTAGTCGACAACGCAAGCTTCTCCACCATATCCATACTCGCCAAATTGTTGCAACTCCACCATCAACAATTATGCGAATGGAGCGTTCCTTGACAACGCCCTTGATTTGGAATAAATTATGGCGATTATGCTCGGCATGAGACACTTGAGCACTTAGTACGCGTTGCACTATAATGCTCAAATACTTGTCGGCATCTTCGGCGTCAACATGTTCCTCCTCATGGTTAGATTTATCATCATGTCCTGCAGGGTCATTTGCAAGCATAGCATATGTTTCATCATCTAAATCACTAGCAGAGGAATACCCACCATCATCACGTATAATCAATACACGCTTGCTTGGACAGTCCCGCATCATGTGTCCATAGCCTTTGCAGCGATGGCATTGAGCGTCCCTCGTTAGATCTGTCGAAGCAACCAAGAGGAAGTTTTTGCCGGAAGTTGTGGTGTTGTTTTGGCTGCTTCGAAAACTCTTGTCGCTGAATTTGAGGTAGTAGGGCGCTGCTTGTTGTTGGCGGTTAATGGTGGGGCCGCCATAGTGGAAGAGGAAAAAGGTGTACGCGTCCATGAATTTGTGCGACCTGTAGAAGGGTTAGATCGCGTTCTCGTCAAGCGCCCCCGCAATTCTCGTTCGACTTTGCAAGCAAGATGAAACAATCTAGTCATGGAGTTATAATCTTTATAATCAAGAATGTCACGAATGTCACGATTCAATCCTCCCAAAAACCTAGCCATTGATGCCTCCTCATTCTCAACTAACCCACAGTAAGCAACATGCCAATTTGTAATTCCTGATAGTATTCTTCCACAGACTTTGCACCTTGTTGTAAGCGTTGCAATTTATTTAACAAATCACGAGCATAATATGAGGGAACAAATCGATGACGCATAAGCAATTTTAAAGCCTCCCAAGTGTTAGGTATGTTATTGGGATGTTGACGGCAATGTTCTTTCCACCAAATAGAAGCAAAGTCGGTAAATTCACTAGTAGCAGCCCTAACTCGTCTATTCTCGGGAAAATCATGACAAGCAAATTTTTGATCAACAGCTAGTTCCCAATCTAAATAACTATCAGGGTCATATTTACCATTAAAGGGCATATTGAATTTAACCTTAGCAAAAGCATCTTAGTGGTCACGTACCTCACGTCGTGGGGTTCTCTTCGCATACCTTGTCGGTTGAAGCGCAATTGGCGGCAGCTCGATCGTTGTTGTGGTTAGCTCGCCATCGCCTCGAGAATCACCCACATATTCATCTTGTCGCTCTACCGTCACGGCGGGGAGCGATGGTCGAAGCTTGGACAATCTCCTCAAGTCGCGCCATAATATCTGCTAAAGAATTATTAGTAATACCTTGTGCTCTCTCCATCGCAGCGAGCGTTGCGTTTGTCTCAATCTGGGTGCTCTCTAGTTGAGCAAGTCGCTCATTTGTAACTCTGACGTCCTCCTCAAGGCCCTCCGTACGATGATTCATTTCGCGAAATGTTGTATGATTCCTTCAATGCGGGGTGTGACATGTATCTTGATCGATAAACTCTCGGAACACGCCATTGTTAGCAAAAACACAAGAATATGTCCCTAACAAGAACTAGGGTATGGTGGTTCAAAGTCGCTCGCCTCAAGCCTTCTATCAATTCTTACCAATTCTTACCAAGCACACAGGCGATCGGCAACGATGGTGACAATATATCTTTGAAGATTGGATGGAGCGATTGCCAGGTAAAGCTCAGCCTGTACGGTGTAGAAAAGGTGTAGCTGGGAGGGCTCAAGTTTAGTAGCAAGGAGTAGCAATAATCAATTCAGAAAATGCAAGCTGAAAAATCGTTCAGCGCCGGTGGAGTGCTTGGCCTAGGCTAGACCGTACTAGAGGCGAGCCTAGAACACCAACGAAGACACACCGTGTGAAAAGAAACTAGATGGCGTTGCACACGGAGTTACGGGCTCGAAAAGTGTCTTTGTCTTCACGGGGACCTTAGAATCACGTCTGGAAGGGCTCTGTCAATTTTGAGCAAATTCGAGAAACTTGATTTTCCTCGGTTTGCGGGCCCGTTTGAGGCCCTAAACGACCTTTTGGGGTCGGAGCTGCGGCGTATGTGCGTGGTATCTTACGCGGATCTGAAAACCCGATTTCCACGACTTCCTTTCCAGCGGATCAAAATCGCCTCAATCGGAGGTCGTATGCAAAAGTTAGGTTTTTCTCTCTCTTTTTTTTTTTTTTTTTAATGCGCGGCTCTTTTAATGCGGTACTGTTCCTTCTTTTTTTAATGCGTATGCAAAACCAACTCAGAGCGTGTCCTACTCGAAACCAACCAGGCAAGGCTTCCAAAACCAACTCAGAGATCGTGTCCTACTCAAAACCAACCAAGGCAAGGCTTCCAAAACCAAATCCGAGATCGTGTCCTACTCGAAACCAACCAGGCAAAGCCTCCCTAGAGATCGAGTCCTCCTCCTTTTCTACTCCCGTGGTAGTTCGGATCTAAGCCAAGCGGTGAGACCAAAACGTGAATAGAACTCGAAACTCTAGAGGAACAAGACACTAAGACCAAAGAAAGAACACGGCGATGCAGCAGAAAGTTCAACAATGCAATGTCTTGAAAAGAAAAATTGCGAGGCTAAGACTGGTTTGGACAGATTGAATACTCTTGCTAAATTTTTTTTGTGTACTCTAGGTAAGGAAAAGCAATCTAATCTATGGTAAATCGGAAATTCTCACCGAGCAACCTTGAGCTCGATACCACTTGATGTAAGCGAGGTGTCCGATCTTTCGATGAGATTGATAACTATCGATTTTGGTGGCGGTGACTCTCACGATCCGACTACAACCGTCGACGGCGCTTGCGCCTTAGCAATCATGAACCAACTCAAAGTGTTATTGACCTCGGCTGGGCGCGATCAACTGAACACGAAGTTCAATCCTGCGAGCAATCGAAGAACTAGCAAGAATAAGACATAGGCAATCGATATTGCGAATATGAAGGAAACATAAATTGTATTGTGAATAGCAAAGATGGGATCGAAGTTGTCTTGACGGTGGTCGTTTGACACAATCGAAGAACGAGTTTGCACAATGGCTAAACCTAAACTCAGCGAAATCCAAGTTCAAGCGAGGGAGGCGGCGTCTCCTATATAGGGAAGCGACCGGGGTGGCGGCGGCGAGGTGGGCGACGCCCTAGGGTTACAAGGCCGTGGGCCAAAGTAGAGGTGGCGCGGCACCCCCGACTAGGACTCTAATACGGATACGGACTCCTTTGATAATTTCGGCGGCTCGGATAGAATTTGATGATGAGGTTGGATCCGTTAGAAAGTAGACTTGATAAGCTTTCCACGAAGTCGAAGCGCCCAAGCGGAGTCCGTATGAAGAAGTTCGCCCGTTTAAAGTTAGTCTTGTGGCGTAGTCCGAATCGACTTGAGCAGCCCATCTCGAACTCTTGCTTGTCTTGGACCCAAAGTGACGTGATGATCTCCATTATGCCTTCCATACATCTCCACGACTCCGCATGCCTCTCCATTGTCCTTTCCCATATTCCTAAGCACAATTAAATCACTTGCATTAGGTAGCGGTCTATTCTCGGTAGTATATAATCCTAGGAGCAATTCACGATAATTAAGTTGGCGAGCACGAGCTCGGTAAGAGGTCCTTGTCTTGGTTGTGGTTGAGTTGTATGTGTAGGCACGGTTATATCCATGGTAGGGATGTCCTCATCAAGTCCCCACCAAATTAGGATTTTATCTAGAGCTCTCCGGACTAGTCATGTATCTTTCTCACCGACCTCACCGGAATAGTTACATGACTTTCTCACCGACCTGGCTCATGCAACCCCTGTCATGATGAATGTAAATGATCGACATCTTTATTTATTCATCAACATAGTCCATCTCATTAACTCAATATCTCCTCCTCATTATCTCAATATCATAATCTCATTCACTCAAGGTCATCAATATCATGTATAATAATAAGTCGAGCGAAAGCATAATAAATAGCATGATAAGTAACAACAATGATCATGGTGAACAACACATTGTTCACCACTCTACCATGTACTTGCCTTTACTAGTTGCGGCCTTGCGGTTTGGCTAGAAGACAACAACAAGCACGACACCTCTCCTACAATAAATACCCAAATTTCAATACAAGCTCTGACATTATAAGATCAACAATCAATTGACATCGCTCCTACCGCCCCCAAATCCAGCGCTTCCCGATGCGAGCAGTCACCCTTATCGTCACGGTACTAAAAAAATAACTTTTGACTCGGAAGTCGATCATAGCAAACCACCCGATTCTGGATTCTTCACAAAATTCCTCACTTTTTCTTAGATTACCACGACTTCTAATTAAGTCATCTAACACCCCATTTTATCCCGGAAGATCGATCTGTCATCTTGGAGATGATGAGTTTTACTAAATTCATAACTTTTGTTTTACCCGATCAAAATTTGAGTTATTAGATTCTCCAGAACCCTTAGACAATTATCTACATCTTTCATGTAGATCAAAATCTCTAATTAGTCTATTTACTATTTTTAATCTTGATCTACCAAAACAATGCTAAAAGGCGACAACTACCTAGACAAAGATATTAAAACCTTCATTACTTTTACTACAAAACTCGAAAAGCGCGATCTTAGACTCTATGAAAATATGATAAAATTGTATACAATAACCTAGTTGGCAAGACTTTCCAATTCGGCCAACTTCTATGTCTAATGATCGGATGAAATTCTATATCTACAATCATCGGACATCACAAGACTGTTGTAGAAGAAAATTCATAACTTTTGATTGGTTTATCCAAAATTTTATATTTTACCAATCTAGAAATATTACGAAATTTACTACAACAATCGTGTTGGGTGAAATTCCTGAATCATCCTTTAACTAAATTATAATTAAATAACAAGGTGACTGCTAATATTCGTCGATTCTCTGCACAGTAGTAAAGAAATCAACATAACTTTTAGACCGCAACTCCGATTTAGGTGATCTTTAAGCCTATAGAAAGCTGAGAACAGCCCTACAATTCTCTAGGAGACGGAATCTCCAAATTCGGCCTCTAACTGTGCGAAAAATGATGCACAAGAAATCTGCAGACTAACCCGATCTACTAATCGTTTCCCTAACGAACACTTGCTACTTCCCTCTAGTCAGACTCTAATCTCTACTAAAATAATTAGAAAACAGAGAGGAAGAAATCAGATCATTACCACAGGATGGATGCCAAAACTACGATCTAATCCTCACTTTCCCTTCCTTCTCCCTCCTAATCTTTTCTTGCTCTTTTCTTGTCAACACAGAAAATCGATAGCGACACAAGGCAATCTCTCTCCATCCCATCTAATGCATGCGACATCACGACAGACACAGTCCTCATGCTAATATTGCTTCATTTTCTCTCTCTCTCGGTAGACTTTGCATGCGACAAGCCAAACCAACTAATAGCAGCGACAACTGCGGCAACTACAAGCGCATGCATGTAGCGATACTAGCTAGGAGCGTATGATCGGCGATGGAGTCTTTGCTGGAAGATGAGCTATAGCATGAGGCGCGCACGGCCGGGAGCTAGTGGCGGTGAGGCGAGGAGTTCGCGTGAGGGAAGGCGAGAGGGCTAGTGGTGAACAAGGGAAAAGGATTAGGGTTGGTGCCCTCACCTTTGGCGGCTCCCCACTTGGGCCAAAACCATGGACCTAAAGCCCAAGTTAAGTTCTCCTCTAAAAAACTAAATTTTCTCATTTTAATTCTAGTTAAATACCTTTCTCAATTCAATTAATTCTCCAATGTTAAATGGGATATTACATTCTACCCCCTAAGCGAATTCAACCTCGAATTCTACTCTTACGTTTTCTCGGAAGAACACCAAAACTATAATTAATCACAATTAGCATATTCCGCGTGAACAACTCGTATTACCTCGCGCGCAAACAAGACTACAACTACACGTCGCCTCCCGCTCAAACTGACATGACCACCGCACCTTGACGTAAGTGACGTATTTCGCCTCAACACTCTTCTCGACCTTTTCCAGAGCCACTCAACAGACATGACTCAAAGGCACGGTCATACTCGTGGGTCAACGGCTCTAACGAAACCTCACACTCCGATTTCTCAAGTGCTCCTATGACACGAGTCACACAAAACATTGTGTACCTGCGCGAGCTTGAGACGGTCCTAGCGATACGCTATCTTCCCAAAATCCCCGCAACTATCGGAAATGATCCAATGTACCTTGGGGCCAATCTTTCCTTTGGTACCAAACCGCACAACCTGCACATAACACACAGAACTCTTATTCCATCTCGATCGATCTCTTCACCTTAACAAGGAGCACCTCCTTTAACTAGGGCCGCACAAAAGAACTCCTTTTAAACAACCTCTTTTACAAACAGAGCCCAACTGAAAACAATGAATTCTCAAAGCGTTACTCAACCCGAAATCAACAACCACACTCATTTAGAGGAGCTACACTATTCCATAAAAAGATATTCTAGTTCACTCTTTCACTCCTTTATCAAAAAAAAAATTATATTGACAAAGGAAGTGTGCTAAATTTTCCATTGATTGAGTCCGGGCAAAAGAAGTCTTTCACCGGTCTCAGACCAATTTAACAGGGTTCTGCACTTTCTCCCGTATAGGGGCTCGAAAGGTGCCATGCCGAGACTAGCTAGAAAGCTATTGTTGTAAGAAAACTCGTGAATGGCAAGCATTTCTCTCAATGCTTCCCATAGGAAAGGACACAAGCACGAGCATATCTTCCAACACTTGATTGACTCTTTCGGTTTGGCCATCGGTTTGAGGATGATATCTTTGTTGAAAAGAAATCACAGTTCCATAGCTTCTTGCAAGCTATGCGAGAAATGGGAAGTGAAGATGGAACAACGATCGAGAGCGATCATCTTGATATCCCATGCAAGCTCACAATCCTTGAGGCATAGAGCTCAGCTAGGCGATCGATGCGAATATTGGTCTTGGTGGAAGAAAGTGTGCCACTTTAGTCAACCGATCAAAGACCACCCAAATGCCATCATTTCCCTTGGTGACACAGGTAAGCGGTGATAAAATCCATCGGATCGAATCCCACTTCCACTCTAGAATTGGCAAGGGTGAAGCGGGCTGCTGGACATCGATGCTCGGCCTTGACACGCACGACACCGTCACACTCGACAACGAACTTTGCAATCCCCTCTCCATTCGGGTCCACCAAAATGCGTGTAGGAGATCTTGATACATCTTTGTGGCCCCGGATGATTGGATAAAGGGAATCATGGGCTTCACGGAGAATCAAATCCGCAATTCCATGTCCTTCGAATCACAAGGCGCTACGTGAACCATACAACACCATTGTCATCTTCGAGAAGCACTTGGCTATCCGTTCTTGATATTACGCTTGATTCGGTTTACTCCTTCGCTTGATTGCCGAGCTATCTTGATCGATATCCTAAGGTTGATTGCATAATCATGGCAGCAAGGAACCCATGCTCAACCATTACTAAGTTGAGTCATTGAAATTCTTCAAGGAGGGTGGGTTTATTGCTCTTTAAACATCAAGGTATTGCCATAAACCTTGCGACTAAGTGCATTAAACAACATTAGTCTTACCGGATGGTATCTGAATACCCATATCATAATCTTTGATCAATTCCAACCACCTTCTTTGCACGAGGTTCAGATCCGGTTGGGTGAACAAATACTTCAAACTTTTTGTGGTGCGAATACACCTCGCATAGCGATTCAGAGCGGTAATATCACCAAATCTTCAATGCATGTACCACTGCAGGCTAGTTCCAAGTCATGGGTAGGATAATTGAGCTCATGAGGTCTCAATTGCCTTGATGCGTGAGACACTACTTTGCCATCTTGCATAAGAACGCATAGCGAGTCCTTGACGAAGCATCGCAATAGATATCGAAACTTCGTGGACATCGGGAAGAACGAGGCTGGAGCCGTGGTCAATCTTTTCTTGAGTTCTTGGAAACTCTTCTCACAATCGAAGACCACTTATACTTCTTGTCCTTCTTGAGAAACTCACATCGGCCAGCGATCTTGGAAAAGTTTCAATAAGCGGCGATAGTATCTGCTAAGCGAGAAAACTTCTCCGTCGATCCACGATATGGGCTGACCCCATGAGAGCACATCATCGACCATGCTAGGATCAGCGGCTATGCCTTCCGCTGAAAGAACATGACCCAATAAGGCCACTTCCTTCAACAAAACTCGCACTTCTTGAACTTAGCATCGGTTGATGTTCGCACATTTTTACCAATACTAGCCGGTGTTGATATGCTCTTCGTCATTCTT
This sequence comes from Hsuehochloa calcarea, assembly GCA_036346395.1. Lineage (NCBI taxonomy): Eukaryota > Viridiplantae > Streptophyta > Magnoliopsida > Poales > Poaceae > Hsuehochloa > Hsuehochloa calcarea. The sequence continues at coordinate 18,581,221 of CM070614.1, read as the reverse complement.
GAGTAGATGAGGATATCATCAATAAAGACCACCACAAACTTGTCCAAATACTCCATGAATACCATATTCATAAGATTCATGAAAAGAAGCGGGAGCATTGGTCAAGCCAAAAGACATGACATGCACTCATACAATCCGTAACAGTAGATAAAGCCGTCTTGAATGTCTTCAAGCCTGATTAGGACTTGATGGTAGCCCAACCTCAAATCAATCTTGGAGAATACCCGAGCGCCGGTCAGTTGATCGAAGAGGTCGTCAATCCGAGGCAGCGGGTACTTGTTCTTCACCATCACAGCATTCAATGGACGGTAATCAACACACATACGCAGAGTCTTGTCTTTCTTCTTTACAAAGATTACGAGATAACCCCACGGTGATGAGCTCGGGTGAATGAAACCCTTCTCTCGAAGCTCACCAAGTTGCTTCTTCAACTTCACCAATTCATTTGGAGGCATCCGATCTGGCCTTTTGAAATCGGGCGATGCGGGAAGCAACTTGATGATTTAACTCAATGTCTCGATTGGAGGCATCGAGGCAATTCTTGGGAAAAACATCTACAAAGTCACACACCACAGGGACTTCATGAATCTCCACGGTTGGCTTGGCTTCAAGTGCATAATGATGTGGTTCTTGCGGCTTGAGAAACTCCAACTTGCTCGCCGAATGGACTTGTGAGGGTGATGAATTTTACACAATCGATTTGCCCCAAGTGTTGGGACAGCCAATCCATGCCAAGTATCACATCCAATCTCGCTTGAATCGATGAGGATCCGTTTGCCAAAAATCCCACTCCTCCAATCTCAATAGAAACATCCCGACATTCATATTCAACTCTCATTACCGACCCCGGAAAATGAATAATCAAAGGAACATGCATGGGAACAATTGAAAGATCACTAAGTGCAGCAAAAGACTTTGATATAAAAGAATGCGAAGCTCGGAATCAAATAAAGCAGATTTGGTGAGAGTTGACAAGAAAAGTGTACCCAACACGACGTCGGTGCCTCCTCGAGCCTCCTCGGTAGAGATATGGTTGACTCGATCACGCCCACATTCTCGGGCCTTCGATTGATCTTCCGATCATGGCCATTTCCTTGCCCGCGTCCTCCATTAGGGCGAGGGCGCTCCAGCTTCTTAGGGCATTGATTAGCATAATGCCCTTGTTGTTGCTGAGAAGCGGTGACATCGGCGGTGGGTTGCGGAGACCCCTTGCTGTCCCACAGTGCACGTGGTCGAGACCGCGGCTGCGGTGGGCATGGTACAAGCGCGGTGCACTCAAGCGGTCTTTGAAGTGAGAGTGATGCACCGGGCTTGCCCGCCATAATAACGAGAGCATTGGCCTTGCTAATTTTGGACCTCCCACTTAAGCTTGCGAGAATCACCAAGTGCCACGGCTTTGTGCTCGGCAACAATGGCCTTGTCGACCAACGGCTGGAAGTCGGGAAGTCAACAATAGATAGCTTGTCTGAAGCTCCTCGGACATGCCATCCATGAACTTCTCTTGTTTCGCCTCATCCGTAGGCGTCCTCGAGGGCGTATCGGGAGAGGTGGTTGAAGTCGTGCAAGTACTCGATCACCGATTTGCGCCCTTGCTTGAGCGCCGAAATTCCTTCTTCTTAAGCTTCATCAATCCGTGAAACATGAGTCGTGACGGTCTGAAACTCTACCCAAGTGATAGCCCGACTGCGGGCTGCATGGCGAGGAAGTTCTCCCAGGTGAGTCTGACCCCTCGGTGATGGGAGGTGAATAGTGCTAAATCATGTGGCAAAAAGGCGATCGGCGTGTGGGTACATTGGTACACCCTGCAGGTTAAATCTATTCAATAATTTTGTCCTAGGTTATGGACAAGCTGGTTATTTCTCGCAAAATTAGACTACAATCTTTAATTAAAACTTGACATGGGTGGTATGAATGGGTAATTCATGCTATGGTTGTGGTGACTATTGGGTTAGTCACTTCGGGATGTTGTTGTCATCTATTTATTGTTATTATGTTGTTATTTATGTTATTTGAACAATAAAAATAGATTGTAAACTTGCCTTTAAATGTATTACATTATTGCAAATAAAGATTGCTTTGTCTTTGAAAATGAAACATCTGACCTCCACTTAAATAAGCTTGCATATAGCGTATGTATAGGCTTGTTACTCTACGTAAGCCTTGCAGTACAATTTTGTACTCAATTGCTTTGCTAGCTATTTGTTGCAGAGGAGGAAGGTGAGCCCCAAGGGCCTCACTTTACGTGAGATGTGTTCGGAGTTTGACGACTAGCTTGGCGGTGCAGTTGGTTGCCTTGTGGGTAAAGGCACACTAATTGGCACTTTTGTTTATCGCCATCTTATGGCATTTCACTTCATTGTCTAATTAGTTAATTGTATGTCTTTTGGCGGTCGGCCTCCTTTGTAATAACTCTACTATGTGTGTCCTTTGAATTGTTAAGTGTTGCTTTTATTCTATGTCTTGAATAGAATTGATCCATGAATTTTGTAATGGGGTGTGTATCTGCATTTCGAAAGTATACATATCTAGAAGACAAGGGTTATTTTGTTTGCGATGCTAGGGTCAATTGGTGAATAAGCATTGCAAGCTTAATAAACTGGGGTCCTCACAAAGTTGGTATCAGAGCCATACTAACCATAGAAACCACTAACTTAGTCGTCTTTAGGATATTTTGAAAAACTTAGTTTCAAAATGTCAAATGGTTTATGAAAACTTAAGTGAGTTCTCAGATTTTACTCCTTACCTAACTTAGACTGCTCATCTCACCTTGTCTTGTTTAAGTTTTGAAAAGTTGTTTCCTCTCATCTTTACTTCAAAAGATAGTTGTTACCGTTTAAATTTGGTTTTGAGATTCAATGAGTGTTGATAATATGAAGTGTTGGTCGTCTTTTAGGGTAGATTATAAGTATTTGAAGTTGGGAATTCCAGCTTGGAGCTTGGGTACAAGTTTTGGACATCAAGTACCAAGTTCTTCGATAGGGCTTAAAATAAGAGGATAATTCAACTAAAGCTTGTGGGATTCAAAGGGCAAGGCGTGATATAGATAGCTAATGTCTAGCACACTCTAGATGGCTTTTATCATGATCATTAGATGCAATAAGAATTGAGTTGTGTCCTGAAAATTACTTCTCAAACCGATTACTCGGTCGCTCAGTACGAGTTAGTCGTACCAAGAAGTTGAATCTTGTGTCTTATGAGTTTTGCATTGGATCTTATGTCTTTCTGCAAATGTTTGGAGTTCGTTTCCTTGCTAGTTATATGTTTATAATTGGGTTAGGGTAATATATCATTTCCCTAGTTGATAGCTAGTCTTTTGCTACCTTTCGTCTCTAGTTTTCGTATTTGTGTTGCTAACCCGCCTCAATGAAACAGGATGGTTTGAAGAACACGCTGAAACTGGTCGACACCATTTGTTCGGATGAGGAGCTCCCACCTCCTCGACCATGGTCGAGGTTCTCACTCGATTGAGCGGAATCGCATGGATCAGACAAGGATTCTAGAGGCGATTGCAAGGAACACCTCCAATATTTCAGGTGCCTCTGGATCAGGACGAAGAGGTGGCCACCATCAGAGGAGGGGACTCTCAGAGTTCCTTTGCACACAGCCACCTACCTTCTCGCGGTCCGAGGACCCACTTGCCGCGGATGATTGGTTGCGTCTTTGTTGAGCGGGGCTCGATGTCGCTCGATGCCGAGGCGAGGAGGGCACTATTCACCTCCCATCGGTGGAGGGGGCTGCACTCTCACGGTGGGAGAACTTCCTCGCCATGCGGCCCAGGTCGGGCTATCACTTGGGTAGAGTTTCGCCTTGCTTCTACGGACTCATGTTTCGCCGGATTGATGAAGCTTAAGAAGAAGGAATTCTCGGCGCTCAAGCAAGGGCGCCGTCGGTGGTCGAGTACTTGCACGACTTCAACCACCTCTCCCCGGTACCCACGAGGGCGTGCCCACGGATGAGGCGAAACAAGAGAAGTTCATGGATGGCATGTCCGAGGAGCTTGAGGACAAGCTATCTATTGTTGACTTCCCGACTTCCGATCGTTGGTCGACAAGGCCATTGTTCTTGAGCACAAAGCCGTGGCACTTGGTGATTCTCGCAGCTTAAGTGGGAGGTCCAAAAATTAGCAAGGCCAATGCTCTCCGTTATTATGGCGGGCAAGCCCGGTGCATCACTCTCGACTTCAAAGACCCGCAGAGTGCACCGGCGTTTGTACCATGCCCACCGCAGCCGTGGTCTCGATCACGTGCACATGGGACAGCAAGGGTCTCCGCAACCCATTGCTTGATGTCACCTTCTTCTTCTCAAACAACAAGGGGCATTATGCTAATCAATGCCCTAAGAAGATCGAGCGCCCCTCGTCCTAATGGAGGGCGCTGGCAAGGAAATAGCCATGATCGGAAGATCAATCGGAAGGCCCGAATGTGGGCGTGATCGAGTCAACCATATCTCGGCCGAGGAGGCTCGAGAGGCACCCGGCGCCGTGTTGGGTACACTTTTCTTGTAAACTCTCGGCCACTACCATAGCTTTTATTTGATTCCAGAGCTTCGCATTCTTTTATATCAAAGTCTTTTGTCGCACTTAGTGATCTTTCAATTGTTCCCATGCATGTTCCTTTGATTATTCATTTTCCGGGTCGGTAATGAGAGTTGAATATGAATGCTCGGGATGTTTCTATTGAGATTGGAGGAGTGGGATTTTTGGCAAACCAGATCCTCATCGATTCAAAGAGATTGGATGTGATACTTGGCATGGATTGGCTGTCCCAACACTTGGGGCAAATCGATTGTGCGAGAAAATTTATCACCCTCACAAGTCCATTCGGCGAGCAAGTTGGAGTTTCTCCGAAGCTGCAAGAACCACATCCTTATGCACTTGAAGCCAAGCCAACCAGGGAGATTCATGAAGTCCTGTGTGTGTGACTTTGTGGATGTTTTCCCCAAGAATTGCACGGGATGGCTCCAAATCAGAGACATTGAGTTCGTCATCAAGTTGCTTCCTGCGCCTGCGATTTCAAAAAGGCCGTATCGGATGCCTCCAAATGAATTGGTGAAGTTGAAGAAGCAACTTGGTGAGCTTCGAGAGAAGGGTTTCATTCACCCGAGCTCATCACCGTGGGGTTGTTCTGTAATCTTTGTAAAGAAGAAAGACAAGACTCATGTATGTGTGTTGATTACCGTCCATTGAATCTTGTGGATGGTGAAGAACAAGTACCGCACTTCGGATTGGCGACCTTCTTCGATCAAGCGGACCGGCGCCGGTATTCTCCAAGATTGATTTGAGGTTGGGCTACCATCAAGTCCTAATCAGGCTTGAAGACATTCGAAGACGGCTTTATCTACTCGTTCGGATTATGCGAGTGCGTCATGTCTTTTGGCTTGACCAATGCTCACGCTCTTTTCATGAATCTTATGAATATGGTATTCATGGAGTATTTGGACAAGTTTGTGGTGGTCTTTATTGATGATATCCTCATCTACTCGAAGAATGACGAAGAGCATCTTGAACACTGAAGCTAGTATTGGTAAAGCTGTGCGAACATCAATTTGTGTCGAAGTTAACAAGTCTGAGTTTTGGTTGAAGGAAGTGGCCTTATTGGGTCATGTTCTTTCAATGAAGGCATAGCCGTTGATCCTAGCATGGTCGATGATGTGCTCTCATGGGGTCACCATATCGTTGGTAGACGTGAGAAGTTTTCGGTTTAGCGAGGATACTATCGTCGCTTTATTGGAAACTTTTCCAAGATCGCTGAAGCCGATGACGAGAGTTTCTCAAGAAGGACAAGAAGTATAAGTGGTCTTCGATTGTGAGAAGAGTTTCCAAGAACTCAAGAAAAGATTGACCACGTGCTCGGTTCTCGTTCTTCCGATGTCCACCGGTTTCGATATCTATTGCGATGCTTCTCGTCAGAGGACTCGGTTGCGTTCTTATGCAAGATGGCAAAGTAGTGTCCCTACATCAAGGCAATTGAGACCTCATGAGCTCAATTATCCTACCCATGACTTGGAACTAGCTGCGATGGTACATGCATTGAAGATTTGGTGATATTACCTCGTCAGTTGTCGTTGCGAGGTGTATTGGGATACAAAAAAGTTTGAAGTATTTGTTCACCCAACGGATCTGAACCTCGAAGGCAAAGAAGGTGGTTGGAATTGATCAAAGATTATGATATGGGTATTCGATTACCATCCGGGTAAGACTAATGTTGTTGAATGCACTTAGTCGCAAGGTTTATGGCAATACCTTGATGTTTAACGAGCAACACCCACCCTCCTTGAAGAATTTCAGCGACTCAACTTAGGAATGGTTGAGCATGGGTTCCTTGCTGCCATGATTATGCAATCAACCTTAGGATATCAGATCAAGATAGCTCGACAATCAAGCGAAGGAGTAAACCGAATCAGCGGAGAATATCAAGAACGGGATAGCCAAGTGCTTCTCGAGAAGATGACAATGGTGTTGTATGGTTCACGTGGCGCCTTGTGATTAGAAGGACATGGAATTGCGGGATTTGATTCTCATGAAGCCCATGATTCCCTTTATCCAATCATCCGGGGCCACAAAGATGTATCAAGATCTCGGCGCAGTTTTGGTGGACCCGAATGAAGAGGGGATTGCAAAGTTCGTTCTGAAGTGTGGCGTGTCGCCATCGTGTCAAGGCCGAGCATCGGATGTCCAGCGGCCTGCTTGACCCTTGCCAATTCTAGAGTGGAAGTGGGATTCGATACGGATGGATTTTATCTCCGGTTACCCAGTCACGAAGGGAAATGATGCCATTTGGGTGGTCTTTGATCGGTTGACTAAAGTGGCACACTTTCTTCCGATCAAGACCAATATTCGTCTGAGTCGCCTAGGTGAGCTCTATGCCTCAAGGATTGTGAGCTTGCATGGGATCACGAAGATGATCGTCTCGATCGTTGTTCCATCTTCACTTCCCATTTCCGGCATAGCTTGCAAGAAGCTATGGGAACTCGCATTTCTTTATTTCGACATATCATCCTCAAGCGATGGCCAAGCGGAAGAGTCAATCAAGTGTTGGAAGATATGCTCGTGCTTGTGTCCTTTCCTATGGGAAGCATTGAGAGAAATGCTTGCCATTCGCCGAGATTTTCTTACAACAATAGCATTCTAGCTAGTCTCGGCATGGCACCTTCGAGCCTCTATCACGGGAGAAAGTCACGAACCACATTAAATTGATGCGAGACGGTGAAAGACTTCTTTGCCGGACTCAATCAATGAGGAGCCGAGTCAAGTTAACTTATCCGTGATCGTCTACATGCGGCTCAATCAAAGCGAGAAGAGCTATGCGGATCGTCGTCGTGAGTTGAGTTTTGAGCCAAATGACTTTGTTTATCTCAAAGTCTACGCTCGAAGATTCATCAGCGATTAGGCGTCAAGGCATATTAGCTCCTCGATATGTCGAACCTTTTCGCATCATCGAGAAGAATCATGTTGTTGCCTACAAGTTGGATCCGCATTTGCACTTGGGGGAGCCTATGATGTATTCCGTGGTTCTCAATTGAAGAAGTGCCTTCGTGTTCCTCTTGAGGAAGCTCCTTGGAAAGTCTCGATGTTCAAGAAGACTTGACTCCATCATGAAGGCCACTTTCGCATCCTTGAAGAAGTTCTAGCGAAGAACAAGGAATCGGGCCATCAAATTTCTTAAAATTCGGAGGACAAATCATACCGAAGAGGAAGCAACTTGGGAGCGTGAAGACCTGATGCGAGCAAGATATCTCGATATGTTTCCTTATGTCTAAGTGCATTGAATTAGGAAAGGAAAGGTTAAGCGAAGCAATGGAAAGGAAAATGTAATAAAAATTCCTTGTAACCTTGTTAGGTTATCTTAGTACTTTCTTGGAAGGAAGTCAAGACAACGGCATGTTGTATCTTTTGAATCTTCCTATCCAACCTCTAACCCACTGAGCATCTCGGTGTTGAGATCTGTTGTAAGGGGGAGAGGTTTGTAACATCCCCAAATTTATTAATGATGATTAGTATGCATTTCATTACATGAATGTGGTTTTTGAATCTTTGCATAACGTTTGCACTTGGAAAATCACAAAACAAATTAAACCTACAACTCAAATCCCGAACTCCCAAAAGAAATCAGTAATAAAAACTTATGAAAACCTTATGGAAATAATTTATTCAAATACTATATTGATTATCATAAATTAATATAATTTTACTAAATTTGTGGACTTGAATTCAAACACAATCAATGACCTATTTTAAGTTTGAATTTGAATTAAGCATATAACCCATGGACGATGGGTTATCAAATTTTATTGGAGGTACTAGGTCATCCCATGAACAATTTCGAATTATTTCAGAATTTTTAGAATTTTTTTATATTTTTAAACTCAAGTCAAGCGGTAATTTATTTGGTCAAATCTGGATTTTACAACCTATCCTTTGTTCATCTGGGCCGAGCTAAGCAATCATTGCACTAACCCGAGCCCGACGCGCCACTTAGTCGACCTGAGGCCACTTCACGTTAGGACCGCCCAATCCCGATCAGATGATCCTGAGGCCCGACCTGCACTTCCCTTCGCTTGTTGGTCGCCGGCAAGTGGGGCTACACCGCAGATCTTCTTCCACCTCGGTCGGGCTTGCGCGGAGTCTGAGCTCACACGCCGCTACATGCTCGCTATGCATCTGTCTCTGGCGCTACCCGACGCCTCCGCAACCAACCCCGAGCATCGCCTCTCACGCCGCCAATTCCTCCATCCTCGCCTCTGCTCAAAACCAACTCTATGCCCCTCTCTCAACTCACTTCTCCTCTCGGTGGCCGAGGAGGGGAAGCTTCGACGAGCATTTCTCTCTGTAAGTTTCCACCACGGTGTCCCTCGGCTCCCATTTTCCATGGCCTTCCATCAGCCATTATTGCGGCGTTTGTCGTTGCTTCTAGGACCCGGGCAAGTTCGTGTCCTCATCGCCTCCGTGAGCGCCCTTCACTACTCCTTTGGCCATTATGCGACTCGGTGAGATTCTCCCAGATCAATTGCGTCTATCTTGTGCCCTTGAGCGTTCTCATGATTTACCCTCAACCTATTTGGAATTTTGAGTTTCCCCAATTCTCGACCCACAGCGTTGTTCCCAAATCAATTGTCAATCAGTTGAGTCCATTGTCGATTCCATGGTTTACACCATCTATGCCTGAAATATTTCCTTTGGCCAACCTCTGTGTTGTTCCTGAGGTGACTCCTCGTCAGAGTACCTTTGCCTTGCCGTCATTGCTTGTGGACAACACCTGCCGAAGTCTTCCTTGGCCTTTTCTTCCCTCGTAGTAGCTTCATGACCACCTCTCAGATCTTATGCGCGCTTCGGTTGACACAGTTTTTGCCGTGCCGCCATTTGCACAATGGCCGTGTCGTCGTCTCCGCTCCGGCGTTCTTGGCACGTCTGAGTCACTCCGGCCCGACATCCACCTGATAGATGAGCAATCGTGTCTGAGCTCATTCACCTTGTGCGGCATCACGCTGTGGTGGAGATTCGGTGGTTTAGTTCGGCAAGCGCAAGTGAGAAACCGCTTTTTGTTGTCGTAAATGCAATGAGCGATGGTGTAAATGTAATTAGTGTATTAATTAGTATTAATGCGGGATCACTATCGAGAATCGGGGTTAACACATTAAATGCTTACGAAGGATCACTACGAGAAATGCGTTTTTGTTACACGAAGGCGTATTTCGGAATATGCCTCAAGCGTCATTCTCGTGAAGTGGGTCAAAGTTGACCCATCAACTATTGACAAGGGTCCCTTTGTAAGTGGCTGCAGCTAGACTTAGGGTCAGTAAGAAAATTAATAATGTATTTAGAAAAATACAACTAACTTTAAAAATGCATAACTAATTCATTTTAACTCCAAAAACAAAGTAAACCACTTTTGTTATTTTTTATTTTTAATGAACTTTATTATAGAATAGGTTTCAACTCTTGTCACTATCACAGAAAATATATTTTGTGGAGAGTGCTCTAAAATTGAATTTTAATACATTATAAATTGCTTTTAACTTTGAAAATTCATAACTAATCCATAAAAACTCCAAATAAGATGAACCAAATTATTTTGGTCTTGGAAACATATTCTCTATCCATTTTTGTAATCCTCATGTCCACCTCTACTCCAGAAAATTTACTTAAAAACTTTAGATGCACGATGAAGAGTGTTAGATTCTAATTTATTTGGATTTTCCGGAAAACTGACTTTCAAACTATCATAACTTTTGTATAGAGCATCCAAATAAATTTATTCTCACTGCTAAATTTACCTAAAATCTTTCTCTACCTTATGTGAATTTTCATGATTTTTGGATGACTTTGATTTTTGGGGTTTTTCGATATTATTCATTCTTATTGTGCTTTCGACTCCTTTCGGTAGGTTTCGATGATCCTATTGTATTCGAGAGTGATCCTCTACAGCAAGATAGTAATTCTCAGCAAGGCAAGCGGCTTGATCATGTTAATCCAAAGATTTTCAAGTCTAATATATTGATTTCAACTTGTATGTATGCATTGCTATTTTGTTGTTAAATTATGGTTTGATTAGTTGATCCTATAGTTGCATACTTTGTAGGTAAATGATTACTCTCTACTACCCGAGCCTAGGTTATTTCTCGTGGATTAGAGTTTGTTGGATGGGCCTCTTGTCACTTAGTAGATTCTGAGTTAATATGCTTACACATGCTTTGCTATCTTGATCACAACAAATCTCATTATTACTCCATTATGTCCAGCACCTTGTGCTTTGTTAATTTAATAAATCTAAAACTAAAAATAAAATTGTTTTAGGCTTGGCCATAATGGTATGTTGGTGTGATTGTTTGGTGTGACAAGGAAAGGTGCAGGAGTCAACAAGGACCGAATTACTTAGCCCATTGATCAGAAACACTTTTGCGTGCTAATCACACATTGTATTAGGAACCCCTCTTGACTTAGTACTTTGGCGTGTATGTTAGCTCACGAGTCATGGGAGGTGGGTTATGTGTTGTGTGAAAAAGAATTGTGTTGTTATTGTTGGGTGTGCGGTGGTGGAGTTACGGGTAGGTTCTCCACCTCGAGGGGTATCGAGTTGTCCAAGGATTTACCTGAGGGGTAGTTGACAGAGGCTTTACGATGTTCCCACAATGTATGGGTTTCTATCCATACTGCATCAGAGCAAATACATAATATTGAAATATCTCGAGACTTAGTCAGTTAAAGAAGCCAAAGCAAGTGTGCTAAATCATGTGGCAAAAGGCTGGTCTCAGGGTACATTGGTATACCCTCATAGGTTAATATATTCAATATTTCCCCTGTTATGGACAAGCTTTGGTTATTTTCGCAATAATTAGACTACAACCTTTAATTAAAACTTGACATGGGTGGTATGAATGAGTAATTCATGCTATCGTTGTGGTGACTATTGGGTTAGTCACTTCCAGATGTGTTGTCATCTATTTATTGTTATTATGTTGTTATTTACTATTATTTGAACAATAAAACAGATTGTAAACTTGTCTTTAAATGTATTACATTATTGCAAATAAAGATTGCTTTGTGCTGAAAATGAAACATACAAATTTCCACTTAAATATGCTTGCATGTAGTGTATGTACCTTATTCACTGTCAAAGTCGCGTATCTCCTCGTCGAAGACTTGGTCGTAGGATCTGGTCCTCTGCCGTGGTCTTGAGAAGTCCATGTTATCTCCGGTCGAAGCCTTCTTGAAGTGGTCGAGACCTCGCGAATTGGTCAGACCTTCTTGCACCGGGTCGAGTCCTAGATTCTAAGTACAAGTAAATCATCTCCGTTAGCAAGATCATAAAGTTCTCAAATAGTACACTCACTTCTAGAAATGAATTTACAGATAAATAGTTGACGAGCATGTGCTCGAGTAATTGGACCATGCACATGAGGAGTGTTCAGACAAGAGAAGTGATGTCCTCATCATCCTCCCTTCTTGAATTGGAGTCATCCGACTCAAGATCATCCTCCGCGCCCAAGAAAGGCGCAAATCTACAATGTTAAAACCGAAAACTCAAATCTGCAGCAAGTCTAACTTATATGCATTATCATTAATACGCTTAAGAACTTTAAAGGACCATCTCGCACGTGGCATGAGTTTAGACTTTCTTAATTCAGAAATCGTTTCTTACGAGTGTAACCACACAAGATCACTGTGTTCAAAGAAACATGCTTGCGCCCCGACTACAAAGAATTTTATATTTAGCATTCATAATCTCAATATTCTCTTCGCTTTCTCATGCATGTTTAGTATCAACTCAAGACGTTGTTGAGCATGAAAATTTACTTTCTCCAAAGCAGAAGAGGTAAAGTCGATAGGTGCAACTAAGGATGAATCCATAAACAATCTAAAAGGACACTTCTTTGTGGTAGAATGCAATAACGATTATAAGCAAACTCACATGAGGCAAGCAGTCCTCCCACATTTTTAAGTTCTTTAGCACATCCCTAAGCATAATGGACAAGGTTCTATTGACAACCTCATTTTGTCCATCGGTTTGGGGATGACAAGTAGTGAAAAATAATCATGTGTATAATAATGTTTAACGAAAGCATAATAAATAGCATGATAAGTAATAATATCGATCATGGTGAACAAATACATTGTTCACCACTCTACCATGTACTTGCTTATTAGTTATGGCATTTGACGGTTTGGCTAGAAGACAACAACAAGCACTACACCTCTCCTACAATAAATACCCAAATTTCAATACAAGCTACAAAGATTATAAGATCAACAATCAATTGACATCGCCCTACACGCCCCCAAATCCACAACATTTTTCCCCGCATCAATACCACCCTTGTCTGCCGGTACTAAAAAAATAACTTTTGACTCAAGTCTGATCATAGCAAACCACCCGCCCTGGATTCTTCACAAAATTCCTCACTTTTTCTTAGATTACCACGACTTCTAATTAAGTCATCTAACACCCCATTTTTATCCTGTAAGATCGATCTGTCATCTTCAGATGTTGAGTTTTACTAAATTCATAACTTTTGTTTTACCCGATCAAAATTTGAGTTATTAGATTCTCCAACCCTTAGACAATTATCTACATCTTTCATGTAGATCAAAATCTCTAATTAGTCTATTTACTATTTTTAATCTCTTACTACCAAAACAATGCTAAAAGACGACAACTACCTAGACAAGCAGTATTAAAACCTTCATTACTTTTACTACAAAACTCAAAAGCGCGATCTTAGACTCTATGAAAATATGATAAAATTGTATAATAACCAAGTAGGCAAGACTTTCCAATTCGCCAACTTCTATGTCTAATGATCGATGAAATTCTATATCTACAATCTGTCGACATCACAAGACTGTTGTAGAAGAAAATTCATAACTTTTGATTGGTTTATCCAAAATTTTATATTTTTACCAATCTAGAAATATTACGAAATTTACTACAACAATCGTGTTGGGTGAAATTCTGAATCATCCTTTAACTAAATTATAATTAAATAACAAGGTGATCTAATATTCGTCGATTCTCTCGACAGTAGTAAAGAAATCAACATAACTTTTAGACCGCAACCCGATTTAGGTGATCTTTAAGCCTATAGAAAGCTGAGAACGAGCCCTACAATTCTCTAGGAGACGGAATCTCCAAATTCGGCCTCTAACTGTGCGAAAATGATGCACAAGAAATCTGCAGACTAACCCGATCTACTAATCGCTTCCCTAACTAACACTTGCTACTTCTCTAGTCCAGACTCTAATCTCTACTAAAATAATTAGAAAACAGAGAGGAAGAAATCAGATCATTACCATGGATGGATGCCAAAACTCGATCTAATCCTCACTTTCCCTTCCCTTCTCCCTCCTAATCTTTTCTTGCTCTTTTTCTTGTCAACACGAAAATCAAGAGTGCAAAGACAAGGCAATCTCTCTCCATCCCATCTAATGCATGCAAGATCACGGCAGCATGATCCTCATGCTAATATTGCTTCATTTTCTCTCTCGGTAGACTTTGCATGCAGAAGCCAAACCAACTAGCCAACGGCAAGATCGCAAAGAACTACAAACGCATGCATGTAAGCAAGACGCTAGGAGCAAAGGCGCGAGCGCGAGGTGCCGCAGTTAGAGAGCTAGCAAAGAGCGCACGCCGAGCTAGTGGCGGCCGGGCGTGGAGTTCGCGTGAGGGAAGGCGAGGCTAGTGGTCGAACAAGGGAAAGGATTAGGTTACGCCTCACCTTGGCCGGCTCCCACTTGGGCCAAAACCATGGACCCAAAGCTAAGTTCTTCTCTAAAAACTAAATTTTCTCATTTTAATTCTAGTTAAATACCTTCAATTCAATTAATTCTCCAATGTTAAATGGGATATTACATTCTACCCCTTAAATGATTCAACCTCGAATTCTACTCTTCGCTTTTCAAGAACACCAAAACTATAATTAATCACAATTAGCATATTTCCCGACGGAACAACTCAGATTCGTCGCAAACAAGACTACAACTACACGCCGCCCCGCTCAAACCGACATGACCAGCACCTTGACGTAAGTGACGATTTCGCCAACACTCTCTTCTCGACCTTTCCGAGCCACTCAATGACATGACTCAAAGGCACGGCCATACTCGTGGGTCAACGGCTCTAACGAACCTCACACTCTCTTCTAGTGCTCCTATGACACCAGTCACACAAAACATTGTGTACCTGCGCAGAGCTTGAGACGGTCCTAGCGATACGCTATCTTCCCAAAATCCGCAACTATCGGAAATGATCCAATGTACCTTGGGGCCAATCTTTCCTTTGGTACCAAACCGCACAACCCGCATACATAACACACGAACTCTTATTCCATCTCGACGATCTCTTCACCTTAACAAGGAGCACCTCCTTTAACTAGGGCGCACAAAGAACTCCTTTAAACAACCTCCTTTACAAACAGAGCCCAACCAAAACAATGAATTCTCAAAGCTACTCAACCCAAATCAACAACCACACTCATTTAGAGGAGCTACACTATTCCATAAAAAGATATTCTAGTTCACTCTTTCACCTTTATCAAAAAAATTATATTGACAAAGGAAGTGTGCTAAATTTTCCATTGATTGAGTCCGGCAAAGAAGTCTTTCACGGTCTCACAATTTAACAGGTTCTTTCTCCCATAGGGGCTCGAAGGTGCTATGCCGAGACTAGCTAGAAAGCTATTGTTGTAAGAAAACCCTACAATGGCAAGCATTTCTCTCAATGCTTCCCATAGGAAAGGACACAAGCACGAGCATATCTTCCAACACTTGATTGACTTTCGCCCATCGGCTTGAGGATGATATGTCGAATGAAGAAATGCGAGTTCCCATAGCTTGCAAGCTATGCTTAAATGGAAGTGAAGATGGACAACGATCGAGACGATCATCTTCGATCCCATGCAAGCTCACAATCCTTGAGGCATAGAGCTCAGCTAGGCGATCGGCATTTAATATTGGTCTTGATCGAAGAAAGTGTGCCACTTTAGTCAACCGATCAAAGACCACCCAAATGCCATCATTTCTCTTGTGACTGGTAACCGTGATAAATCCATCCGCATCGAATCCCACTTCCACTCTAGAATTGGCAAGGGTGAAGCAGCTCATGGACACCGATGCTCGGCCTTGACACACGACACACGCCACACTTCGAACGAACTTTGCAATCCCTCTCCATTCGGTCCACCAAAATCAGGCTTTAGATCTTGATACATCTTTGTGGCCCCGGATGATTGGATAAAGGGGAATCATGGGCTTCACGAGAATCAAACTCCGCAATTCCATGTCCTTCGTAATCACAAGGCGCACGTGAACCATACAACACCATTGTCATCTTCTCGAGAAGCACTTGGCTATCCTGCTCTTGATATTCGCTTGATTCGGTTTACCTTCGCTTGATCTAGCTATCTTGATCTGATATCCTAAGGTTGATTGCATAATCATGGCAGCAAGGAACCCATGCTCAACCATTACTAAGTTGAGTCTGAAATTCTTCAGGAGTGGGTCGTTGCTCTTTAAACATCAAGGTATTGCCATAAACCTTGCGTACTAAGTGCATTCGCAACAACATTAGTTTACCCGATGGAATGAATACCCATATCATAATCTTTGATCAATTCCAACCACCTTCTTTGCCCGAGGTTCAGATCCGTTGGGTGAACAAATACTTCAAACTTTGTGGTCCAATACACCTCGCAACGATTACCGATTTAGGTAATATCACCAAATCTTCAATGCATGTACCACCGCAGGCTAGTTCCAAGTCATGGGTAGGATAATTGAGCTCATGAGGTCTCAATTGCCTTGATGCGAGGACACTACTTTGCCATCTTGCATAAGAACGCAACCGAGTCCTGACGAAGCATCGCAGATATCAAACTTCGTGGACATCGGAAGAACGAGAACCGGAGCCGTGGTCAATCTTTTCTTGAGTTCTTGAAACTCTTCTCAATCGAAGACCACTTATACTTTTGTCCTTCTTGAGAAACTCACGCCGGCCGCGATCTTGGAAAAGTTTCAATAAAGCGCGATAGTATCCTCGCTAAACCGAAAACTTCTCACGCCACCATCGATATGGCTGACCTCATGAGAGCACATCATCGATTATGCTAGGATCAACGGCTATGCCTTCCGCTGAAAGAACATGACCCAATAAGGCCACTTCCTTCAACCAAAACTCGCACTTGCGAACTTCGCATACAGTTGATGTTCGCACATTTTTACCAATACTAGCTTCAGGTGTTCAGTATGCTCTTCGTCATTCTTCGAGTAGATGAGGATATCATCAATAAAGACCACCACAAACTTGTCCAAATACTCCATGAATACCATATTCATAAGATTCATGAAAAGAGCAGAGCATTGGTCAAGCAAAAGACATGACATGCACTCGCATAACCGTGAATCTAGTAGATAAAGCCGCTCGAATGTCTTCAAGCCCGATTAGGACTTGATGGTAGCCCAACCTCAAATCAATCTTGGAGAATACCCGAGCGCGGCCATTGATCAAGAGGTCGCCAATCCGAGGCATGTACTTGTTCTTCACCATCACAAGATTCAATGGACGGTAATCAACACACATACGCAGAGTCTTGTCTTTCTTCTTTACAAAGATTACGTAACAACCCCACGGTGATGAGCTCTCGGTGAATGAAACCTTCTCTCAAGCTCAAGTTGCTTCTTCAACTTCACCAATTCATTTGGAGGCATCCGACACGCCTTTTGAAATCGGCGGTACCGGAAGCAACTTGATGACGAACTCAATGTCTCTGACTGGAGGCATCCTGCAATTTGGGAAAACATCCACAAAGTCACACACCACTGGGACTTCATGAATCTCCCGGTTGGCTTGGCTTCAAGTGCATAATGATGTGGTTCTTGCACGAGAAACTCCAACTTGCTCGCCGAGAGAATGTTGATCTTTCAAGTCTTACTTTAGAATTGCTTTATAGTAAACTCAAGACTCATGAAATTAAAAGAGTTGATCATCCCAAGAAAGATAATTTAGCTTTGGTAGGATCCTCTCAAAAGGCTTTTGATGACTCTTTTGAATCTTCTTCGATTTTCATTTGCTTGTTTATCCGCTATTCATGAAGAGGAGCTTGAGAATATCCTCGAGGTTGAGTTAGCCTTTTAGCTAAAAAATTTACACGGGCTTACAACATTGTGAGAAATAAAAAGAGGTGGTCCTAATTTGCTATGAGTGTGGAGAGCTTTACCACATCCGGCCAATTGCCCCAAGCTAAAAGGTAAGGGTAAGCAGGGGAGGAGAAATTTGGAAGAAGCCTCATGAGAACAATTGGTATGATGTCCAAGCTTAAAGGCCCCACCGGTCCTTGCCTTTTGGAGAGCAATTAGGATGTGGACTGGGACAAGAGGAAAAGAAAGGAAGGCCAAGGACTTTCGGCATGTGCTTCATGGTAAACAACATTGATAATGATGAGGTATTTTTTCTTATGATGAGTCTAAATATGATTCTATAGTTGAGCAAGTGCTTAGTCAAGATGAAGCGCTAGAATTTGTAATGACTAAAAATAAGAAACTAGAGTCAAAAATTGGTAAACTAAAACTAGAACTTGCAAATGTTAAGACTCTTGAACCCGATGAATGTTTATCTTGTCATGATATGCACTGAATTGGCTAAACGCAACTGCCACAATATTGCTTTAAACAACTTGAAAATGCTAGAACGAGCTAATTGAAATTAAATCGCCTTGTGAAAAATGTTTAGAGTCTAAAGTTGATTGTTTCGATGTGATTGATTCTAGCCCTTGCACTTCATGCTTAGAAAAAGAACGGAAATCAAAGATATCTTAGGCGCTAGAGTCAAATATGCTAAGCTTAAGGACAATATTGAAACTACTATTTGTGCTTCTTGTTCCGTCTTAAGCTTGAAATTGCTTTATATAAGGAGAAATCTATGGATAAAACTTGTGATGCTTGTGTTAACTTGAGAAAAGAAAATGCTTACCTTCATGATACATTAGAGAAATTTTCTAAAGGTAAGAAACAATTAAACATGATTCTTGACAAGTCTAAAACTCCTTATAAGAAGCAAGGTTTAGGATTCAATTCTTTTCAAGACAATTCAAACCCAAAAGTCATTCAAGTCTTGGAAAAGGTTTAATTGAATTCAAAACCCAACCCCAAAAACATCCTTTAAATTGGGTTTTGCCCAACCTTGTATAAACTCAAATGGTGCTTCTTTAGTGGTACCAAGTACCATTGCACTTATTGTAAGAAAGGTGGGCATTTGATTGAATTCCTGAGGTTGAAAAATGATAAGAAAAATCTTGATAGAATTTCATTGGGCAACCTAGAGCTTTTATGAGACATGGTAACACCAAAGGAATAAACTGATTAGGATTTTTCTCAATGCTAATCATCATGCTTCTACATATCCTAATTTCATGTTCTTCGTCCGGCCGACCCTTGTGGTCACCGGCCGACCGATTTGATCGCCGGTCCACCGCCAAAGACAACGGCCGCACCCGGATTTTAATTCCCATTTAACTTAAACATTGCTCAATTAATTTTAGATGAAATCAAGGATAACACTTTTTGCATACTCAGACGGTGTCTCAAGATCGGGTTCCCAAGTCTTGTTTAACTAACCCGATTGAGACACATCGTCTTATGTGCCTTGATTTTTCGGGATTCCGCGAAAGAGGAAGGGCCGTGCTTTGTCGACCCATGTCACGCTATATTGCCGGAGACTCAAGATGGTTCACCTCCTTCACGGGCGACGGTCTCAAGCATCTCCGAGAACTTCCCATCGCCAGGTTAAGCTCTTATTCGGTACTTACACTCTACTCTCTTTGTATGGCATTTGATATTCCTTTCTTTATCCTTGTCCATTCGGGGTCTTTTTATCTTGATTATTTGGGGTTCCTTAGATAGGAAGAGTACCTCAGCTTGTCACCCACTAGGCACTTCTTTTGTCTTTTGTTTTATCCTCACCAAATCTTTAGACCCAACCTTGAGAAGGAGTTAGGTAATTTATCCTTATGGGTTGGTTTGAGGGGAGTTTGATCTTTTCTAACCTTTCCTTGTTCTTTTGATCTTTTATTGTTTTTTTCCAACTTAGTGATCTTTTGAACTTTTTAGGTTTTTAGGCTTTTATTGCATCTCATTATATCATATTGCATTCATATGAAAAATACAACAAGTGGTATGAAAAATCCAAAAGATGCATTGTAATATAAGATTTTCCTTATCTTTTAAAATTGATGAAGCTTTGCCTATTACCCTTTAGAGCTTTTGTATTTCAATTCTTGCTCAATGTCATGTCTAGTTCTTTGACTTGCTAGAATTATCATGCTTTTACATGTGTAGCTAAGTCTTTGCTATATGAGCTAGAACTTTTAAACAACTCAAACTAAGAAATTGCAATTTGTGGATGTTTTAGCGAGTTGTAATTAGTGCCCTCTTGTGACATTGGCCCCTGTAATTGCTTTGTTAACTCTTTGATCTAAAATTGACCATTACTTGAGCTTTTGTGTTCTTGAGATTCTAAAATGCTCTTGTGAAAATGAAAATCAAGATTGTCTTATGCCTAAATTGTGCCAAACTATTCTTAAGACCCTTGTCAAATGACATGAACTTGGAGATAGTTTGATGAACCGACGATCTCATGGGGACCCTTGTCAAAATGACATGAACCTCAAGATTTGTCCCTGTAGAAACTTAGAAAGAGGTTGTGATGGCTCCTAGTCCGGGATCTTCTTTACTAAGATATATCGTTAATCAACTTTTTGAAGCTTAGAAAGAGTTTGTGGATAGCTCCTAGTCCGATCTTCTTTACTAAGATATACCTTTAATCAACCGGTCGCTTAGGATGAGTTTGTGGATGGCTCCTAGTCCGGATCTTGTCACTAAGTTAGATCATTAGTCAACTTCAATATTCAATGCATATGAGACAAATGTTGACAAATGGGGCTAAAAAGATTGAGGAAATGATTCAATACGGGACTTTATTGACTCTTAATGTGGTCTTTGTTAGATTTTTGATCTCACTTTGATATTTTGACATGGCCAATTTCACTTTAGGATCCTGTTGATGAACTTTAAATTTGAAGCGTTGCTTAAATTGATCAAATCTACTACTTTACTTTTGAGCCTTTGGCTAGCTTTGATATATATGTCTTACCATGATCTTGCTAGTTGGCTTGATATTTGTTGTGCAATATTAGAGATACTAGATTGTTCTTTTGGGTAATCTTCAAAGCTTCTTGTAATCAAAATTGAAAATACAAAATGAAGCCCTCCATTGCACTTCATGCATATTCCCTTTATGCTTCTTTTGTTTCGCTTTTCCTTTATTCTATATTTGTTATCTTTGGATGAGAGGAAGGCGGATTCCTTTGTGAATCCATTGTCAAAGGGAAGATGTGTTAAATAAATGAGAAGAGAAGTGTTAATGAGAATATATTTTTTGTTGGGGAGAAGTTTTTACAAAGGGAAAACAAAATTTGAAAATTGAGGATCATAGTGAGGGGAGTTCTTGAGTTTGCCTTATTGTCTTATTGAATATTCAACTTGAATTGCATTCTTTTATCCTCACAATGATCATAGGTCAATTGAACAATTGTTCTTTCATATGGACCTTATGTGAGAATTTTGACCCTTTTGAAATCAAAGTTTTTATGCTTTTGCCTTGTCTCACATGCCTATACTATTATGATGCTAGCTTGGTCCATTGCTTTTCTTGCTTATGGACCAAGTTGTGCCTTTGGTAAAACCCAGTAAACTCCAAACCTCTTACTTACATTTTCGGATAATTGCCAATGTTTCATCAAGGAGATTGTGGATTTCGGGGATATGTTCCAGATCTTAGGATGATGTGACAATTGGCAATGG